>CM060934.1:826130206-827330206 GCA_030765085.1 Allium cepa
TATTTTTAAAATATTATAATTACCTTATCATTAATTAAATAAATAATAATTTAACTTGATAAAATTGAAGTTTTCAAAACATAACTTCCTCCAAAAACTTAAACATTATAAATAGAAGTTTTAAAAGCTAATTTCAATTTGTGAATTTGCTTTTATAAAGATCTTAAACTTCATTTTAAATTAATGCTCTAAAATCACTTTAAATTTCACAAAATTTAAATCAATGAAGTTTTCAGAACTTCTTAATTTATAGTTAAAGAAAACAATTAGAAAAGGGTAAGTTTAAGCAAGAAAGCTTTAAACTACATTTAAATTTAAACTTAGATTTCAAAAACAATTTGATTTAAAACATTTTAAAACTGTTTTCACTCCGCTTTGGGTTCAACCTAAAGACAACTTGGGTCTAGCCTCGAGTAACATCTTTTCAACTCATATTTTAAATTTTATTTAAACTTAGTTTAAATTTTAAGTTATAAAACTTACAGGTTTATTCCCACTAAACCACTTGACTATGAACTCGAGTTATTTGCCTCAAAACCCGATCACCTCTTCGAGTTCAAACCCAATTCAACAACAAACAACCCAAATCATCACTATGCACATGCACAACCTATATTTACGACGTTGATCACCACTGGTGACGTCGACACTCCAACCATCATACAAGCATCCTTTCCCAATCATCCAAACAAACTCACAACCCTCAAATCAAATTCGAGCAAGGAGAAAGAACAGCAACAAAAACCACTGTTAGAAAATCTTTTCCCATCCACGTCTTCGATCATCGGAGTTGCTGAAACTCTGGCCACGTTGTGCCGATACCCCACGCTACCACTTCCCAAATTCCTAAGCCACTCGATCGCTTGGAGGCAGAGTTGTGAATCAGTTTCCAGGTCCGACCTATTTAGGATTACAAATTTAACCCCTTCGTCGTCGACGCCACGGCGATCTTTACAGCTCCAACTATTTTTCCCAGCCTCACCGCACAATCCTCCACCTCCAGACAAACCCCCGCCTACCCTAGATCTTTTGACCATCAACAATTTCTCAAAAACCCTAATCCAGTCAACACTAAAATGCTCTTCCATTTTATCACTAAAAATCTTGATGTTTGTTTTTAAAAATCCTGATTTCCAGTGATGATTCAAGATATAAACTTGAATCAATAAAATTCAATATTTGGTTTTATAAAGTTTTATGATTTACTACTGTATTTCCAAATTTTAGAAACGTATTTAAATTTAAAACATTTGAACATATTTTTAAATCTTAGCTTAAAGTAAAACTCAACTAATTTGTTTGAAGTCAAGGTTTAACAATGATCATATAAAAAGAATTGGCATTTTGTTTCAAAATTTAAAACTCTGTATCAAAAATAGGGAGAAACAAACATGCATGTCTATATCTTATCACATACTTCAACTTTCATACAGAAAAACCACATAATTATCCACAAGCCAGCATCAATTATCACAAGAATTTTTCATTAGCAACAAGTTATAATTTACTTAATCTTTTAATTTAAAAGTTAACTCACGGATTAAAGAGCAGAGGCTGGAAGCTTGATTCCATTTGGAACTGAAAAACTTGAAAAGCTTTTGATTTAAATCATGTAACTTCATAATTTTGCTGAGATGATATAAAACTGAATTGAAGCTACCGCTGTTCTTGATTGAACTTTGATCATTTATTTGCTTCCAGATTTGCTTGCTTGAGAAGGTTGCATGACATTGTATTCATTAGAAATTCTGTTGCAGGCTTGAGTTACAGGCTTGATTCTTGAGTTTGAGGGATTGATTACAGGTTTGCATTTGAATTTTAGAGAAGGCTACAGGTTTGACATACTAGGTTTTAGATTTTTAACTTTGAGTTTACATTGATTTGAAAAGATAAAAACAGAGGTGGATTACAGGCTTGAGACAAAACAGGGTTTGATTTTGATTTGAGGAGTGTGTGATTTTAGTTTTGAGGGAGTTTTACTGATTTGGTTTTGGTTTGAAAGAATAATTCAGGAGAAGATTTTTTTTCTCTTAGAAATGAAAATAAGAAAAAGAGATGGGAAAAAGAAGAGAGGGGTTTATATAATGTGATTTAGGATTTATTTGGAAATAAAGAAAAATAAAAATAAATTCTGCCACTTGTCTCAATTACTAACACTTTTCATTACTAATTTTAATTAACTTACATGTGTTTTTAACAAGCTTCATTAACCTAACACTTGTAATTATTTTATTTATATTTATTTTAATAGATTTTATGAAAGCTTTAAGTTTATATTCCTAATTAATAAATACATTTGTAAATTTATAAATGCTTTCTAAATCTTATATAAATAAAAGCCTTTTAAAGAAAATAAAGTAAACCAATTAGATTATAAATAATATTATATAAAATATACTTAATCCATTTTAAAATGTTAATAAAACCTTTTTTATTTATTTTTAAATTTAATAAACACAAGCTTAATTTAAAAAAAATCTTTTTAAGGAAAACAAATTCTATTTTAAATAAAACTCATTCATATAATTTATATACAAAATAATATCAAAATATATATTCATTTAAATTACCATTTAAATCTAAATTCAAATTCAACTTTAGAATCTAATTTAAAATCAATTCAAATATATATATTAATTATAAACAAACACATTATTACTTTTGAAAAATAATAACTTTTCTTAAAAATCTATTTTAGAATTCATTTA
The DNA here is from genome assembly GCA_030765085.1 of Allium cepa. Taxonomy (NCBI): domain Eukaryota; kingdom Viridiplantae; phylum Streptophyta; class Magnoliopsida; order Asparagales; family Amaryllidaceae; genus Allium; species Allium cepa. The sequence continues at coordinate 826,132,915 of CM060934.1, forward strand.
TAAATCAATACCAATTTAAATTTGAAAATAAATATTCTATTTAGAATCCATCTATAACTAGATTTAATATCATCATATTATCAATTATTTTGGGTTATTTATATTTGGAAATAACAAGTTTTATCCATTTAAAATAATTTATGAAGAAGACTATAATATTTTAAATTCCTTGAAATTCCGGGATATCACATTCCTCCCCGCTTAAAAGAATTTCGTCCCCGAAATTTAAAATAGAGATAATCAAAAACTTTATTTTTTTTCAACAATTCAAACATCCATATCAACCATATACTACCAACCAAACAAACAATTCATACGAACAAACATTACTAGCTATCCGGACACAGATTCAGATAAGCTTTCTTAATATTATCCAGAGTTTCTCAAGATAAACTCTGAAATCCTAGCTTCACAGAACCTAAACCAGCTAAACTACTATGATCAAGAGCTTTCTCTTACTCTGATCCAAAAATCTGAACCAAAAATCGGACCAGACTAAAAACCAGTTCAACTACCATATCCTGCTGAACTACATATCCTAACTAAGACGGATCATTCACGTATTTCTTCAGATGAGATACGTGAAATACAATGAATTCCAGCTATCCAAACCGGCAATTCCACCCTGTAGATCAAAGAACTAATCTCTAGAGAACACAGGAAAATCTCAAAATACCTCCGGAGCTAGCTCTCCCGTTTTACCAAATCTTATATCTCCTTTGATCGGATAAAACTAAAACAATATCCAAATTCCAACTTCACATAATCTCCTCAATTCTTAACTGCATAACTCTTCTGATGCTCCTGAGTCACCTCCATCTTTCCTGATTAGCTTAACCCTTGCTGATTGCTTCATGAAACAAACTGGACCAAAATCAAACCAATTTCCAGATCCTACTCAACGAAATGGTTCTCCCAAAAATTTGCCGAAATCCATAACACATCTCTACTCCACAAGCATTAGTGGACTTCAAACCTACCTCTCTTTATCTGGAATAGCCAAATAGTTGCACTTGACAACCTTGCCTTCCAAATCCAGAAAATTCCTTCATACTTGAATTTCCTGTAGAAATCCTCTAATCCAAGAAAACTACAACTCCCGGTTGCTCCTATTCTAGAACAACTGCTATCTCGCTTCCACTGCACAACTCTGATCTGGAGTAGATGAGAATACCACCGAAGAACTCGAGCATAAACTTTCTCCATACACTGTTCATTAGATCCTCAAAAATCTTAGTAACCCATTCCACTTGGTCAAAACATCAACGTAGAATCTTAACTAGAAAACTAGATGATCAATCCCTCCTCAAGAATCCTGAGCTGCTTCACCAACCTCTTCTTATTCTAAGAATCATCCCTTTACATGGTTGAACCATCAATATTGCTCCTGGAATCCAAGTCGATAAGGAACTCAGACTCTGATGCGGTAGACTTCTGATTTCCTCAAAAACATATGGAAAATCTCTGACTACTTTAATAGCTTTTACCTCCACATGAGGTTCCTCAAATATCAAACAAAAGAATACTCAAAGAATTTCCAAACTAATCGCAAGTCACTTTTGCGATCCTACTCAGTACAGATTCCAAAGAAACTATCTTCACCAACTAGAACAACTTTCCTAATCGAGGTCAATCTTTCCAGAAAGGCTTATTTATCAGAAAAACTGATAGATCACCTCCAACAAATATCATGCTCTGCTGAGCCTCCCGAAGAAATGGATAAGCCTTCACTATCTGCCTGGTCTGCCGATAGTAGAATTCCAAAGATTTTTGAATCATCGAAGAAACAGGTCCATGCTACTGCTTCCAAACTTCACTTACTGATATTGCTAAGCCAAAAGATCTTCCTTAACCAAAAGCTCCTTGAAACACAAAACTATCACCTAATTCCACTAAAAGATCCTTGAGACGGTTAGTCATCTTTTCAAGAAACTTGGCTCCAAACCAAACACCGACCACTTGTTCTTCTTAAGGTAAACAAAGAGACCATGTCCGAAATGAGGTAACTCATCGACCTTAGTCTCATACTTCAATATAGATAAGATTCCCTTACTTGAGATCCAGAAGATCCCTAAACATCCGAATCTTCCTTGCAGTAGGCATCACTGTTCCTCCAACACCATCTTAATCTTGCTCCAAAAGAACATCTTCAGAACCATTTATGGATACTGCATCTCACCACACAGCTATTCCTTCCTGAAGTCACCAAGATACCATCACCTGTTTCTGCTCATCCTACAAATTCAACTCTTGGAAATCCTGCTCACTTGAGAGAAAATCAACCTCACACTTCAAGAATATACTCCAATCCTTGAAAAGTCTTCTTGGGATTAATGAAATCCTTTCACCAATCTACAAAGCTTATTCGAGACGGTATTAGGTCTACAATCTCGACAGATACACCTCCAACCACAACATATGAGCCTCTTCCATTAGTGGTAGTCGTGTTACACACGCTCCTACCTTATCTACCTTTATAACCTATGTTGGAAAATCCGAACAGATAACCTAACAGATTAGGTAGATATATAAATATATCTATATATAAAAATTACAAGTACGCTCTCTCAAGAAAGAAGTCACTCCAAAGCCTAGGTATTCACTCAACCTAGTGCTCTGATACTAACTGTGACGACCCACCTTTCTATCATCAGAAAGACGCATCATTACTTAAGAAAGAAAGGGATAGAAGAAGAATGAAAGAGAAGAAAGAAAAACAACATATCAGAATCTCACAGCGGAACGAATGAAATATAATATATAACATATATTTAGTATCATATACATCAGAGTACACAACTATACATCTCAATTTTGACAGTTATAACATTTCTGTCTAACATATGATACAAGAACATCCATACAAAATAACATCACAACGGAAACTCCATCTATATATCTACACACTGAAGCCTCCTGCTCCAAAGCTCCTTCAGAATTCATCAAGGATAACCTGAATCCCTCGACTACTCATACATAATATGAGTATCCAAGAGTTTAATAAAACAGAAAATAAACACTTGGGTCAGACAGGGGTCTGGTGTGAGTAAACGGTTTAAAATTGCTTAACTTTAGAAAATCCTTTGAAAAGAAAGGTATCACGCAAGATTTACCACACATAAACATCGAAAAAAATTTACCTTACGCTAACCAAAATATTTGATAGGAAATCCAGTGATATTATCATAGTGTCTAGGGTTTTCAAGTAAATAAGAAATAGCCGAAATTGTTACATGATTAAATTCCAGCTACTAGCCAAAATAGTGGGTAATACAATCAAAATCGTAAGGGCACGTAGGAAGAATGGGTTTCCACCAATGGCAGGGCTACTGGGGTACCGCCCGTCACAGTACGTGGTCTAGATCACCGTACCGAGGAGCCACCCTAACTCCTCTGCAACACAAGGCCTTGACCATTCCTTTCTGAATGGTCTCGAACAAGACAACCCCGCAGTTGGCTGCAGACCAACTGCCCAACAGCCGAAATAAAAAGGGACATCTAGATAGGGGTAAATCTCGTCCTACTTGGGCATGACCCACTTAGTCTTGCTGCACCTCCTCTGTTTTAGCCATTCCCGGTTGATGGGGCTTGAGGCTGTGATTACCTTTATAGGACACGTCTATCTTAGATTGCTCATCGTCCACCTGACGATGTTCTGAAATCACTCAATCCATACAAGTCCATTCTGGGTTCGAATGGAACCGAAGGCACTATCTCGTTACAACCATTTTGGAATCGCCCTCAGAGTTAACGACAGTAGCCCTTGCACTCTGAATCTTCATCTCGAATCTGAAAGTACTATCTTCGTTAAACTCATTCTGGAATCACCCTCGGAGTTATAACGATATATAGTTCTTACACTTTGAGTCTTCACTTCACTTCACTTGGATTTACGACCTAACGTTAATTTGGATCAACGTGGTTTTGGATATAAAATCCAATCCCGGTCTCACCGAATCCAAAACGCCTTTTTAAATGTCCAAGTTGTACTTAAGGGTTTAACAGTAGATATTCAGAATATCACTTACATAAATGAATTATTCATAATACACAGATAGATAATTCATTATTATCTAATTCATCCACACATATCACAAAGCAGTATATATATCACATCTCGGATATATCATATTCAAACCATCAAATATTAACCAATGACATCCAATATCATCCAATATCATTAACTTATCTAATGATATCTATCATCCAATCATTAATCATCCATAAACAAGTTTGGACCATTCTTAATTAATTTAATTAATCTCCTTCAATACCAAGTAATTAACCTTTAATTACTTTTATAATCAATTAATTAACCTTTGATTAACTGATTAATTATCCATTAACTATTAATTAATAACCTTAATTATTAATCAATATCTCTTAATACAAATTAATTAATCCATGATTAATCTGATAATTAATTAATTAATCATTAATTAACTAATTAATTATCCCTTAATTATTAATTAATAAACTTAATTCTTAATTAATAATCTTAATTATGAATTAATTAATCCATAATCATAAATTAATCATTCCTTAATTAACATTGATTATTTCTTAATTACCTCTGATTAATCATTAATCACCTTTCATTAATCTTTAATCAACTTTGATTAATCCTTAATTTCCCTCTAATTAATCCTTAATCAACTTTTTTATCAATCAATTAATATTTAATTTAGATTAATCATCCTTTAAGTATTAATTAATAAAACCAAATTATTAATTTAAAAATAATAGTAATAATTAATTAATTACACATTAAGAACTTCTTAATTATAAATTAAGTAACCTCTAATTACTTAATTAACAATTTCCTAATGACTAAATTAATCAATGTTAATTACTTGATTAATTAATCCTTAATTACTTAATTACTCAATTAATTAATCTTTGATCATTAATTAACCATCTTTAATTAAAAATTCTTAATTAAAATTAATTAATTTTAATTAATTAAATAGTAACCAATAATTAATTATTAATTAAACCAATTTTATTCTTAATTAATTACTTCATTAATCTTTTAAAATCAATTAATCAAATTGATTAATTATGCCTAATTCCCTTTATTAAACTTAATTAATATGAAGACATTAACCATAATAATTTAAAGATAAAACATTATCTTATAAATACCATAATCACAATTAACATTTTTAAAATATTATAATTACCTTTACTTAATTACATCATTAATTAAACAAATAATAATTTAACTTGATAAAATTGAAGTTTTCAAAACATAACTTCCTCCAAAATAACTTAAACATTATAAATAGAAGTTTTAAAAGCTAATTTCAATTTGTAAACTTTCTTTTATAAAGAGCTTAAACTTCATTTTAAATTAATGCTTTAAAATCACTTTAAATTTCACAAAATTTAAATAAATCAAGTTTTCAAAACTTCTTAATTTATAGTTAAAGAAAACAATTAGAAAAGGGTAAGTTTAAACAAGAAAGCTTTAAACTAGATTTAAATTAAAATTTAGATTTCAAAAACAATTTGATTTAAAACATTTTAAAACTATTTTCATCTCTGCTTTGGGTTCAACCAAAAGACAACTCGGGTCTAGCCCCGAGTAACATCTTTTCAACTCATATTTTAAATTTTATTTAAACTTAGTTTGAATTTTAAGTTTTAAAACTTACAGGTTTATTCCCACTAAACCACTCGAGTATGAACTCGGGTTATCTGCCTCAAAACCCGATCACCTCTTCGAGTTTAAACCCAATTCAACAACAAACAACCCAAATCATCACTGTGCACATGCACAACCCATATCAACGACGTTGATCACCACCGGTGACGTCGACACTCCGACCATCATACAAGCATCCTTTCCCAATCATCCAAACAAACTCACAACCCTCAAATCAAATTCGAGAAAGGAGGAAGAACAGCAACAAAAACCACTGCTAGGAAATCTTTTCGCATCCACGTCTCCGATCATCGGAGTTGCTGAAACTCTGGCCATGCCATGCCGACACCTCACGCTACCACTTCCCAAATTCCCAAGCCACTCGATCGGTTGGAGGCAGAGCAGTGAATCAGTTTTCAGGTCCGACCTATTTAGGGTTACAAATTTAATCCCTTCGCCGTCGACGCCACGACGATCTTTACAGCCTCCAACTATTTTTCCCAGCCTCACCGCACAGTCCTCCACCTCCAGACAAATCCCCGACTACCCTAGATCCTTTGACCATCAACAATTTCTCAAAAACCCAAATCCAGTCAACACTAAAATTCTCTTCCATCTTATCACTAAAAATCTTGATGTTTGTTTTTAAAAATCCTGATTTCCAGTGATGATTCAACATATAAACTTGAATCAATAAAATTCAATATTTGGTTTTATAAAGTTTTATGATGTACTACTGTATTTCCATATTTTAGAAACATATTTAAATTTAAAACATTTGAACATATGTTTAAATCTTAGCTTAAATTAAAACTCAACTAATTTGTTTGAAGTCAAGGTTTAACAATGATCATATAAAATGAACTGGCATTTTGTTTCAAAATTTAAAACTTTGTACCAAAAACAGGGAGAAATAGACATGCATGTCTATATCTTATCACATATTTCAACTTTCATACAGAAAAACCACATAATTATCCACAAGCCGGCATCAATTATCACAAGAATTTTTCACAAGCAACAAGTTATAATTTACTTAAGCTTTTAATTTAAAAGTTTACTCGCAGATTAAAGAGTAGAGGCTGGAAGCTTGATTTCATTTGGAACTGAAAAACTTGAAAAGCTTTTGATTTAAATCCTGTAACTTCATAATTTTGCTGAGATGATATAAAACTGAATTGAAGCTACTATTGTTCTTGATTGAACTTTGATCATTTATTTGCTTCCAGATTTGCTTGCTGGAGAAGGTTGCATGACATTGTATTCGTTAGGAAATCTGTTGGAGGCTTGAGTTACAGGCTTGATTCTTGAGTATGAGGGATTGATTACAGGTTTGCATTTGAATTTTGCAGAAGGCAACAGGTTTGACATACCAGGTTTTAGAATTATAACTTTGAGTTTACATTGATTTGAAAAGAAAAAAACAGAGGTGGATTATAGGCTTGAGACAAAACAGGGTTTGATTTTGATTTGAGGAGTGTTTGATTTTAGTTTTGAGGGAGTTTTACTAATTTGGTCTTGGTTTTGGTTTTGAAAGAATAATTCAGGAGAAGGTTTTTTTTTTCTTCGAAATGAAAATAAGAAAAAGAGATGGGAAAAAGAAGAGAGGGGTTTATATAATATGATTTAGGATTTATTTGGAATTAAAGAAAAATAAAAATAAATTTGCCACTTGTCTCAATTACTAACACTTGTCATTACTAATTTTAATTAACTTACATGTGTTTTTAACAAGCTTCATTAACCTAACACTTGTAATTATTTTATTTATATTTATTTTAATAGATTTTATGAAATCTTTAATTTTTATATTCCTAATTAATAAATACATTTGTAAATTTATAAATGCTTTCTAAATCTTATATAAATAAAACCCTTTAAAGAAAATAAATTAAACCAATTAGATTATAAATAATATTATATAAAATATACTCAATCCATTTTAAAAAGTTAATAAAAACCTTTTGTATTTATTTTTAAATTTAATAAACCTGAGATTAATTAAAAAAATCTTTTTAAGGAAAACAAATTCTATTTTAAATAAAACCCATTCATATATTTTATATCCAAAATAATTTCAAAATATATATTCATTTAAATAACCATTTAAATCTAAATTCAAATTCAACTTTAGAATCTAATTTAAAATCAATTCAAATATATATATTAATTATAAACAAACGCATTATTACTTTTGAAAAATAATAACTTTACTTAAAAATCTATTTTAGAATTCATTTATAAATGAATACCAATTTAAATTTGAAAATAATTATTCTATTTAGAATCCATTTATAACTAGATTTAAAATCATCATATTGTCAATTATTTTGGGTTAATTATATTTGGAAATAACAATTTTTATCCATTTAAAATAATTTATTAAGAAGATTATCACATTTTAAATTCCTCGAAATTTCGGGATATCACATAAGATTTAATAAACTATTTATCAAAATTTAAATTTCGAAGATAGTGTGTTTACTCACCTGAAAGATTGTTGAAACAGAAAGCAAGTGTTGTAGAATAGCTACAGTTTGAATTCCTGAAAAATCTTTTCTGCCTTGATTGAATTTGCTTGAGTTTGTAAATACAGATGTTTATTTTCTTTCCTTTCTTATCTCAGTTTTGCTTCTTATGTTTGTTAAGTTATGGAACAAACTAAAAGTAAAATGATGTATAAACATAAATAGCTTTGAATAGTATAGGTAATAATTGGGACAAGCCTTACCCTGTTTTTTATCATAGATTTTTGTGTTTAATTACTATAAATTGAAGTGATACTAGCATAATTCGGCTGAACATGTTTTTATGCGGAGATGAAAGCATTAATTGCATATGTCTTCCCATTAGTTTACACGTAATTAATATTGGCTGATATTTATAATTTGTAGATAGATATATTGAATATGTTATGAATAGTTTGTCTTCTTTTGCATACATGATTTACACCGCAAACTTTTTATTATTTTCCTTTATGTTTATATAAGATTATTATAGTTATTTTTTACATAACTTCTTAGTTTTATTTTCTATTTGTAATAAAATTTTCAAACCTTTGATTAATAACATATGTTTGTATTTGTATATTTTATATTTATATTATATTTGTAGCCTATATTTATATTCAATATTGATAGGATTGTTATTTTAAACATTTTTATTAAAGATTTGATTTATATTCATATATTAGATCAAATATTAATAATATAGAACCTTTGATTTTTTTTGAATAAGATAGATTTTATTATAAACATTTTTGAAAGATTTTATTTTAAATAGTATTGAAAGATTCTATTTCAAATTTTTAAATCAAAATTTTCTTTACAAAACATATAGACACACACATAAATAACTGATAAATGTCCAAGATCTTATCAGTTTATAAAATGAAAAGCTTGTAATTAATTTAAATTAGATTAAATATTTATTAAAATATATTGCCAAAATTCCATATCGTTACACCTGAGTATTCACAACTTTGGATTTCTCTTTCTGGAGCTAGGAATAACTGGAGATTCTTCTTATCTAGTTATTTATCTATTTCAGTTTCAGTTGTTCTATTTCAGCTCTTGTATTAGTGGACTTCTATGTATTGGGATTTCTACTGTATTTGTTTTCAGATTGATATTATGTATTTGTTTTGAGACTTTGTTATAGTAGCTTCATGGACTACTATGGTATTTTAATTTCCACTGCGAGTTATTCTGACATTTCTATGTCTGTGATTCTGTGAATGATTTTATTTGCTCCAAATTTTATTACAATCTGTTGTTTTTAATTATTCAAGTCCGACATGTGTGGATTATTGTCGATTTGAATGGTCCAAAATAGTGGGTCGTTACAAATTCTCAACTTAGAAATTTCATAAAATATTCATATTAACTCCAAAAATTATAAAATTAAAAACCCTCTATCTCATCATTAAGCATATCATATCAAAATTTCGTGGCCTGTGATTTATCCATGTTTTACCCTAAAACATGAACTAATTGACCTTAATTAAATTTTAAGCCTCAACTAAGGTCACGTTCAAACATCCAAACGCATTAAACATCGATCAAACATTCAGGTACACTGAAAATCCGAATTCAAATACGATGGGGAGAGTTTTAGAGAAAGATTTTACTCACTTGAGTAATAAAACTTGATTTAATCTCCTTCTCCTTAAGGTTGAAAATTTGAATCTTTTTAGCTTGAATTCCCTCTTCTTCCTCTCTTGAGACTAATGGCCGACCTTGGTTGGAGTCTAAAGGTTTCGATTAGTGAAATAAACTAAAATAAAATGAAATAATATAAAAGTGGAATGAGGGGATGTGGCTAAGGTAGTGGCTTTTGGCCTTACCAACTTATTCCCCTTGATTAAATCCTTCCCGTTAAAATTTAGTTTGTTTATTTTCATTAATCAAGGCCAACCAAAGTTGCTCAAATTGTTTTTGGTTCATCCAAATAACTTCTTAAAGTGACTCCCACTTAATTAATTAAATTTCCCTTAGGCAATACCTGTGGTTAAATCACTTTATTAATTTAATTTATTAAATCTTCGTATTATTAGTTCAACTTAAATTAAAGTAAATTAAATTTATTTTCCATATTATGGACAGTCCAAAATATGGGGTGTTATGACATTTGACATGTTTAGTGGATTATCCTCTTATTATGCTTATGAGTATAATCACATATACGGTGGCGATGCTAAGCTCACTAAATAATGTTATGTAAATGATGAACCATAATTAATAACCCCTATTAACATTAGGTAAAACGATAGTTGGGAGGGTTTACTGCCATAACAAGAGCAAGTAATACATTGAATTAATCAAATGTGATAAGATAGCGGTAAGACTAGATCCATCCTACTTCGAACCAACTGCAGTGTCGCACTCCGAGTTGTGACATTCCAGTCCATTTGTCATAGGTCAGCGAGCCATTGTACGAGAAGACCAACAATGACTGGCATGTAGTGTATTTGACGGAGATAATGATATCCATGCAACAGAGAGTAGTATAATAAATAGGTCATGTAGGGGCACCCAGAATTCTAGGTTAAATGGGATGATATGTCATTCCTTCTTACTGATTAAGCATTTCGTAGTGTGTGTTTTGCACTAAATAAGTTATGTAAATAAATTATGTTCTAAGTTGAGGTGAATAATATGTCATTCCTTAATGTCGACTCAGCTTCTAGTAGAGTGTGTTCTACACTCAACAATTATATAAATAAACTATGTTCTAAGTCGAGCGAAATGATATATCATTCTACGGTGTTGACTCAACGTTTGGTAGAGTGTATTCTACGCTCAACTAGTTGTATAAATAAACTACGATCAATTCGTAAAGACTAGATGATTAACAAATGTGACACATAATAATTGTGGTAGGAGTGAATCAAATCAAGTAGAATTGCGATTGACACCATGTTAAATATAGATGTAACTCATATATTATGACATTATTTATGTTATATGGTAGGGATTAGGGTAAATATTGAGTGTGTATGATATTCATTCTATATGTTTTAAGGCCTATTCTCTGTATTATTCTCTATTATTATAATACGTACACTATTACACTTATACTAGATTCTAGCCTAATTTTTGGTTTGTTATTTGTTTAGCAACCTCGAGTTAGACTGAGATTGTCTGGACAACATTTTTTCCCATGTTTTTGTATTTCTTTGTGGGACTGGTTTTGGTGGCGGTGTCGTGGACGATGATGGTGCTTGTGTTTTGTTATTTGTGTTAGTATTTTGCGATGATGATATGCATATGTGATGTACTTATGGTGGAGGATATGTATATCATTTTAGGTATCCATGATGTGTATAGTTTATGATGTCCATGTAATTTGGCATCAGTTGTGTATATATTACTTTCTAATCGCTTCTAATGTTTTACTCTATGATGTTTTTATATACGTGAACTAGTTTTGCATTATTATGTCTTGAAACTATTCGTGTACATTGCTTTATTTTGAGACACGATACATAATTGTGGGTTATATTATTGTTTTGAAACATATTTATATTAGCCTAAAGGAGTGTATATGCCGGATCGCTCCTATCATGTCCTTTACTCCGTGCTTTTGAATGATTAACTCCCTCTAATAGCATAGGTACTGAAGCGAGGCATTACAGATACGGAGAGCATTAAATACACTGGTCTCAATAAAAATATCGATATCCTATTCTTAAAATATCTTGACTAGAAACATCTAAAGAAATTTTTTTATTTTTATTCAATCCAATATTCATGGTAATGAACATATTTGTGTCTACAATCGTTTATGTACTTTTCCTACAGATTTCTAGTTATAAATATATTTATTGTATTTATCGCATTATTTATATTCATGTATAACAATATATGCACTAAAAAAACCAAAATTATTTTGAATAATCGTTATAAGATTTAAGTTATATAATCAAATTACATAATTGTCACTAGGGCTATCCTTAACTCTATCAATAAACCATATAAAGTGGGTCTAGAGCACACTGATCGAACCACAACGAAGTGGATCTTGATCATAATATGCATTTTCATTTAAACTTACTCTAACTCAAGCACTTCCACCACTATCTTAAATTTTAACTACACTATGTGATAATCTTAGCTTCTTTTTTTAACACTAGATAAATCAGACACTATTCGTAAACATTCAAGTGAGTGTATCATAAAGTGCTTACACTCTAGGTAAATAACAAATACTTTTACGTTGTATTTGAAAGTCAATCTTTGAAAATATTCATTACTCCTAGACATATTATAGAGTACCACTTTTAACTTCCATATACATGTCTTTGTTATAAAAGTCCTTCTAGGCATTTGCCTAGACATCGTCTAGGCTTTTGATAATGCTTAACGTCTAACCATCTGTGTATTCCCTCTTACCCGAGGCTTACCATTTCATGCAAGCATCTAAATAGGTATCTAAGCACTATTTAAGCATTAGTTGAGGGTTAATGCCTTATATAAGCATCGTTATGCTTGTTTCAGACGATTTTGCATCTCTAGCTGTAACGACCCATAAATTTCGATAATTAATTGGGCTAATTTAATAATATTTTTGTAATTAAATCTAGAAGAAATAAAAACTCTATAATATAAAATGAAGAAAATGTTAGAAGTGAAAAGTAGCAATGGTAATTAAAATTAATTAGTGACAATTGGAGTGAAGTCCCAATAATGTAATAGTGTAAATTGTTACACTTGGGTAAAATAATAAGTAAATATAAGTAAGTGTTGAATTAACCAATAAAATAATATATTGATTAATATTAACTGAACGTAAATTAAGGTAATAATATTAAAGCAAGTTGATAAATAGCTAATTTAGTGCAATACCAATTAATTGAAACAATTGTAAGGTTTTAATTGATTGTAATTAGTAAATTGGCAAATAGATTCAAATTTGTATTAATTAATGAAATAATATGTAATAAATTGTAATTTGATAAACTCTATGCTAGATAAGTAATTATAATAATTGTTGATTGTAATAAAGTATGAATGGGATTAAATTAGGCGAATAGTGATCATTATTAATTATTTACGAATTTATTTAATTTATTGAATCAGATCTAAATCCATTGCAATTAAATGTAATTAAAAACTACGTTAATATGAATTTAGTTGATGATTGTAAAATTATTAGGATAATTGGATATATACTAATGTTAAATTTATCCATAAGATGATGATTGACTGAAAAAAGAGAATGGAAACAAATTGAATTTATTTATTTGAATTTACTTAAATTTAAGGTAACACTATAAAGTTTGCAATAAATCCCTATTTGATTGACATGGAAATTTCGGTTAATGAATTATAAGTTTATTTGTAATCAGAAATGATAGAAATGGTAAATAATTAAATTTGAATTGAATAAATGATTAATTAATTTATTTAATTAAGTGAAAAATAGCTATTTTGGCCACTGACTCCGATTTTTACGAAACTAGTTTCATCGGATCCGTAACGGTGAATTATTATAGGATTTTTGGTTTCGTAGCGATCGGGCAATGCCTAGAAAACAATTTAATTGAAATTAATTGGAATCAATTTGAAACAAATTGATTTTAGCATAACTTTTTCATACGATAGAATTGGGACTTGAAACCTGTTCCATTGATTTTAAAATGTTCAAAAACATCTATTTTGGTATATGGGTTGACCCAATTTCGTTCCAGAGTCAAAACGGGCTCTTCGGGCCATTCATCGTTGGACGTGTAAATCAATCTTGTCCATCTATTCTATTTTCGGCTATGTCTATAAATACCCTATTATAAACCCTAGCAACCATTCTATTTCGCATTTCTGTACGTATAATTCTTGTACAATTCTATCTGTTTCTCCTCTTTCTCGATGGAAGACAATTTTTCAATTCCAAATTCAATTGCAATTCAAAACAAATCAAAAATTAAATTTCCTCAAACTATATCGAATTATATATCGATTTGAAGCTCTCGATGAGCGCATTTTAGATCTATAATTCGTTTTCCAAATTGAACGACTGTTCGTCCAGAAATTGAAGAACTATTTTCGACCGTCCATTGCGTCGGAATCAACTCCGCTTGATCGACAAATTGATGGTACCGTTGTGTGGAGAGGACTGAGTGGAGTGCATGGGAGTGGTTCATTTAGCAAATCGATGGTTGGATCACCGGGTTTAATTCGAGTAGAGTTATATGTTATCGGCGACGGCTGCATCAACGTGGGTAGCGAGTTCGTCGCTGGGGCGCGTGGGGGAGGGGGCTTTAGACGGTGGCGCATCGGGGCATGGTGGCGCCTGCGTGATTGCAGTTGATCCAGGGCAGCACCCTCGCATGAGGAGGCGCATTTTACGACGGCTACTAGGGTTTTGACCTTGTACAGGGACGCGAGTGAGTTGTTGTATCGCATGATAGAAGGTGATGTGTACCTTTTATTTTATTTATTTAATTTAAAATCGTTTAAATTCTTATATCTACAACTTTTTCATACGAAGTCAAATTCACATGCAGTTTCTTGGGTTGGGATCGTATCTAAATTTCGGACATTTTTGCCCTTATTTAGACGAATTCTGAGACTGTTCAAAATTTTAGGTTTAAATTGGATTTAAATTCAATTTAAATTCAAAAGATGAGTGTTTTAACCCACTCACAACTTATAAAATTTCTTAGGTTTGTTAAGTTGATTTATGATGTGATTAGAAATTTATTTATGACTTTTTGGCATATTTTAAATCGTCATCTCAGTTTATTTGAATTTATTTGGATAAAATAGTCATTTAATTTATTATTGAATATAAACTGCTAGTAAATACCTGTTATTTATTATCTACTCTATATTGATGTTATTGATTTAATTGGATGATGAATGTGGTGAGTGTTTGATGATTGATATGGGATGAATGGATGTTATATTTTATATTGTCATACACTACTAGTTGTTATCGATTTTGTTTCATTCGGTATTGCGGTTTGAAATAATATATGACCCTATTTATATTTTAAATTACGGATTGAAATGATAAATATCAGTATCATTTGACCATAGGATAGAAAATTATATACAGACACTGTGGTCTATATATAAAAATATTTTGAAAGGATTCTATGGTTTTGTAAAGAAATATATTGTTTTAGATAAATATTGATTTTAGATATTATATATAAATGTTATTTATCCTTGATTTTAAGCTATGTATAATTCATTTTAATATAGAATAAGCTTAATAATAAGTTAATTTTTATTGAAGTTAAAATGGTTAAGTATTTAAATTATATTTTAATATAGAGTTTATAATGATTTAGATAAAATTAAGGTTGGAAGATAAATTTGAGATTTATTTGTGAAATTGAATTTATTTAAAAGTTAAACTCAAATAAGCTTGATGTGGAATTCATTAAATTTGAAATTTTAGAAGGGTTGACTTTTATAAATTGATTTTGGTTTAAGGTGAAGTAAATGAATATTTAAAATATAAATATACTGAAAGAAATATTAAGTTATTTGTAATTTGGGTTGATTTAAATAATAATGGACTTATTAAGTAAAATAATTCAAAACTAAATAATAGAAAATTGAACTTGAGATATAAATATGAAATTTCCAAACATAGTTTTGAAATTGTTGAATACTTAAAGTTTGAAATATATTGAATTTGAAATGGTTTATTCTATGGATCAAATCTGTTTTGAAATCGATATAATTTGGAATAGTTTATTTTGAAACTGAATTGAATTGTTTTGGAATTGATTTGTGAAATTGAAGAAGCTATTTTATTATATAAAGTATTTTAATATTTAAACCATTTAAGTGATGGAGGTTATGTTTAAAAGTTATGAGCTCCAAAGTATTATGATTTGAAAGTTTTATATTTCAAGTGTTTTGATTTCGAAGTGTTATAACTTTGAAAGTTCTAAGATTTCGAGAAAAGGATATATTTGAAGTGAAAATGATATCGTACTGATTTGGTTTTGAAAAGGCAATGATATTTCGGTTTTAAAGTATAAACTATTTTGGAAATGACCGTGATGTTATAATAACGGTTGGTTGTTAAAGAGACCGGGTTCAGATATGGGCATACTCTGTGTCGATACCGAAAACCACTTTAACAACCGTGTATGCGTTGGAGATTCCAGAATGAAGTTGGATGGTGGCGACGTCCTTTGAGGTATGAATGTGGACCCAACTCCCATGAGTTGGCATAAGGTGGCTAAAAGAGGAGTGATTCTCAGGCCAATGAGGTAGCGCCTCTGATCGGACACACTCCTTTGATATTATATTCTGACTCTGAGATTGATTTAGCGGCCACTTTTGATTTTTTTTGATTTAGGGGTGTGGCTCGAGGTGGGAAGTAGTTGCGGCTATGCATTACCACTAGTCCAGATAGCAATTGGTATATCTACCCTGGCATCGCTTAGTTGTGCCTTGTCACCTACCCTAGCGCGCCTTGTACGAGTTTGATTTGTGTTGTACCTATAGAGTATCCTCCGGTAGCCTCCCGTCTGGAGGTATTACAGTACTGTATAGACTACTGACACTATTACATGTTAAGGGCTATATTGGAAACCCCTTAACGCTATTTTAAAGTAAGTTTATTTTACTAATAGATATTATTATAATAGCGTATATTACTATATAGTAAATAGTTTAACGGATCCTTAGGAGATGCAAATCCCGAACATCTCTTAAGTTATTGCACTCACATTTGATACTGGATAGGAGATGTCAAATCCTGTAAACATCTCTGACGCCGCTCTACTCATATTATTTACCATTGATTTAACTTACATAAGATCTTTTAGTTCTGATTCGAGTTTTTGTCTTCTCAATTCGCTCGGGTCAGTCTGAGCATTTCAGGGTTTGAAGACCTTATTTCTGGAGGACGAAAATGAAGATTTTATTATTACTATTATTTACTATATTCTTCCACGGCATCACATTGTTTTGCTGCATTGTTATTTATTATTCTTTGTTATGTGTAACTCTAATTCTGTGTGGTATAAATATAATCAAATGTTTTGTAAAATAGCTTCATGAACTGTTATTTGATTATTATATTTTTTTCATTCCGTTGTGAGATTCTGTTTTGCTTTATTTCTTTCTCTGCTTTTCTTACACCCCAATAACAATCCGCCCTTTATCATGATTTGAGTCTGACATGTATGGCTTATCGTCGATTTAAAGCATACAAATGAGTGGGTTGTTGCACTTAGTATCAGAGCTTTGGTTTAGCGATAAACCTTTGCTTTGTGGGGTCTGACTCTTTATTAATAGGGTAGTAATACCCTATGATGAGTTGCTGATCGTATATATATGAGAGAGCATATTTGTTAGTGCTATAAAAGGCTTTTGATATTGTGTTAGTTTGTTCCATTTTGTATTTATAAATTCTGGTTGGTGCATAGGACGCTATGACATCGGTAGGGATTTCTAAACACTTAATAGGACAGAGAGACACAATATTTGTTTTGAATATCGGTAAATGAAATAATTTTGCCTATTATATTTTCTGTATATGAAGTAATAAATTTTATAACAATTATATTTGGTTGTAATATATTGGTTGTTAGGTAGTGAAATTTATAAATATTTGTTGGAAATAAGATTTAAAATAAAATAAATGTAAGATTGGAAACTTAGAACTTGAGTTTCGGGATTTTTGGAAAATTTCTTTTGAATGATTTTGGAATATAGCAATAATATTTAGAAGTATTTTTCTGATAAGTATTTCAATAAAAATTGAAAAAGGGGCTGTTTTAAAGAAAATTTTGGTAAGGAATAAGTTCTGTACTCCCCTCTTTGTCGTTGGAAAATAATTTCGGTGATGAGTGCATGCATCATTGACATTCATTTTCGAGTTTCTAAGTGGGAAGGCCACTGTAGTAGTTTTACTACAGATTTATTTGGATAAACAAATATAAATTTGTAATTGTTTTAAGTATATTTGGATATATAAGTTGTAAGTATATATATTTATCTATTTTTTAAAATGATTTGAAATTTCACACGGTATTTAGTTCTTAAATTTCCGTTAATTAATAGTTTCAATTATTGTGATGAAATGGAATGTAACTAATTAATAATTGGAACCTCTAATTAAAATTAGAAATTAAATGTTGGGTTATAAATGAAAAATAAGAAAAGGTAACTATTGAATATTTATTTACCAAAATGAAATGAGATAAACTTGTATAAATTTCAATTGCATTCTCAAAAAGCATATATATATATAAGTTACCAAAAGATTTAACAATTGAAATGTCTAATAAGAAAATGTAATGGAAAATTTGCAAGTAAAACTTATGTAATAGAAAGGTTCAATGAGTTACTTTTATAAATGAGAATTTGATGTTATAGTGGTTATAAACTTAAGTTATGATTGAAATGCTACTAATTTAATGTAATAGAAATGTAAGTAATATAAATAAATGATAATAAACTTAATTAAATGGTTGAAGCTGTTTATAGATAAAATAAGTAGAAAAGATCAGTACTGTAAATATATTATTATCGGCTTAAGTTAATGTATTGATATGCTAAGCAATTGAACACACATGAATACCACAAGTAAATGAATAAATAAAATTAAGTAATAAATCAATGAACGAAAATTGAAAATTTGTAAGAAATAAATGTAAATAAAAAGGATAAATCATTATATGAATGAAAAGGAAATCAAACAACAAATATTATGAAATGAAATTATTAAGAATGATATTGATCTATTGTTTGGAATTGTTGTTTGTATGGTTTATGGTTGTTTGGGCAAGGATACTTTAAATTTGTTTAGCTATATAAATAATCTATTTAGTTTCATCTAAGAATGTTGAGTAAATGGTGCACTTAATAGTTATTTTCCATTCTATACAATTAAAAAGTGTCTAAGCCTAAACTAACTACTTGTTTTGGTTGACGTGGATTAATAAATTGATTTGTGTTGATTGTATATGATGATTGTATATTGGTTGCGTGTGATTATTATTGATTTGTTAGTGGTTAAAACAACTTTAAATATTTCATTTTATTTAATTATTAACTCTTGTTGGATAATATAAGTGAAATACAGGTTGTGGAAGCAATTGTACTGCCTTTGCTTTCATAAAATAAATGTTAATTGCCCGACAAATAGGTACGTTCTCGGATCATGGTTTTATAGCGTTATTGTAACATTCCAGAATTTAGTTAATTTAAATTCGATAAATTATTTGAACTTTGGAATTTAATTAGTGAAATTCAACCTAAATTTAATATTGTTGAGATTGATATTACAGGGAATTAAATAAATTTTGATAATAAAGTTTAAATAAATAATAAAAATAATAACAATAATAATTAAAGAAAACAACACTTATCAACAAGAAATTGTTTACATCAATAAAATAAAATACGAACAAATGAAATGTTTTCAGTTAAAACCTTTAATAGAACTAAATCAAATTTTGTAATAGAAATCATATAGTTATTGAATAACAATAAATAAAACAAAACACTTTTATTTTATAAAGTAAACTAGGAAATAAGTTAATCAAAGAAAATAAGATATGCAAGATCTGCCAAACAATAATAATTAAAACAAACATCTTTATTTAGAAGTTTATTCATCTAATTGTTGTTATAAGCTCCAGTGATGCGAATTTGATGTCGTTTATCGGACATCGAGTTTGGGTCGTCACAAGTGGTATCAAAGCTGTTGGTTGAGTAAGAACTTTAGCTACGGAGTATAACATATTAGATGGCTCATTAGGGATAGGGTGAAGTATACCCTAGAATGAGTATAACCAAGACTGAAACTCTAAATATATTAGTCTATTTCTTTTGCTGCTGATATTCCTTAAGATATTTTGTTCGTGTATTTAGATCAATTTTCTTACTAATTACGGATAGTAAGAAATGAGCGGACGAAGGGGAAGAGTTAGGGGTCAAGGAGGTGCGACAACACCTGATCAAGGTGCCCCAACGGCAATAGCGGCGGCTTAGCAACAGCCGAATCTGGCTGATTTACATAAAAGTTTCTTGAGACTTGGTGGTAAGCCGTTCAACGGCAAAGAGTCGATTGTTGAGGCTCAAGCCTGGATAAGATCGTGTGAGAAAATCTTCAAAGGGCTAAAATTGGAGGACGATCAGAAGCGACTCATAGCTTCTTGGCAACTGCAAGATGAAGCTTCAGCTTGGTGGGAGGCAATCACGGTAGATAAGCCAGAAGACGACTTTTCTTGGGAAAATTTCAAAGAAGTGTTTGAGAAGAGATATTTACCATCAGTTGGAATTTCTCGAATGTATCAGGAATTCATGGACCTGAAGCAGGGAAGTTTATCATTTGAAGAGTATCTGAACAGATTTAATGAATTGTCTCGTTTTGGTCCCGAATTGGTGAATACGCCTTTAAAGATGAACGAAAGATTCATTCGCGGGATAAATAAGAAATTCCATGGAAGAATGACGGGCCACGTTAAGGAATCTTTTTCGGATTTAGTTGATATGGGATACAGATACGTTACCCTTGATATGCAAGAAGCCCCGATAGAGAAAGGAAATTCGGGCAATCAAAATTGGAAAAAACGGAAATTTGGAGGCAAGAAACCTTGGCAAGGCAATGAGAAGAAGAAGAGCATTCAGGGAAGCGCCGCAGAAAATGTCACTTGTTACAACTGCGGAGAGAAGGGCCATTATTCAAATAACTGCCCAAAACCGAAGAAGCAAGCTAAAGAATATTACAATTGTCATAAGCCGGGACATGTTGTTAAAGATTGCCCAGTGATGAAGCCGGCACAGGTGGCAAAAGTTTATACGATAAAGAAAGACCCCTCAACTTCAAAAGCTGATAAAGGGAAAAGTGTTTTGGAAGGTAACCTTACTATTTATAATAGAACTGTTAGAGTTTTATTTGACACAGGAGCTTCACATAGCTTTATCTCTCAACAAACCGTAAATGAATTAGGACTTAAAACTAAATTTGTTGACGATCCTATTTGCGTGAAAAATCCGGTAGGAGGTCCCGCAAATCTTTGCTCATATTGTAAGAGAGTTCCTATTTCATATGCTAGCTATCGATTTCCTATCAACCTTTTTGTCCTCGAATTTAATGAATTTGAAATCTTACTCCGTATGAACTGGTTATCGAGATACGAAGCTATATTGGATTGTAATAATCGAACAGTTTTAGTTAAAACAAGTTTTGGAAATTTTATTGAAATCTCTTGTGAGGATCCAAGTCCAAGGAGAGATAGATTGATGTATACTTTGGGATATCTTGAACCCACTTTGCAGTCTATACCTGTTGTTCGGAATTTTTCCGACGTATTTGAAGAAGTGAAATCTTTACCTCCTCACCAAGAAATAGAATTCCGAATTGATCTTGTACCCAATGCTCGTCCTGTTGTTCACGCAAGTCGCAGGATGGCACCCACGGAAAAAATTGAATTGGTTCATCAAACTGATGAGCTACGAGCAAAAGGATTAATTCGACCCAGTGTTTCTGAATGGGGCTCAGCCGTTGTATTTGTTGCTAAATCAGACGGATCTTTGAGATTGTGTGTAGATTAGATCTCAATAAACAAACTCTCAAAAATAAATTTCCACTGCCCAGAATTGATGATTTATTTGATCGGTTGCACGGCCCTCGTTTCTTTTCAAAAATGGATCTAGCCAAGGATTCCATCAACTACGAATCGCCGAAGATTGTGTCCATTTAACTGCTTTCAGAGGTCCTGATATGTTCTATGAATGGTTAGTTATGCCTTTCGGGCTAACCAATGCTCCAGCATACTTCGTAGATCTTATGACTCGTGTGTTTTGGGAAGTTTTGAATAAATTTGTGCTTGTATTCATTGATGATATTCTGATCTATTCTAAGACTAAAGAAGAGCATGTCGAACATCTTAAAATTGTATTGGAAATATTAAGGAGAAATGTTCTATATGCAAAATTTTCCAAATGCCACTTATGGGTCAATGAAGTCAAATTCCTTGGCCATATTGTTAATGAAGAAGGAATTTCGGTAGATCCTAGAAAAATTTCCGCTATTCTTGATTGGAAACAACCCACTACTCCAAAAGAAGTTCGAAGCTTTTTGGGATTAGCAGGCTATTACCGAAAATTCGTTCAAGATTTTTCTAAGTTGGCTAGCCCATTGACTAAGCTAACAATGAAAAATGCAAAGTTCATCTGGACTTCAGAATGTGAAGAAGTTTTTCAGGAGTTGAAAAAGAGATTGACCACTGATCCTGTTCTCACTATTGTTAACGGGAACCAAGGCTTATCTGTCTATACTGATGCATGTGGTGATGGGGTAGGTGCAGTATTAATGCAAAATGGAAAAGTAGTTGCCTACGTGAGTAGACAATTACGTCCGCATGAGAAAAATTACCCGACGCACGATTTGGAATTTTTGGCTGTTGTTTTCACCTTAAAAATCTGGCAACATTATCTTTCTGGGTGAAAAGATATTTCAAAGATTTATGGTCGGTGAATAATTCAAATTTTTCACCTAAAACAAAGAGAATTTATTAAGTAGATTGTTTAAGTTAAATTCGTAAATTGTTTAAGAAAGCTGAAAAGATTCTTACCCAGAAGATAATATGAAGAAATCATATCCTAATTGCAGAATAGACATTTCATCTAAATAAGTATGTCATTTCTTTATTTTCTGAATTCGTCTATTCTTTGTTTGCGTTTCTCTCTCTTTCAATTTCGAGGACGAAATTTTCCTAAGAAGGGGATATTGTAACATTCTAGAATTTAGTTAATTTAAATTCGATAAATTATTTGAACTTTGGAATTTAATTAGTGAAATTCAACCTAAATTTAATATTATTGAGATTGATATTACAGGTTGGATGGAATTAAATAAATTTTAATAATAAAGTTTAAATAAATAATAAAAATAATAACAATAATAATTAAAGAAAACAACACTTATCAACAAGAAATTGTTTACATCAATAAAATAAAATACGAACAAATGAAATGTTTTCGGTTAAAACCTTTAATAGAACTAAATCAAATTTTGTAATAGAAATCATATAGTTATTAAATAACAATAACTAAAACAAAACACTTTTATTTTATAAAGTAAACTAGGAAATAAGTTAACCAAAGAAAATAAGATATGCAAGATCTGCCAAACAATAATAATTAAAACAAACACCTTTATTTAGAAGTATATTCATCTAATTGTTGTTATAAGCTCCGGCGATGCGAATTTGATGTCATTTATCGGACATCGAGTTTGGGTCGTCACAGTTATTATATTGTTTTTCCTTTGTTAGGACATATTATTTTGAGATATTGTGATATATATTGTTATATTTGATATTATATTTTCTCCCTAGCCTCTCCGTACAAAGAGACTCTACTGAAATTTTGTGTAAATTTTGGACTTAGAAAATTTTTGAAAAATGTTTACCAAACTTTATTAATTTGAGTATAAAATGATTTAATGGTTATAAATTGGTATATTTTATTTAAATTAATTAATTTTTTAAATTTATTGATTGTAAAGTCAGTATTTTTGAATAAGATATATTGATTACTTAATCCCTTCTTTCCGTCCCTTTTCCTTTTCGGGGACGAAAAATTTTGAGTGGGGGAGAGTGCAACGACCCGTAAATTTTGATAATTAAATGAGTTAATTTAATAAGATTTTTTTAATTAAATCTAGAAAGAAATAAAAACTCTATAATATAAAATGAAGTGAATGTTAGAAGTAAAATGTAGCAATGGTAATTAAAATTAATTATTGACAATTGGAGTGAAATCCCAATAATGTAATAGTGCAAATTATTGCACTTGGTTAAAATAGAAAATAAGTAAATAAAGGTAATTGTTGAATTAACCAATGAAATAATATATTGATTAATAGAAAGTGAACGTAAATTAAGGTAATAATATTAAAGCAAGTTGATAAATAACTAATTTAGTGCAATACCAATTAATTGAAACAATTGTAAGGTTTTAATTGATTGTAATTTGTAAATTGGGAAATATATTCAAAGTTATATTAATTGATGAAATAATACGTAATAAATTGTAATTTGATAGAATCTATGCTAGATAAGTAATTATAATAATTGTTATTGATAATAAAGTATACGTCGAAATGTAGTATCTATTTTTTTTCTCAAGTGGTTCGACATATCCAATAAATATTTATAACGAAATTACAATGGCTAAAGATCTATCAGAACAAACTTAATAACTAAATGATAAAATCATCACAGAACAGAATAACATAACAGACACAGAGTCTCAGAACAATACATAGTCAATACAGATCCAAATATATCATAAGTGGGTACAAGCCTCTGCTCACACATATGAGTCAAAAATATGTACAGATAAGTCTGAATAACAAAGTAGCATAAAGCGGACAATAAGAAAGCTATCTAACAGCATAGCAGATAAGTCCTAAGTGGAAGCACAGAGCAAGCTAAGTCCAAAGACCTAACCTGAAACAACTTAGTCTAACCCGAGCATAAGACACTCGGGTCAGCTAGCTAAATAATCAGTTAGATAAACTGAGATATAATAATGCGGTAACATAGAGGATAAGATACTTCTCCATAGAGAAGAGCGATGTAAACCACATAATATAATAGACGATCACATAATCATCAACCAATAATGAACTCTCCAAAGGGATAATCAACACTCAAGCGTTGAGTAAACAATAATGCCTTATATCATCGGCATAGCAAAAGCTATAAATAGTTGCCCATAAGCGATAACACATAATATGGAATCTAACCATAAATCAGTGCCGAAGCAAAGATATATCGCCAAAAGCAAAGGGAACATACCCCAAAAGACAATACAACATAGTAAAACGCATATCACTGGAGCGGTGACGAAGGACCAACTCCAAAAGCGACATAGAAAGAAATCATCAGAAAAATGCACGTGCACGACCAGAGTCGTTATCGCCAAGTACTGTAGTTTTTGTGGTACCACAGGCCCAGCGGCAAAACGCGCGATTGGTGATACCCCGAGGGTAAATGCCCAAAGGCATGCACCAATAATACTGCTCACATGAGCAGAATGTCCAGAGACCTCCAAAAGGCAAATGACCCAGAGGTCCAGTACTGGCCGCCAACAGGCAAATCTGTCGGAAACATCTAGAAAGGAAAATGAAAAAGGTTAACGCAATGTCCCATACCACTGGTTCGCCCTAATCGGTTTACTTACCTTCTGCCAACTTCACATTCAAAACAGTAAACAAAAGTTTATCTCATATAATTGATAAACTGCGCCAAAAGGTAAAACGATCAATCGAAATGGTCGGGGATTAATCGGAAAGGAAATACACTCAGTTCCATAGGCCAAGGTTTTTCCCAACCGTTTCTCCACTTCGCTTGAAGTGCACAAAAGTGAGTGTGGAATTTTATTCTAGAAAATAGTTGTGGAAAACGGATTTTTATTTGGATTGAAATCGCTTTTAAAACGTCCTTTTAAAAATTCTCCTCTTATGGAGTAATTAATTTAATAATAAACGTAATACTAAATAATAGTTTCGAAAGCCATTTCGAGTGAAAAATCCTTTTAAGACATTTTTATGAAGTCCATGCACGAAATCCAGAAATAAATCTCAAGAAATCATTAAATCCAGAAGAAAAAAAACCTCAAAAAAATATTCTTCAGTGTTGGAAAAATAGGCCAAATATTGCTGCGAACCCATGTTCGAAAAAATATTCGGACTAGCAAACTGAATCCAAATATCATGAAAATTTTCAGAAATGTAGTCTGACATCCCTACTTCAAGTTGCATAAAATAATTGCTCGATTCCGACTTGAAACGAAGGCGCAGCGACGTTCCAAAGTCGGACTCAGAACATGAAATGCACTGTTTTGCACAGCGATCTGGGTTCAACTTTGACAGGAAATTCGAAGGGTCTAATGAACTCAGATGATGACCAAACTTTCCAGATATGGAGTTCGTAACTCCCTCTTTCCAAGGAGACCAAAAATGTTGAATTCCGATAACAGGCGTAGCCATGGCGGAGTCACGAAGTTGCAACCCTAAACAGAAACAGGGTAATAAAACACAGCTGAAGGAATATTTGCTCAGGCCCAAACGGGCTTCAAGCCTGGAACAGCAGCCCCAGCCCATTCGTGCTAGGTAATTAAATTCTGTTCCATTAAAAAGAATGCAAATGAAATTATCGAAATCGACAAAATATCATCAAAAATTCGGAGATTACACATCATACTAATTTCACCTCTGCTGTAAAAAATTCATATTTTAATATAACAAACTTCAAAATCAAAAAAATACTTATTAAAGGAAAGTTGTTCTACTAAGTGTAAGCTTTTCAACAATATGGAGTTCATCAAAATCGGACTTAGTGTGAATGAGATATGACGATTACAATTCTCAAATTTGTAAATTCACTGTCGCTGTCATTTATTCTCAAGACAGCGACAAATAAATGAGGTTTCGACTCTCTTAACTTCAGAATTTTGCAAAACACAAAACATGAAAGTTGTAAATTAGTTTCTAAGATTTTCGTAAAGTCCAAAATCATTCAATATTGACTAGCGGCTCAAAAGTTATGACCAAAATAGTTTCAATTTCATCCACAGAGCTAATATGTGTATCGCTCTCGGGAAGATAGTTGAAAAACCAATTTTTGACATAGTTAGCCTCAAATTAACAGAAAACTTACTGAACAAAAATTGTAGCATATGTTTTAAGCTTTCCGGAACATCCAAAATTATCTAATTTGAATCAAAAACGAGAGAGATAAAGGCAAAACAATATCAGATTGGAACTTAGGATAACTTGTTAAAGACAGAATTGGTCTTCTGTATTCGAACGCATTTCAGGTCATCTAAATGGCAAAATATCAAAATATAACCTGAAGAGAAAGTGTCCATTATTGAGTCCAGTTTGCAGCACAGAAAACCTGACCAAAAACGGATGAGAAACATGTAACTTATGGCCAATACAATTCACAGGCCTGAGATTGTTGTTGCTGTTAATTTACTCTCGGAAAAATCTGTACAAGAAACTTATAGCTCTATGACTAAGCTTTCCATAAAATTTAAAATTATTGAATTCGGCTAAGAAGTGAAGAAGTTATCCCTGATTTCGTTTCAGCTACAATTCCAAAACGAAAATCACAGAAATGATCTTTATTTTTTTTATTTTTGGCAAACCTCTCATTAGCGTCAAGTAAAAAGGGATTTAACTAGCAATTTTACCTCAACCAATGCAAGAAAAATATGCACAAACACTTGGTGTGCACTCCAAAAGCTAGAGAGAGGAGATCAAGAGGCTTCATAACAAAAATAAACCAAAAACCATGTATTAAAAATTAATTTCAGAAATTAGAATGAAGATTAGAGAGTGATTAGAGAAGGATTGCTTCACCTTTTAGCTTATATTAACCTAGATTAGCTATATGGAGAGGAAAATGGATCTTCTACCAAATGGAGGCCATTAATTAGGTTTTTAGGAGGTGTTTAGGGTTTGAGGAAACTATGAAGATGATGGTTAGGGTTTAGGGTGGGTTTAAGATAATATATAGAGGTGGATAATGGGTTTGGTTTCACTAATTGACCCAATAAGAGAAGTGGCATCCTAATGTTCACTAAAACTATTTAATGCTTCATTATCCAACTAAAACCCACCATTATAAAACCACCCGTTTTTTCAAAACTATTTGGGATCTGTTCTATAGGCTCGTACTACTTTATCCTTATAACTTAAGAATAAAATATTTTTCAAACCTGAATATTTTTATATAATAAAAATATTTTCGAATCTATCTTGGGAGCAGCAACCACTCTGGGTGCTTGATTCGGAGGTCAGACGCCTTCGTAACAAAGAGGTTTCGCTTGTGAAAATTCAATGGTCACGCAATCCTAAGGACTGCACTTGGGAGACCAGAGAATTTATCGAGCGTACTTATCCTGGTTTTCTTTCATCTTCGGGTACGGGTGAGCATCTATATTTATCTTCTGTTGTTTCTTCGGTGGATTAGAGGTTATAGACGACTTACATATTTAAGGAATTGCGGGGACACAATTTTCTTAAGGGGGAGTATTCCGTAGTATTCCTTAATGAATTATCTATCATTAAATCATGCATAACTCTATCTTCTTTTAACTTTCAGTATGTCTGGAAGGGGGAGAACCACACATCACACTGATACAGCTGGGCAGCCCAGCAACTCTCAACCGGAGGGCGTGTATATGACCACCAACCAGATCATGGAGCTGGTTCGGAATTCTCAGTCACCAGCTCCAGTTACTGAGGTTCCGCGCAAGTCAGCCTTTGCGCGTCTCTGCAGTGTCTGTAACAACCAGGGATTGCAATTACCAAATAATAAATTAAAATTATGATTTTAATTTAAATGGAGCTAAAAATGGATTTTTTGGATAGGCTAATTTCTTTAAAATAAAGTTATTTGAAAAAAAGGGTGGTTTTATAATGGTGGGTTTTAGTCCGCTAATGAAGCATTAAATAGTTTTAGTGAACATTAGGATGCCACTTCTCTTATTGGGTCAATTAGTGAAACCAAACCCATTACCCACCTCTATATATTATCTTAAACCCACCCTAAACCCTAACCCTCCTCTTCATAATCTCCTCAAACCCTAAACACCTCCTAAAACCTAATTAATGGCCTCCATTTGGTAGAAGATCCATTTTTAGCTCCATTTAAATTAAAATCATAATTTTAATTTATTATTCGGTAATTGCAATCCCGGGTTGTTACAGCAATGCCAGGGTAGATATACCAATTACGCTTCCGGGTCGGTGGTAACGCGTAGCTGCTACTACCGCCCACCTCGAACAACACCCCCAAATCAAAGAAATAAAAAGTGGCCACCAAATCAATCCAAAGGTCAAAGTATAATATCGAAGGGATGCGTCCGATCAAAGGTGCTACCTCAATTAACCCGTCAATCGCTCCTGTTTTAGCCACCTTATGCCAACTCACGGGGGTTGGGTCCACGTATTTACCTCAAAGGAAATGCCGCCGCCATCCTACTTCATTCTGGAATCTCCACCGCGTACACGGTTGTTAAAGTGGTTTTCGGAGTTGGCAGAGAGTATGACAACTTTCGATCCCGGTCTCTTCAACAACCAAACGTTATTATAGCACCGTGGTTCTTTTTAAAAATAGTTTACTTTAAAACCAGGATATAATATCCATTCCAAAACCATATAATTTACGATATCATTTCCCTTCTAAAACTAAATCGATAATGATATCATTTTCAAAATATTCTTTTCTAAAACCATAACAATTTCAAGTTATAATATTTCGAAACCAAACACTTGAAATATAGCCTTCCAAAACATAAACTTTGAATTTAATAACTTTGAAATATAACTACACCACTTAAATGGTTTATATTAAATTACTTTATGGCTTCTCTAATTTCACAAATAAATTCCCATATGGATCTTAAATTCCCAAATAAACTGATATAATTTTTATATATTTCAAAGCTTAAATTATTCCACCATTTCAAAACTTATTCTTTGATAATTTCATATATATCAATTTCCACTACTATTATTCAGATTTTAAATGTTTACTTAATAAATCAAATATCATTTTAGAAAAACCTTAACTGGACATTCTTTCAATCGCATTAACTTGATAATATTCAATTAAATAAATTTAATATCATATAAATCCTCTAAACAAAATCAAGTTATAAAATCATGCCTTTAAATCTCAATTTATTTATATTTCAAATCAAATTTTTCGAGGATAATCCTTAAATCTTAAATTCAAATCAAATTCACATTTATCTTCCAAATCTAAATTTATTTGAATCATTATAACCTCTATATAAAAAATATGATTTAAATACTTAACCATATTTAATAAATCAAATTCCATTTTTCTACTTATTGTCATTAAACAAATTTATACATAGCTGAAATACATGAATTTAACTATATATGAATATTTTATATCATATCAAAAGGAATCAATATTTATTTAAACCGTATAATTCTCTTCAAACCATAGAAATCAATTTTAAAATATTTATATATATAGACCGACGGTGTCTGTATATAATTTTCTATCCTATGGTCAAGTGATGCGGATATGCATCATTTCAGTCCGTAATTTGAAATAAAATATACGGTTATATATCATTTCAAACCGCAATCCCGAATGAAATGAAATGCATAATGACTTGCAGTTTATAACAAATATAAAATACAGCATCCACTCACCCAATTTCAATCATCAACCATTTTTACAATCATCGTCCAATTTAAACAATTACATCAATATAAAGCATATAATCAATAACAGATAATTACTGACAGTTTATTTCGATAATAAATAAACAATCTATCTAACTGGCAATTTACATACAATACTAAATTAAGTAACAATTAAATTGGCAGTTTATATGCAATGCATAAGTAAATAAAAATTTAATTAAATGAATGCACTTTAACTGAGATGATGATTAAAAATATGCCAAACAACCATAAACTAATTTTAAATCACATCATATATCAATTCAACAAACATAAGAAATTTTAGAAGTTGTGAGTGGGTTAAAACACTTGCATTTTGATTTTAAATCCAATTTAAACCCAAAATTGGACGGTCTCAGAATTCGTCCAAACTAGCGTCAAAGTGTCCGAAATTCCAATATGAACCTAGCGCAAGAAACCGCGCGTGAAACGGATATCGTATGATAGAGTTATTAAAGTTAGAAGTTTGAAAATCAAAATTAAAATAAAATAAACACTCACCCATAACACACAGACCTCGTCATCATCGTTCTGTAGGCACATCAAACAAACCCAGAATTTCGCGTCGCCGTCTCCCCTTGCGCGCGGCTGGGCGGCGCGCCCCTCCACCTGAGAACGCATCGAAACCCCGCGGCACCCTGCTTCACACCAATACTCTCGCGCCTCACGTTCGATCAGACCGATCGTACCCAGCAAGCCCACACTAAAAACGAACCCTAAGTCGAAATTTGCCGCCAATCCAACCGTCGATTCGTCAAACCAATCACCTAGATGCGATCCCCTCGGCTTCCTCTCCAAACCCCAGAAAGGGTTTCCCGATCCATCGACATTGAATACGACCCCATTGAACGGTCAAGAATTCTTATTCACTTCGAGATTACGCACTTCGAGAGCTTCAACATATATTTTTTCTGAATTTTTATGAGGAGTTTGAGTTTTTAGCTTTTGATTTGATTTGGAATTGTGTTTGGATCTAGAGTTTGTTTGTCCGCCATTGAGGAGGAGAGAGTTGAGATGTACGTATAAACAAATGAGAATTAGGGAGGCTAGGGTTTATAGCAGGATATTTATAGGCAGAATTGAAAATAGAATAGATGGATAAAACACATATACGCGCTAACGACAAAGTGGCCCAAAAAGCCCGTTTCGACTCCGGAATGAAATTGGATCAACCCATATATCAAAATAGATGTTTTAAAATAATTTAAACGTAATGGAAAAGGTTTCAGGTTCAAATTGCATCGCATGAAGAAGTTATGCTAAAACCAATATTTTTCAAATTGATTTCAAATTTGTTTATTTCAAGGCGTTTCGAGTCCGTACAATCAAACGACAGGCCCGATCGCTACGAAACTTGAAATCGTAGGTACTCTGATGGTCGGAGATGGGTTGTCGAGGTGTTGACAGGTTTGGGGTAGTGTTGCAGTGTAATGTTCCAGGTTGGTTTCGCTATCTCGATTTTGATTTCAAGCTGCGGTGGGAATTCTGGTGGTCGTGATCAGTTGTGGAGATGGTCGGAGATGTGACGAAGGTGGTAATGATGGCTGGAGGTTGCTAGAGCGCCGGTGCATATGCACCATGCATATTTTAGTTTTGATGAATTTTGGGTTTGTGCAGAGAGATGTGACTCGAGTTTTACTCGGGTAGTTCGAGTATTTGTCTCGAAGTATTTAGGGTTCTAACTCGAAGCATCAGTTGATGGTCTCGGGTATTGTTTAGTTTCAGGTTTTATAACCTGACAGTGTTGGGTTTTTGAAATTTAAATGAAATTTAAATTTTAAAGCAGGATTTAAACAGGGGTTTTTAAATTCAAAGTTTAAGTTTGATGAACTTTTGAATCCTAAGTATTAAAATGAAATTTTAAATTTTAAGCAAGGTTTAAATCAAGTTTTAAATCAAGTCTAAAATATGGTTTCAAGTTTACTATGAATCCAAACCTTGAATTTAAATCAGTTTTGAAAATTTTAATGTTGAACAAGTTTAAATGTTTTAGAGTAGATTTTAAAAATGATTTTGCTTTCAAATAAATGTTTAAACTTGATAAAATTGTTTATAAAGGTTTTCTTTAATATTTGAATGAAAAGTATGAAGTGTTTAACTTAAATTTGGAAGTTAAATAATCAATTTATTTTTAAAGCTTGATTTCTTTTAATAAAATTAAGTAATTTAGTTTTAAACTTTTCTTATATTAGTGTCTTATATAAGTAATGAATGTTCTTTATATTTATTTTAAGGTTTATAAATTTATTTAAATTTGGATAAATATTTAAATGGTTAAACATTTTGAATCTTAAATTCAAAATGGAATTTGAATTTAAATTTAGAGGTATAATGTTTTTAATACACTTGAATGTTAATGAAGTCATTAAATAAGTAAATGAATTATCTTAGAAATAATTAAGATAATAAAAGAATTTAATTTATAAGAGAATTAAGGAATAAATTATTTATTTGATTAATGATTTAGATTAATTTATAATTAGAAATGATTAATAAAAATTAATCTAAGATAAATTTCTTAAGAAAGTAATTAAAGAAATTGTTATTAGTTAATAAAGATAATTATCTAAGGATTTTTAAGTAATTAACTAATGTGATTAATTTTGATAATTAATTAGATTTATTAATTGAAAATAATCAATTGTAAATTGTTAAGCATAATTACTTGATAAAAGTAATTAAGGGATTAATTTCTTATTGTAATTAATTATGATAATGTGATTAGTTTAAGTTAATTGATTTAGTTTAATTAATTTAAGAAAATCATTTGATGATTTAATAAGAGTAATTACTTAATGTAATTAATGGAGCATAATTACTTAGGGAAGTAATAAATGATAATTACTAGAATGTAATTTGTGAAAGATGATATATAATGAAGTAATTTGGGTAATTACTTTTGTAATTAATCAAGGGATTAATTAATGAAGATAATTAATTATGGAATAATTAATTTGTTAATAAGTAATTAATTTGTTAATAAGTAATTAATGGTAGTTAATTACTGGATTGATATTAATCAAGGGTGATTAATAATTGTATTTTAAATTTTAGATTAATTACTAAATGTAATTAATTTAAATAAAGTGATTAATTTAAATATAAATTAGAGATCATTAATTAATATAGTTAATGATGTAATTGAGAATTGTTTAATTAGGAATAATTAATAATAAAGTGATTAATTAATGTACTTAATTAAGGATAAATGTAATTAATTATAGTTAATTAATAAATGAAGTAATTAAATGTTAATTACTAAATGATTAAGGTTAATTGGATTGTGAAATTAATTAAAGACTAATTACTTATTGTAATTAGAGAATGTTTAATCAAAGGTGTTTAATCAAGATGAATTCTTAGAGAATGATTAATTAACTAGGTTAATTAATTAATGGATATATAAGCAGGATTTATAGATGTAGTAATTAATTTAATTTACTTTAAATTAATTAGAGATTGAAGTAATTAATTTAATTCATTTTAAATTAATTATAGATGGTGGTTAATAAATCATTGCTTGTGGATGATATTGATATTTCATTGAATGGTTGTGATATCGGTAATGAGATGAGTAATATCTATATGATATGGATGCTTAGTTAAAGTATGATAATATGGATTATCTGTTGGGATGATTATCTGTTTGTGATGATAATACAGATTATCTGTTTATGACGAAAATGTGATTATCTATTGTGATATGTGAATTATCTATCTGTGTGTATATAGATAATGATGAATTGAATTAATTGTTCAAACTAAAATCACTTGGACATTAAGATGGCGTTTGGATTTCGATGAGACCGGGATCGGGATTCCAAATTTGGAATTCCAAAAACCGCATCGATCCAAATTAAACGTTAGGTCATGAATCAAGTGAAGAGTAAAGACTCGAGGTGTAACGACTATTCGTGTTAATACTCTGAGGGTGATTCCAATACGAATTTAACGGGGGTAGTACTTTCAGGTTCGAGATGAAGATTCAGGGTGCAAGGGCTATTGTCGTTAACTCTGAGGGTGATTCCAAAACGAGTGTAGCGAAATTGTAACATCCCGCCTTTTCGCACGCTTTAAATCGACACACATGCCAATTCAAACCATACGGAAGGGCGGATTGTTATGGGGTAAATAAGAAAACAAGAAAGAAAGAAATAAAAACAAAATAGAATCTCACAGCGGAAGGATAAAATATAATAATCAAATATACAGTTCATGAAGCTGTTTTACAAAATATTTAATTTTACTTACATAATGAATATCAGAGTTACACATACCAATACAATGCAGCGGAACAATACTGAGTGTAGTGGAATAATATAGTAGATAATAATACTACAAATCTTCGTCTTAGTCCTCCAAATAAAATCTCCAAATCCTGAAACGCTCAGACTAACCCGAGCGAATTGAAAAGACAAAACACTCGAGTCAGAACTAAAAGATCTTATGTAAGTTAAATCAACAGGAGTAAATATGAGTGCAGTAACTCAAGAGATGCTCGGGATTTACATCTCCTAAGGATCCGTTAAACTATTTACTATGTAGTATATTGCACTATTATAATAGTGTCTATTTGTAAAATAAACTTACTTTTAAATAGAGTTAAGGCTTTACATTTTCCACCTTAACACAGTTATATATTCCCATAGTCTATACAGTGTCGTAATCTCCCCCGTACTGGGCGTCGTCAGAGGGCACTCCATAGGTATGGTACAAAACCAAAATTGTATAAGGCGCGCTAGGGTACGTGACACGGCACAACTAGGCAATGCCAGGATAGATACACCAATTACGCATCCGGGCTGATGGTAACGCATAGCCGCAGCTACCGCCCACCTCGAACAAACACCCCCAAAATCAAAGAAATCAATAGTGGCCACCGAATCAATCCAAAGTCAGAGTATAGTATCGACGGAGTGCGTTCGATCAGAGGAATGACCTCATTGGCCCGAGAATCGCTCCTGTTTTAGCCACCTTATGCCAACTCACGGGAGTTGGGTCCACGTATTTACATTATAGGAAACGCCGTCGCCAACCTACTTCAATCTTGAATCTCCACCGCGTACACGGTTGTTAAAGTGGTTTTCGGAGTTGGCAGAGAGTATGACAACTTCCGATCCTGGTCTCTTCAACAACCAAACGTTATTATAACACCGCGGTTATTTTAAAATAATTTATTCTTTAAAACCAGAATATAATACCTCTTTCAAACTATATAAATACGATATCATTTATATTTTTAAAAACCCAATAAATATTGATATCATTTCAAATATATCTTTTTCTTCTAAAACCAAACCACTTGAAATTTATAATATCTCGAAACCATACCTTTAAATTTTAACTCCTCAAAACATAATACTTCGAAATCCACAGCTTTAAAACCATAACTTCCAACTTAAATGGTTTGGATATTCAAACAGTATAGAATAAAATAGTTGAATTTAAAATTTCTTTATAAAAGAAAAATAATTTCCTCTACTTAACAATTTATTTATTTAAAATTTCAGTCTAAACCATAAATTTAAATTCATTTTCAGTTGAATAAACCACTTCAATTTCGATAAATTTCTAACTTTGAGTATTTAACAATTTCAAAACTTAAGGTCGGAAATTTATATTCAACAATACATTTTTCTATTTTTAG
The DNA here is from genome assembly GCA_030765085.1 of Allium cepa. NCBI lineage: Eukaryota > Viridiplantae > Streptophyta > Magnoliopsida > Asparagales > Amaryllidaceae > Allium > Allium cepa. Next base: position 826,168,935 of record CM060934.1, read on the forward strand.
TTTTGAAATGTTTACATAATAAATCAAAAATCATTTAAAATAAAACTCCATTTACTAACAACTTAATCATTTCCTTCTATTTATTTATACTAGAAACATTCATTTAATTTATTTTGAATAAAAATCCAGTTATAAATATCATACCTTTTAAATTTTCCAAGTTTAATAAGTTTACACCAACTTGTGGAGTTAAATTTTTAAATAAGCTCAATTCCAAATGAATTCTAATTTACCTTCCAATCTTAATTGATTTAAATCATTAAAACTCCATTATTCAACTTATTTATTTTATTTAACAAATTCATAGTTTAAATTCAATAATTCAACGATGTATGTATATAAAATAAGATTTTATATAAGATAAAAATTAATATTTATTAAACCGCATTCTATCCAAACTATAGAAATTATTTCAAAAATAATTTTTATATATACATATATATATACCGCGGTGCCTGTATAAAATTTTCTATCCTATGGTCAAGTGGTACGGATATTTATCATTTCAATCCGCAATTTAAAAATAAAAATGCGGTTGTATATCATTTCAAACCGCAATCCCGAATGAAATGAAATGCATGATAACTTGCAGATTTCAAAATATAGGACACATCATCCATTCACCAAACATCCATCATTAAACATTTATTTATAATCATTATCCAATTTAAGCAAAACATCAATATATAATAGGTGATAAATAACTGGTATCAATTATCAGTTTATATTCAAAAATAAATTTAATAACTGTTAATTGGCAGTTTATATGCAAAAGTAAATATAAATTTACTGGCAGTTAATATGCGATAAAAATAAACATAAATATAACTGGCAGTTAATACGCAATAAATAAATAACAATTTAATGAAGTAAAATGCAATTTACTGAGATGATGATTAAAACATGCCAAACAGTCATAAATAAATTTCTAAACACATCACAAATCAATTTAACGAACATAAGAATTTTTAGAAGTTGTGAGTGGGTTAAAACACTCACCTTTTGAATTTAAATCGAATTTAAATCCGATTTAAACTCAAAAATTTGACCATCTCAGAATTCATCCAAACCTACGTCATCAAGTCCGGAATTTCAGTACGATCCTAGCAAAAGAAACCACGCATGAAACGGAGATCGTACGCAGAAGTTATATCAGTTAGAACGATAAAAATTAAATTTTAAAAAATAAAATAAACAAAGAAGTAACTCACGTATGTCCACGTCACCAAACCCAAATCCTTCTCTCCCCTCACTCGTTACTGCAGCTACAGGAAAAAAACGCTCACGACCCCCCTACAGGTTCGAAACCCAAGCTCTATTCTGCCGCTCCGATCAACATCCCAACGCCATGACACCAAGCCACTGCCCACATCGGCCCCCTCCCTACACCTCGCCACCCACGGCGCCGGCCGAACATGCTCCCTGACTGGAAAAACTAGCAGCCGCCGCCACTTTAACTTTACCCTAATTGAATTTCTGCACTCGATCTAACTGTCGATTTGGCAAACGAACCACACAGATCGACTTCCCTTGGTGCTCTCTACGATACCCAAAAGGGGTTTCTCGATCAGACTCCGTTTGATTCCGGCACGATGAACGGCCGGGGTTGATTTGCAATTCCTGGTTAAATGGTGAATCGTTTCGAAAAACGAACAGCACCAGCAGATTTCGCTCTTCGAGAACTATGACATATAATTTTTAGGATTTTTTCTGAGATGTTTGAATTTTCATTTGATTTTTGAATAGAATTGGATCTGAAATTTACATCCATTGAGGAAGAGAAAGAGTTGAAGAAAAAGAACGCATAAACAAATGAGAATAGATGGATGCTAGGGTTTATAATCGACTATTTATATGTAGGGTTGAATTAGAGTAGATGGACCAGATAAATAAACGTGTTGAACGATGATTGGCCCAAAAAGCCCGTTCTGACCCCGGAACGAAATTTGTTAAACCTATATATCCAAATAGGTGTTTTAAAATATTCTGAACACGATGGAAAAAGTTTCACGTCCAAATTCGATCGTATGAAGAAGTTATGCTGAAATCAATATTTTCAAATTGATTTCAATTAAAACGATTTCAAGGCATTTCGCGTTCGTACGATCAAACGACAAGTCTGATCGCTACGAAACTTGAAACCCTACAATAATTCACTGTTACGGATCCGATGAAACTGGTTTCGTCGAAATCCGAGTCCGTGACCAAAATGGCTATTTTTATACTAATTAATTAAATTACAAATTAGTAAATAAATCCAATTTTTTATATTTCAGTTTTAGAATTGGAAATTTTTATCACTTAATAATTCGCAATCATTTAAAATGATTTAACAATTTTTAAATGTCCATTTAATAAAGATTAAATCAATATAAATCTTCAATTTCCTAAAATTCAAAATTGTAGATAAATTTCCAAAATTTCCTTTTTAATGAATTAATCTATATTTATTTCATTCATTAATTTTAAATAGAAGGGTTTACCAATGGATTTAAGATTTATTATCCTAATATTCTTCGATTACACTTAAATCCCTATTAACGTAATATTTAGATGTTAAATTTTCATTTACTTCAATATACTGACAAGCTTACTTTTGCACCCTTTCATCTCCCCAACTGCCATTTTATAAATAAACTTAACAATAGATTCATACTCTACTCCATAAATATCTACCCTTTCTTCTAAATTAAAATTTACGTAAACTTCAAACATTTAATCCATTTATATTAATATATATATATACATATATATATATATATATATATATACACATATATATACATATATATATATATATATATATACATATATATATATACAGATACTTTAACATTTTTCAATTGTTAATCTCAATTGCATAACATTTAATTTACCTGAACGTAACGTTCAATGATTGAATTTTATTGCAATTGATTACCTGTTAAATCCAATAACCTTTAGTCCATTCCTGATTCTACAAATATAAATCAATTAAAGCCTCACAATTTCTTATACATTGATTTCACTACACTTATTATATTTTTGTCAAATATATTAATTACAACCAAATATTCTCTGCAAATTTATCTCTTAGTTTCATACCTTTTTATTACCCAAATTACTATCTTGTATTAATTTCACAATTAATCATTAAAGTAACGCTTAAATAATTACGACCCTATAATTACTCAACATTTAAACGAACGTTATTTCACTTTCCATACTTATTTTGTTATCACTTATTACCAATTCTAATTCCATTAACAAATAAGCAGGTAATTAATAATATATGTTTACAAGCCCAATGTTACAAATTTTTGACTTGATCCCAATTCCTTATTATTGACTTAAATTAGCATTACTGACATTGCATTAACATTGTTACTTAAAATCTCTATCCAATTATAATTAATACTTTAAATAATTTCATTTATTCCTTCCGTTATTTTCTTAATTACAATTAGGGCACATCTAATTATCTATATTGGTAAATGATTGAATTTACTAGTAACCCACTATTTTAACCTTAATTATACTTGTATATGATTATTCTACCCTTTTATATTCCATTATATATATATGCACCCATACAAATTTAAGATTCTAAATCCAATTAATTATTCCATCTAGGTTCCATTCCTTCACTTTATGCATAATTAGCATTTCCTATTCAATTTGTTACATCCACTTATATTCACTTTATGAATAAATTTGGTATTCCATTTAATCCATTAATTACTAACTTTAATTATTGCAATTTATTATCTAACATACAATTTGCATCTATTTTCTAATTTTCACATTTCAATTAATTAACACCTTACAATAGTTTACAAATAAAAAGGGATTGTACTAAATAAATTTTTTTTATTTTCAATGATGAATACAATACTTGCCTTAATTTACTTATTTCTAACTTTATATCCAAATGCAACAATTTTCACTATTACAATAAATTACAATATATAATTTAATTTGTAAATTTTAATTACCCTTGATACATCTAATTTCAACATTCTCTTTCATATAAATAAATATGATTTCTATTTCTTTCTAAATTTAAATAATAATAAAAAATCCTATTAATTTAATTCATTTTAAACATCGAATTTACACAGGTCGTTACACTCTCCGCCACTCAAAACTTTTTGTCCCCGAAAAGGAAAAGAAGAGAAAAGAAGAATTAAATAACAGTGCATCTTATTCAAAATATTTAACTTATAAACAATAATTTACTAAATTTATTACCTTAAATAAAATATACCCGTTTTATTATTATTATATCTTTTCATACTTGATTAAATAAAGTTTGGAAAAAAACATTTAAAAATTTTCTAAGTCTAAAATTTTACGAAAATTTTTGGCAGAGTCCCCTCTGTACGGAGTGCTCGGAAGAAAATATAATATCCAAAATATAACAATTTTATTACATATATTATACAAAATATTATATCCCAACCGGACAAAATATAAATTAGCGCTTTAAACCATAATCCGAAACGTACCTATTTGTCGTGCAATTTACGCTTAATTTATGTAACCAAAAGCAGTAGCAATTGCTTCCATACCTGCATTTCACTTATAAAATATAAAGGGTTAACAATTTATATAAAGTGAAATATATCAAGTGGTTTCAATCACTAACAACCAATCAATACAACAACCATCAATTTCAACAAACAGTATACACAACAAATACAAAACAACCATTCAATCAAACAAACGAATAGTTGTTCGGGTTCAAACTTTTAAATTGTACGGAATGAAGAATAAACCATCTAGTGCATCATTTACTCGACAGTCTTAGATAAAACTAAATAGATTATTCATTCACCCCAAATCCAATTTTAAAGTATTTTACCCAAACACCCATAACCAAACAACAACAATCAACTTAACTTTTTATTATTTTCGTTACATACCTTTGTCGTTTGATTTTTTTTATACAGTGATTTATCCTTTAAATTTACATTTACTCATTAAATGTTTGCTTCATTTAATTTTTCTTATTACTTACAATTATTAATTACATACTTTCACTTGTACAATTTCCATTACATTTCTTATTAAACATTTCAATTTTTTATATTTGGTAAGTTATATATGTTAAAGAAAATGCAAATGAACTTATACAAGTTTTATTATCCTTTTTATTAAATTTAATGTTCAACAATATCACTCTTTGTTTCATATGTTACAAATTTCAAATTTCCTTTAATTTCCATTTATAACTTAGCATTTACATCTCTTACTTTATTTAGGGTTTCAATTATTAATTACCTACCTTTCATTTCACTACAATAATTGAAACAATTAATTAAAGGAAATTTAAGAATTTAAATACCGGGTTACATTTTCAGTTTATTTTAAAACAATAGATAAATATATTCTTACAACTTATATATATCTATAATTATATTTACAACAATTCAAAATTTATATTTTTCTATCAAAATGAATCTGCAGTAAAAGTACTACAGTGGCCTTCCCCCTTCGAAACTCGAAAATGAAAGTCGATGATGCGGCCGTCATCATCGAAATTATTTTCCAGCGACAGAGAGGAAAGTACAAAACTTATTTTCTCCAAAATCATCTTTAAAACAATTTCTTCAAAATTATATTAAATACTTATATCAGAAATACTTATAAACAATATTATTATATTCTAAAATTTATTCGAAAGAAATTTCAAAACCCTGGAACTTAAGTTCTAAATTTCCAAATTTCATTTATTTTATTTTTCAATCTTATTTCTATTATTATTTATACACTTCATTACCTAACAACAAATCTATTCCAGCCAAATATAGATATCATTTGAAAAATATTATTTTATAATAGAAAATATAATAGGCAAAATTATTTCATTCACCTATATAAAACAAATATTATGTCGGTCTGTCCTATTAAGTGTTTAGAAATCCTTATTGATGTCACAGCGTCCCATGCACCAACCAGAATTTATAAATACAAAACGGAACAGATTAACACAATATAAAAACCTTTTTATATCACTAACAAATACGCTCTCTCATATATATACACTCAGCGACTCACATAGGGTATTACTACCCTATTAGTAAAGAGTCAAACCCCACAAAGCTAAGGTTTATCGCTAAACCAAAGCTCTGATACCAACTGTAACGTCCCGCCTTTTCGCACGCTTTAAATCGACACACATTCCAATTCAAACCATATGGAAGGGCGGATTGTTATGGGGTAAATAAGAAAACAAGAAAGAAAGAATAAAAACAAAATAGAATCTCACAGCGGAAGGATAAAATATAATAATCAAATATACAGTTCATGAAGCTGTTTTACAAAATATTTAATTTTACTTACACAATGAATATCAGAGTTAAACATACCAATACAATGCAGCGGAACAATATTGAGTGTGGTGGAATAATATAGTAGATAATAACACTACAAATTTTCGTCTTCGTCCTCCAAATAAAATCTCCAAATCCTGAAACGCTCGGACTGACCCGAGCGAATTGAAAAGACAAAACACTCGAGTCAGAACTAAAAGATCTTATGTAAGTTAAATCAACAGGAATAAATATGAGTGCAGTAACTCAAGAGATGCTCGGGATTTACATCTCCTAAGGATCCGTTAAACTATTTACTATGTAGTATATTGCGCTATTATAATAGTGTTTATTTGTAAAATAAACTTACTTTTAAATAGCGTTAAGGCTTTACATTTTGCACCTTAACACGGTTATATATTCCCATAGTCTATACAGTACCGTAATCTCCCCCGTACTGGGCGTCGTCAGAGGGCACTTCATGGTATGGTACAAAACCAAAATCGTATAAGACGCGCTAGGGTAGGTGACACGGCACAACTAGGCAATGCCAGGGTAGATATACCAATTACGCATCCGGGCTGATGGTAACGCATAGCCGCAGCTACCGCCCACCTCAAACAAACACCCCTAAAATCAAAGAAATCAATAGTGGCCACCGAATCAATCCAAAGTCAGAGTATAGTATCGAAGGAGTGTGTTCGACCAAAGGAATTACCTCATTGGCCCGAGAATCGCTCCTGTTTTAGCCACCTTATGCCAACTCATGGGAGTTGGGTCCACGTATTTACCTTATAGGAAACGCCGATGCCAACCTACATCATTCTTGAATCTCCACCGCGTACACGGTCGTTAAAGTGGTTTTCGGAGTTGGCAGAGAGTATGATAACTTTCGATCCCGGTCTCTTCAACAACCAAACGTTATTATAACACCGCGGTTATTTTAAAATAATTTATTCTTTAAAACCAGAATATAATATGTAACGACTCGGCTTTTCGTTCTTCGAAAATTCAACATCGACACTCACTTTATCGACTGCCGAATATCGAAGGCCGAAAACCGAATAGTTATGGGTTTTAAAAAGAAAAGAAAAAGAAAGAAGAGAGAAGAGATATGAAATAGAGAGAGAAGAAGATAGAGAATTTGAAAATAGAAGATAGAAGAATTTTAAAAATAGAACGGACAGAAAGGAAACAACAGAACAACAACAGAATCTCACAATTCGCAGCGGAACAACATATAATAATAAATGAATAATCTTTAAACAAAGAACTATATCAGTTATTACATTACATTTCATTTCCTTACATCATATCATATCATCAGAGTGTACAACATCATACAACAATAACAGTGCAGCGGAAAAGAAATACTATATAAACTAGTAATACGCCATGCCATCCAGCTTGCCTCCAGCAACTCCAGAATATCTAGAATATCCTGATAAACCTAACTCTTAACTGCCCGTGTGGAAAATTGGTGGGCACCCAGAGTTTAGGAAGGAAAACAATAAACTCCAAGTCAGTCATGTGACTGGTGTGAGAACTCAAAACAGTTTATTTAACTTTAAAATCAAAATAGAGGAATATTTTTAATCAATTCGCAATGCTTTTAAAAATGAGACTACCATAAGGCCTCCCGCACACACACACAATGCAAACGCAGAATCGGAGGAGATTTCTCCTTATGATAGTCAAAGATGCTTGATACGCATTTAAAATAATATTTGATATTATTACTAGTGCATAGTATAGAGAAAAATCATTTCGAAAATAAAGATATAAATCTTAGCCGACATAGACATTTCGAACTATGCCTACTATAGCTACTATCCAAACAGTGGTGACCACCATAAGTGAATAGCAGGTTCTACAACTAATACCGTACAGGGTTTCGTATTGGGAATTGGATTTCCAACAAATGGTCAGGCCAAGGAACTTCCCATTGCCACTGAGAATGCCTCTGGAAAGACATCCCCGAGAACCAAACCGGATCTCTGCCAACACAAGGCCGGGTTACCCCTAACTGGGTAACTACTGACACGAGCACGCCATTCCCCGGTCCTTTAGGACCTTTTCAACCGAGCGCTCGATATCCAACATCACACCATAATAAATAGAGTGTTTTCAACATGAGTAAGTATCTGGGCTCCATACCATGATACCACCCCTTTCCAGAAGGAAATGCACATACCCTAAGGGGAGCTACAGCAACCCCTAATAACCTTGCCGCATCTTTCCTGTTTTGACCATTTCCGGGATGTGAGGCTCGACGAAGTCACGTCCACAAAAACACACTTTGTACAAAAAGCCGTGCTTTGGGTCAACAAATGATCAACACAATGATCACTAAGATAGACGATCAAATAAATGATCCTATCACAAATAATCAACACAATGATCATTACAGCATCACTCAGCATGTCACATTACCAAAATGGGATATATCGCTGATAACTTCAACTATATAACCTTTGAGCTCGTACGTCTCAAAGAAGGGTGTTAAGCAAAGAATAAATTCTCCGCCACCAACAGAAATATATTTGAAAGAAATCGGCTTTATATCTCAAATTGTAATGTCAGGCATACAATCCATACAAGTCTGTTCCGGGATCGAACAGAACCGAAGGCACTTACAAAGAAGTCCTTGCAATCCGGATATTCACAATCCTGATCGGATTTCCCATCACTTATGGAATCTCTATACCAGGAGCGACCCAGTGCAGAGACAATCGATAGGTCATCCTATCGCTCTCGCAAATACCGGTCTTCAACACCGATCTTCAAATGCAATTCACAACGACGTATCACATATTCGGAATGGGTTATACGACCCCATGGTCCTTTCCCGGTTAACCCGAATAGTGAGCGCTTATTCAAAAATAAGTGTGCATTCAAATTCAATCAATCATATCAAATACCCAATCAAAGGGAAATATTGATAGTCGGCTATTGAACTATCAATTGATATGCATACATCACCAGATTCCAAATAATTTTCCAAATTATTTATTTTCCAAAATATCTTTATAAGATATATAATTCCAACACTTCAAAAATAAATCAATATTTATTTTCAAACAAATTCCACTTTTCACATATAAATTCCATAATGAATTTATATTTCAAAATATCCATGCATATTCGATTTCAATAATTCATTTCAATTTATCTTCAAAAAGATAAATTCTAATTATTCACTTCATATTGTAAAACATTTCCATACTTATCAAAAATAAGAAATCGACAAATCTTTTTATTTTCAACCTTTGAAAATATTCAATATACTTAAATCGAATTAAGTATATTATTCATTCTTTAAGGGAAATCATTCTCTTAAACATTTTTATTTGGGCCAAAACGAATGTTGCGTAAAACATCGTTACAACGTCCCAAAATCACTAGTATAGGGATTCGAAATTAAATAGATATATAAATCCCAATACTATACAACCCATTTCCTTTCGGAAATCATTTACTATAACAACAGTGTTATAGTCCACCATTTCCTTTTATTTCTCGAAAACGTCTATTTCAACAATAAATGTTGAAATCTATGATTTCGAATCTCAACACAATTAAAACATCGTTAAATCGTTTTAATTCTATTTAAAACATTCACATTCAATACATTTTCTTTAACGTATTATTCACTATTCAAAAACGTGAATATACTTCATTAACAAATTTCATCCTTTCTATTCATTTTATTTTAAAGGATTATTCACTGTCTAAAAACGTGAATATAACTCCATTTATAAGTTATAACAATTAACTTATCAAAATAAGTCGTTTGCGAATTTATAAAACAACGTTTATAAATTCCATTTCCATTTATTTCATAACAACTTCCTTTATAAATCTTCTTTATTTACCTATTCGATTTATAATCTTAATTATAAACCAAAGGTCCAAATTATAAGCCAAACACTTATAATTTATTTATTTTCAAAAATCGTTCCTTTGAACTTTACAAATTTTATAAACCTATTGTTTATAAAATTCCATTTATAACTTCACCGTTACATAATTCTATAAATTTCATTCATTAATGAATTTCATTTTCACTTCATTCAAACACTTATAAAGACTCGTTTTATAATGTCAATATTTCGATTTATAAATATCCGTTTATAAATCTCTTAATATAAATCAATTAATATTATTCTTTAAAACATCTTTTAATTTCCTTTATAATTTCATCATTTCGATTTATAAAAAAAAAAATCAAATTTTATAAATCCTATATTTAAACTTTTATCATATATTCAAAAATCCAATCTAAATTATTTTATAAAATCATTAGTTCATATTTCTCAAAAATCGACTTTTAATCGTATTTCTAAAAAATCAGCTTTTTAACTATATTTCACAAAAACCATAATTTTTATAACTTAAAAAATTATAACGTTTATTTATTTATAATGGATCAATTCCAAAAATATAGTATATTTTCAAAATCACTTTAAAAATCATTTTAAAATCCCAAAATCTGGGTCCAATGATGCTACACACCAAATAGTCAATCACGACTAACAACGATATCATATATCGATATGATAATCCATCAAATATCAAAATATCTGAAATTAAATAAATACTGTTGAGGAATCCAGTTGGATCCCTCCAACCTGTTTCCTGCATCCAAAAACATTAGCACAATACCAATTTCGCTCCAGTACGAAATTATCGCGGTACATGTTCTTAATAAATATTATCCGCTTAATAACGGCGTAATAGGGTCTCATCCGCAAAAAATACGGGAAATCAATCAACTGCAATATATACATATGCCAATATATATATATTGATATTCTATATAATACCAATTTCACTGATTATGAAATATTCGCGGTATATGTTTATATTAAATAACATCCGCTTACTAACGGCATATAATGTCTATTTTAACAATCAATAATTTACAGTCATCATTCAAACATGCATTCAAATATTTTAAATCTAACTATTTAAAATAAAATCGAAACCTATTCGATTGAGTGAGAAGTTCTCACCTGGGTTTTAATTTCCGTTTTAGCTTTTATTTCGAATAAAATTAAACGCGCGTTTAATTTTACCCGAAATTCTCACTAACTCCAAACGACTCCAAACCAACTCCATCGCGTAGTGCTCGTCCATACGATTCCAACGCAACTGGGTTTGCATTTTTTCGACCTCGTATGAAAAAGTTATGATATTATGAAGTTTATACACGATTTTATAACTTAAATTTACAACAAATATTTAATTCCAAACCCACATCTCATCATCACCCTTGGATCCACATTCCCCCCATCTTAGCCGTGCATAGCATCACCTTCCCCCCTTCGTTCTATCTCCAGGCAACAATACGCAAGAAAACCCATAGGCTAATGAACTAGGGTTTGATAATTCGATCTCATCTCTCAACGAAAACACGATCAGGATGCGCCGTTGCGAAGCCCCCACCCACACACATGTTCGGCCTGAAGCTCTCCATGCTCGGCCCCCTAGATTTGCGTGCGCACGCACGAGAACAGCCACGAACGGCCATGCTTTGCTCCCTCATCGTTGCTCCATTCCCGATCATATCCGTATGGATTTCAAGATCTCTTCGTGCTCTATAACTTTCGTGTTGAGAGTTTCTTCTAATCCTTTGTAGATTGGAAGAGATTGAGAGTTTAAATTGGGCAATTTCTGGCCTTAGAATGATAAAGTGGCGGCTAGGTCAAATTAGGGTTTAGTTTTAGTGTTGAAATTTATGAAGGGTGAAGGGTTCTTTTATAGGAAAAGCAAGCGTAAACACTATTCATCCCGGGAATTCCAAACTCCGATTTAGACGCCGTAACCAGCGTACCTAGGGTTTATCCCGCGTTCCGGACACAATGGAACAGGTTTCGGAAGCTAATTCGGAAGTATGTGCGAGTTATGGCTGAAAACGTTCAATTTAAATTAAACCGATTTAAGTCGATTTCTAGGCGTTTTAATTTGTACCGGACAAACGGTAAATCCAAACGACTTGAAATTTGAAACCTTACAATAATATCACATTACGGATCCGATGAAACTGGTTTCGTCGAAATCCGAGACTTTTTGAAAAATGGCTATTTTGACTCGCCAAATTTAAATTAAAAATAATTAGATGCGTTTCGAGCTGCCACGATCAAACGATAACTCCGATTGACACGAAAATTGAAATCCGGTAATAACTAACTATTACGGATCCAATGGAACTGGTTTCGTTCAATTCTGAGACTGTTCAAAAATTGACTATTTTACAGTCGATTATTAAATATTAAAATATTCAATTTTCACAAATTAACTTTTAATTCGATTTTAAAAGTTCTAAAATATCATTCTAACTCCCATATGATAAAATAAAATTTTACAAATCATTTTCAATCATATTTAACTCTATTTTCAATTATTTCCATAATTTAACATATTAAATTATCGATTTAATTATCCAATTAAATCCAATAATTCAAATTAAAATTTATTTGACTTATAAATTCACTTATTAATATTTAAAATTAATTAAATATTAAATTTTTAATTAATAAAAATTCTGGGTCGTTACAATCTTTCCCTCTTAAAAGAATTTCGTCCTCGAAATTACAAGTAAGAAAATTACAGAATCTATTAATTTTCCCAAAATTCATAGTTAAACTTCTTGCAATAACTTTACTAAGCTTTCCAAATCATACTTAGTTATCTTTTCAAAAACAACTACTATTGTTTAACTTTCAATTCCAAAATCAAAGGTTAAAGTTTTCAAAATTTTCCCATTTTCTCAAAAAAAAATTCTAACGCCTTAAATTTCCGGAAAAATTCGCCATAGTCTCCTTTGCGCGGCTCGATCCGAAAAAAAAATGACAATATATATATCACAAATATACATCTCATCAAGTAATGAGGCATCCCGAAGGGAAAAAAGTGTAAAAGTACGATATTTAATCCGAGATATGTACCTTATATTTTATTAGCAAGCATATACGGCTAATATAGCGCTAAAACGAACTCCAAATGCGAAGCAAACGCGATCCGCACCTACTAAACTCAACAAACAACATGAGAATATGCATATATGAAAGTAATCTCATTATAAAATATATATCTCCATAATAACTATATATGTCACATAGCACATGTAGTAAAACAACAAATGCAATATATATTCAACCATCAACCAATTACATCCATAACCAATCAATATTCATTTATATTCAATGAAACAGATTTTCAATATCAAATCACATTTGATTCATTAATGTTGGAATTTACTAACATTCATTCTCATTAATTTCAATTAGTTAACATTCACTAATTAAATCCAATTCACATTCAATTCTATTCAAATTTATTTATCTTTAATTTGAATTCAATTTCATAGCTTTAAATTTCACTAATTCAATTTCATTAACACTTAATGGATTTTATACAATCAATCAACAATCAAATAACAACCGAAGTATATTAATTCCAACCAAATTCCTTTGCTTATATTCATACATTCAATTCGGTTTAAATTTTAATTGATTTTCATTCACTCTTTCAACTTTCAATAACATTAGATTTTTAATGAATTAACACTTTCATTCATTATTTCATATCAATTCTATTTTCCATTCAATTGATTAAACATTCAAGCCATTCATTCAATTTAATTCAATTTCTAAAGTTGAATTTCATTTCATAACTCAAGTTTATATTCATTTAATCCACTTGATTATTTACTTCGATACCAATATCAACTTAATTCAATATCTCTTAAGTTATATTCCATTTAACTTGAAATTCACCTTTATTTACAACTCATATTCATATAGCTTCACTTCTTATATATATAAGTTTATTTCACGATTGTAAATCACTTTAATTATAATTCAATTCTTATAATTCTTTTGCTTATACAATTATTCTTTTATTTAGATTATTCAAACAACCTAACAATCAACTTATATACACTTTAACAATTCTGATAAATTATTTCTTTATATATAAAATATAATCAAGGCAAAATTATTTCATTTACCCAACTTTAAAATCAATATTGTGTCGAATTGTTCTATTCAAGTGTTTATAGATCCCTATCAACAACGTTAATTACTCGTATTAACCAGAATCTATATACCACTCAACAAACCAATCATCACAATATAAAACAATTTTATATTTACTAACAAATACGCTCTCATAGCTATTATTACACTCAAACTCATTCTAGAGTACTACTGACTCTATCTCTAATGAATTATACCCTACAGAACCATGGTTGTCGCTTAACCATCAGCTCTGATACCAATATGTAACGACTCGGCTTTTCGTTCTTCGAAAATTCAACATCGACACTCACTTTATCGACTGCCGAATATCGAAGGCCGAAAACCGAATAGTTATGGGTTTTAAAAAGAAAAGAAAAAGAAAGAAGAGAGAAGAGATATGAAATAGAGAGAGAAGAAGATAGAGAATTTGAAAATAGAAGATAGAAGAATTTTAAAAATAGAACGGACAGAAAGGAAACAACAGAACAACAACAGAATCTCACAATTCGCAGCGGAACAACATATAATAATAAATGAATAATCTTTAAACAAAGAACTATATCAGTTATTACATTACATTTCATTTCCTTACATCATATCATATCATCAGAGTGTACAACATCATACAACAATAACAGTGCAGCGGAAAAGAAATACTATATAAACTAGTAATACGCCATGCCATCCAGCTTGCCTCCAGCAACTCCAGAATATCCAGAATATCCTGATAAACCTAACTCTTAACTGCCCGTGTGGAAAATTGGTGGGCACCCAGAGTTTAGGAAGGAAAACAATAAACTCCAAGTCAGTCATGTGACTGGTGTGAGAACTCAAAACAGTTTATTTAACTTTAAAATCAAAATAGAGGAATATTTTTAATCAATTCGCAATGCTTTTAAAAATGAGACTACCATAAGGCCTCCCGCACACACACACAATGCAAACGCAGAATCGGAGGAGATTTCTCCTTATGATAGTCAAAGATGCTTGATACGCATTTAAAATAATATTTGATATTATTACTAGTGCATAGTATAGAGAAAAATCATTTCGAAAATAAAGATATAAATC
Source organism: Allium cepa (assembly GCA_030765085.1). Taxonomy (NCBI): domain Eukaryota; kingdom Viridiplantae; phylum Streptophyta; class Magnoliopsida; order Asparagales; family Amaryllidaceae; genus Allium; species Allium cepa. The sequence continues at coordinate 826,184,323 of CM060934.1, forward strand.
TTAGCCGACATAGACATTTCGAACTATGCCTACTATAGCTACTATCCAAACAGTGGTGACCACCATAAGTGAATAGCAGGTTCTACAACTAATACCGTACAGGGTTTCGTATTGGGAATTGGATTTCCAACAAATGGTCAGGCCAAGGAACTTCCCATTGCCACTGAGAATGCCTCTGGAAAGACATCCCCGAGAACCAAACCGGATCTCTGCCAACACAAGGCCGGGTTACCCCTAACTGGGTAACTACTGACACGAGCACGCCATTCCCCGGTCCTTTAGGACCTTTTCAACCGAGCGCTCGATATCCAACATCACACCATAATAAATAGAGTGTTTTCAACATGAGTAAGTATCTGGGCTCCATACCATGATACCACCCCTTTCCAGAAGGAAATGCACATACCCTAAGGGGAGCTACAGCAACCCCTAATAACCTTGCCGCATCTTTCCTGTTTTGACCATTTCCGGGATGTGAGGCTCGACGAAGTCACGTCCACAAAAACACACTTTGTACAAAAAGCCGTGCTTTGGGTCAACAAATGATCAACACAATGATCACTAAGATAGACGATCAAATAAATGATCCTATCACAAATAATCAACACAATGATCATTACAGCATCACTCAGCATGTCACATTACCAAAATGGGATATATCGCTGATAACTTCAACTATATAACCTTTGAGCTCGTACGTCTCAAAGAAGGGTGTTAAGCAAAGAATAAATTCTCCGCCACCAACAGAAATATATTTGAAAGAAATCGGCTTTATATCTCAAATTGTAATGTCAGGCATACAATCCATACAAGTCTGTTCCGGGATCGAACAGAACCGAAGGCACTTACAAAGAAGTCCTTGCAATCCGGATATTCACAATCCTGATCGGATTTCCCATCACTTATGGAATCTCTATACCAGGAGCGACCCAGTGCAGAGACAATCGATAGGTCATCCTATCGCTCTCGCAAATACCGGTCTTCAACACCGATCTTCAAATGCAATTCACAACGACGTATCACATATTCGGAATGGGTTATACGACCCCATGGTCCTTTCCCGGTTAACCCGAATAGTGAGCGCTTATTCAAAAATAAGTGTGCATTCAAATTCAATCAATCATATCAAATACCCAATCAAAGGGAAATATTGATAGTCGGCTATTGAACTATCAATTGATATGCATACATCACCAGATTCCAAATAATTTTCCAAATTATTTATTTTCCAAAATATCTTTATAAGATATATAATTCCAACACTTCAAAAATAAATCAATATTTATTTTCAAACAAATTCCACTTTTCACATATAAATTCCATAATGAATTTATATTTCAAAATATCCATGCATATTCGATTTCAATAATTCATTTCAATTTATCTTCAAAAAGATAAATTCTAATTATTCACTTCATATTGTAAAACATTTCCATACTTATCAAAAATAAGAAATCGACAAATCTTTTTATTTTCAACCTTTGAAAATATTCAATATACTTAAATCGAATTAAGTATATTATTCATTCTTTAAGGGAAATCATTCTCTTAAACATTTTTATTTGGGCCAAAACGAATGTTGCGTAAAACATCGTTACAACGTCCCAAAATCACTAGTATAGGGATTCGAAATTAAATAGATATATAAATCCCAATACTATACAACCCATTTCCTTTCGGAAATCATTTACTATAACAACAGTGTTATAGTCCACCATTTCCTTTTATTTCTCGAAAACGTCTATTTCAACAATAAATGTTGAAATCTATGATTTCGAATCTCAACACAATTAAAACATCGTTAAATCGTTTTAATTCTATTTAAAACATTCACATTCAATACATTTTCTTTAACGTATTATTCACTATTCAAAAACGTGAATATACTTCATTAACAAATTTCATCCTTTCTATTCATTTTATTTTAAAGGATTATTCACTGTCTAAAAACGTGAATATAACTCCATTTATAAGTTATAACAATTAACTTATCAAAATAAGTCGTTTGCGAATTTATAAAACAACGTTTATAAATTCCATTTCCATTTATTTCATAACAACTTCCTTTATAAATCTTCTTTATTTACCTATTCGATTTATAATCTTAATTATAAACCAAAGGTCCAAATTATAAGCCAAACACTTATAATTTATTTATTTGCAAAAATCGTTCCTTTGAACTTTACAAATTTTATAAACCTATTGTTTATAAAATTCCATTTATAACTTCACCGTTACATAATTCTATAAATTTCATTCATTAATGAATTTCATTTTCACTTCATTCAAACACTTATAAAGACTCGTTTTATAATGTCAATATTTCGATTTATAAATATCCGTTTATAAATCTCTTAATATAAATCAATTAATATTATTCTTTAAAACATCTTTTAATTTCCTTTATAATTTCATCATTTCGATTTATAAAAAAAAAATCAAATTTTATAAATCCTATATTTAAACTTTTATCATATATTCAAAAATCCAATCTAAATTATTTTATAAAATCATTAGTTCATATTTCTCAAAAATCGACTTTTAATCGTATTTCTAAAAAATCAGCTTTTTAACTATATTTCACAAAAACCATAATTTTTATAACTTAAAAAATTATAACGTTTATTTATTTATAATGGATCAATTCCAAAAATATAGTATATTTTCAAAATCACTTTAAAAATCATTTTAAAATCCCAAAATCTGGGTCCAATGATGCTACACACCAAATAGTCAATCACGACTAACAACGATATCATATATCGATATGATAATCCATCAAATATCAAAATATCTGAAATTAAATAAATACTGTTGAGGAATCCAGTTGGATCCCTCCAACCTGTTTCCTGCATCCAAAAACATTAGCACAATACCAATTTCGCTCCAGTACGAAATTATCGCGGTACATGTTCTTAATAAATATTATCCGCTTAATAACGGCGTAATAGGGTCTCATCCGCAAAAAATACGGGAAATCAATCAACTGCAATATATACATATGCCAATATATATATATATTGATATTATATATAATACCAATTTCACTGATTATGAAATATTCGCGGTATATGTTTATATTAAATAACATCCGCTTACTAACGGCGTATAATGTCTATTTTAACAATCAATAATTTACAGTCATCATTCAAACATGCATTCAAATATTTTAAATCTAACTATTTAAAATAAAATCGAAACCTATTCGATTGAGTGAGAAGTTCTCACCTGGGTTTTAATTTCCGTTTTAGCTTTTATTTCGAATAAAATTAAACGCGCGTTTAATTTTACCCGAAATTCTCACTAACTCCAAACGACTCCAAACCAACTCCATCGCGTAGTGCTCGTCCATACGATTCCAACGCAACTGGGTTTGCATTTTTTCGACCTCGTATGAAAAAGTTATGATATTATGAAGTTTATACACGATTTTATAACTTAAATTTACAACAAATATTTAATTCCAAACCCACATCTCATCATCACCCTTGGATCCACATTCCCCCCATCTTAGCCGTGCATAGCATCACCTTCCCCCCTTCGTTCTATCTCCAGGCAACAATACGCAAGAAAACCCATAGGCTAATGAACTAGGGTTTGATAATTCGATCTCATCTCTCAACGAAAACACGATCAGGACGCGCCGTTGCGAAGCCCCCACCCACACACATGTTCGGCCTGAAGCTCTCCATGCTCGGCCCCCTAGATTTGCGTGCGCACGCACGAGAACAGCCACGAACGGCCATGCTTTGCTCCCTCATCGTTGCTCCATTCCCGATCATATCCGTATGGATTTCAAGATCTCTTCGTGCTCTATAACTTTCGTGTTGAGAGTTTCTTCTAATCCTTTGTAGATTGGAAGAGATTGAGAGTTTAAATTGGGCAATTTCTGGCCTTAGAATGATAAAGTGGCGGCTAGGTCAAATTAGGGTTTAGTTTTAGTGTTGAAATTTATGAAGGGTGAAGGGTTCTTTTATAGGAAAAGCAAGCGTAAACACTATTCATCCCGGGAATTCCGAACTCCGATTTAGACGCCGTAACCAGCGTACCTAGGGTTTATCCCGCGTTCCGGACACAATGGAACAGGTTTCGGAAGCTAATTCGGAAGTATGTGCGAGTTATGGCTGAAAACGTTCAATTTAAATTAAACCGATTTAAGTCGATTTCTAGGCGTTTTAATTTGTACCGGACAAACGGTAAATCCAAACGACTTGAAATTTGAAACCTTACAATAATATCACATTACGGATCCGATGAAACTGGTTTCGTCGAAATCCGAGACTTTTTGAAAAATGGCTATTTTGACTCGCCAAATTTAAATTAAAAATAATTAGATGCGTTTCGAGCTGCCACGATCAAACGATAACTCCGATTGACACGAAAATTGAAATCCAGTAATAACTAACTATTACGGATCCAATGGAACTGGTTTCGTTCAATTCTGAGACTGTTCAAAAATTGACTATTTTACAGTCGATTATTAAATATTAAAATATTCAATTTTCACAAATTAACTTTTAATTCGATTTTAAAAGTTCTAAAATATCATTCTAACTCCCATATGATAAAATAAAATTTTACAAATCATTTTCAATCATATTTAACTCTATTTTCAATTATTTCCATAATTTAACATATTAAATTATCGATTTAATTATCCAATTAAATCCAATAATTCAAATTAAAATTTATTTGACTTATAAATTCACTTATTAATATTTAAAATTAATTAAATATTAAATTTTTAATTAATAAAAATTCTGGGTCGTTACATAATACCTCTTTCAAACTATATAAATACGATATCATTTATATTTTTAAAAACCCAATAAATATTGATATCATTTCAAATATATCTTTTTTTCTAAAACCATACCACTTTAAATTTATAATATCTCGAAACCATACCTTTAAATTTTAACTCCTCAAAACATAATACTTCGAAATCCACAGCTTTAAAACCATAACTTCCAACTTAAATGGTTTGGATATTCAAACAGTACAGAATAAAATAGTTGAATTTAAAACTTCTTTATAAAAGAAAAATAATTTCCTCGACTTTACAATTTATTTATTTAAAATTTCAGTCTAAACCATAAATTTAAATTCATTTTCAGTTGAATAAACCACTTCAATTTCGATAAATTTCTAACTTTGAGTATTTAACAATTTCAAAACTTAAGGTTGGAAATTTATATTCAACAACACATTTTTCTATTTTTAGTTTTGAAATGTTTACATAATAAATCAAAAATCATTTAAAATAAAACTCCATTTACTAACAACTTAATCATTTCCTTCAATTTATTTATACTAGAAACATTCATTTAATTTATTTTAAATAAAAATCTAGTTATAAATGTCATACCTTTTAAAATTTCCAAGTTTAATAAGTTTACACCAACTTGTGGAGTTAAATTTTTAAATAAGCTCAATTCCAAATAAATTCTAATTTACCTTCCAATATTAATTGATTTAAATCATTAAAACTCCATTATTCAACTTATTTATTTTATTTAACAAATTCATAGTTTAAATTCAATAATTTAACTATGTATGTATATAAAATAAGATTTTATATAAGATAAAAATTAATATTTATTAAACCGCATTCTATCCAAACTATAGAAATTATTTCAAAAATAATTTTTATATATACATATATATATATATATATATATATATATATACCGCGGTGCCTGTATAAAATTTTATATCCTATGGTCAAGTGATACGGATATTTATCATTTCAATCCGCAATTTAAAAATAAAAATGCGGTTGTATATCATTTCAAACCGCAATCCCGAATGAAATGAAATGCATGATAACTTGCAGATTTCAAAATATAGGACACATCATCCATTCACCAAACATCCATCATCAAACATTTATTTATAATCATCATCCAATTTAAGCAAAACATCAATATATAACAGGTGATAAATAACTGGTATCAATTATCAGTTTATATTCAAAAATAAATTTAATAACCGTTAATTGGCAGTTTATATGCAAAAGTAAATATAAATTTACTGGCAGTTAATATGCGATAAAAATAAACATAAATATAACTGGCAGTCAATACGCAATAACCAAATAACAATTTAATGAAGTAAAATGCAATTTACTGAGATGATGATTAAAACATGCCAAACAGTCATAAATAAATTTCTAAACACATCACAAATCAATTTAACGAACATAAGAATTTTTAGAAGTTGTGAGTGGGTTAAAAAACTCGCCTTTTGAATTTAAATCGAATTTAAATCCGATTTTAACTCAAAAATTTGATCGTCTCAGAATTCATCCAAACCTGCGTCATCAAGTCCGGAATTTCAATACGATCCTAACAAAAGAAACCACGCATGAAATGGAGATCGTACGCAGAAGTTATATCAGTTAGAACGATAAAAATTAAATTTAAAAAAACAAAGAATTAACTCACGTATGTCCACGTCACCAAACCCAAATCCTTCTCTCCCCTCACTCGTTACTGCAGCTACAGGAAAAAAACGCTCATGACCCCCCTACAGGTTCGAAACCCTAGCTCTATTCTGCCGCTCCGATCAACATCCCAACGCCACGACACCAAGCCACTACCCACATCGGCCGCCTCCCTACACCTCGCCACCCACGGCGCCGGCCGAACGTGCTCCCTGACTGGACAAACTAGCAGCCGCCGCCACTTTAACTTTACCCTAATTGAATTTCTGCACTCGATCTAACCGTCGATTTGGCAAACGAACCACACAGATCGACTTCCCTTGGTGCTCTCTACGATACCCAGAAGGGGTTTCTCGATCAGACTCCGTTTGATTCCGGCACGATGAACGGCCGGGGTTGATTTGCAATTCCTGGTTAAATGGTGAATCGTTTCGAAAAACGAATAGCACCAGCAGATTTCGCTCTTCGAGAACTATGACATATAATTTTTAGGAATTTTTCTGAGATGTTTGAATTTTCATTTGATTTTTGAATAGAATTGGATCTGAAATTTACATCCATTGAGGAAGAGAAAGAGTTAAAGAAAAAGAATGCATAAATAAATGAGAATAGATGGATGCTAGGGTTTATAATCGACTATTTATATGTAGGGTTGAATTAGAGTAGATGGACCGGATAAACAAACGTGCTGAACGATAATTGGCCCAAAAAGCCCGTTCTGACCCCGGAACGAAATTTGTTAAACCTATATATCGAAATAGGTGTTTTAAAATATTTTGAACGCGATGGAAAAAGTTTCACGTTCAAATTCGATCGTACGAAGAAGTTATGCTGAAATCAATATTTTCAAATTGATTTCAATTAAAACGATTTCAAGGCGTTCCGCGTTCGTACGATCAAACGACAAGTCTGATCGCTATGAAACTTGAAACCCTACAATAATTCACTGTTACGGATCAATGAAACTGGTTTCTTCGAAATCCGAGTCCTTAACCAAAATGGCTATTTTTATATTAATTAAATAAATTACAAATTAGTAAATAAATCCAATTTTTTTTATATTTCAGTTTTAGAATTGGAAATTTTTATCACTTAATAATTCTCAATCATTTAAAATGATTTAACAATTTTTAAATGTCCATTTAATAAAGATTAAATCAATATAAATCTTCAATTTCCTAAAATTCAAAATTGTAGATAAATTTCCAAAATTTCCTTTTTATTGAATTAACCTATATTTATTTCATTCATTAATTTCAAATAGAAGGGTTTACCATTGGATTTAAGATTTATTATCCTAATATTCTTCGATTACACTTAAATCCCTATTAACGTAATATTTAGATGTTAAATTTTCATTTACTTCAATATACTGACAAGCTTACTTTTGCACCCTTTCATCTCCCCAACTGCCATTTTATAAATAAACTTAACAATAGATTCATACTCTACTCCATAAATGTCTACCCTTTCTTCTAAATTAAAATTTACGTAAACTTCAAACATTTAATCCATTTATTTTAATATATATATACAGATACTTTAACATTTTTCAATTGTTTATCTCAATTGCATAACATTTAATTTACCTGAACGTAACGTTCAATGATTGAATTTTATTGCAATTGATTACCTGTTAAATCCAATAACCTTTAGTCCATTCCTGATTCTACAAATTTAAATCAATTAAAGCCTCACAATTTCTTATACAAATTTTGATTTCACTACACTTATTATATTTTTGTCAAATATATTAATTACAACCAAATATTCTTTGCAAATTTATCTCTTAGTTTCATACCTTTTTATTACCCAAATTACTATCTTGTATTAATTTCACAATTAATCATTAAAGTAACGCTTAAATAATTACGACCCTATAATTACTCAACATTTAAAACGAACGTTATTTCACTTTCCATACTTATTTTGTTATCACTTATTACCAATTCTAATTCCATTAACAAATAAGCAGGTAATTAATAATATATGTTTACAAGTCCAATGTTACAAATTTTTGACTTCATCCCAATTCCTTATTATTGACTTAAATTAGCATTACTGACATTGCATTAACATTGTTACTTAAAATCTCTATCCAATTATAATTAATACTATAAATAATTTCATTTACTCCTTCCGTTATTTTCTTAATTACAATTAGGGCACATCTAATTATCTATATTGGTAAATGACTGAATTCACTAGTAACCCACTATTTTAACCTTAATTATACTTGTATATGATTATTCTACCCTTTTATATTCCATTATATATATATGCACCCATACAAATTTAAGATTCTAAATCCAATTAATTATTCCATCTAGGTTCCATTCCTTCACTTTATGCATAATTAGCATTTCCTATTCAATTTGTTACATCCACTTATATTCACTTTATGAATAAAGTTGGTATTCCATTTAATCCATTAATTACTAACTTTAATTATTGCAATTTATTATCTAACATACAATTTGAATCTATTTTCTAATTTTCACATTTCAATTAATTAACACCTTACAATAGTTTACAAATAAAAAGGGATTGTACTAAATAAATTTTTTTATTTTCATTGATGAATACAATACTTGCCTTAATTTACTTATTTCTAACTTTATATCCAAATGCAACAATTTCCACTATTACAATAAATTGCAATATATAATTTAATTTGTAAATTTTAATTACCCTTGATACATCTAATTTCAACATTCTCTTTCATATAAATAAATATGATTTCTATTTCTTTCTAAATTTAAATAATAAAAAAATTCTATTAATTTAATTCATTTTAAACATCGAATTTACAAGGGTCGTTACAAAAATAGTGCCTTCGGTTTCGTTCGAACCCGGAACGAACTTGTATGGATTGAAAGCTTTCAATCGTCAGGTGGAGGATGAGCATTCTAAGATTTATGTGTCCTATAAAGGTAATCGTAGCCTCAAGCATCATCAACTGGGAATGGCTAAAACAGGGGAGGTGCAGCAAGGCTAAGTAGGTCATGCCCAAGTAGGACGAGATTTACCCCTGTCTAGATGTCCCTTTTTATTTCGGCTGTGTAGGCAGTTGGCGACGGCCATCTGCGGGGTTATCTTGTTCGGGACTGTCCAGTAAGGGATGGTTCCGGCTTTGTGTTGCAGGGGAGTGGGAGTGATCCTCGGTACGGTGATCTAGGCCCCGTACTGTGACGGGCAGTACCCCAGTAGCCCTGCCATTGTTGGAAACCCATTCTTCCTACGTGCCCATATGGTTTTGATTGTATTACCCACTTTTGTGGCTAGTAGCTGGAATTTAATGAATGTAACAATTTCGGCTATTTTTTATTTATTTGAAAACCCTAGACACTATTATAATATCACTGGATTTCCTATCAAATGTTTTGGTTAGCGTAAGGTAAAAACTTTTCCATGTTTATTTGTGGGAAGTCTTACGTGATACCTTTTGTTTTCAAAGGATTTTCTAAAGTTAAGAAACTTTAAATCTGTTTACTCACACCAGACCCCTGTCTGACCCGAGTGTTAATTTTCTATTTTATTAAATATTGGGTACTCATATTATGTATGAAGGATTGCTTTGTCGAGTTCTAGAGGAGAAATGGAGCAGGTGGCTTCAGCGTGTAGATATATATATAGTGGTTCGATGTGTTTGAGTTGTATCTGTTTTCTGTGATGTACTTGAATTGTAATAACTAGACAGGTGTTTATAACTGTCTAGTTTGTGTTGTATTAACTGTATAACTCTGATGTATATGATACAACGTAATGTTTTATGTGATATAATATAATTTATTCGTTCCGCTGTGAGATTCTGGTGTTGTATGTTTCTTTCTTTTCTATATTTTCTCTTTTCTATCCCTTTCTTTCTTCTTAATGATGCGTCTTTCTATGGAATGAAAGGCGGGTCGTTACATTATGGTATCAGAGCGCTAGGTTGAGAGAATACCTAGGCTCTGAAGTGGTGTCTTTCTTGAGAGAGCATATTTGTAATTTTGAATATGTATATATATATATATAGTTATTTATTTCTACCTATTTGATTGGGTTACCTGTTCGGGTTTTCCAATATGAGTTCTAGAGGTAGATAGGGTAGTGGTGTGTATAACACAACTACCAATGGTTGGAGTCCGAGTGTTTGAGGTTGGAAGTGAATCTGCTAGGGCAGTATTGGGCATCTTGAGTAGTTTCGCAGTTTGGTGTAAAGGATTTCGCCGATCTCTGAAGGAAATCTTTTCAAGGTTCGGAGTTCATCTTTGGATTGTAAGCTTTGTTGCACTCGTGCAAGTGGATTTTCTTGAGTTTGGATCGGTCGGAAGTGTTGAAGCAGAGATGGTATCTTGGCAACTTTAGGAAGGAGTTCTGTCTGTATTTGAGTTTGAGACTCGGTTTGACAAGATATTTGTGCTTGGTTTGGGATCGAGTTTCCTAAGAGATATCTGTTTATTCTTAAGGCTCTATTGTGGAAGTGGTTGATGTAGCTTTGTGATTTGATGAGCTTTTGGATAAGGAAGTTTTTAGCAGCAGTAGCAACTTGGAGGTATTAAGTGTGCTATCAGGATAGTCTCTTGGCTTAGCTGTATCCTAGAGGTGGAGTCCGAAAGCAGAAGAGTGGCATGTTTCTTCGATGGTTCAGAAGTCTTTGTGATTCTTCTGTCAATAGGCCGAGCAAATGGTGTAGACTTTTCCATTTCTTCTAGAAGCTCAGCTGGGTGTGATGTTTGTGGTTGAAGGTGTACCACTAGTTTCTTCGTTGGTTAGAAGTCTTAAGCTGTTCTGATTGGTGAAGAGAGAATGGTTTCTTGGAATCTGAACTGTGTAGAATCGCAAAAGTGACTTGCGATGGTTCGAAAGTTCTCTTAGTAATCTTTGTTTGGAATTGAAGCATCTCTAGAGGATGTTAGAGTTATCGTAGTGGTTTGAGATTTTTCTGGATATCTTCGAAGGAATTAAGGTTTGCATCCACATCAGAAGATTGAGTTCTGTATCGACTTGGTTCTTGGATCTTTACCAGTGGTTCAGCCTTGTACGAGGATTCTTTGAGAGAGAGGTCTGTTTAAGCTGGCAGGATTGATCGGATCTAGTTTTCTGGTTGAATTTTTGCTATGGTGTTTGTAACTGAATCGGATAGTTCACTGAGATTTTATGGAATTTGATGAACAATGTTTCCGGGATGGGTTGATCAAGTTTGTGCTTGTGTTCATCGACAGCATTCTCAAATTATAGTTGTGCAGCGGAAGCATAGTGGCAGCTGTTCCGGAATAGAAGCATCACCCGATTTGTTGGAAATTTGTGTTTTGTCTTGGATCAGAGGATTTCTACAGGAAATGCATTTTGAATCTGGAGGCTTGATTGTCTTGTGCATCTATTCTGTTTTCCGAATAGGAGTAGTATGTTTGGAGTCTTCTGATATTTGTGTAGTAGAGTTTGTGTAGTGGATTATGATGGATATTGGGAGAACCATTTTGCTGAATAGGTTCTGGAGATCGTTTATTTCTTTGTCCAGAATTGTTCCATGAAGCATCTGCAAAGATTGGATTGATCTAGAAGGTTGAAGGTAGCCCGAGATCGACAGGAGAGATTTGTGCGTAAGAGATAAAGGAATTCAGAATTTGAAGTTGGAGATTTGATTTCAAAATTTGGAAATTTAATTTTGGATAAGTTTACTCCAATCGTAAGGGCTATAAAATTGGGTAAGTTTGGAAGCTAGCTCAGAGGAGTATTGGGATCTTTTTGTTTTCTCTTAAGGGCTAAGTGTTTGATCTACAGGATTGAATTGTCAGTTCAGACGGCTGGGATTCATTATGTATTTCACGTATCTCTGAGGAAGTACGTGTATGGTTTATCACTGGTTTTAGAACCAGCAGTTCTGGGAGATTTGGTAGTTGATCAGGACTTGTCTGTGGTCCAGTATCCTGTTTAGATTTGTAGATCTAGATACATAGGAGCTCTGGATCTGAGTGGTGTAGCCAGTTTAGATTCTGTAGAGCGAGTATTCCAGTGTTTGTACCTAGGAAACTCTAGGGAATCCTATCCAGAATTTTGTCTGGATAGTTAGAATTGTTTGTTTGAATTGGTTGCGATGGTTGCTTGTATTTGGCTGATAGCATATGCTTGCTATTTTAAAATTAAAATCTGTACGGGATTATTAAATTATCTTTGCTTTTAAATTTCGGGGACGAAATTCTTTTAAGGCGGGAGGAATGTGATGTCCCGGAAATTTGGGCAATATTTATTTAATAATTACCATTAAAAATTATTTTAAAATGTGAAATATTGATTTAATAATCTAATTCAAACAAAAATTATCTTTTGAAAACTAATAATTAATTAGTTTGACAAATGTTATCTTTTCAAAATTTGATAATGATAATGATAATTTTATATTTGGGAATCTTATCCTTTTCAAAGTTAATATTATTTAAATGATAAAATTTATCTTTCTAAGCTAATTTAAAGGATATTTTATTTATAATGTATATATGTGTATACATTGTAAATAGGGGGTTTGATTTTAATCTTAATTTTAATTTAATAAGAATATTTCCAAAATTATTATATATATGTGTGTGTATAACTTGTGAATTGGAAAATTTGATTGAAATTAATATAGAAACTTTTCAAAAGTTTGTTTAAAAATCTATCTGATATTTCAAAAGAAATTTCAGTAAATATTCTTTTTGGTTTAAAAATATATATATATAATAGTTTAAATTGTATATTATAATAAAAGTTTAATTTTGTTTTCTTTTAAAAAAAAAATTTTAAATAGACTTAGTTCTTTTATATTAAAGAACAGTATTTTAGTTACAAACTTTGAAATGAGGTATAATTCAATATCTTTTTCTTTTTAAATTTTCTTTCTTGAAAATTTAGCTTTAAAAATATTATTTTAAAAAACGTTACAAATAAACATTAAAATATGTAATTTTATAAAGGTAATTTATCTGTAATCATTTAAAGGCTAAATGTAAATAAACATTTAAAAATATGATAACATAAATAAGAAATGGATTTAAAAACATTTATAAAATTAAGAAGTTTATTTTAATATTAAAATGAACATGTGTAAGACATTTAACTCTTAAAAATACACTTGTAAATCACTCTACAAACTAAAGTAACAAGTGGCAATTGTTTTATTTATTTTTGAAAATATTTTATTAAACATACATTAAGTAGAAAACTTGGCAATTTGGTTTGAATGTTTTATATTCTCTTCAAAAGAAACTAAAATCAGATTATAAGAAAAAATTTCAAAACCCAATACAACTTAAAAATCTGCAAAGCAAATCTGAAATCATTTTTCAAAGTTTTAACTTCAATGTGAAGATCAACTCATACTCAAGCAAAGGAAATGGGGGTCAGCATGCAGTTTTAAAATCATCTACAACAACAAACAAATTCACCTAATTCAACTAACAAATCAGCAAGTTCATTGGGAAATTAAATTCTACAGGAAATTCAAATTGCAGTTCCAAGAAAAAAATGCAACATTTTGTCCTCTGCTTCTTCAATTACTGGTGAGTAAATTTCTGTTTTTAAAAATAGTTCTTTCCTTTTAAATCAAAGCTTAAGTGAATTCCAGAACTTAAGTTCAAATTCAAACTGCTTTTTAAAAATCAAACTCTATAAATAAAACTGCTCTGTCTTCATTTTAGGTGAATAACTTCACAATTTAAAAAGCTTTAATTTATCTGTTACATGTGGATTAATAGAATAAGTATGCTTTGTATGATTGTATGGTGATGAATATTCTATGTGTATACATATATAAATATATATATATATGTGTGTGTGTTGTTGCCAGGTATCTGTATACCTGTTTTTGTTTTTAAACTAAGATTTTAAATAGAAATCCATTACCTCTTGATTTGATCTCAGTTAGGATTTGATATGTAAACGAAATATTTTTGTTTAGTATGGATTTAAGTTTATAAATTAAAATTAAGATAAATTAAGATGTGGTTGTCTCTGTAACAATATGAACAGTCATTGTTTCAAATAAGCAAAATATCAAACTTCTTAAAACATTAAATCATGTTTATAACTTGAATGCTTGTATGAAATCATGATTTTTTATAACTAAAATCAATTTTTTTAGTAAACTATGGAATGAGCATTACTGGGTTGAACAGATAATGGATTTTGGGGTTTATTTAATGATCTAGTGGATCTGGAATGTTGTAATTCTTCCTGGAGGTGAAGGGATGATTGGCGAGTGGAGGAAAAATGTCGGGTGGATGGTCAGAGTTTGGCGGCGACGGTGGTTGCTCTTTCCAGTTTCTAAACCTAGTTTTCTGGTGGTAGAAATTTTGATGCTCCTCGATTTCTCTGGTGCATCGAGTGTTGTAGGGTTTTGGGGATTGGAAGAGGGGATGTAGATAAAGGGTTGGCCGGAGTCGTAGGTGCTCTGATGGTCGGAGATGGGTTGTCGAGGTGCTGACAGGTTTGGGGCAGTGTTGCAGTGTAATGTTCCAGGTTGGTTTGGCTATCTCGATTTTGATTTCGAGCTGCGGTGTGAATTCTGGTGCTCGTGATTAGGTGTGGAGATGGTCGGCGACGTGATGAAGGTGGTAATGATGACTGGAGGTTGCCAGAGCGCCGGTGCATATGCATCGCGCATATTTTAGTTCTGATGAATTTTGGGTTTGTGCAGAGAGATGTGACTCGAGATTTACTCGGGTAGTTCGAGTATTTGTCTCGAAGTATTTTGGGTTTTAACTCGAAGCATCAGTTGATGGTCTCGCGTATTATTTAGTTTCAGGTTTTATAACCTTACAGTGTTGGGTTTTTGAAATTTAAATGAAATTTAAATTTTAAAGCAGGATTTAAACAGGTGTTTTTAAATTCAAAGTTTAAGTTTGATGAACTTTTGAATCCTAAGTTTTAAAATGAAAATTTAAATTTTAAGCAAGGTTTAAATCAAGTTTTAAATCAAGTCTAAAATATAGTTTCAAGTTTACTATGAATCCAAACCTTGAATTCAAAATCAGTTTTGAATATTTTAATGTTGAACAAGTTTAAATGTTTTAAAGTAGATTTTAAAAATGAGTTTGTTTTCAAATAAATTTTTAAACTTGATAAAATTCTTTATAAAGGTTTTCTTTAACATTTGAATGAAACTTAAATTTGGAAGTTAAATATCAATTTATTTTTAAAGCTTGATTTCTTTTAATAAAATTAAGTAATTTAGTTTTAAACTTTTCTTATATAAGTGTCTTATATAAGTAATGAATGTTCTTTATATTTATTTTAAGGTTTATAAATTTATTTAAATTTGGATAAATATTTAAATGGTTAAACATTTTGAATCTTGAATTCAAAATGGAATTTGGAATTAAATTTAGAGGTATAATGTTTTTAATACACTTGAATGTTAATGAAGTCATTAAATAAGTAAATGAATTATCTTAGAAATAATTAAGATAATAAAAGAATTTAATTTATAAGAGAATTAAGGAATAATTTATTTATTTGATTAATGATTTAGATTAATTTATAATTAGAAATGATTAATAATAATTAATCTAAGATAAATTTCTTGAGAAAGTAATTAAAGAAATTGTTATTAGTTAATAAAGATAATTAACTAAGGATTTTTAAGTAATTAATTAATGTGATTAATTTTGATAATTAATTAGATTAATTAATTGAAAATAATCAATTGTAATTGTTAAGCATAATTACTTGATAAAAGTTATTAAGGGATTAATTTCTTATTGTAATTAATTATAATAATGTGATTAGTTTAAGTTAATTGATTTAGTTTAATTAATTTAAGAAATTATTTGATGATTTAATAAGGGTAATTAATTAATGTAATTAATGGAGCATAATTACTTAGGGAAGTAATAAATGATAATTACTGGAATGTAATTTGTGAAAGATGATTTATAATGAAGTAATTTGGGTAATTACTTTTGTAATTAATCAAGGGATTAATTAATGAAGATAATTAATTATGGAATAATTGATTTGTTAATAAGTAATTAATTGTAGTTAATTACTGGATTGATATTAATCAAGGGTGATTAATAATTGTATTTTAAATTTTAGATTAATTACTAAATGTAATTAATTTAAATAAAGTGATTAATTTAAATATAAATTAGAGATCATTAATTAATATAGTTAATGATGTAATTAAGAATTGTTTAATTAGGAATAATTAATAATAAAGTGATTAATTAATGTAATTAATTAAGGATAAATGTAATTAACTATAGTTAATTAATAAATGAAGTAATTAAATGTTAATTACTAAATGATTAAGGTTAATTAAATTGTGAAATTAATTAAAGACTAATTACTTATTGTAATTAGAGAATGTTTAGTCAAAGGTGTCTAATCAAGATGAATTCTTAGAGAATGATTAATTAACTAGGTTAATTAATGGATATATAAGCAGGATTTATAGACGTAGTAATTAATTTAATTTACTTTAAATTAATTAGAGATTGAAGTAATTAATTTAATTCATTTTAAATCAATTATAGATGGTGGTTGATAAATCATTGCTTATGGATGATATTGATATTTCATTGAATGGTTGTGATCTCAGTAATGAGATGAGTAATATCTATATGATATGGATGCTTAGTTAAAGTATGATAATATGGATTATCTGTTTGGATTATTATCTATTTGTGATGATAATACAGATTATCTGTTTATGACGAAAATGTGATTATCTATTGTGATATGTGAATTATCTATCTGTGTGTATATAGATAATGATGAATTGAATTAATTGTTCAAACTAAAATCACTTGTACATTAAGATGGCGTTTGGATTTCGATGAGACCGGGATTGGGTTTCCATATTTGGAATTCCGAAAACCACATCGATCCAAATTAAACGTTAGGTCGTGAATCAAGTGAAGAGTGAAGACTCGAGGTGTAAGGACTATTCGTGTTAATACTCTGAGGGTGATTCCAATACGAGTTTAACGGGGGTAGTATTTTCAGGTTCGAGATGAAGATTCAGAGTGCAAGGGCTATTGTCGTTAACTCTGAGGGTGATTCCAAAACGAGTGTAGCGAAATAGTGCTTTCGGTTTCGTTCGATCTCGGAACGAACTTGTATGGATTGAATGCTTTCAGAACATCGTCGGGTGGACGATGAGCATTCTAAGATTTATGTGTCCTATAAAGGTAATCGTAGCCTCAAGCCTTATCAACCGGGAATGGCTAAAACAGGGTAGGCGCAGCGAGGCTAAGTGGGTCATGCCCAAGTAGGACGAGATTTACCCCTGTCTAGAGGTCCCTTTTTATTTCGGCCGTGTGGACAGTTGGCGATGGCCATCTACGGGGTTGTCTTGTTCGGGACTGTCCAGTAAGGGATGGTTCCGGCTATGTGTTGCAGGGGATTGGGAGTGATCCTCGGTACGGTGATCTAGGCCCCGTACTGTGACGGGCGGTACCCAGTAGCCCCGCCATTGTTGGAAATCCATTCTTCCTACGTGCCCATACGGTTTTGTTTGTATTACCCACTTTTGTGGCTAGTAGTTGGAATTTAATGAATGTAACAATTTCGGCTATTTTCTATTTATTTGAAAACCCTAGACACTATTATAATATCACTGGATTTCCTATCAAATGTTTTGGTTAGCGTAAGGTAAAAACTTTTCCATGTTTATTTGTGGAAAGTCTTACGTGATACCTTTTGTTTTCAAAGGATTTTCTAAAGTTAAGCAACTTTAAATCTGTTTACTCACACCAGACCCCCGTCTGACCCGAGTGTTTATTTTCTGTTTTATTAAACTCTTGGGTACTCATATTATGTATGAGTAGTCAAGTGATTCAGGATTGCTTAGTCGAGTTCTGGAGGAGAAATAGAGCAGGAGGCTTCAGCATATAGACGTATATATAGTGGTTCCGCTGTGTTTGAGTTGTATCTGTTTTCTGCGATGTACTTGAATTGTAATAACTAGACAGGTGTTTATAACTGTCTAGTTTGTGTTGTATTAACTGTATAACTCTGATGTATATGATACTATGTAATGTTTTATGTGATATAATATAATTTATTCGTTCCGCTGCGAGATTCTGATGTTGTTTGTTTCTTTCTTTTCTATCTTTTCTCTTTTCTATCCCTTTTTTTCTTCTTATTGATGTGTCTTTCTATGGAATGAAAGGCGGGTCGTTGCAACCAAAATGGCTATTTTTACATTAATTAAATAAATTAAATAATTAATTAATAAAATCCACTTTTTTTATTTCAATCTTAAAATTGACCAATTTTATCACTTTTATATTTCTCAATCATTTAAAAATGTTTTAAACAAATTAAAAGTCAATTTAAAGTTGATTAACTTATCCATTTCAGTGTTAAATTTTCAATTTTATTAAATTTAAAATTATAAATTAGATTTTAATAATTCCATTGAAATAAATTTTCATTCATATTATTAAATTCATTATTAAACAGGATGAAATCAACACTGGATTCAAAATCTATTATACTAATATCCTCACATTCCATATAGTTTCAATTAACGTAATATTAAACATTGAATTTCACTTATTTGCAATAAATTCAATTATTGAATTTTACACTTCAATCAAATTAATAAATCTTGCTTTCTATACTTTAAATCAACCAATTTTCATAAAATAAAAGTCTTAGCATTAATTACATCTTATAAAATTAACCCTTTTTAATGACAAATCACATCTAACCTAACTGCACAAATTAGTCAATTAGTTGTAATTGATTTCACATCAAATGTTATTAATTATAAATTGAAATCTCAATAAATTCGTTTATTGATTTAAAACCTTGCTATTAAATAAATTGACATTTTATGGGTAAAATTAACATTGAATTATATTACATTTCATTAATGTATTTATTAATTTATTTCCAATTAACGTGCTACTTAATTTCCTTTGATTGCAAATTGATTTTCAAATTTTAATTAATAGACTAAATAAATATGTAACACGTAAAATTTGATACCATTAACTTTTTATTTCATTAAAAAGTTTATTGCTTACAACAAATGCTACCCTTTGTATTAATTATTATTATTTCTGAATATATTGAAGTTGTCAACTATATACATTTGTTAAAGTTAGAAGCTCAATTAATTAATTCAATAGGTCTCATTCTTTTATATTAACTTATGAAATAAATATGCATTTCCGTTTCTTATTACCTTTACACTTTTTAATTACAGTTCTAACCCACATAAATGAGACAATTATATTCATCTAAATGAAATTGTTTTCCAATATATTGATAAACATTATTTCCATTCCTTATAATACAAAAAATTGTCCAATACGAATAACCTTAACATTATTCACAAATTTTGATTTAATTATTATTTATTATTATGAATTCATTAATTAATTCACTAATTGACTTAGTTTTCTTATATTCAATTTATTACCAAATATTTCTATTTACACTCCATTATAACCTAAACAGTCGTTTTAATCAATTTGAATTGCATTAAATTGGTTATTTATCAACTGCCATTAACATTACTACCTTAATTCACATACAGTTACAATTATCTCCAATTCTAATTACCATCTAAATAAATAGGTAACCCATAATAGATATTATCGTTACTCTTTAGTCACATAAGTAAGCCTCTATTACTTACAAATCAACGTTGGTCTTTATTTTCATACTACTAATTGCATTCACTTATGTTCTATCCAAACATAACATTTAGTTATTATTTCATTAATATTATTTCCAATTTTATTTCTTTCGGTATTAATTACACAATCCTATTTAATTAACAAATTAAAATGGTTTCCACTATTTCTTTATTTGTATTTCATTCCAATTGTCAATAATTGATTTTATTTACCATTGTAACGTTTAATTTCTAACATTCGCTCCAATGTAAATTATAAGATTTTCATTTCTTTCTACATTTAATTACAAAATCTTATAAATTTAACAAATTAAATTATCGAAATTTACGGTCGTTACACTCACCCCCACTCAAAACTTTTCGTCCTTGAAAAGGAAAAAGAAGGGAGAAGAAAGAATTAAATAAACAATATATCTTATTTAAAATATTAATTTTATAAACAATTAAATTTACAAAATTAGTTACTTTAAATAAAATATACAAATTAACAATCATTATATCTTTTTATACTTAAATCAATTAAGTTTGGAAAATATTTTCAAAATTTTCTAACTCCAAAATTTACGGAAAATTTCGGCAGAGTCTCCTTTGTACGGAGAGGCTCGAGAGAAAATATAATATCAATTATAATAATATACAACATATATTTTCCAAAATAATATATATTCTAACACGGAAAAAACAATATAATAGCGCTATAAACCGTAATCCGAAAACGTACCTATTTGTCGGGCAATTAACGCTTAATAATGAAGCCAAAAGCAGTAGCAATTACTTCCATAACCTGTATTTCACTTATATAATCTGATAAGAGTTAATAATTATATAGAATGAAATATTTAAGTTGTTCAACCACAAAAAAACAATCAATTCAACAACCCATTTGCAACAAATAGCATACAACCTTCATACAAAATCAACACAATTCAATCATTCATTCAAACAAAACAAACAACAAATAGTTGTTCGGGTTCAAACTTCAAATTGTAAAGAATGGAAATAAACTACTAAGTGTATCATTTACTCAACAGTCTTAGATGAAACAAAATAGATTATTTATTCATCCAAACAATTTTAAAGTATTCTTACTCAAACAACCATAAACCAAACAAACAACAAATCCAAACAATAAACTAAGTTTATTCTTGTCAATTTCATTTCATACTATTGTTGTTTGACTTCTTTTTTATACATATAATCGTTTGTTTATTTTTTCATTCGTTTGCAGTATTCATCTTTCTGCTTATTTTATTAATAAATAGCTTCAATCATTTACTTACGTTTATTATCTTTCATTTATACTACTTAATTTCATTTCTTTACTTTCATTTATTCTAAATTTCATTTATAATACTTACCTTTCTATTTCAATTAGTAGTCTTTTCAATTACACTTAAGATTATAATATTACAACATCAAATTCTTATTTATTAAGGAATTTCATTAATTACTTTCATTACCTCAAATTTATTACTTGTATAATATCTACTACATTTTCTTATTAACATTTCAACCTTTAATATTTGGTGAGTTATAAATATGCTTTTTAAGAATGTAATTGAAAATCATACAAGTTTATCTTATTTCTTTTAATTAATTAATGGTTCAATACTTACATCTTTTGTTTTACAAGTTACAATTTCAACTTTCTTGTTATTTCATCTATAACCAATCCTTTAATTTCTTTTTATTTATAACTTAGCATTAAATCTCTTATTTCCTTTAGAAGTTTCAATTATTAATTACTTACGTTCGAATTCACTACAATAACTGAAACTATTAATTAATGAAAACTTAAGAATTTAAATATCGGGTTAATTTCAAATCATTTTAAAATAATATATAAATGTATATACTTACACTTTATATATCCAATTATATTTAAAACAATTTAAAATTTTATATTTGGTTTATCAAACAAATCTGCAGTAAACTACTGCAATGGCCTTCCCACTTCGAAACTCGAAAATGAACATCGATGATGCGTGCACTCATCACCGAAATTATTTTCCAGCGACAGAGAAGGGAGTACAGAACATATTTCTTTTTCCAAAATTTCTTTAAACAATTCTTTCAAATTATATTGAAATATTTATATTAGAAAATACTTCTAATAATATTATTATTATATTCCAAAATTATTCAAAAGAAATTTTCAAAACCCCGAAACTTAAGTTCTAAATTTCCAATTTTCATTTATTCCATTTTCAATCTTATTTAACTAATATTTATGAATTTCATTACCTAGCAACCAATAAAATACAGCCAAATATAACCTTTATAAAAAAATTACTTTATATAAATAGAAACTATAATAGGCAAAATTATTTCATTCACCTATATTAAAACCAAATATTATGTCGGTCTGTCCTATTAAGTGTTTAGAAATCCCTATTGATGTCATAGCGTCCCATGCATCAACCAGAATTTATAAATACAAAACGGAACAAATTAACACAATATTAAAACCTTTTTATAACACTAACAAATACGCTCTCTCATATATATACGCTCAGCGACTCCCATAGGGTATTACTACCCTATTAATAAAGAGTCAGACCCCACAAAACTAAGGTTTATCGCTAAACCAAAGCTCTGATACCAGATGTAACATCCAGCCTTTCTGCATGCTTCAAATCGACACACGTGCCAATTCAAACCATCCGGAAGGGCAGATTGTTATGGGAAAAAGAAAGAAATAAAACGAGAAAGAAATAAAACAAAACATAAGCTCACAACGGAAGGATAAAATATAATAATCAAATATACAGTTCTTGAAGCTGTTTACAAAATATTTAATTTTACTTATACAATATATATCAGAGTTATACATACCATAGAATATAAATAGTGCAGCGGAATACAATAGTGTAGTGGAATAATATAGTAGATAATAGTACTACAAATCGTCGTCTTCTTCCTCCAGAGCTAAAATCTTCAAATCCTGAAACGTTCGGACTGACCCGAACGAATTGAAAAGACAAAACACTCGAGTCAGAACTAAAAGATCTTATGTAAGTTAAATCAACAGAAGTAAATATGAGTGCAGTAACTCAAGAGATGCTCGGGATTTACGTCTCCTAAGGATCTGTTAAACTATTTACTATGTAGTAATATTTCGCTATTATAATAGTGTCAAATTGTAAAATAAACTCAATTTTAAATAGCGCTAAGGAGTGACCTAATATTCCCCTTAACACAGTAATACTCCTAGTAGTCCATCCAGTATCAGCGCATCTCCAGATCAGGAGACTACCCTAAATACTCCATGGGCTACGGGAGAAAACCAAACTCGTACAAGGCGCTATGGTAGGTGACACGGCACAACTAGGCAATGCCAGGGTAGATATACCAATTACGTTTTCGGGTCGGTGGTAACGCGTAGCTGCTACAACCGTCCACCTCGAACAACACCCCCAAATCAAAGAAATCAAAAGTGGCCATCGAATCAATCCAAAGGTCAAAGTATAATATCAAAGGGATGCGCCCGATCAAAGGTGCTACCTAAATTAACTCGTCAATCGCTCATGTTTTAGTCACCTTATATCAACTCATGGGAGTTGGGTCCATGTATTTACCTCAAAGGAAATGCCGCCACCATCTTACTTCATTCTGGAATCTCCACCGCGTACACGGTTGTTAAAGTGGTTTTCGGAGTTGGCAGAGAGTTTGACAACTTTCGATCCCCGTCTCTTCAACAACCAAACGTTATTATAACACCGCGGTTTTTTTGAAAAATAGTTTACTTTAAACCATGATATAATATCCATTCCAAAACCATACAATTTACGATATCATTTCCCTTTTAAAACCAAATCGATAATGATATCATTTTCAAAATATTGTTTTCTAAAACCATAACAATTTTAAGTTATAATATTTCGAAACCAAACGCGGCCTTCCAAAACATAAACTTTGAATTTCATACCTTTGAAATATAACTACACCACTTAAATGGCTTATATTAAATTACTTTATGGCTTCTTTTAATTTCACAAATAAATTCCAATATGGATCTTAAATTCCCAAATAAACTGATATAATTTTTATATATTTCAAAGCTTAATTTATTCCTCCATTTCAAAACTTATTCTTCGATAATTTCATATATATCAATTTCCACAACTATTATTCTGATTTGAAATGTTTACTTAATAAATCAAATATCATTTTAGAAAAACCTTTAGGCTTCAAAGAACTGGATATTCTTTCAATCGCATTAACTTGATAATATCCAATTAAATAAATTTAATATTCATTTAAATCCTATAAACAAAATCAAGTTATAAAATCATGCCTTTGAATACCAATTTATTTATATTTCAAATCAAATTTTTCGAGGATAATCCTTAAACCTTAAATTCAAATCAAATTCATATTTATCTTCCAAATCTAAATTTATTTGAATCTTTATAACCTCTATATAAAAAATATGATTTAAATACTTAACCATGTTTAATTTAATAAATCAAACTCCATTTTTCTACTTACTGTCATTAAACAAATTTATACATAGCTTAAATACATGAATTTAACTATATATAAATATTTTATATCATATCAAAAGGAATCAATATTTATTTAAACTGTATAATTCTCTTCAAACCATAGAAATCAATTTTAAAATATTTATATATATAGACCGACGGTGTCTGTATATAATTTTCTATCCTATAGTCAAGTGATATGGATATGTATCATTTCAATCCGTAATTTAAAATAAAATTTATGGTTATATATCATTTCAAACCGCAATCCCGAATGAAATGAAATGCATAATGACTTACAGTTTATAACAAATATAAAATACATCATCCATTCACCCAATTTCAATGATCAACCATTTTTACAATCATCGTCCAATTTAAAAAAATACATCAATATAAAGCATATAATCAATAACAAATAATTACTGACAATTTATTTCGGTAATAAATTAACAATCTATCTAACTGGCAGTTTATATGCAATACTAAATTAAGTAACAATTAAATTGGCAGTTTATATGCAATGCATAATTAAATAACAATTTAATTAAATGAATGCAATTTAACTGAGATGATGATTAAAAATATGCCAAACAACCATAAATAAATTTTAAATCACATCATACATCAATTCAACAAATATAAGAAATTTTAGAAGTTGTGAGTGGGTTAAAACACTCACCTTTTGAATTTAATTCAATTTAAATCCAATTTAAACTCAAAATTGGACGGTCTCAGACTTCGTCCAAACCAGCATCAAACTGTCCGGAATTCCAATACGAATCTAGCGCAAGAAACCGCGCGTGAAACAGATATCGTATGAGAGAGTTATTAAAGTTAGAAGTTTGAAAATCAAAATTAAAATAAAATAAATAAAATAAACACTCAACCATAACACACAGACCACGTCATCAACGTTCTATACGCACATCAAACAAACCCAGAATTTCGCGTCGCCATCTCCTCTTGCGCGCGGGGCGCCCCTCCACCTAAGAACGCATCGGAACCCCGCGGCACCCTGTGCGCCTCGCGTTCGATCAGACCAATCGTACCCAGCATCCCACACAAAAAACGAACCCTAAGTCAAAATTTGCCGCCAATCCAACTGTCGATCCATCGAACTAATCACCTAGATGCGATCCCCTCGGCTTCCTCTCCAAAACCTAGAAGGGTTTCCCGATCCATCGACATTGATTACGACCCCATTGAACGACCGAGAATTCTTCGATTTTTACCGGTCAAACGACAATCCAAAACAAAAAACGAATTTCACCATAAGATTACGTACTTCGAGAGCTTCAACATATATTTTTTTTTTAATTTTTATGAGGAGTTTGAATTTTTAGGTTTTGATTTGATTTGGAATTGTGTTTGGATCTAGAATTTGTTTGTCTTCCATTGAGGAGGAGAGAGTTGATATGTACGTACAGAAAAATGAGAATTAGGGAGGATAGGGTTTATAGTAGGATATTTATAAGCAGAATTGAAAATAGAATAGATGGATAAAACAGATATACGCACTAAAGCCAAAGTGGCCCAAAAAGCCCGTTTCGACTCCGGAACGAAATTGGATCTACCCATATATCAAAATAGATGTTTTAAAATAATTTAAACGTAATGGAAAAGGTTTCGGGTTCATATTGCATCGTATGAAGAAGTTATGCTAAAATCAATATTTTCCAAATTGATTTCAATTTTGTTTATTTCAAGGCGTTTCAAGTCCGTACAATCAAACGACAAGCCCGATCACTACGAAACTTGAAATCCTACAATAATTCACCGTTATGGATCCGATGAAATTGCTTTCGTCGAAATCCGAGTCAGTGGCCAAAATGGCTATTTTTACATTAATTAAATAAATTAAATAATTAATTAATAAAATCCACTTTTTTCTTTTCAATCTTAAAATTGACCGATTTTATCACTTTTATATTTCTCAATCATTTAAAAATGTTTTAAACAAATTAAAAGTCAATTCAAAGTTGATTAACTTATCCATTTCAGTGTTAAATTTTCAATTTTATTAAATTTAGAAATTATAAATTAGATTTTCAATAATTCCATTGAATTATTCAATAATTCCGTTGAAATAAATTTTCATTCATATTATTAAATTCATTATTACATAGGATGAAATCAACACTGGATTCAAAATCTATTATACTAATATCATCACATTCCATCTAGTTTCAATTAACGTAATATTAAATGTTGAATTTCATTTATTTGCAATAAATTCAATTATTGAATTTTACACTTCAATCAAATTAATAAATCTTGCTTTCTATTCTTTAAATCAACCAATTTTCATAATAAAAGGCTTAGCATTAATTACATCTTATAAAATTAACCCTTTTTTAATAACAAATCACATCTAACCTAACTGCACAAATTAGTAATTAATTGTAATTGATTTCACATTAAATGTTATTAATTATAAATTGAAATCTCAATAAATTCGTTTATTGATTTAAAACCTTGCTATTGAATAAATTGACATTTTATGGGTAAAATTAACATTGAACTATATTACATTTCATTAATGTATTTATTAATTTATTTCCAATTAACATGCTACTTAATTTCCTTTGAATGCAAATTGATTTCCAAATTTTAATTAATAGACTAAATAAATATGTAACATGTAAAATTTGATACCATTAACTTTTTATTTCATTAAAAAGTTTATTGCTTACAACAAATGCTACCCTTTGTATCAATTATTGTTATTTCCGAATATATTGAAGTTGTCAACTATATACATTTGTTAAAGTTAGAAGCTCAATTAATTCATTCAGTGGGTCTCATTCTTTTATATTAACTTATGAAATAAATATGCATTTTCGTTGCTTATTACCTTTACACTTTTTAATTACAGTTCTAACCCACATAAATGAGACAATTATATTCATCTAAATGAAATTGTTTTCCAATATACTGATAAACATTATTTCCATTCCTTATAATACAATAAATTGTCCAATATGAATAACCTTAACATTATTCACAAATTTTGATTTAATTATTATTTATTACTATGAATTCATTAATTAATTCACTAGTTGCCTTCGTTTTATTATATTCAATTTATTACCAAATATTTCTATTTACACTTCATTATAACCTAACAGTCGTTTCAATTAATTTGAATTGCATTAAATTGGTTATTTATCAGCTGCATTAACATTACTACCTTAATTCACATACAGTTACAATTATCTCCAATTCTAATTAACCATCTAAATAAATAGGTAACCCACAATAGATATTATCGTTACTCTTTATTCACATAAGTAAGCCTCTATTACTTACAAATCAACGTTGGTATTTATTTTCATACTACTAATTGCATTCACCTATGTTCTATCCAAACATAACATTTAGTGATTATTTCATTAATACTATTTCCAATTTTATTTTTTTCAGTATTAATTACACAATCCTATTTAATTAACAAATTGAAATGGTTTCCACTATTTCTTTATTTGTATTTCATTCCAATTGTCAAAAATTGATTTTATTTACCATTGTAACATTTAATTTCTAACATTCGCTCCAATGTAAACTATAAGATTTTCTTTTCTTTCTACATTTAATTACAAAATCTTATAAATTTAACAAATTAAATTATCGAAATTTACGGGTCGTTACATATATGGTCTGAAACAAGCTCTTAGAGCCTGGTATGAAAGACTAAGTCTTATTTACTACAATCTGGTTTTGAAATTGGTAAAGTATATACAACTCTTTTTATTAAAAGAAACAAAAATGATATTCAATTAGTACAAACATATGTAGATGACATAATATTTGGATCAACTAATTAACATAATGAATAAAGAATTTTCAAATATAATGACTAAAGAAATTTGAAATGAGTCATATGGAAGAACTAAGTTTCTTCTTAGGACTTCAAATCAAACACTTAAATAAAGGAATTTTCATTAGTCAAGAAAAATATGCTAAGCATTTAATTAATAAATTTGGATTGACCACTTCTAGTGGGAAACCAACTCCAATGACAACTAATGTAGCTTTAAGTAAAGAAGATGAATCAAAAGATGTTGATCAAAAATTATATAAAGGAATGATTGGTTCGCTGCTTTATATAACAGCAAGTCATCCTGACATCATGCATAGTGTCTGTCTCTATGAAAGATACCAATCTCAACCTAAAGAAACTCACTTAAAAGCTATTAAAATAATTTTAAGATATGTAAAACATATTTTAGATTATGGTTTATTTTACCCTAAAAACGATGTATTTGATTTAATTTCATATTGTGGTGCTGATTACGCTGGCTGTAAATCAGATCGAAAAAGTAGAAGTGGAACTTTTCACTTTCTAGGACATTCTCTAGTTTCCTGGTTTAGTAAGAAGCAAAATATTGTATACTTGTCAACAACTGAAGCAGAGTATATGTTTGCTGTTTTGGCTTATTCTCAAGTTATATATGCAACAAAATTTTAAAAGATTTTGGATTAACTATAACTAAATCACCAATAGTTAAGGGTCTTCGTTAAGCCTTTTTTTGTGTTTTCTTGATTGTATATTGGTTTGTTAATTTGTATATAAGTGTTATCTTAATTAATGTTCTTCTAAAAACAATCTTTGGTGTATAAAATCTTGAATTCCATTTAACTTAGGATGCTATATTTCACTTATACAAAGTTATTGTTCTTATGTCATATGTTTGTTTATCTCATTTTCTATTAAGATCAAGGTTTATAAGTTATTTTTTTTGTTGATGAGAAAGGGGAAGAAGTTATATAAAATAGTAGGCTTGGAGTAAAGGGGAGTTGTTCATGTACTGGGGAGTTATGGTATGATCGAAGTGGTAAGTGTATTTTTAAGGTTGTCATCATCAAAAAGGGGGGAGATTATTAGGAACTGGAGATAGTGGTTTTGATGACAACAACCTTTGTAAATTATTTTATTATAACGTATATACTAACACTATTGTCTAGATATATATATGAATGTTATTATGCAGGATATATAAAAGGAAGGTACTGATTATTGAAGACTGTACTGTATAAAAATCAAGAATGAAGAAATCTAGTTTGAAGACTCAAGAATATCATGATCAAGATTTCAAGATAAGTGTCTAGTTTTTGTTAAAACTTCATGATAGCACGGAAATCTTCATTCCAAATTTCATTTGAGATGGAACCATTTTCTACCTTCTTAGTGGTTTATAAGCCCATGACAAGTAGCTTACAAACCTATGACAAGTGGCTTACAGACCCACGAATATCCTTGTTTTGTACAAGTTCTCGAGTCCTAATGTGATGAGATATTCTACAGGAAGAAGCTTGCAAAACTACTTCAAAATGGTTTTTCAAATGATTTTCAAAAATGCTTTTCAAAATATTTTAGCCTTAAAAATTATCTTTTCAAACGATTTTAAAAAAGATGTTCTAGCCTTAAAATATTCTTTTTTTTTAAATAAGCTCTTGTTTCAAACTTCATTTGTTTTTAAAAACTATCTTTTGAGTTTTAAATATTCTTTATAATATATATACACTTGAGATTTAATATCAAATTTATATATACACTCTAAAAATATTTTTTTTTCTACTCTTTTTTATTTTAAAACATAGGAAAATTAGTATATTTTACTCCAAAATTATGTTATCTTGTTTTTCTTTCAATACCATTTTCAAAATAAATTTTACGTTATTTTTAACTAAGGGATGTCGACATCAAGGGATACCCCATGTCGACATGGTGGCCGTTAAATTCAAATATTTCAATTTTCAAAAGTAAGGTCTATTCATTTAAATCTCTTCACGAATGGTTACGACCATTGGTGGTCAATAAATAGCCTTCGCAAACGAATTTTTTAAACAACAAATTTCTTATTTTCTTCACTTCTTCTTCTTCATAAATCCATATTCTAAAATTTTCATATTTTTAAGATCGAGCCGAAATTCTATCGAATTTTCAAGTGAATCAAATTAGAATTTCACTCTTGTTTGATTCTCTGCCTTCTCTTGAAGATCAAAGTGCTATTCATAGTTACAGGATCAATTTGTAATTAAAATTTTATCGAGTCTCTCTATAAGTGTGGTTGTGCCTGGAATTCAATTGGGTGATCTTGTATCCTGTAAATCAAGAGAGTTTTCCCCTGACTCGAGAGACAAGAGGGTACCTCAAGGCCTTTAGAAATTTATGATTGTAATATCAACATTGGTACAATAAAAATTTGTATGAGGTGTTTGCCTTGGTACAGGACTGCATGTAGAGTAGCTCCGAACCAGTATAAAATCTGGTATATTCTTTCCTTTTACTGTTTTTTATTTACTTTTTGCATCTATATTTGATTCTGTAATATTCTGTGACTAAGTTCTGCATTTTTTTATATCATAATTTTTAAATTAGTCCATGTAAGTCTTAGAATCCATTAAACACTATTCACTTCCCCCCTCTAGTGTTAAATTATCCTTAAGATCCTTAATCCGCACTTCCTTTCAGCGGTATCATAAAATAATTAAAATATTACAGTGGAAGAAAACTTTCACTAATTATAAATTAATAGCAAAACAGCTTCATCAAAAACAACATTATCCCAAATTTATTTATGAAACCAAAAGTACCAAGTAGTCTCCACCAAAACATATAATAAAGTTCATAATATAGGTCACCATATATAGAGTAAAGTATGGAAAAGAGAAATAAAGTACATGAAAAAAAGAAACAAAAGCTGAAGATAACAACTGCTCCAACAACCCTCCAAGCTGCAAAGAACTCCAACCTAGACCTGCCCTCCTATGATTTGAAGAAAATAGAAAAAATAGGAATGAGTTAGACATAAAGTCTGGTGAATGAGAAATAAAATGAAGCAGAATGAATAAAAAAGTTTAATTCCATGTCTTCCCCGGATATCGCAGAGCATGAATAATATAATGCAGCGAATCCTTCTTAAATACAGTTCCTAAGAAGCCAAAGTTTGTGGTCACTCTAGGGAAGTCAACCATGCAGTAATACTAAACGTCAATCGACATGTCGGACCTGTTGTCCTTACCTATCCATATGCTACAATGTGAAAGTCATATTCTTTATCCATGCACTATGACTAAACTATGAAAGGTAACAAATATCCTTGCGAACTACTTGTCCACTACTACTACGTATAGCCAAAACTATATTTTGGTCTTAAATGCATGAAATACCTATCCAGACCTTTATAATGTCTACCTACCAAATCGCTTCTAGATTAATTAATTTTACCGTTACAGTTTACATATTATTCATTTCTATTAATCTGCTTTAGGCCAGTTTTACATGCGATTTGATTATTTCACAATTTTCCTTTTTCTTACATAAATGATATTTCAGTTTCACATCCGTTCAGTCCATATGGTTTGTCTATAATTTTTATACCATTTTGTTATAGATTTACACTAGCCTTTAGGGTCCATTTAATTTACATTTATTTTTTCCATCCTAATTTACGTTCCTCTTTTAGAGTCTTAATCTGTACAAAAAATTTATCTACTAGCCACAACCATTTAATTACACAAAATTCCACTTTTATTTTCCAGGCCACATATGAAACAAATAATGCCAATCAGACTCCCCAATTTTGTTCCAAAACCATATTCAAAATTATGTAAATATACCAATGAAAACCATAATTTCATTCAAGTAACATATTCTGAATTTATTCAGCTAACCTGTTTTACCATTAGAAATTGAATAACAATTCTAGTTCAATTTAATTAAACCAATTTAATTTACGCCATAAAATGTGGATAACAATTTATTTGTTTCAAATTTCAACCCAAACATGAATTAGAACTGAGAAGTGGAAGAAGAAGAAGATACAATAATTTACATAACGTAAAACATGAATAAACAAGTTATATGTCCTATATTTTAAACCAAACATGAATTAGATTTGATAAGTGGAAAAAGAAGAAGTTGCAATAATTTACATCTATTCTCAATTAATAACAGAAATTAATTCATACTAAACGTGCCAACAAAGAACTGAAATTGAAAAATTATATTTTTCAATTTCATATTAATTCCCACTCACCTGGCACTTGAGATTGCATAAATTTGAAAAAAGCTTTGCTTTAATCTTTCTCCCTTTGATTCTTCTAAATTCCCTAAAAATTTTGAATATATATAGATAATTTAATTTGGCAGAGATTTGTTTATTTAGTAGAGAAAATGAGGAAAAATAATACACACTAATTTTACTATAGAATTGTGGCGATGGCTGAATAAAAGATTAGGTTTAGCTTAGATGGTTTATTTATAGATTATTTGATTGAATATAATCCATTAGATTATTTTAGATTAAATCTGGTTCTTTCATACACTTAATGGTTATCAATTCTAGCCCATACACATCACTCAACTGATAAAATTTAGCCATCTCATCCTACTGCATCACTGGAGCGAATGGAAAGCTGCTAGATGTCAGAAACAATGCTGAAATACGTAGGAAATCATAGAAAACGAACCAACTAAAAAATATCGCTCCAGATTCTGGGCGACAACGGGACTTGATCCCTGGTCACTTAGGAAGTCAATATGCGCCTTACCACTATACCAAATGCGCTTTTAATTTCTTTTTAATTATATTTTCCATAAAATATCGGGGTGTTTCAACCTCTTTTTCTTCCAAAAATGACATTTGGAAAACTTCGCCTTTAGATAATTCTGCATCAGCGTCTCAAGCACAACCCTAAGATGATCTCCATGCTCTCTTTCATCCTTAGAGTATACCAAAAAGTCATCCATTAACTCTAACAGAATCTTCCCAAATACTCTCAGAAGACTCGGATCATCAAATCCATAAAGAAAGCAAGTGCATTCGTCAACCCGAATGTCATTACTAACCACTCATATGAACCATATCTAGTTCGAAATTCAGTTAAAGGAATACTGTCCTCTGCCACTCTTAACCGATGGGACCCCGTCGCCAAATCCAACTGGAAAAACACTCTGGCTCCACTCAACTGATCAAATGGACCATTAATTCTCGGCAAAGGATACTTATTCTTTATCGTCCTTTCATTCAACTTATGATAATCAATGCATATGCTTAACGACCCATATGGCTTCTTTACGAATACCGCGGCCGCTCCCCAAGGCGAAATGCTTGGTCTAATAAAATTCCTTCCTTTTAGTTCCACTAGCTACTCCTTCAATTCATTCATCTCAGTCGATGTCATCCTGCTAGGTGGTCTACTCACAGGTTCAACTCCTAGCACAGGATCTATCCGAAACTCAACAGCTCATTTCGATGGTGGTCCTTTGACTGACTCAAAGACATCTGCAAACTCTCTTGCTATTCGAACCTGACTTAGATCTTCTCCCACTTTCGTTGCACTAAAGAAAGCACAACTACTCTGGTCATAGTTCTCTACCATGAATATAATTCGTTATGACTGTTAGGGTGTCTTAGTGCTATCTCCCCATCCTGGAAAAATATTCTGACCTCATACATTCTCAACCAATCCATACCCAAAATTATTTCGAAAAATCTACGAAATCAAAAACATATAGACTGCATGCAAACATATGAACTAACAATCAAGTTCTAGCTGGTCATATCTCATTCCCAAAGTTGCATACCCTCCTATTGGATTTGCATCCCTTAAGGATGTAACAAGGTATGCGGGTTCTAAGCATAACCTATCAACCAAATATCGTGATATAAATGAATGTGATGCACCGGTATTAAATAGTATCTTAATTGGAATACTCTGAATCAAAAACGTATCTTCCATCACGGTCTTTCCTTTATCAACTGCAGTAGACTTAGCTGATGATCCAACAGCAAAGATTTCCCTTTATCCGCCCTGACTGGCTTTGGACACTGGTTCTTATAATGCCCAAGCTGGTAGCAGTTGAAGTATTTCACATTCTTTTTTTTTTTGCAGGCTTCTTTCCTTTGCCTGTCCGGCACTCGTGAACATAATGACCCTTCTTGTCACACTTGAAGCACAACAAATCAGCCTTTGCCTTCTTGGCAGCATCCCCTTTTGGGCTCCCTTCTTCTTAAAGAATTTTCTCTTCTTTCCCTAAGGAACTCGGGATTCAACTGGCTTCTCTCTATCACGACCAGCCAGTGTTTCCTCATGGCGAATGGCCATCTCCACCACTATATTACAAGGATCACAGATATGGGTCATGGTCATTCTAGCAAGCTCGGGTCTCAGTCTTCGAATGAACCTCTCATTCCTTCTAATGTCAGTGTCTATATCCATATCAAGATAGCTCATCAAACTTAGCGGCGTACTCGATTACTGACATCTCTCCCTAAACTAGATCCATGAACTTCCACATCGACACCGACTTAGCAACCTCAGATAGAAACCTCTACTAAAACCTCCTTCTAAAATCAGCCCATGTCAATTTTTCCTCCAGAACTCCAACAGTCACACCATTCCACCAGTGGAGACTTCCCCTTGCAACTGCCTAGAAGCCAGCCTCCACTTTGGCCCACTATCCAATCCTAGATCAGTAAAGATCCTCTCACAGTGCAATGGCCAATTCTCAACTTCAACAACATCCTCTGTTCTAACAAATGGCTTTCCACTCAGACTAGTGTAGTCTCTGCTCAACTTAACATAGTTATTCCTAACTGGAACCATAGGATTAGCTTCTTCAACATTACATGCAACTCCAGCTTGTAAAAGATTGGTTAGCAACTGATACACCATCCCTGCATCTTCTGGTGGATTTCTAGCACTAACATTGGCTTCAGCTTTTGGGTTAGCATTAGCCTGTCGACCTTAGCTACTTCTGGTATTAGGTCGAGCATTTCCATTAGTTATGATGCTTCCTCCATTTAGATTTCCTCTTCCGTTTACTGCTTCCATACTCTCTTTCTCGTAAATCTGCATACGAGCCTTAGTAAGATACAGAAGAACGATCTAAGAGAGAGGGAAACACATACTTATATATATATATATATATATATATATATATATATATCAAATACAAGTACGTAACTATAATGTTAACAAAAACCCCAATATTATTTTCAAATTCATTGGATTATGTTTGAAAATATTTTGGGTTTAAATTTCTTTTAAAGTCTCATAAACCTATGCTCAAATACTAACTTGTAACATCTCCATACTGGGAGGCCCAAAACTAACAGTCTGTAGTCATCCATAGTTATTAATCCTCGACGATCAAATATGGAGGTGTTAGATTCATTGATACACAAAAACACACGAATATGGAAAAAAATTAAAACATCAAACAAAATCACATTCCATTTCAAAAAAATTCAATTCATTACATAATCCCATAATCGTCAACCACGTTTAGAGAAAATATATTTATTACAATATACGCCAAGAGCGATATATGAAGATGTTCCCTTGGATAATCAGAGTATATACAGGCAATATAACAACTTTTCCATTACAATATAACACAGCGAAATCAAATAAAAGAAAACTCTATATAGCTATCCTACCTTATGCATATTTTTGGAAGCTTTATTCATCTAATGAGGTACTTGAAAACCTCAACTTTCAAACTACGCAAAATCAATTGAGTATCCGAGAGTTTAAAGGAAAAACATAAACATCAAGTCAGACATAAAGCCCGGTATGAATAATAATCTACCATCCTAAATCATTTAGATATCTAGTGAGAACAGGCCACTTAGCGGAACGAGTTTTCCCATCACTAGTATCCCAAACCTTTTATAAAAACATACACTGTGCTTCTGCATCAACAATAGTTAAAACATAGTCATATCAAAATATTATGATGACATGCAAACATGTTAAAACATACTAGATTTTCCATCCTCTATTTAATTGACTCTCTTTCATATTTATAGTTTTTAGGGTCACTATTAACCTATTAGTTTTCTTGGGCTTACTAGTAACCTTTATAGACTATATAGACTCCCTATCTTATTTCATAGTTTTCATAGATGCACTATAAAACTATTGGCTCCTGCCAATTAACTTAATTAATTCATGGGTTCCCCTGAACCTATTGGTGACTCCAATAACTTCTCTCTATCGCAGTTTTTATAGATTGACTAGGAACCTATTGTTTTCATGGGCGCACTACAAACCAGTTGGCCCCTGCCAACCACTCTTTATAACATAGTTTTCATGGGATTACTATGAACCTATTGGTAACTCCAATAACTTCCTAATCATAGTTTTCGTGGGTGCACTATGACCCTATCTCCCCGATAACTTACATATTTAGGCACCCTATATTATGGTCTCCCTGACCTCTTAAATGAAATTCTACTCATCTAGGAGTTTAATCAATTTATATTCACTACTAGGTTAACCTAGCTGGTATTTCTACCCTTTTATCCCCAAAATGCAGTTATCGGTCCATTATTATATGAATATATTTATATTTGAAGAAGCAAACATAATTACAAAACAATACCACTCATGTGTGTTTAATGTCCTTGAAATACTTTTCATGTAAAACAAGGTAAATCCCTTTAACTTATAATTTTACCAAGGAAAACTTCTTCTTAAAATAATTTCAAAACTCCTTTACTTTAGCTATGGGTTTTTTCCTTTAAAAATGAGTTTGGGTCACAAGGCCTTTTGAAACCTTTGAAACCTTGCTTTCAACTCCATTGGATACCATTCTTCGAAAGCATATAGATTTACCTTCAAAACATTGGGCTCCTGCTTTTCGAACACTTTAAAACCTTTCTTACTAAACCTTTCGAATGTATTAAAGTATCAACATTTAATTTTAGAAGCATAGTTTCGAAACCAATTAAAAGTTCCTCTTTCGAAAACATTGAAAGACCCTATTTCAAAACCATTGGAAGTACCCCTTCCGAAGCCATTGAAAATCCCCCCTTTGAAACCATTGGGTTTATACTTAAAATATTATCTGGGTCAAACTGAATATAGGAGAAAGTATCTCTTTTGAAACCATCCTTTATCATATAAAAAAATTAAGGAAAACATGATGGCATCAGCATCATCTCTTTCGAAAGCTTCAAACCTTTTAAACAAAACATGAAAGGATAGCGTCAAAACCCCTTTCGAAGCCATTGCCTTCGAAGGCCTTGGACCATTTCAAAAGCATTAAGGAAGAGGCTTAAAACATCTTTAACAAAACACTACCTTTTGGAAGCATTGATGATTTCAACACCATCGAAAGGCTAAAGAACGACAGCAGGGCTTCTACTAGGTTGGAACCCCTTCTTTCAAAAGCATTATTTCATAAATACAAGAACTCATTCGAAAGCAAACATAAGTTGATGGCAACCTCTTCAAAAGCTTTTAAGAACTCTTTCGAAAATATATGCTTCGACTCCTTCTAAGGCTTAAATAAAACAATGGCAGGCGCGTTTCTTTTTAAAACAAACCAAGGTATTGATCCCTTTGGAAGCCATACTTTCGACACCTAGCCTTATGCCTTTCTCCAATCCACTTCGTACCATCTTTATGATACCTTGTGTATTAGTTTTGGCTTAGTAGGTTTTGACTGGTTGAAGGCGGAAGCTCTGAGTCGAAATGTACTTCTAAAGAAGGCGAAACCAACTTTTCTCGGTAAACATGTTTTACTACTAATTAAAGCAAACTCTTTTCTAACTAACCTACCATGCGAAACACCAGATTGGTTGCCTTAACTTTCCAAATTATTTACCAAAATAAATGCCGCTAATTTCAGATCAAGCCATGGTTAAGTTGATCAAATAAGCCCTTCCATCAAGCAAAATCAATATTGCAAATAATTCCCTCTTCTAAAATAATTTAATTTGCATAGCAAATCACTTTGAGAAAATCCCTAAAAATTCCAAATATTCACCTTAATCATGTAATCTAACATATCAAAATTTCAGAGCCAAATTCTCAATATATTTTCCGAAATAAATTTACAAACCCAAATAACTACGTTTTCCTTTGAAAATTCATAACAATCTTTGCATAACTTCAAAAATTATCAAAATTAAAACCCAACTCCAAAATCATGTTTTATACAACATAAAAATTTTCATGGCATTTAAACATCAATATAAATCGATTTTTCCCTAAAAGCATGTATGTTCCCATTTAAACAATCTTGTTTAAATTAAAAAAATTAATATCCAAGCATATCATCATCCAATTCATCATAAAAATGAATTTATCCTTAAATCCGAAAACATATGATTACAAAACGAAAAAAAGATGGAATTTTGTTCAC
Organism: Allium cepa; assembly: GCA_030765085.1. NCBI lineage: Eukaryota > Viridiplantae > Streptophyta > Magnoliopsida > Asparagales > Amaryllidaceae > Allium > Allium cepa. Next base: position 826,223,037 of record CM060934.1, read on the forward strand.
CTTGATTAAGATAAGGAGATTGGATTAAGATTGATTTCCCCTAAGCTTGAATCTCTAGCTTTTAATTGTCTCTTGTTAATGGCCGACCACCCCTCTTATGTTTTGTTTTCAAAATGACGTGAATGGGAAATAAAATTGTAGGAACAAAAATAAATAGGGGTTAAGGGCTATGTATGGTAAATACCCACTATACCCTTATGTAGATTAATTACCCTAAAAACCTATTTTTAAGCCCATTTAATTATTTCATTAAGCACGACCTTAATTAGATTTATTCAAATCTCAACCCCCTTATCACTTAACATTTACATTATTCTATTTAATTTATCGAATTAAATCTCCTGAATAATGTTATCAAAATTTAGGGGTGTTTCATACATCCTTTCTTGTTGGTTTAGTCATCAGTGCTGCTATATGAAAGAAATCTAATAAATATCTGGTAGTAGTCAGCCAACCCCAAGAAACATCTAACCTTAATTACAATCTTGAGTTTTTTCCAACTGTATATCTTATCTTTCTTTGAAGGATCCACCGACAATCTATTCTCTAAAACTACATGTTCAAGAAACTTCACTTCTCTTTCTTAGAAAAACATTTTGAAAACTTCGCCTTCAACTGATGTTGCCTTAGCATATCTAGCACTATTCTGAGATGAATTTCATGATCTCCTTCATTATTAGAATATATTGACATGACATCAATAAACACTAACATGAATCTATCCAAATGCTATCAGAAGATTCGCTTCATTAAGTCTACAAAGAAAGCAAACGCATTGGTTAGTCTGAAGGAAATGGCTAACCATTCACATGAACAATATCTTGTTCGAAACTCCATCAACTGTATACTTTCTCTGTCACTCTTAATTGACGGAAACCTGTTGCTAAGTCCAGCTGTGAGAACATCTTGGTCCCACTCAATTGATCAAATAAATCATCTATTCTAGGCAAACGATGTCGATTCTTCGTCGCCTTCTCATTTATTTTTCTATAATCAATACATAACCTCAATAACCAATTTGGCTCCTTTACGGACAACACTGCAGCTCCCTAAAGCGAATTGCTTGATCTAATAAAATTATTCTCTTTCAAATAGACCAGTTGCACCTTTAACTCCTTCATTTTGGTAGGTATATTCTTCTAGGTAGTCTCTTATGGGTCCAGCTCTTACTACGAGTTTTATTCGAAACGTTATGGCACGTTTCAACGGTAACCCCATAGCTGCCTCAAAAATATCGGTGTACTCTCGTACTACGAAAACCTGATTTATTTCATCATCTATGCCTTCCATAGCACCCAACACTGACATATGTTGAAACTCGATTTTTATAATGAGTATATAATTCAATTACAATAATTAGGGTGCCTTAAGGATATCACGCTATCTTGACACAATATCTTAGCATCATAAGCTTAAGCAATCCATGTCCAAAATAATCTCAAATCCCACATGGTCAAACACATGCAAATTGGGGCAAACATATGATCCAACAAATCAAATTTTACGTGGTCACATTTCATTCCAAGAGTTACATAGGTTATTATTGGATTTGCAACCCACATAGAAGTAATAATATATGTCCATTCAAGATTTAACTTATCCACTATGCATTTAGAGATAAAAGAATGTGATGCTCTAGTATTGAACAACACTTTAATAGGAATGATATGTATAAGAAGTATAATTCCTAACACAGCCTTGAGCATATCACACATCATCATCCATCACAATATATGTTCATAAAATAGTCATTTTATACAAGAGCTACTTGTTTGAAATTGCATGGAAAATATCTAGAAGTATGCAAAAATCTGAATTTAACTCTTGACAATAAAAGTTTGGAGAAAAATAATTGTTTTTCGTATTTTAGATAATTACAATTCAAAATTATCCATTTTCTTTGCTTGGAAATTAATATTTCATCTAAAATTTTGAAATTAAAAACCATTTCAACAATAATATCCAACCATCATATTAATAATTCAAAGAGTTTGGAGATCAAAAACATAATTTTTAAATCAAAAATCCCTTGGAACATTCCACAAAACTATCATTGATAACCATAATTCACACAAAGGATTATCTAAGCCTTCTGCATCATTTCACAGCAAAAAAATTGAATTTAACCCGTAATTTCAAATCAAACTGGACATATATCCTAGAGATGACAATATTATTCACCTTATTTTTTGGAAATGAAAAGATTTGCACTTTTATTCCCTTCTTTTTTCCTTACATTTCTTCTTCTTTGATTAGTGATGAATTCGACCTAAAGCTTTTCTTTTCTTTTGGTTTTAGCTTTGAGAATGAATGAATAAGGAGAGAGGGGAAGAGAATGTATAATCTTTTATTTCCTTCTTGCTCTTCTTTAACTTAGACCACTATGATTTATTTCCTTCTTTTAAAACATTCGCCTTATTAATTAATTAATGGTTGACTTTAATTAGTATGGCAAATCTCCATTTCTAAACTTGCCCACATTATTCATTTAATTATGTTCAATTAAATATCCAAAATAATATGCAACACAAATTAGGATTGTTACTCTGTTTTCATCATTCTTTATGGCAAACTATATTCACACTTCATAAATTACTTTATCCACTCCATTAAATTTATAATGAAATTTAAGATAAAAGCATCTCCATATAGTGAAAAATTAAATCCAATAAAGAAAAACTCATAATAAATACAAAATCAATATAATTCTTTTCATAAAGTAATTTAATACGCTATCAATTGAATTAAATTTAAATTCCTTTCAAGGATCAATATCCATTGATGTAGCTTTATAAGTTTCATGCAAAAGCAATTTAAACATTTTTAACTTCAAATTGGAAATAAATACTGCAAACTCTTTTTACAACAGGCAGTACCCATCGTAACAGTGGTTTTACAACGGATCTGGACCCGTCGTATTATGCGATATTATAATAGAACCAAAAGATTTTACAACGTTTTAAAATCGTTGCAAAAGCCTGTTGTAGTAAATATTTTTTACAACAGTCCACAACCATTACAATAGAGTCCTTTACAACTACTTTTGACAGTTGCAATAAATTTATTTACAACTGATTTCGACCTTTGTAATAGATATCCCTTTACAACTGTTTTTACCTATTGTTAAAAAATGCAAAATTAGAAAACATAATTAAAGCATTCATACAGCATGTAGACAGATTGTACTCATAATCACTCAAAAGCCAAAATGAATTATACATTCGCATCATTTATAAAGTCTTAATATAATTTCAAATCATTGTCGCAAAAGAAATACTAAACTAAATTTTCATTTATATTCAACAATTATACAAATTTGATCAAGTTCTATGCTACTGAGTTTACATCAACTCTGTATCCACTGAATACATCTCCATAGGCGACCATCAGTATCAAACTGCAAACGTAGTTCATTAACCATCTTGATTTTAGCTTCCAGTTATAATATCACCATACAATCTGGGAGCAACAAGCGGCTGACTTTCAATCTCGAACTGAATATATGTCATAGACTCATAGCAAACATTCAACATATTTCTTGTAGCAGCTCCAGTCATAGACTCATCAAGCGCATGGACACTTAATCATCCTGAAGTTGTTATGTTCCAAAACAGCAACATGAGTATTCTTAAGCGAGCAACGGAATTCATATAAATTGCTAATTGTAGAAGCAAAGTCAACTTTGTATGTTACAAATTAAGCACTGTTTGGTTGTCAAATTCAAAGATTTTCATATGAAATCATATAAATATTAACCTTTTTTTTCTTAAACAAAAACTTCAACTTTGAACTGGATATATGGGAGTAGAACTAAGTACATTTGTAATATTAACCCAAAAAAGGGCAAACTGGTGAATATCTTCCTTAAAATGTCTTTATTTCCAGTTTATTCTGATTATATCATAATATATAAAGTGACATATATAAGCAATGCCAATAATGATGATCCAGTGTTCAAAATTTTACGTGTATACGTGTATATCCAGATTTAGGACCTCTTTGGACTTTTTCTTTATCATTGCTTTCTAGAGTATCTAAAAAGTTTGACAGAGATTTGAATGAATCAACTTAATATTCTTGAATAAAAAGGGTCAAAACCATTAATATAACTACTATAATGAGCCAGTAATGGATCATAATCTTGATTCAAGGGCAGACATGCTAAATAGCTTTTGCAGGTATTTCTATGTAGTGAATTAAGCAGTTTAAAGGAGGGAAGAATATATGATTGAATGCTACAATTGAAAAATGCCAAAAACTATTTATTTCTACGTAGGACGCAATGTTGTTTTCAATGTCAGTTAAGTTGAGGATACAACGTTACTGCACCAGAACCACAGGTCTATTCACCTAAGAGTTACTAAAACATGTATTTATGCTTATTTTATGTAAAGCTTTATTAAACCTATAATATTTTCCCTCTTGCTGGTAAATTTTTGGAATAAAAATATAAACAGTATACAAAATGACTTCCAAACTAATAATACACTATTAGGTATTTTTGGTTGGTGGTCAACATGAGATTTGAGATCTAATTTTAGTTGAAGTAAACTTAAGATGGTCTACTCACATTTATCTAAGGATGACAATGGCATTGTATTGAGCAAAACTTTGATACAGTACGACCATGTCAAAGTTTTTCATGTGTATAAGTGCCGAGCTAATGCACTTGTTGAAAACTAGCAAATGTATTAATTTTTGGCATTTAGTATACATGCGAAAAATTGATGTTTCCTATATTAAAATTTTGTTAAAAAAGATGTATCAAAGTTTTTTTTTCTCCATTGTATACAAGGTTTAATGAATGCGAAATTGTAGTAATGCCGAAACACGTTATGGTTTATAAAAATGAAACACGCTTAAACTTACCGGTAAGACTTCAACATCTGAATATATTATAATTATTTATTTTGGCTAAATTGCATATCAGATAGTCACAAAAACGCATATTGTTAAATACTTTGTGATGTAAGGAAGCATAGTTTAGAACCCAAATGAACATACATCAGGACCTGGATAAGCTCAAGAATCACAGGGTTGATTCCAACAAGCATTTCTCGTCCAAATTCTTCATCAATTCTCCAAGAAAATGTGTTTTCTATCATGGTAGAAAAACAAAAATTATGATTATGGTACAATGCTTTTAAGATAATTATATTTGATTGCATGGTAAATATACACCTGTGATAACTTATGGCAGCGACAACTTGAGAAGATATCACCATCTGTTGTTGCAAATTCTTTAATCAATTCAAATGGAGTGCGGTCTTTGATTTCTTCAATAACTTCAAAATCAAGCAATCTAATTCCTTCTTTGTATAAACTGAGTACGTCTTGGAAGGAGACAAACTCCGTGGGCGTTTTATCGAACAATGCGTTTAAGATTGGAACTAAAGTGTTACACGCAGATTTCAAGGCATAAGCAAGAAAATCAGACAATTTAAGATGTCCAAATCGCTCGTCTTGTGGAACATAAATATTAAGATGCGGAAGTGGTAATCCGCTTTCAGTTTTCGGATCTGATAAGACATTGTGGATGAAATCATGTACATACATAAGAGTGTTGTTAATACATGAAAAGATATGTCCCAGTTTTTGTAGGAGCATGGCCAGCAGCCAAACTCCACTGTCAGTAGTGCCGGCCCAACAAATATAATGCCCCAGCCCAAAATACAAATCCAGCAATGTAAAATTGAAAAGCAAATATTGTTGCCCCTCTCTGGGATTCGAACGTAGCACATTTCAATGGAAAGCATACATCCTACCATTACACCCAACACATTATATAAAAAAGTTGTAACTAACTTTATGTATTTAAACAATTTATAACTCAAATACTAACAAATTTTGCCCCGGCCCAGTGGGTTGCCCCAGCCCACGGGCTTGGTGGGCTGCCCTCTGGGCCGGCCCTGACTGTCAGCAGCCAATAATCACCACAACCTCACCCTACCAGAACCCACGGCGTCGCGCAGCCTGACACACACAAAACTACCAGCACCCACTGCAACATCAACCTATATAGGATTAGATTCAAGATTGAGACATGCGTGCGAGATTGGGATTGAGATTGAGCGGGGGCACTCTGCTAGGCCAAGATAAGACCGGATTCGAGATTGAGACATGCTTATGAGATCCTAGATCTGAATCACAATCGATTGTAGGGTGTGAGGTGTATCGATTTTAGGCGAATCGATTGTAGGGTGTGAGGCAATTTGGGAAAATGATTTTGTGTTTTCACTGTTAAGGGGAAGTCGAGAATGCGTTGGGCTGTCGAGGGATTGCTTGTTACTGCCATTTTCTACGTACCATTGCATACCCTTTTTACGTACCTTTTTACTTCTAAACTAAAACTGTTTACCGTTACCGATTGAGTGGTATACTGATGACTGATATACCGATAAACTGATAACCGTTTCAATTACCGTTTGTCTTAAAAGAAATAAGTTGATATATTTTTACACTGAATGATGCTTCATTAATATCTTATTAGGTCAGCTAATAAACGACATAGAAAAAGTGTATTTATCATCATTTGAATTGAATTACTGAAATAAATTGAACTATTTTCTTACTTTTAAATGTCTGTAATACAACATCTTATATGAATATCAATGTATTACGAACGGGGTGGTAAATTACCGTTACCGTTGGTTTAAAAGAAATATTAACGATGTTTTACCATAGAAAATGGTAAATTTACCATTACTATACCGATTATACTGGTATACCGACTTTACTTTAAAATGATAGCTAATTGACTAGTAATGGTATGATAATGGTAAGTGCACCATTACCATAACACCCTAAGAATATGTTTAAAGTTTTGGGAAATGAGTTTGTCTCTTAGTTTACACATCAAAATTCGGGCCGGAGCCAAAAGTCTGGATTTGGGGCCAAAATTTTAGGGTTGGAGCTAAAATAAAATCGTATCTTTGTCAAAAATGAATGCTATAAACGAAATCTCTAAATGAATATTGAAATAATACTCTATATCATACACAATTTGTCATTATTTATATCATACAAAAGCCCAAAAAAAACATTTTTGGATTTCTGAATGTTTAAATATTTTATGTAATTTTAAATTATTTTAAATTAATTTAAAGCGTATATCTTTTTATTTTTGAATTTTATGAAAACTTCGAAATTTTGTAATAAGTTATATGAATATTTTTGAAATTTTCAAAATTTAAAGTCATTTGAAATATCAAATATAATTACCAATTATAATCGCTAATTATTTAATTATTAATTATATTTATTAATCATTAAATGTAATTAATAAATAATTATTAATAATTAGCTATAATAAATTATGAAATATAAAAAATAATTATTGATTATAGAAATAATTGGTAACTAGATGTTATTTATTAATAATCATTAAGTATCTAGTGAATTAAAATTATTTATTAATTATTGATTTTAAATATTATAGATAATAATATCTAGTTGTAAAAAAACCATTGTTTTTTACAACTTCTTAACAATTATTGAAAATTGGCATTTAGTACAACTGGTAAACTAAAAGGGTTGTAATATGTTTCTATTACTACTAGGAAAAAAACGTTATGAAAACTGGCATTTATTATAGTTGGAAAAAGAAAATCGTTGTAATATGCATCTATTACAACTGACAAACATGGAAGATGTATTGATGAAAATTGACATCTATTACAATAGACGAATAATAGTTATAATAAGCATCGATTGCAACCGGCAGATGAAAACCATTGTAATATGTATATACTACAACGAGTAAAGAAAATGTAATGACCTGTAAAACTTTTAATGGTTTTAATAACGTGATTAAACTGAATTTTGTGAAATTTTAAATAATAATATTTTGAAATAAAACTTGATATTTTGAATACATCTATTTAAACATAGCAAATAATAAATTTTCATCTGATAATATGCAAATTTATTTCCTTGTATGATTTTATTTCAATTTAAATCAATTAATATTTGATGATAATAAAATATTTTTCAAACTAAATATTTTTATATAATAAATTTGTAAGAGATTTCATATTTCGTTCCGTCAAATTTGTATTGATACTGCTCCGTTTTTCTTATTTTCGATGTTTTAGCAGCATTGTCTTATTTTCGGTGTTTTAGCAGCATTTTCCGTAGTATATTCATTCGTGTGTTTTGGAGTTCGGGACACGACGAAATTGGTAAACCGACCAGTCGTATCGGTTCCGCATTTTGCGCCCTTTTAGCTTCCCATGCCCTTTCGTTTTCCACCGTATAATACCAATTAGCCACTTACCTTTATAATTCCTAGAAGTAACTGTTGGCTTTTGTTATTCCAATGTTTGATATTTGATATATATTTTGTTGTCGTTCCACTCTCTCTCTCTTCTTTATTTTTGTTCTAAAGAAAAAAGAATGAATAAATATATATAAACTAAGTTCTCTTATTATATACTTTTGCATTTGCTTGTGAAACTGCTCCAACTCCTTCCCTTTCCCAATCAACTGAGCCCGCGCCCATCTCCAACCAAACCCATCCTCGCGTCTCCAACCGTCGTCCGCCTCTAGCAACCTCCTCCTCCGCCATTACCCCGAGCTGTGAAGCCTGCAACACTCCTATAGCCGCACACAAGTGCCTCCACCTCATCACCGCAACTCATTGTCACCCCTGAGTCGCCACTTTCACCGCCACCTATTCTGTTTTCGCAGCCAAAACCGAGGCAAGTAGCAGCCTCACGTGACACCACCGACCGAATCTCCACCTCCTTTCGTTTGCCAACCTCCGACCTCCACTTCCCTCTAGCTTCCTTTGTTTTTTTATAGAAGACATGTCTTCATAGTTGCTTGCCTGTCTCCTTATTATGTAGGTATCCTACGTCGTTGTTTGATATTTGCTTAAATTATTATTCTTATTATATATATACATTTTCAAAGGAATATTATAAATATATATATATATCATATAGTCGTATTCTTGTTCTATTATACATATAGAGAATCAAACTATTGTAAGTATATATATAATAGTTTACTTTATATTTTAAGTATATATATGTGTGTGTGAATTTATAAAAAAAAATTGATAGGTTGTGCCGTATTGGTTCATAATAGTTTACATATAAGTTGCAGTCTTCTTTTATATATATATATATATATATATATATATATATATATATATATATAAGTAAGTTTAAATATATATATTTATGTTGTATGTACTTGTCAGTTGCAGGTCTAAGTAAAGTATTATATATAATTGCAACTAAATATATGTTTGCATGTGTTGGTTATATAAGTTTTATAATTTGTAAAGTTTTTGAAAGTTGTTTTGTTGGTCCCCGAGAAGATGGTTTTTATGGCAACAACCTTAGAATAAGATTATAAAATATAAATACTAACATTATAGTTTAGATACATATGTATATGCAGGATTTAACCATGCATGTACCAAGAATGAAGACTGTATAGTATAGAGATTCAAGATATCAAGATTGAAGACTCATGAGTATCAAAATTATCAAGAGTTCAAGATTTCAATAATAAGTAACTTAATTAGGAATTTTGTTAAAACTCCTAAAAAAGCACTGGCATCTTAAAATCCAATTTATTCGTGGAATGGAATCCACTTCGAGCCTGTTAAAGGGATGGAACCCTAAATAGGATGTAACTTACGAAAAATCTAGTGGAACATTGTTTTATATCCGCTAACTTTTATTCAAATGTTTTTTACAAAATTATGTCTTGTTTCAAAATGATTTCAAAACCTTCCTTTTAAAAGAATCAAAAATATCTATCCTCGTTTTAAAATACTTTTAGCCTCAAAATAATCTTTATCTTCAAATTCAAATTATCCTTGGTTTTAAACTATCTTTTAATTATAATATATTTAACTTTTAATATTCATACTTAGATTTAATTATATAGTATAGAATTTTATATATACCAAAATATTATTCTCTATACTTATTTATGTATTTTAACTATAGTTAAGTATATTTATAAAGTTTAAAATAGTTTTAATACAAGATAGAAGTTATTTTTAAAGAAAAACAAATGACCAAAAACCACTTAGGCTCGTCGACAACCCTTAGGGACCTCTGTCGACAAGGTGGTAGTTGATTTCAAAATTTTGAATTTCAAAAGAAGTGTCTATTTGTCATATCCTTTCACGAATGGACATGGTTGTTGTTCTACTATAAATAGGGCAGTTTTAAACGAATTTACATACATTTTTCTCTGATTTCACTCCTCTTCTTCTTCCACATTTCTTTATATATATTTTTATCATTACTCTGCCCAAATCACCATTGAATCTAACTATATCATCTCTGGTTTGATTCTCTATCACTATATCAACAAGATCTCAGTGCTATTCAGAGTTATAGGCTTCTTTGTAATTAATTGAGTAAAAAAAGGTGTGATTGTAGCCTGTGAAATCAATCAAAGCGAGAAAATGTGTGATTGTAGCCTGTGAAATCAATTGGGTGAACTTGTTGCCCATAAAATCAAATATCTCTACCCAAAGGATTGTGAATCTGGAGCGGTGTACCTCATGGCCTTAAAATCGACGGTGTAATTGTAACAGTTGCTTTTGAAAGAAAACCCGTACTTGTGCGCGGGACTGGATGTAGGGTAACTCCGAACCAGTACAAAATTCAGTGTGTTCTTTCCTTTATGCTTTAACTTTATTTCTGCACCTGTGTTTGATTCTGTAATCATATCTGTGTCTGAATATTACATACATTTGTATTCAAATTAACATAAACTCAAAAGGTTTTAGTAATTCCTTAAACACTATTCACCCCCTTCCACTCTAATGTTAATTCTAGCCTTAGGTTCTGTAATCCGCATATTTCACATTTGGTATCAGAGCGGGGTTTTCAAAGTTTTCATAATCTAAATTTTAAAAAAGTTTTTAAAATGGCTATTTTTGAGGATTTTATTAACACTATTTTCATATGAATTTGTCACAGAGTCATCATGATATTGTTGTTCGAAATTATATTTAGTTATTTTGAAAAGTCACTTGATTCTTTAAAAAGTTATGTTGTTTTGCAGGAGAAGGGTTATGTCTAATGATTGTTGATTAAAAGATACCAGATAATCATTCAACGATCAAGAAGAACTTATGGATATATAATGGCAATCGACAATGAAATGGGTACCAGATCAATATAAAGCTTTTGGTTCTCATCTAACTTGATATATTACTGTACTTCTCTCCATCTACTTCGCAATGTCACTGGTTTCGTACGAATCCGTCAAGAAATGACCAAGTTATGGTCAAATAAAATTTTGGTGAACAAAGAGAAATAGAAAAAAAACTGCCAATGGTATTCTTCACATTGCATCCAGATATTTGAGTATTTTGTCGCAACTCCTTTTCCAGATTGAAACTCTTGTTCTCATGGTTGTTTTGATGGGTGGATCATCAAATTCCGATCAAAATTGAGTGAGATATGACAGTTTGAAGTGGCTATCCAAAACTGAAAACTGTGTACGAGATTTTCTGCATTTCTCCTACTGTTCGGCCTGTTACACCGAAATACCGTCCAAATTCGTCGCCAAACTATTATTAGATCGTAGCCCTTTCCTTTCTCTTCGATTTGCCGCTAGTTTCATTCAATTCCATTAAGAACGAAGGAGATATGTCTGCTAGAAGTTTGATAGTAAATAGAAAAACGGGAAGAAGAAGAAGAGGAATTTTTATGAAAAGTGGTGATTGTTGGGTCTATTTATAGTGGTTGAAGTGTCCATTCATTAAAAATTCAAATTCAAAGTTTTGGCGCCAAGTTAGTCAATCTACTAAATCATTTGCATCTTTCTCATATGATCTTCAAATTCAGCAAACGAATATACTATGCTGATCAGAAAAACGAGCCCGTCACAATAGAACAGATCTTGTCGTCAAATTTGAAAGATATAAATGTATGGTTCATGGAAATGGAAGAACAACAAAGTTATAATGATGGAGGAGTGCAAAAAGTGGTACGCTTTACTATTATTTCATCTTTATTGTTGCATTTAGAATATATACTTATGCATTTAGTTAGGTACAAAAATTTATCTCTTTTATAAGTTTTGATATTTTGGTCCATATATCGACACACCATAATTAAGTCTTTTATAATTTGTTCCTTTCAAATAAAATCTTACAACTAATTTATTACAACTATACTAAGTAGAAAAGCATACCTTCATTCATGATTTCAACTTTTCTAATGTTATTTTTACTTATCATACTCTATTTCTTTTAAGAAACTAATTTTATATTTTTAAGAAACTAATAGAATGAATTTAGAATGTTAGAATAAGGCTCTATTTGTATATTTCTTCAGTTAAGAAGATTTCACCACATCATATGATACTTGTCATATAAGTATATAGTGACATACATGCAAAATGTCACGTGTCATTACACTTGTTCTATAATAAAAGCATTTTTACATGCATAATGTCAAGTGTCTTTACACATGTTTTTTTCATAATTTTTTATATTTTTTTGAAGTGATTTAGTTATATTGGCTACTTTAAAAAAATTGGGTCAAAAATCGATTATTTACACGTCAAAATCTAGTCGTAAAATTAGTGCAAAATCATGTTAAAAACAAGCCCAGAACTTTAGGATAGTATTTCTGAAATGCTGCCTTTTCTTCTGTTATGCTGCAAACACGTTTTTATAGCATTTTTGTGCTTTGAAACGCCGTAGTTTTTTTCCAGAAACTTTGCACAGTATTTGGTAAATGCTACAGTTTCTGTTTATAATGTTTTGAATATATTTTACAACAAAAACTTTTTACTGCATTCTGGAAATGCTGTCTTTTCTATTTGAAACTTTAAACTATGAAAAAATAATATTTAAATTAAGTATTTTTTCTCTATTCTTTTTAGAAGTTATTTTATAACTTATATTACAATATTTTAAAATTAATGTTTAGATATTTTTTAGTAATCAATTAAAATTTTAAATGAAAGAGGCCTTAATATAACACATGTTTATTTTAGTTTTTCAATTTTTGATTATTTTATTAAATATTTCATTATGATATTCTTTTAATTTAAAAGGTGCTTAAACATATTTCTAACTATTTTAAACAATAATAATTTAATATGTATGTTTTAATTAGCAAGTTAAGTATTTTATAAACATGGAAGTTTGGATTCTTAAAAACAAGTAAGCTAAAAAAAAAAGGAATTAAATAAGGAGGGTATTAATTTTTATAAAAATCATATTTGATCATATATATAGTTTAAGTCCATATTTCATAGCATTTGATTTTGGTATTAAGTTTGATTACTACCTTTCATGATTATGTTATAGTTTTAATACCATTTATTACCTTTAAACTCTTGTCTTTACTACTCTTTCAGTCATATTCATTAGTTTCCTTAACCTAGTCTAATAGTTGGTGTGTATTATCTTTGTTTAGTTAAAGAGATAAATAGTTTAACATATGTATACATACATACATACATACACACGTACACACATACATACATACGTACGTACATACATACGTACGTATATACATACATATATATATACATGCATGTCAATTAAATATTACTTATCACTCATGTTTATCTTATATTCTGAATATCTCTTACCGTAGTATATATAGCATCATACCATTCTGCATATTATAATTTTTTTTACTTCGTTATCATTTTATTTCATATTACATATCATTATGCATTCTATTTCATATCAAATTTCATTGCATATTGCATCATAAATTACAATGCATGAAATATCATAATCATTTGCATCACAAGTTGCACTTCATTCTGCATATCATCTCATGCTAAATTGCATATGTCATAAATTTCATACTGCATTACAGACTACATATTGCATATATGTATAGATAACGAGTGTATTTTATTTAGGGGGAGTTTGTACTATTGTCTTATAGTTTAGGATTATTAGTTTTTGATTTGTTTGGTATGTTTTGATTGACTTGATTGACTTGTTTGACTTGATTGATTTGTTTGACCTTATTGTTTTGTTTGACTTGTTTGACATGATTAGAGTTGATGTGTGTGTTGATTGGATGGTCTGAGATATACTTATACATATTTATGTATTGAATAATTATAATATAACTATGTTAATGTCTTTCACATTCAATTTACTATACTTTGTTCTAGTATTAGTTTAACGGAGAGTTCTATATTTTTATGGTTTTAGAATGGTTTTTGCTGATGACAAAGGGAGAGAAGTATAAAATAGGATAGTTAGACATAGATTAAGGGGGAGTTATTAGTTTTAGGAGGAGTTATTAGGATAGAAGTAATATTTTATAAACAAAGGTTGTCATCGTCAAAAAGGGGGAGATTGTTAGTCCCTGAAAATATGGTTTTGGTGGCAACAACCTTAGAATAAGATTATAAAATATAAATATTAACATTATAGTTTAGATATATATGTATGTGTAGGATTTAACCATGTATGAAGACTGTACAATATAGAGATTCAAGATATCAAGATTGAAGACTCCTGAGTATCAAGATTATCAAGAGTTCAAGATTTCAATAATAAGTAACTTAATTAGGAATTTTGTTAAAACTCCTAAAAAAGCACTGGCATCTTAAAATCCAATTTATTCGTGGAATGGAATCCACTTCGAGCCTATTAAAGGGATGGAACCCTAAAAAGAATGGAACCTACGAAAAATCTAGTGGAACATTGTTTTGTATCCACTAACTTTTATTCAAATGTTTTTTACAAAATTATGTCTTGTTTTCAAAATGATTTCAAAACCTTCCTTCTAAAAGAACCAAAAACATCTATCCTGGTTTTGAAATACTTTTAGCCTCAAAATAATCTTTATCTTCAAATTCAAATTATCCTTGATTTTAAACTACCTTTTAATTATACTATATTTAACTTTTAATATTCATACTTAGATTTAAATATATAGTAGAATTTTATATGTACCAAAATATTATTCTCTATACTTATTTATATATTTTAACTATAATTAAGTATATTTATAAAGTTTAAAATAGTTTTAATACAAGATAGAAGTTATTTTCAAAGAAAAAAAAATGACCAAAAATCACTTAGGCTCGTCGACAACCCCTAAGGACCCTGTCGATAAGGAGGCAGCTGACTTCAAAAATTTGAATTTCAGAAGAAGTGTCTATTCGTCATATCCTTTCACGAATGAACATGGTTGTTGTTCTACTATAAATAGGGGCAGTTTTAAACAAATTTACATACATTTTTATCTAATTTCACTCTTCTTCTTCCATATTTATTTTTATATATTTTTATCATTACTCTGTCGAAACCACTATTGAATCTAACTAGATCATCTCTGGTTTGATTCTCTATCACTATCTTAACAAGATCTCAGTGCTATTCAGATTTATAGGCTTCTTTGTAATTAATTGAGTAAAAAAGGTGTGATTATAGCCTGTGAAATCAATCAAAGCGAGAAAAGGTGTGATTGTAGCATGTGAAATCAATTGGGTGAACTTGTTGCCCGTAAAATCAAGTATCTCTACCTAGAGGATTGTGAATCTGGAGTGGTGTACCTTGTGCCCTTGAAATCGAGTATGTAATTGTAATAATTTCTTTTGAAAGGAAATCTGTACTTATGTGCGGGACTGGATGTAGGGTACTCCGAACCAATATAAAATCCGGCGTGTTCTTTCCTTTATTGATTTTACTTTATTTCTGCATCTATGTTTGATTCTGTGATCATATCTATGTCTGAATATTGCATACATTTGTGTTCAAATTAACATAAACTCGAAAAGTTTTAGTAATCCCTTAAAACACTATTTACCCCCCCTCTATTGTTAATTCTAGCCTTAAGATCCGTAATCCGCGTTTCTCACATGTTTAAATATATATTAGTATATATATTAGTTTATATATACTTGAGTTTGGTTTTAGGTATATATATTATATATTAGAGATATTTTGTTACCAACTCTTATTTGTTGAAAACTATTCGAATCTATACTTTGTCATAGCTTTAATATATATATATATATATACATAGTTAAAAGTATATGTATATAAATTCTTTAAAATACTTACATGAATTATGTTGATATCTTTAATGTAAGATGTTAATATCTTTAAATATACATGTGCTGGGTTCCCAAATATATATGTGTGTGTGTGTGTGTGTGTGTGTGTGTTTTATGTTGCGGTATGCTATATTTAAAGGAAGGTATATATTCTAGTATATATTAATGTATTAATATATACATTTAACAATATTAAATCAATGCAAGTTTAGCTGTGTGCACGTATTTCCTGCCTCAGCCACGTGTATGTGTATGTGTGTGTGTGTGTGTGTATATTAACAATGTAAGTTATATATATGTTCATTTATTAGTCTATATATCTATTTGTTTATATAAGTATATATTAGTATTAGTTTTAAGTATAAATCTTTGATTCTTAATACTTGAGTTTTAAGAATAATGATTTTGAAATTTTAATATTTGTCTTAAATTGAAATATTGGAAAAATATATATAATATAATAATAATGTATATATTTTTAGTTTATATCAAAACCGATTTGAGTTGTTTTCATCGATTCCTGTTATCAGCTCTGTGGGTCGAATTCGTATTAATCTTATTTTGCTTTGGAATTCGTACTTGGATTCGTAACTTGTTTCATTTGTCGAATCTCTCTAGCCTCGTAAGGTGAGCAATCATTCACGATTAACATTCTTATATTTATTAAATTTGATTTCATTTGAAACGACAATTGAAATATGTTGTTGCTAGTTATATAATTGTCATATATGATATGCTATTATCTGTAATTATTCACCTGTGACATCTGACACCATGATCTGATATTTATTATTATTGATAATATATGCCTGTTTTTGATATATAATATTATTATCATATATATTCTCACTCTGCAAACTACCAGTTAGTTTAGAATTCCATATGGGTTGAAATGATACATACCCGAACGATCTTGTAGAATAGAAGAAAATCGTTATGGGTTGAAATGATAAACCAAAGCGATTTTCATTTGAATTGTATTTCGGGATTACGGGTTGAAATGATATATGCACATAGATATTTAAATTGCGGATTGAAATGATAAATATCTGTACCACTTGACCATAAGATAAAAAATTATATACATACACCGTTGGTATATGTATACTTTGAAAATGATTTCAAAGGTTTTGAATTATAATAAATGTTATTTTATAAAGGTTTTAAATTTTAGATTTTTTAAAATTATATGTTTGAAAATTTAAATTTATAAGTTAGTTTTAAAAGTTTAAATTTTAAGATTTTACTTATAATTTTACTATGTTAATATATATATATATAGTTTTAACATAATATAAATTTAAAAATATGATTTAACTTAATAAATTTAATTTAATTTGTATGCAATATGTTTAAGTATTTATTTAAATTTATATTTTAAAAATAGATTTTTATAGAAATTTTAATAAGATAAAGTTGGGAAGGTAAATTGAAATTGATTTGAAATTGTACTTGTTATGAATTTTTCTTAAATAAAATTTATTTGAAATTGATTTAATTTGAGATTTTAAGAATATGATTTTATAACTTGATTTTGATTAAAGATGATTAAACGAATAATTTCAAATCTAAATAAATTTAAATGAGATATTTAGTTTTTATTTAAACTTGTATTTTGAAACTTTATTCTAATACTACTGTATTGATTAAGTGGATAATTTCAAAACTAAATAATAGTAAAGTTAGATTTGAGATAAATGAAATTATCAAATTTAGTTGTAAGTGCTTGAATATTTAAAGCTTTGAAACCCACTGAAATTGAAATGGTTTGATTTGTAGTTCAAATGTATATATTGAAATCAATATAAATTAATGGTTTATTGAGATGTTGAATTTAATTTAAATTTGTGAATTAAGTTTAAATTAAATTGAATTTTAGAATTCGTGTTGATTTAAACCGATTTGTGAAATTTGAGGAAACTATTTTATTATGTAAAGTATTTTAATATACACAACTATTTTCACTTTATAAATTATTTTTAATATATAAACTATTTTATTATAAAATTATTTTAATATACTAATTATCTTAATATAAACTATTTTAACTTATAATTATTTTTAACAAATAAAATATTTTATTATATAAACTATTTTATTATATATATATACGATTATTAATATCTAAACTGTTTAAGAGGAAAGTGTTATGATTTCAAAATTATGTTTTCAAAGCGTTATGATTTCCAAAGTATTATGTTTCTAAAGTATTATGATTTCCAAAGCTATGTTTTCAAAGTGTTATGATTTCCAGTGTTATGATTTCCAAAGAATTATGTTTCTAAAGTATTATGACTTCCAAAGCTATGTTTTCAATGTGTTATGATTTCCAAAGTGTTATGCTTTCAAAGGTTTATAAATTAGAAAGTGTTATAACTTTGAAAGTGCTATGATTCTGGAAATGAGTGCATGTTAAGTGAATAATGATATTGTATTGATATGGTTTTGAAATGATATGATATTTTGATTTTGAAGTATTAATTATTTGAAATGAATGACCACGGTGTTATAATAACATTTGGTTGCTAAAGAGACCGGGATCGGTTATTGTCATACTCTCTACCAATATCGAAAACATTTTAACAATCGTGTACGTGGTGGAGAATCCAGAATGAAGTGGGATGGTTGGTGACGATTCTATTTGCGGTATATGCTTGGACCTAACTCCCGTAAGTTAGCTTAAGGTGGCTAAAACAGAAGCTATTGATGGGCCAAGTCAGGTAGCTCCTCCGATCGGACACACTTCTTCGATACCGTTCTATTACTTTGTGATCGATTAGGTGCACCCTTGGATTTTGGGAGTGTGGATCGAGTTGGATGGTAGATGCGGCTATGCGTTACCAACAGTCCGGAAGTATAATTGGTATATCTACCCCGGCATTGCCTAGTTGTGTCATGTCACCTACCATATCGAGCCCACTACGAGTTTGTTTTGTACCATACCTACGGAGTGCCTTCTGACGACCTCCAGTTTACGGAGGAGATTACAGTACTGTATAAACTATGGAAATATATAAAATATGTTAAGGGGGATACGGGTAACGCCTTAACTCTATTTTAATAGTTTATCTTGCTATAGACATATTATAATAGCGTATTGTATTACATAGTAGATTGTTCCGTGGATACTTAGATGATGGATATCCTAAACATCCTTTAAGTTACTTGTATCTCAGTTGATATTTCACTTGAGTTGGATTTATTGATATAAGAATGTTAATTCTGACTCGAGTGTTTTGTGTTTTACTTAATGCTCAGGTCAAACTGAGTGTTACAGCATTTGAGACTCACTTTTGGAGTTGAAGCTTCGCTTGGAGATCCATCTATATCTATTCAGCTTTCAGTTATTCAATTGGCTCCAGTGATATATTAAGATTTTGTTATTTGACTATTGTATTGAGACTTCTACGTATTCGAGACTTCCGTTGTATCTTGTGTTAACTCTGTTATATATATATATATATATATTAGTTTCATGAACTACTATTCATTTGTTTCCGCTGCTTATTGTTATATTACTCTGTGTCTGTGATTGATTTATTTACTATATAAGCTGAGTTTTCCTAAATATAAAATAACAATATGATAATTTGAGCAATTCAAGTCCGACATGTGTGGATGCGAATGACATGAAATATCAAGATGTTACAGTAAAAAGTGTCGTCGAAAAGTGTTATATATTACAAAAAGCAAGATAAAATCGTTGTAATATGTATGTACTACAACATGCATTTTTTTACTATTATAAAAACGCCGTTGTAATTTGTTGCAGTGAAAAATTATACTTGAAAATTCAGTATTAATTCGTTAATACAGTATTAAATTCTTCTCTATCCGTTAACTCAAATTATTTTTTGAGAAAAATGAGTGATTCTCCGTGAAGAGAAGAACACTCGTGTAATTTTATTCTACGCTTAAAAAAGGAGCTTCTAATAAGCCTGATATGTGGTTCTTCCCTATGCCCCGTAAAATACAATAAAATATCTCTTTAGTCAAATTATATCTTGAAAATTATATAGTTGACAATTTTAACATGTTTATGTTACACACACCGTCACTTAAATTAAATTAAATTCCTTTCATAGTATTTGAAATTGAACTTTGGAGTTTACAATTTGGTTAAAAAAGAAATTTGGTGTTTACAAAATTGAATGTTGATAATACGGTTTTTAGGTTTAAATTAAATGTAATAAGTGGAGAGAGATAGTAAAATAAGATATTTATTTTCTTTCATTTTTCAACGATGGTAGTTTTATAATGTGTGGCGTGTATTGAATAAAAAACGATGTATATGATCATGTACGTGAGGTAATTCATATTCTATAAATAGTATTTGCCTCCTTTCAGTTAGAACTACAAGCATCCGTTTTATTTTTAATGTGTTGCTAAAAGCACGTGTAAATGTGTTTTCTAATACCATTACTAAATAGCACCGTTCATAAATAAATTGTATGCTACTTAATACCAAATAGCATAAAAACAAGACACCCAAATGTAAACCTCAACTCTCATTGTTCTTCTTCTTCAACCAAAACTCATAGCATAACTACCTCATTTGCATCATTAGGGTACTCTACAATCGTTCTATAATTTGAATAATCCAAAACATTTATCTGCTATCAATCAACTAACAAAATCAGTAACAAACCCTAAACATTATCGGCATATACAACAAAAAAGTTTGATACAACCCTATCAAAAATATCAATTGACAAATCAGAAAACAAACAAATTTGTTTTTAATCAAATATCATCATTTCCCTTTACAGGACATTGATTATCCACTTCACCTTCCTCCTTAGAATAGTGCTCTTTTTTAGTGTATTAGTGATTTAAAATTAAAAGTTTGATTAATTTCTATAATGGAATTTAGGGTTTTAGGACTGTTGAAATTTGAAAGTCAAGATTTTTAGCGTAGGTAGGATGTTTTTTTAAAACGTGAAGCATTTAGTGATGTTAGTGGCTTGGTGTGAAGAGAGAAAGGTAATAAGTAAATGTTTACTTTTTAAACACGACTATAGAAAGCATATTTGCAGGGGTTTTTAGGAACATACTTTTTTTCTTTATTTTCTCTCTCTTTATTTTGTAGTGTTAGCAGTACAGTGCTGTTTTAAACTATTGAGATATATTTAGAATATATAATTAGATATTATGAGATATTGAGATATATTTAGAATATATGATTAGATATTATTACCATAAGATAAATATATGATTAGATATTATTACCATATGATAGAGTTTGATGGGGATTGGAATATTTTGGGGTGTAGTGTATTATAAATATTGACGCTGGTGATTAATAAAGCAGACATTTGAATTTTGCCAATTCTTCATGGTATCAGAGCTAAGAACGATTATTCTTCTTCAACAATAATTTGCCATGGCTGATGGACAGGATCCACCGTCTCCTCCACCATCTAAAATTGAACCCAATTCCCCTTATTATCTCAGATCACAAGATAGAGCGGGAGACTTCATTACACACACTCGACTCAAGGCCGATAATTATGACGACTGGGCGGCCGATATTCAGATGGCATTACAAGCCCGACGCAAGTTTGAATTATTTGATGGCAATATCCTTGCACCAGCGCCTTCCTGTACAAAGTCCGATTGGACAGCGATCAATGCTATGCTTATATCTTGGATTTCGAATAATATCAACCCCGAGATTAGGTCCTCTTTGTCGAAACTCGGGGAAGAAAACCCCTTTTGGGACCATCTCAAGCAACGTTTTTTCCAAACAAATGGACCTAGGGTTCAACAATTACGATCTTCAATTGCTCGATGTGAGCAGACAAAGACATGCCTGTTTCGGTTTACTATGGTAAATTCACGCTTTGTAGAAATAATTGGATTACCATGAACCTTTAATCTTTTGTTCTTGTTGTTACTCGTGCTCGGCTGGAAGATTACATGAGGAACGACGAGCACAGGCCAAATTACATGATTTTTTAATGGGCCTTTATTCTGAATTTTATGGTCCTTTATGCACACATATCCTCTCTCAAGATCCTCTTTCTAATCTTGATCGAGCTTATCAATTGGTGTCACAAGAAGAACGTTTTTGTCAATCGAAGTAGGAATTCGAGCAAAAGCCCTCTGAAGCAGTCGGTTTTGCTGTAGATACAGGGGCTGGTCGGAGCCGAGGAACCTCTGATAAACCAACATGTTCACAGTGCAAGAAGTAGGGCCATGAGGCCTCAAGTTGCTAAGGCGAAATCTGTTTGCAGCCACTACAAAAAAAGGGCCATGAGGTTAGACGATGTTACGAGCTTCATGGATACCCCGATGGTTGGTTCGATGGCAGACGAGGCAGCCCCCCGGGGCGAGGTAGAGGGCAAGTACGCGCTAATGCGGCCGCTGGCAGCAGCTTCTCTGTCGCATCCAATTCATCAACGGTGTCAGCCTTAGGTCATTATTCACGACTGAGCAGTAGAAAGATATTTCGGCCGTGATTAATAATAGTAAAATTTCCGAAAATCGATTAAATGGTAAGTTTGATGTTACTTCATGGATTATTGATACCGGAGCGAACCATCATGTTACAGGGCAACATTCATGGTTATTTGACACACAAAACATTGAGTATCCAGTTGGTCCGTCGAATGGTGAAAAATTGATTGCAACTTTGGTGGGATCCGTATGTGTGTCGGATGAAATTACTCTCACCGGAGTACTTTATGTTCCAAATTTGAGTTGCAATTTAATTTGTGTTTCTCAACTTAATGATGATTTAAGAACTATTGTCCAATTTGATTCTCATATTTGTGCTATACAGGACCGCATGAAGGAGCTGATTGGAACGAGAGTTAGGAGAAATGGATTGTACTACTTTAGCAAACCGAAATTTGTGTCAACAGTTGAAGCAACATCAAATTTGGAGCTGTGGCATCGTCGGCTCGGGCATCCTTCCGAAAAAATAGTTAAGTTAATTCCTCATGTCAAAAATAGTAAAGATAATTTAGATAAAGGGTGTGAAGTGTGTATGCGTGCTAAACATCCTAGAGACAAGTTTCCTTTAAGTGACAATAAAGCTTCTAGAATTTTTGAGAAAATACATTGTGATTTGTGGGGTCCATATCGACACGTTTCGTCGTGTGGGGCCTGTTTTTTTGACAATAGTTGATGATTTTTCGAGAGTAGTTTGGATTTATTTATTGGTTGACAAATTAGAGGTGTTTCAAATGTTTATGTCCTTTGTTGCTATGGTCGATAGACAATTTTCTCAAACAATTAAAGTCGTTCAAAGTGATAATGGAACTGAGTTTAATTGTTTGATTGATTATTTTAATACAACTGGAATTTTGTTTCAAACTTCGTGTGTCGGTACTCCACAACAAAATGAGAGGGTTGAGAGGAAACATAAACATATTTTGAATGTGGATAGGGCATTACATTTTCAAGCAAAATTGCCTATTTATTTTTAGGGTGAATGTGTCTTGTTGCCGCTCATTTAATTAATCGTACACCCTCTTCCAAGTTACAAAATAAAACACCTTTTGAGATACTTTTTGGTAAACCACCTTCTCTTAGTGATATTCAAATCTTTGGGTGCTTGTGCTTTACTCATAATCAGAAGACTAAGGGAGATAAATTTGCAAGTCGGAGTCGAAAGTGTATTTTTTTGGATTACCCGTTCGGTAAGAAGGGGTGGAAATTATGTGATCTTGATACAAATTTTTCGTGTCTAGAGATGTGAAATTTATAGAGGAGGTGTTCCCGTTTGGGTGCCCAGAAGATGTCAATATAATGTCTAGTGAGAATAATGATCATGATATTCATCAAGATTTTGCTGAAATAGTTTATGAAGATGAGGATGTCGATTTTTTGATTAATAATAATGGGTATAATATTCAGAATCACATGGATGAAGTTCAAGTTGATGCACATTCCATTGTTCCAGAACTAACGACCACTAGGCCAGCCCATCAGCAGCATGAGCAAGCTACTGCTCTTCCCGTTGAAGATCCAGCGACCGCTGGGCCGGAGCAACGTCACACTATGCATATTGATGATCAGACTTTAGATGAGTCTGTTGGGTCTGCGCATGGTTCTACTTCGGATCAGCCTACTAGCCCATAGGAAATGGGTCGTGGTCTTCGGGAAAGTTCCCAAATGTTCTGTATCGAGATTTTGTGACACATACGGTTTTTGCTAATAGTCCGTCTTCTGACTCTCCTCCTTCCAATCACTCCTCAGGTACTTCTTATCCTCTAGCACATTATATAAATTGTGTCAATTTTTCTATAAATTATTGGAGATTTCTAGCAGCTATAATTAAGGGTAAGGACCCTAAATCATTTAAAGAAGCCATGAAATCCGATGAGTGACACCGTTCCATGAAGGATGAGGTACGGGCATTAGAAGACAACGACACATGGACCTTAGACATCTTCCTCTGGAGAAACATGCTCTTGGTAGTCAATGGGTGTACAAGACCAAATATTTGTCAAATGGAGATGTTGAGCGCCTCAAATCCAAATTAGTAGTGTTGGGTAATCACCAATAAGGAATTGACTACAACGAAACTTTTGCTCCTGTTGACAAGATGACTATAGTTCGTACTTTTCTAGCCATAGCGGCATCCAAGAATTGGAAACTATATCAAACAGATGTTCATAATGCGTTCCTACATAGTGACCTTTCAAGGTATACATGAAACTACCTCCCGGGTTTGAGAGCTCATATCCAAATTTGGTGTGTCGGTTGCGTAAGTCATTGTATGGCTTGAAGCAAGCTCCAAGATGTTGGTTTGCAAAATTGGTGTCGGCTTTGAAAGGGTATGGCTTTCTTCAGTGTTATTCAGATTATTCTCTTTTTACATTTAGTAAAGGCGGATTTCAGATTAATGTCTTAGTTTATGTTGATGATCTTATTATTTCTGAGAATGATTCCGCTGCGCTTACCATATTCAAAGCTTATCTTAGCGACTGTTTTAAAATAAAAGATCTTGGAAATCTTAAATTTTTTTGGGGATTGAGGTCGCCCCTAGTTCATCAAGCTTGTTTTTATGTCAGCGCAAATATACTTTGGATATTATTTCTGAAGTAGGTTTGTTGGGGGCAAAACCGATTGGATTCCCTATAGAACAAAATCATAAGTTAGGTCTTGCAACTGGAGAGCTTCTAGCGGATCCTGAATCATACCGACGACTTGTGGGTCGTTTGATTTATCTTGCCGTCACTCGATCGGACCTGACTTATTCAGTTCATATTTTGTCTCAATTTATGCAAGCACCTCGAATTGAACATGGGGAAGCGGCTCTTCGGATTGTGCGTTATTTGAAAGGGACTCTGGGTCAGAGTATTTTGCTTCGTGCTGACGGTGAGTTGACCTTGGAAGGATGGTGTGATTCGAATTGGACGGCTTGTCCTCTTACTCGTCGCTCGTTGACAGGTTGACTTGTGTTCCTTGGTCAATCTCCTATTTCTTGGAAGACAAAGAAATAACATACGGTGTCTCGGTCTTCCGCGGAAGCTGAATATAGGTCTATGGCTGCAATTACCTGCGAATTGAAGTGGCTAAAAGGATTGTTGTTGAGTTTGGGTGTGCATCATTGTAAAGCTATTAAATTATTTTGTGATAGTGAATCGGCGTTACATATAGCAAAGAATTCTGTTTTTCATGAGCGGACGAAACACATCGAGGTTGATTGTCACTTTGTTCGTGATGCGATCAATGAAGGTTTGATATCTTCTATTCATGTCTCGACATCGTCACAGTTGGCGGACATATTTACAAAGGCTCTCGGCAAGGTTCAATTTGATTTTCTTCTCTTCGAGTTGGACATTTTTGAATCTCATGCTCCAACTTAAGAGGACATTGAGATATATTAAGAATATATGATTACATATTATGAGATATTAAGGTATATTTAGAATATATGATTAGATATTATTATCATAAAATAAATATATGATTAGATGTTATTACCATAAGATAGAGTTTGATGGGATTGGAATATTGTGGGGTGTATTGTATTATAAATATTGACAAAGGTGACTAATAAAGCAGAGCGTTGTATAAAATCTTTATGTTCTTCTTCCGCTTTACTTTTTAGTCAAACCCTAGCTTTTGTTGCTCATTTTTGTTTTCGGTCGATTTGATAAGAAACTAAGATGGGAGGTGGCAACGCTCAAAAGGCCAAGATGGCTCGCGAGAAAAATCTCGAGAAACAAAAGGCTGGTTCTAAAGGTGTTCGCTTTTTCGTAGATCTTTCTATTTTCATAATTTCTGAATTTGAACCCGTGTTTTTCTGCGATTTTAATGATACCAGGGAGTCAGCTGGAATCAAATAAGAAAGCCATGTCGATTCAGGTTCATTTTCCCCCCTTTTTTAAATTGAATTATGTTTTTTGTCAAAGAAATTTGAAATTTAAAGCTTCAGAAGTTGGTTCCTTCTTGGATTTTATAATACTTCTTTCTGGAAGTGAAAACGACTGCGCCAAAGCTACAAGTTTGAAATAGAATATTCCTTTTATGTATTATGATTAGGTCCTACGTAAAAATCCTTCAAGGCCTCGCCTAGGCGTTAGGCAGGCTTACGGTGTAGCAATTTGTCTAGGCCGGCCTAGACAAGCTTTTTTGCCTCAACTAAGAATCTAAACATCTATTTAGGCACTGGGATTATGTAAGGGTAAATGTCATGTACAAGTATTAATGCTAGTTTTAGACGTCCTCCACTACGAGTCTCACCCAAAATCCCAAATTTTCAATTTATATTAATCGACACCAAATAAAACACTAAAATTTTATCCAAAATACACGAGTTATCAAAAAAGTCTAGTTACGATTAGTCATTGATTAATCCTCACCTAAACTATTAATCCTCGATCCATACTTGCCGCCTAGAGTCCACCTTGCGATTTTTACAACTTTGGTTCCAACTAAGGAAACTCATGGCTAGATTTGATTAATACGTATAGAAAAGAGGTTTATATTTAAGATGCAGACACACCGAAACATTGCTGTTATATTTAACATTTATGTTAAAAATCACGTCTAGTATCTGTGAGTTAAAGACAGTGTGTCCAGTATCCCTGAATTTTCAGGGCTGAGTGCCCCTGTATCGCCAAGAGTAGGTCATCCATTTTTTAGCATCCAAAATGGAGCACCCATTTTTGGGGCATCAAA
The DNA here is from genome assembly GCA_030765085.1 of Allium cepa. Lineage (NCBI taxonomy): Eukaryota > Viridiplantae > Streptophyta > Magnoliopsida > Asparagales > Amaryllidaceae > Allium > Allium cepa. The sequence continues at coordinate 826,250,202 of CM060934.1, forward strand.
ACCGAGCGTCCAAAAAATGGACGTTCAATTTGATATTTTGAGCCTCAATGACACACCGAGGAAGATTTGAAATGTCAGATCAAAAACATGCTGCAGGAGGTTGGACAAGTCTTTGCGAAAATGAGCAACAAACGTGCACTGGGATAAAGTTGACATGACGGAACAAAAACTTACTGTACCGGATTAGATAAGTCTGTGCTACTTAGTGCATCAAACATGCACTAAGACAAAGTTGAAATTACAACAATGACCAAAACATTTACCATATTAGATGCTAAAGCGAGCAGCAAACATGCACTTAGACAAAGTTGATATGACATAACAGAAATGTGTTGTATCGGATTAGACAAGTCTCTGCTACGTAGTGCATCACGACTAATACATTGAGACAAAGCCCACATAACAAAACATTAACTAATATGCAAAAAGTCCAGCATCACCATCTTATTCATACCAAAAATATTTCACTTTAATATATACAAAAAGACCTACTACTTAGACAACGTCTCTCTCCATCAATCTTTTTATGGATTTGAATAGTTCTTTCGAAGATGGACAAGTAAAACAAGAACAATACGAAGAGTCAAAATTTCTTGGAAGTTTATCAAGAAAGGCAAGGATCATCATCTTGGAGGCACGGTGGTTCAGTTAAAGGTCGTCAATTTATCACTCAAGATCATTTAACATTTCATAAAACATTAATGCATGACTACTTTGCGCCACATTCAACTTGCCGTCCAGACATATTTTAGTGGAGATGGAGAATGAGACGTGATTTGTTTTACGAATTTTAGTCGGCTAATAACGCATACTTCAAAAATAAGCAAAAATCATTGAAAATAATGGATTTCACTGGGCATCAAAAAATGATCGTTGCTTTATGGATGTTGGCTTATGGTACCAGTGTCGATTTGTTGGACGATCCATATAGGATCGCGGAGAGTACTGCTTTGGAAATACTTTACATCAGCCTATAGTTTACGTATACCGCATGTAGTACTTATGGGCTCCAAACGAAATTTATGTTGTAAGAATTTGGGAAATGCACAACGGACTAGAATGTTAGGAGTTTGGATTGTATGTATTGGACATTTATAAAATAGGCATCCAACCCTGCTTCAACTCCCTAAAGCTGAAGCGGGACAACCCAATTCAGCTGAATTGGATTTATTAGGCCTTGGATTATTCAACCTTCCTGAATGTACAGTTGAATATTTGCTTTGTTGGAGATGGCCTTAGCAATTCAGTATATCTTTTTTTTTTTTTTTTTTATAATTTTTTAATTTTTAATTTTTAATTTTTTGAAGTGATTCAAACGTGTAATCTGAAATGCACAAGTTTTGCTTCTGCTTCATTTTTCCCTTTTCATTTATAAAGTTTGTAACCATGATGCAACCTTGTAAGTTTGGAGAAAAACTTTGATGCAATTTCAAAGATTTGATACAGATCCACATACTTTTATACATGTGTGCTAGAATACAAATTATATGTAATATAATTTTATTCACTACATTTCCGAATTTGTCTTGTAGTACACATTTTAGAAATTTGTAACACATTTGTATCAAAGTTTTCCTTGTAAGTTCGATATCATTAGTCGATAGTCAGTTAATTACAAAACTGACGTTAGTTTATGTTTCTACCGTCCATTCAATTTAGGTGTACTAATGATTAGGGTCATTTCAATGGACTTAGGTGTACTAACGATTAGGGTCATTTCAACGGTGTGAGGTACTTGCCAACTCATCCCAACACAAAGTTAGCAGGTGCAGAAGCACCAAAACGATAACCATCAGGTTGCTTTGTCAACCTTAGATTTACTTTTACCCAGCATTTACAATGCCGGATAAAGATGTGATCACAAATAAATGTTCATCACGTGGATTGCAATCATGGAAATTAAGTTGAATTGTTAGCGTATGTGAATTCTTTTATCGTCTAATAATTTCAAGTGGGGTGTGAGTTGTGCATTGTTGAAACTGCTGCTCTTACAGAGCATGTTTTGTTGTATTCTTGCTAATTGATATAATACTACAGTTATTTATTTTTTCGACATTTCAGAAGCATCAAAGCAACTGTTCACAGCTTACTTTATGGGTTTTCTTATAGTCCCAAAAATTAATAGGTGTAGATTCATAAACCAAAGTAACATTGTAATCCATGTTAGAAATTACTGTTTGATGATGCTATTCCAGTTTGATAATGTGGTCCTGAACTGGAGAATGCTTTTCAATATTAGTTATGTCATAAACTTGAAAAAAATAAAATTAATTGAATTACCGATATTGAAGGGTGGAAGAAGGATTTCTTGTTAGGCACTGGATGATGCTATTCCAGTTTGATAATGTGGTCCTGAACTGGAGAATGCTTTTCAATATCAGTTATGTCATAAACTTGAAAAAAATAAAATTAATTGAATTACCGATATTGAAGGGTGGAAGAAGGATTTCTTGTTAGGCACTGTATCTTTAGTTTTTGTTATGCGACCAAATGGTTTGTAATGCCAGATCAGGGATGGAAATGTAGCTCTTTTTGGTTATAGGATATGTGACTTTGGCTATAGTTTTTTGAAATTCCTTGTTCATTTTATGGAGCTCGCACTCATGCAGTATTACTTGATGTATTGGGAGTACACCCATTCAATTAAAAGTACTTTAACGTTTGATGGCTAGTGAAGTGAAAGTGTGACAATAATGCGAAATCAACAAAACATACTGTATCAAGTTAGATGTTTCCCTTGTGTGCTATCTAACCCATTTCACTTTATGTATACTAGTACAACCGCATGACGGTGGGGAACCAACCGTTCGACTATATAATTTTAGAGAAAAAAAAATTAGTACAGTTTTTCATTAATTTTAGTGAAAAATCAAATGATAATATGGTGGAATTTTTTTAATAATTTGATAGATTTAAGGAGACATTCATGGAAAGAACAAAGTAAACATCTTTGGAAAGATTTAAGGAGACATGGTAAAATAATGTTTCTTGTTTTTTTTGGCTTCACACAATTTGGTTTTGCAAGTCTACATTAGACAAACCTTCCTAACTGCCAGTTTGATGAATATTTGAAAACCCTTTGTATAAAAAATGGTGAAAACATAATATCGCGCTTTTCCAACAATACTTGCCATATCAAGCTATAGTTGAAAAGACACGTTGATGACATATATTAACATCACTAGTTAGCATTCTGACATCACAGTTAATTATATTCTAGATGAAATGTTCACAAGGATTAAGCCTGATGCATTATTATTTTCCTTGGACTCTGGTAACTTTTGTTGTACCCAAAATGAAGTGAATAGCAATGAGGTTTGTAAATATCAGATAATTAGAGCAAAGGACGGTTTTTCATAGAAAGGAGCCGATTTCTTTGATTATTGTTTACTTCTGTCATAAAGATTGATTAGTATAAATATTTTCTATGTTCATTTACTTTATGTCCTAAAACTAATGAGTTTTAGTAATGTGTTATATTGACCATTGTGTATGTAAATTGGAATATGCAGTGCAAGGTATGCATGCAGACATTCATATGCACAACATCTGAAGTGAAGTGCAGAGAACATGCAGAAGCAAAGCACCCGAAATCTGATGTCTACCAGTGCTTCCCCCATCTCAAACCTGCACAGTAGCGCACTGTATTATTGTATAATTTATTGTTTGGTACTATCTAAGTGTGCGTGCTTGTTAAACCAATAGAACAAGTGATCTTGATCCTATGCCTGCCTTGTATCTACTCTCTATACACACTCTTGTCTACTATAATTTGAACTGTGTGAAATTTTGGAGAGCAAATTACAGTTGCTTTAGCGGTATGTTTGATCTTTTGTGCAAGTGAACTATTGTTGCAGTTGATCGTAGATCGAGGAGAAAGTGAATTTTGAGAAGTTTTGCCACTCCGCCGAAGTCATGCAAGACAGACTAAAGCAGCCGCACGTTCAAAATAAAATGGCCAAGTGTCGTCGTGTCATTCTTTTGCACTGAAGAATGTCGATATGCTAAAACCTCTCTGTTTTGTCTTTTTATTGATCGAATTTTAATGCAAAGCATCGAGGAAGGTTGCACTGAAGAATGTCGATATGCTAAAACCTCTCTGTTTTGTCTTTTTATTGATCGAATTTTGATGCAAAGCATCGAGGAAGGCGATTAAGAAAAACTGTCTTTTGTGTACGGAATATTTTCCTAATGGAAATAAAAATTGATGGATCACTTTAATAAGCCGTGGAAGGAATGTATGAAGGTTCTGGTCTTTACCGAGTCATCACAAAGAAACGTTTGAAACGTTACCGTTTTAAACTCTTAAATAATTTCCTCTTAAAAATAAAAACGGCTACCACATTAGCCTAGTTCAGGTTGGGTCGAGTCGACTGATCAACCCAAGCGTGTGGTGATTATGTATGATTTTGTATTGAAGAGAAAATATTGAATGTTCAAAGAGTTAAATATGACTTTTGAGAATCCTACATTTAAACATGTCACTTCTGTTGTACCCTAAAATGCAAAACTTTTCTTAAATACAAGCCTTAAACACCACTATTTTCATATTCTTAAATATCTAACATTATTTCCGTTGTCTTTTTAATGTAATTATTATTTAATTTGGATAAATAAGTGGTGTTAGTAAATACAAGACACCATTGTAACAACTAGGTAGTGTTTGATTAGAAAATTCATTTTATGTTTTGTGTTTTCAATATGCATATTAAATGACATAGGATGGAGAGGAGTTGGAGAATCTTAGTCATTCCAACATAGAGGGAAATGTTAAAAAAAATAATAATTGTTGATATTGTATAAAATGCAAAAAACAAGAAAAATCATTTTCAATCTTAAATGTTAAATTCGGTGTGACGACCCACATTTCTGACCTCTGAGAACGACAATATACATCCACGGTATTCGTATGTCATTGCCCAAACATATGAGAAATAAGTTGTCGTGGGGTAAAGTAGATTACAGAAATAATTGAATAGAAATACTTCACAATAAAATGGTTATATATAATACAAAATGACATAAGTAAAAAAGGTTACTCCTTACATAAAGCTATTAGAGTTAAACAAAAATACTACACCTAATAGATTTGCAGCTATATATTCTGACTTTACATTTTTCAGATACCAAATATACCAACATAATCATACAGCAGAAATAAATAACTAGATAACTAAGAAGCCGCCTGCTCGATCACCATCTACAAAGAGCTCCAAAGAAAACATGATATTCTCGGACTATCCAAATATAATTGAGTACCCGAGAGTTTAAGCAAAATAAACAACTCGGGTCAGACAAAATGTCTAGTATGAGTAAAACTATGAAACGAAAGGAAGTGTATTTAACAATAATATGTGGAACCACGCCGCTAACGCGGAACGAGTTTTCTTCCACATAAATAACAAACATAAGAATTGGAAAAGAACAATAGGAAACAAATTCAAACATATATGATGAGCATATCAGTATAACATTCAGACTTAAAAGAATGGAAATAGTCCGAATAAAAATCCTAACTGGGCAGAGTGGATAAAACAAGGAAACAGTCCAAATTTGATAGATTGGACAAAATAAGATAACAGTCCAAACTTGATAGAATGGACAAAATCAATACTTAAACATCGCGAAGAGTGGTTGACTCTTCTCGTGGTAGGTTAACGATAAACATATTCAAAGGTTCAAATCAAATAAGAAAAGGAAAATTTCCAGCAATGACTAGAAGGGTGCACCCTCCTTACCGAAAGTATATCTCTAGAAATATACTCGAGAGAGTCATGTGCTTTGTGACTTCTTTCGGACACGTCCAAGTCGAATCCCGTCAATCTTACCAAGAATCCGAGTATTTCAAATGAGCAACACATCGTTTTAGAATGATGAAAAAAACAAAGAAGGCTGAGGTGATCAATAGTCGGCAAACCGAATATCGAAGATAACAAAATGATCGTATATGGACAGTAAACCTCGTATTCCTACCACTACTCGTCGATTTCAAACTTGTAGTATTCTTGGTTAAAGATGAAGTCGGCCACGTGAATGTAGTGTTACCTCTAAGCATTGCCTTAGCGATAATTTTAACTTTTGAGATAGTGACAGTTTTCATACCTCGACGTTTAGTGCTAAGAATATGACTAAATTCTTTCCATATAAGCGATGTCCGTTTATGGAAACTTTTTTCCATAACCGAATGGAAATTTTACTTTTTAAAACCAAATTCATGCTTGGGCTTTTCATTACAAGTTTTTAACTTGAAACAACCTTGTAAAAATGGTTCATTAGCACATTATCAAAAAATATAATCATTTAAAACATACTTATTAAATTGGTTAATTATCTTTAGTTAACATTAATAAGAATGATTAAGTATCTTTAAACTTCATCACACAATTTGATCTTTGAACTTCAAATATCTTTAAATAACAAAAAGGTTAAACCACTTTTAAACCTTATTAATTCAATTAATTATTAAAATATAATTTCTTAAATTAATAAATAATCAATTATCATTATTTAACATGAATAACAAAGTCAAAACATCCTTGTTATTTTGGTAAATTCACTTTGAAACTTCATAAATTAAATTTATTAGTTAACTCCAATAACCTTTAATTAAAGACGGTAAATCACCTTTAAACATCATTAATTCAATGAATTAATAAATTTAAATATAATTAATTAATTAATTAATCAATCCTCACTATTTAAAAATGATTTATTAATTATAAACATCAATAAATAAAGATTAATTAGAGTTAAAATAGGTTGATAAATTTTAAAAATCATTTATCAAAAAGATTTATTAATTTAAAAGCATCATTAGCAAATTGATTAATTAACTTTAGTTCATCGTTATTAAATGATTAATTATCCTTAAACATCGTTAAATAAAATGATTAATTAAATTTAAACATCATTACATAAAATGGTTAATTAATTTTAACAATCATTAACTATTAAATTTAAAACACATCATTAACTAAGTAATAAGTTAACCTTAATCCTTATTAATTGAGTACTTGATTAATTAATTAAATAATTAATTAAATAATCATTATTAAAATAATTAATTTTTTTTGAAAACATCACTAAATAAAACTTGCTTAACTTATAAAATAATTTCAAGCATGAAGATGAAACTGAACGGTTTCGATGAAAGGTGATTTTCCGAAAGTGCCGATACAGCGATTATCGCTATACGGACAGTTCAGCTAACGAACATACGATATTAGACATAAAACCAAACATCACACAGCAATGGTTTAAGCACAGTACAAGGTAAATAATGATGACACAATGTGTAATAAGTATTTACAAATAATTATATTAACTTTAACTACCAACTTTTCATATAGCTAACCACATACTTACTAACTTTTAGATGCAACTTTTCAAAGCATGAAACAAACAAACAACCGAAACATCATTTCATATATACAACAAGCATTCATAGGCTATTAACATGAACATTAATAGTATAAATTTGGGTTAAGGCGGTGTAGTTTTACTCACCAAAAGCAATCCAAACCCTCGCTAACTTAGGGTGTGACTTAGCACTTCCATTCCTAAGAAAAAGTTGGAGTCTTGGACCCTTATTGCACTAGGTAAGCCTGGCATTGAAAGAAGAAGAAATGAAACTTGTTTTGGTAAGGTGGAGTGACTTTGGATGATCATCGAATTCTCAAAAGTGAACCCGAAAATATGCCATTTTCCAACTAATTTTTGGACTATTTACTCTTGGATTTTGGAAAAGTGGTAAAGAGGAAATTTTAGAAAATTATTTTTTATAATTTAAAAATAAGAATCACCCAATTTTGATTAGTTTTGAAGAAGATATGGTACAAAGAAAAAGGATCATTTTCGGACTTGAAATTATGGGTCCAAAAACACTCTATAATCAATTGATATTATGACATAGCTATGCTAGAAATTTGAAGAAGTGATCAGCATCAAAGTTTTAGCCACTAGAATTTCACATGGTTTGAAAAAAAAATCTTCATTTGCACCAGATATGAGAGAGATCTGACCGGTGGAAGAAACGGAAAATTTAGAGTGATGAAAGGTTATTTATAAGCAAGTGAAAATGTGAATTACCAAAACATCCCCCGTCCTTTACTCTCCACATTGTTTTGCCACCTCAACACCCTCTACCACACACATCCTCCACCTTGTCCTCCCCCGTCATGTCAAAGAAAACATGTTTAAACATGTTTTATACTCAAGTTGCCAAAGTGTCAAATCATGTCTCTTGAGGCATCTTTTAGTATATACATGTACATACTTTAGTATATATACCTGTGTATATACCAATATATATTAACTAATTTACATTATTGACCATTTAAATGTTGTTTCAAATATAAAAAAGGCTCATAATATTTCAAACAACTTTTATACGATGAAACGTCGAAAATTCAGAAACTAGTTTCCGAACACATTTTCGATTTTTCTTCGAACTAAATATTTTTGTTAACTAAGTTTGAAAACCATTTTATATTCAATATTTGTTATTTAAAAGAGTTTTTATTTTAATTATAAAACTTATTATTTGAATATTTAAAATCAATTAAATATTCGAAAATTAATATGGTGAAATTCCGAGTCGTTACACCCACGGTTGGTCCAATGTTAAGTCAAGTAAGCCAATTACCTTAGGCAACCCCTTGGAAAGAGCGCCCCTAGACACTTATTATTTAAATATTATTTATATGTTATAGATTAGTGGAATTATTGTTGATCGTGTAGTTATGCTTGAGGATTTTCTCCAATATATTTGAAGTTCGCTCCAATTGCATTATTTGTATCCTATTTCACTTTTTGCTTCATTTTTTATGGACATCCATCCATGGAAAGCCATTAACTTGGACGACACTCATTAAACCCAATTTTCGAATGGATCATTTTCCGTTGATTCTGTATGTTCAAGGCATTTTAAAGTAGACGGTTGAAAATGCAAAATACAAAAACCCATTTTCAAACCAAACATATAGTATATTTGTAACGACCCACGTTTTTGGACAGTGTAAACCGACGATCAAATACACAGGCCGATTCCAAACCATTCAAAAGGGCAGATGGTTACTGGGGTAAATAAGAAAAGAAAAGAAAGGGAAATAAAGGAAATGAAACAACACAGAATCTTGCAGCGGAACGATAAAATATAATAGTCAAATAAACAGTTCATGAAGCTGTTTACTATACTTTGATTATTATTTATATAACATTTATCAAAGTTATACATATACACCTGAACAAATAAAATAAGGCAACAGACAACATGATGCAAAGATAATAATAGTAATATATACCAAATCTTCGACTTCGTCCTCCAGAATAGATCTTCAATAAGCTGAAAAACTCAGGTCTGACCCGAGCGTAATGAAAAGACAAAACACTCGAGTCGGGACTAAAATATCCTCATGTAAGTTAAATCAATCGTAAATAAATATGAGTGAACGGCGTCAGAGATGTTTACGGGGTTTGACATCTCCTATCCAGTGTCAACGTGAGTGTAATAACTTAAGAGATGTTACGGGATTTTCCATCTCTCAAGGATCCGTTAAACTATCTACTATGCAGTACAACACGCTATTATAATATGTCTACAGTAAAGTAAAAGTATTAAAATAGCGTTAAGGCGTTACCATAATTCCCGTTAACACATTTTATAATGCCATAGTCTATACAGCACCGTAAACCCCACCGTAAACTAGTGGTTATCAGAGGGTACCCCATAGGTATAACACAAAACAAAACGTAGTGGTCGCGAATAGGATAATCAGTATGACAAGGTACATGAGGCGACACCAACTAGGATACTAGTAGTTGCGTGATCCGGACTAATGTTGAGCATAGCCAGCAGCTACCTCAACACCGCGAAACAACACCTCCAAATCAAGAGGTGCACCCAAATCGAATTACAAAAGTAATAGATATGGTATCGAAGAAGTGTGTCCGTTAGAGATGGCGAACCTCAATGGCCCGGCGCGGTTCCTATTTTAGCCATGTCAGGGGTCATCCAATATCGTTCTCTTTCTTCAGTCAACGCGTTCACCAAACCATCCACTTCATTCTGGATCAACACTCCGCGTATAATAGTTATTAAAGTGGTTTTGGGTATCGACAGAGAGTATGTCCATATCCGATCCCGGTCTCTTTAATAACTACATATTATTACACCGATGGCTCTTTTACATTTCAAATCGATTCATAATTGATATCAAAATATCATATTCGCTTCAAAAAATCAAATCCATTTCAAATATCATCATATCCATTCAAAATGTAAGATTCCTTTTCAAAAATCATTTTTCGCCTCAATATCTCATTTCGATTTCAAAATCATTCCGAACTTCAATTTAGGTTGCAACTTCATTTAACCCAATTCGTATTTAAATTCAAGATTTAAACATAAATATTTCACCTTACTGACCAGCTTGAAATTTTAGAAAATAGTTTTAAGTAGTTTAAAAGTAGTTTTAAATAATTAAAATAGTTAAAAATACTTAAAATCTTTAAATGGATTTCAATTAGATAAATTAATTTAATATAGTTAAATGGATTTAAGATAGATTAAATATAATTAAACAGGTAAACAGCTTTAAATCAGATTAAAATAAGTTAACATGTTTTAAGATGGGTTAAAAATAATTTAATATAGTTAATATAGGTTAAAATAGTTTACGTATTTAAAGATGGTTTATATAACAGAGTAATTCGGAAAACAAAATGAAACAGCTTCAAAACCAAACCGTTTCAATTATAACTTCCCAATTCAAATCGATTTCAATTTCCATTCTACCGATTCAATTTCGATTTCAATTCAAATCAATGTCAACTTCCAAATTAATTCAATTCCACATTCACCTTCAATTAATTCAATTTCAATTTATATCGATTTGGAGCTTGATTTTTCAAAATATCAATTTATAACACTCAACAAAATTATCCTTCAATATTCAAATTTAAATCCAAATTTCAAATATGATTCAATTCCAAGCTCAATTTCAAAATATCATTTTTATATCACTTTTACTTAGTAATACTCAAAGCTCGAAATAATGTTCAATTTTTAAAACAAATAAAATTTCGAAATTCAATCATATCCAAATTTTAAATTTCAAAGTCTCAACTTAATTTATTTATAACCAAAATTTATTTCAACATTCCAAACTCAATTTTGCGATAAATTCGATTTCTATAAATTGATTTTATTTATAACTTTTAAATCAAAACATTTTAAATAAATTTCAAATCAACGATTTTAAAATTTATTGATTTAACCAATCCGGTGTCCGTATATAATTTTCTATCCTATGGCCAAGTGATTAGTTATTTCAATTAAATGTCAGGGATGAATATCATTTAAATCAAATCACAGTGTCATATGTATGCATACAGGATATATATAAGCAAATAAACATCCAAACATTTAAATATCAACCAATAGCATCCATCGAAATACATCATCCAATAGACAATACAATTCATGGCAATTTCATAGTTATCGATATCAGGTAATTTAATCGCAATTAAATTTTTAATTTCAATTTGACCGTCAATTTTAATTCTCTAGCATTAAATTCGATGACAAATCTAGATGACGATTTTAGTTTATCAAACAACAACAAGTAAAATTGTATCACTTCATACTATCAAATTTAACTAGCATAAAGATATTCTAGTATGTTGTGAGCGTTAGAAAATAATCACCTTGAGTTTTCAGTTGTCAGCGAGACGTTTCGGTTTGGAATTTGAACCGAACGACGCCCGTTTTTAGCCCAAATTTTAGCCGTCTCCAAATCCATCCAAACCACTTTCATTGCAAAGATCTTGTCAACATGATTGCAACGCAAAAAGTCTCATCTCAATCGGACCTCATATGTAGAAGTTATACATTTTTAAGTTATCGACATTTGAATTTATAAAACAATTTATATTACATTCAAATTAATCCATACCCAAAGCAATGGAGCCCAGCCCAATAAAAATCCATCTTCCCCAAATTCCTGTACGTGCACGAGAAAAGAACCCTCCAAGCCGTGCACTAATCCATAGTGATACAGAGCTACATGCTATGAAAATCGAAACCGATCGCGCCGCCAAGCTTCTCCTCTCGATCTCCATCTTCCGGACCCCTCACATCGAAGCTCGCCCCTTCCTATCAAATCGCGTGCGAACCACTCCTCATCGGCCAAGGCCAGGTCGCTCGACCCAAAATGCCACCGAGCTTCACCAAAAAGCATGTCTAGATGCCATTCGACGAGGAGAATCCAAATACGAGCTTTATTTCTCGAATCGATGAATGAAAACGAAGTGAAGCTTAACCCTAGCTTCAAAATCTCTCGCGTCTTCACTGTTGCTCTCCCAAACTCCAAGTCACTCCAGGCCAAAAGCATACAGGATCGAAGCAAACGATGAAATAGGATTTTTAGAGAAGGTTTTGGGATTTTTAGTTGAATTGAATTGGAGTAAGGAAATTTTTGAAGTTTTGATTTATTATTTTCTTACTGCCTGAAGCTTGCATGCAAATAAAGAAGAAGCGTGTATGAACAGGAAAAAGGAAATAGGGACCAGGGTGTCGGCTGATAAGAAGAAACAAACAGATGTGAAGGGTATGGTCAAATCAAATTTATATATATATTAATTAAAATTTCAAACCGTCTTGATTACGCAACTCAAAATCTTGAAACCCTATCGAGGCATGCCGCTAGGCGTTTATAATGTTTTACCCACATTCCAAACACAATGGAACATGTTTCAGGGCCTAATTCGATCGTATGTGCGAGTTGCGGAAATAAACGATCAATTTTAAATTAAATCGATTAAATTAATTCTAAGCGTTTTGAGCTGCCACGGTCAAACGACAACTCCTATTGCTATGGAAAATAAAACCTGATAAAAATAAACTATTATGGATCTAATAGAACTAGTTTCGTCGAATTCCGAGACTGTGCCCCGGAAGGTTATTTTTAACTCGTCGGTTAAATCGACGAATTTTCAAAATTTACAGAATTGCTTAAAATTCCAATTTTAAAATCTTATTAACTCTATTATAATCCAAATATAACTTATATTCACTTTGGAAACCAATTTGAATCATATTAAATCAAATTTCAGTTATTCACTCTATCTTCATACATTAAAATTTCAATATCAAATTAATCATATCAAAGTCTGAATTTAGTTATTCAAACATTTGTAATATTAAATTTAAACAAATTTGATTTATTCTTAAATCATTATCTTTTGAAATATTCAAAAACGAACTTATCAAATTAACTTTTGAAATAAATTCAAATTATAGAACAACCATTTCCATTAAACAGTTATTCGATTCCCGTTATTCAATTACTCAATAAATTCCAAATATTAAATTAAAACAATTTAATTGTTCAATATTTAACGAATTTCAATATTGGATTTTAAATAAATTTTCGTTATCAGTTGATTACTTTACTACCTCAAATGAATTCCACATTATTATTTAACTTCAGTTAGAGATAGTGCACTCAACTAATATATAAAATTTCATTTTAATTGCAATTGGTTCTCAAATTCAATTCGACTAACTAAATGAATAGGTAACTCAAATAATTATCACCATTAACTTTTAAATCACACTTATAAGTTTATTATTTACAAACAAGTGTCACAATTTCCTATACAATACAACTTCATTCCATTACCATTGACTATATATTATTTCAATTGATTTGGGATTTCATTCAATTCATAAATAATTAACTTAGATAAAATTTGTTGCAATTCATTCTAGTTATTATTATCATAAATAAATTAAATTTTTTTAATTCTCCCCACATTAAACCATGAAATCTTATTAAATTAAAAATTTTAATTATTGAAACTTTACGGGTCGTTACACTCTTCCCCACTCAAAACTTTTCGTCCTCGAAAAGGAAAAGAAGGGAAAAGGAACTAAGTAAAGAATTTAACATTTGATATATTTTATTCAAAATTATCAACTTATAAAACAATGAAATTCCATTTATAAAATCGTTACTACACTTCCACTGCGCTACTCTGATTAGCCTATGAAGTTTACGAGTTAGTTATCAAAACAAGTTATAAAATTTAAACTTGAAATTTTTTCTAACACTAGGATTTACGAAAAATTTCGACAGAGTCTCCTTTGCATGGCTCGATCGGTACAGCTACAAAACGCCTCTACGGGCCCCAAAACAACAAAAGAAACCCAAAAGCCAAATGGCTTAATTACCAAATCCAATGATAAAATAAACACGCACCTTTTGCCGGGTAATCCACATTTTCTTGATTTTAAATACCTGCATCTCATTTACCAATGATATCCAATTATATAATTTAAAAGAATCATTTTATATTTGGCATCTTCAATTTCCAATATTAGCTTTTAATTAAGTCCGTAAGCCGTACATATATCATCCGTGAGCAATATCAAATCTAATCGCTTATTCGATCACATAATTTCACTTCCAACTAGTATCGTTCACACGACTCTCTAGTGCGGACTCAGATTTGGTTCCTTGATTGGAAACTGTTACTCTCCTTGCATAGCCATATACTATGATAGAGAATTCCAGAATCAAATCAAAAATCCATATCCAGGGTTCGCCGTCGAGAATCGAGTGAAAAATCCTAACTTGGATCAATATAAATCATCTTGAAATTTTGTGCTCGAATTTGGATTAAATCGTTATGCGAACAAAAAATTATACGTACAACTCACGTATTACCTTCCAATGGATTTCTATCCAATTTATTTATACTAAATTATTTTATTATTTTTATTTACAATTAATTATTCACAATCCATTATTCAGTTAGTATATTCATTTCTTTACATAGCATGTTCTTTAACGTTATCTTTTCTTACACATCATATCATAGAATTTGCTTACTCAAGTTTATTTTAAACATTCTATATAATTTAATTTAATTCAATTTCATTTTCCAATTGATTCTCAGCTATACCAAATTCTTTTGTTTACATTTACTTCAATTTCATAATTTTAGTTAACAACAAATTTATTTATGGAACATTTTATTAACCAGCACTTTAGTTTATTAATCATCCTATAAAAGTCTAACCTCTCATAAATGACTTTTCTTAGTTTACATTTATCTTAAAGGTTGCAAATTCAATTTTTTTACAATCCCTTTGCAATTTATATTTATTTCCTATAACCAATTTACAAAGATATAATACGATTCATTTATCTTCTTTCTTAAGTTCACTTACTTATTCCATTTATCCATTCATCATTTCATATTATATTTAAGTATTTATAATTTTTATCACAACCAAATTTTCCATTTATATACGTTTTAATTCCTTTTGAGTTTTCCTTACTTGTATACTTCAATTATTTTAGGGTTCTGTTTATTTGTACAACATCTCATTACATATCCAAAACATCATTTCAACTTCTTAATATTTGGTAAGTCATATTATATGTTATTAGAATGCAAATTTGGTATTATACAAATTTATAGAATTTCATTTTACTTAATTAGAATGTTCACAAATTTAATTTATTTAAATACTCTTTACCTTTTAACTTTAAAGTACACTACAACTCTAAAGTTTTCACAAAACGTAAGCTTAGATATCTTAATCCTCTTATTTTATAAATTCTGGTTATTCACATTTCATTCAAAAAATTTGAAAATTACTAATTAACATAACTTAGAAATTTAAATGCCCGGTTCTTTTTAAATCGTTTGAAATAAACATATACACTTATATCTTTAATATATCAAATCATACCTTTGCAGTTTAAACCAAAACCCATTTACCCAAAATAATTTCGAAGAAAAGCAAAACTTCTTAGAAGTCTCCCCCACTTTGAGACTCAAAAATGAACGTCGATGATGCTGCGCAGTCATCACCGAAATTATTTTGCAGCGACAGAAGAGAGGAGTACGAATTCATTCCTTCTTAAAAATCCTTTCAAAATATTTCTCATAAATATTTTTCAACTAATATCACAATATATTTTCTTCAATGCTTTGAAAACCATTTTCAAAACCTCCGGGTCTTAAATTCAATATTTTCCAATTCAAATCTATTTTAATTTATAAGTCACCTTTATAAAATATTCTTATAGGATTTTATTTCTTAAAACATTCCACAAGTGTTTTATCACTGTTCATGTTGTAATTCACCTTATTTATTAAATTACAATATCCAATTAATGATAATAACCAATATTATCATTCCTAACAACCAGGTAAGCTAGATAAGTCGCAATAATTTCTGAAAATTTTCTTTATATACAAAATGTAATTAGAGCAAAATTATTTCATTTACCCAATTTCAAAACAATACTATGTCGAATTGTTCTGTTTAAGTGTTTAGAGATCCCTATCAATGACGTTAATTACTCGTATTGACCAGGATCCATAAACCACTCAACAAATCAACCGACACAATATAAAACATTTTATATAACTAACAAATACGCTGTCTCATATGTATACACTCAGCGACTCATCATAGGGTATTACTACCCTATTTATAAAGAGTCATACCCCACAAAGCTAAGGTTGTCGCTAAACCAAAACTCTGATACCAACGTAACGACCCACCTTTTTTGACAGTTTAAACCGGCGATCAAATACACATGCCGATTCCAAACCATTCAAAAGGGCAGATGGTTATTGGGGTAAATAAGAAAAGAAAAGAAAGGGAAATAAAGGAAATGAAACAACACAGAATCTTGCAGCGGAACGATAAAATATAATAGTCAAATAAACAGTTCATGAAGCTGTTTACTATACTTTGATCATTATTTGTATAACATTTATCAGAGTTATACATATACACCTGAACAAATAAAATAATGCAGCAGACAGCATGATGCAAAGATAATAATAGTAATAGTATACCAAATCTTCGACTTCGTCCTCCAAAATAGATCTTCAATAAGCTGAAAAACTCAGGTCTGACCCGAGCGTAATGAATAGACAAAACACTCGAGTCAGGACTAAAATATCCTCATGTAAGTTAAATCAATCGTAAATAAATATGAGCGTAACGGCGTCAGAGATGTTTATGGGGTTTGACATCTCCTATCCAGTGTCAACGTGAGTGTAATAACTTAAGAGATGTTACGGGATTTTCTATCTCTCAAGGATCCGTTAAACCATCTACTGTGCAGTACAATACGCTATTATAATATGTCTACAGTAAAGTAAAAGTATTAAAATAGCGTTAAGGCGTTACCATAATTCCCCTTAACACATTTTATAATGCCATAGTCTATACAGCACCGTAAACCCCACCGTAAACTAGTGGTTATCAGAGGGTACCCCATAGGTATAACACAAAACAAAACGTAGTGGTCGCGAATAGGATAATCAGTATGACAAGGTACATGAGGCGATACCAACTAGGATACTAGTAGTTGCGTGATCCGGACTAATGTTGAGCATAGCCAGCAGCTACCTCAACACCGCGAAACAACACCCCCAAATCAAGAGGTGCACCCAAATCGAATTACAAAAGTAATAGATATGGTATCGAAGAAGTGTGTCCGTTAGAGATGGCGAACCTCAATGGCCCGGCGCGGTTCCTATTTTAGCCATGTCAGGGGTCATCCAATATCGTTCTCTTTCTTCAGTCAACGCGTTCACCAAACCATCCACTTCATTCTGGATCAACACTCTGCGTATAATAGTTATTAAAGTGGTTTTCGGTATCGATAGAGAGTATGTCCATATCCGATCCCGGTCTCTTTAGTAACTACGTATTATTACACCGATGACTCTTTTACATTTCAAATCGATTCATAATTGATATCAAAATATCATATTCGCTTCAAAAAATCAAATCCATTTCAAACATCATCATATCCATTCAAAATGTAAGATTCCGTTTCAAAAATCATTTTTCGCCTCAATATCTCATTTCGATTTCAAAATCATTCCAAATTTCAATTTAGGTTGCAACTTCATTTAACCCAATTCGTATTTAAATTCAAGATTTAAACATAAATATTCACCTTATTGACCAGCTTGAAATTTTAGAAAATAGTTTTAAGTAGTTTAAAAGTAGTTTTAAATAATTAAAATAGTTAAAAATACTTAAAATCTTTAAATGGATTTCAATTAGATAAATTAATTTAATATAGTTAAATGGATTTAAGATAGATTTAATATAATTAAACAGGTAAACAGCTTTAAATCAGATTAAAATAAGTTAACATGGTTTAAGATGGGTTAAAAATAATTTAATATAGTTAATCTAGGTTAAAATAGTTTACATATTTAAAGATGGTTTATATAACAGAGTAATTCGAAAAACAAAATGAAACAGCTTCAAAACCAAACCGTTTCAATTATAACTTCCCAATTCAAATCAATTTCATTTTCCATTCTACCGATTCATTTTCGATTTCAATTCAAATCAATGTCAACTTCCAAATTAATTCAATTCCACATTCACCTTCAATTAATTCAATTTCAATTTATATCGATTTGGAGCTTGATTTTCCAAAATATCAATTTATAACATTCAACAAAATTATCCTTCAATATTCAAATTTAAATCCAAATTTCAAATATGATTCAATTCCAAGCTCAATTTCAAAAAATCATTTTTATATCACCTTTATTTAGTAATACTCAAAGCTCGAAATAATGTTCAATTTTTAAAACAAATAAAATTTCGAAATTCAATCATATCCAAATTTTAAATTTCAAAGTCTCAACTTAATATATTTATAACCAAAATTTATTCAACATTCCAAACTCAATTTTGTGATAAATTCGATTTCTATAAATTGACTTTATTTATAACTTTAAATCAAAGCATTTAAAATAAATTTCAAATCAACGAATTTAAAATTTATTGATTTAACCAATCCGGTGTCCGTATATAATTTTCTATCCTATGGCCAAGTGATTAGTTATTTCAATTAAATGTCAGGGATGAATATCATTTAAATTAAATCACAGTGTCATATGTATGCATAACAGGATATATATAAGCAAATAAACATCCAAACATTTAAATATCAACCAATAGCATCCATCTAAATACATCATCCAATAGACAACACAATTCACGGCAATTTCATAGTTATCAATATCAGGTAATTTAATCGCAGTTAAATTTTAATTTCAATTTGACTGTCAATTTTAATTTTCTAGCATTAAATTCGATGACAAATCTAGATGACAATTTCAGTTTATCAAACAACAACAAGTAAAATTGTATCACTTCATACTGTCAAATTTAACTAGCATAAAGATATTCTAGTATGTTGTGAGCGTTAGAAAACACTCACCTTGAGTTTTTAGTTGTCACCGAGACGTTCCGGTTTGGAATTTAAACCGAACGACGCTCGGTTTTAGCCCAAATTTCAGCCGTCTCCAAATCCATCCAAACTAGTTTCATTGCGAAGATCTTGTCAACATGATTGCAACGCAAAAAGTCTCGTCTCAATCGGACCTCATATGTAAAAGTTATACATTTTTAAGTTATCGACATTTGAATTTATAAAACAATTTATATTATATTTAAATTAATCCATACCCAAAGCAATGAAGCCCAGCCCACTAAAACTCCATCTTCCCCAAATTCTTGTACGTGCACGAGAAAAGAACCCACCAAGCCGTGCACTAATTCCTAGTGGTGCAGAGCTACAGGCGATGAAAATCGAAACCGATCGCGCCGCCAAGCTTTTCCTCTCGATCTCCATCTTCCGGACCCCTCACATCGAAGCTCGCCCCTTCCTATCAAATCGCGTGCGAACCACTCCTCATCGGCCAAGGCCAGGTCGCCCGACCCAAAATGCCATCGAGCTTCACCAAAAAGCATGTCTAGATCCTATTCGACGAGGAGAATCCAAATACGAGCTTTATTTCTCGAATCGATGAATGAAAACGAAGTGAAGCTTAACCCTAGCTTCAAAATCTCTCGCGTCTTCACTGTTTCACTCCCAAACTCCAAGTCGCACCAGGCAAAAGCATACAGGATCGAAGCAAACAATGAAATAGGATTTTTAGAGAAGGTTTCGGGATTTTTAGTTGAATTGAATTGGAGTAAGGAAATTTTTGAAGTTTTGATTTATTATTTTCTTACTTCCTGAAGCTTGCATGCAAATAAAGAAGAAGCGTGTATGAACAGGAAAAAGGAAATAGGGACCAGGGTGTCGGCTGATAAGAAGAAATAGACAGATGTGAAGGGTATGGTCAAATCAAATATATATATATATTAAATTTTCAAACCGTCTTGATTATGCAACTCAAAATCTTGAAACCCTATCGAGGCATGCCGCTAGGCATTTATAATGTTTTACCTACATTCTGAACACAATGGAACATGTTTCAGGGCCTAATTCGATCGTATGTGCGAGTTACGGAAATAAACGATCAATTTTAAATTAAGTCGATTAAATTAATATTCTAAGCGTTTTGAGCTGCCACGGTCAAACGACAACTCCGATTGCTATTGAAAATAAAACCTGATAAAAATAAACTATTATGGATCTAATGGAACTGGTTTCGTCGAATTTCGAGACTGTGCCCCGGAAGGCTATTTTTAACTCGTCGGTTAAATCGACGACTTTTCAAAATTTACAGAATTGCTTAAATTCCAATTTTTAAAATTTTATTAACTCTATTATAATCCAAATATAACTTATATTCACTTTGGAAACCAATTTGAATCATATTAAATCAAATTTCAGTTATTCACTCTATCTTTATACATTAAAATTTCAATATCAAATTAATCATATCAAAGTCTGAATTTAATTATTCAAACATTTGTAATATTAAATTTAAACAAATTTAATTTATTCTTAAATCAATATCTTTTGAAATATTCAAAAACGAACTTATCAAATTAACTTTTGAAACAAATTCAAATTATAGAACAACCATTTCCATTAAACAGTTATTCGATTCCCGTTATTCAATTACTCAATAAATTCCAAATATTAAATTTAAACAATTTAATTGTTCAATATTTGACGGATTTCAATATTGGATTTTAAATAAATTTTCGTTACCAGTTGATTACTTTACTACCTCAAATGAATTCCACATTATTATTTAACTTCAGTTAGAGATAATGCACTTAACTAATATATAAAATTTCATTTCAATTGCAATTGGTTCCCAAATTCAATTCGACTAACTAAATGAATAGGTAACTCAAATAATTATCACCATTAACTTTTAAATCACATTATAAGTTTATTATTTACAAACAAGTGTCACAATTTCCTATAAAATACAACTTCATTCCATTACCATTGACTATATATTATTTCAATTGATTTAGGATTTCATTCAATTCATAAATAATTAACTCAGATAAAATTTGTTGCAATTCATTCTAGTTATTATTATCATAAATAAATTACAAAATTTTAATTCTTCCCACGTTAAACCATGAAATCTTATTAAATTAAAAATTTTAATTATCGAAACTTTACGGGTCGTTACAATATTTCTCTCTCTCACACTTCCTTTTACCTACACAAAACAAAATTCAGTCCTAAATTAATAAAACCCTAGCCTGCACCTCCACTCGTGACTCCCTACGACAACATCCGTGATTACTCCACCTCGAGCATCTCAGACCCACGTAACTCCTCCACCTCTCGAGCATCTTCGACCAGTGTGACTCCACCTCCAACATCTCAAATCCGATGGAAGACTCCACTTGAAACTATCTAAACTTTGAGCAACTTCATTTCAACTTCTAACAACTACGACTCCGTAATGCTACAAACAACTACAACTCCACTCGTTCAGACCACATCATCTCCATCTCAACTTGAAGCAACCGTTTTTGATTCTAGGTATGACAAAATCTTCATATTATTGATTTTCATAATTGTTATTAATAAAAATTTGAGTAGAAACTAATCGTGATGATAATGTAATGAGTGTTTGATTTGTAGATTGTTTGTGGTGGTTTGAGGATAGGAGTATCTTGTATGTTAGTATCAGATTAAGGATAAATTATGTATTTTTTAGATAGAGTTAGGGGTATGTTTTGGGAAAATATGTAATTTATTATAAATTATTAATTCTATAATGAAATTTTAGTCGAAATAAAATGTGTTTTTCTTTCTATTATATAATTAAACATGGATGATATTGAAATTTTGACCCTTACCAAATTTCATAAGTCAAAGTGATATAATTTGATGAAGAAAATTAGCGTAAATAATTGTCACAATCAGGCAATGCTTAATAAAGTAGAATTGATTTTTTTTGAAACCAAATAAGTGATAAATGTGGTTATAAGTCACACCACCTATTAAGTGACGTGTAAACATTAATATTTAAATTGTTTGCTATTAATCGCTGACCAAATTTACATCTGAAAGTCACATAACCGAAACGATGAATATTCCTTTTATTACCCGATTTAATTAATTTATAATTTTTATAAATTCATTAAATTAATTAATATTTATGTAATTTCTTAGGAAAATTTAATAGTGTTAAGGGTATGTTCTAGGGGCAATTATGTAATTTGTTACATATATCTAACTCGTTGACCAATCTTGTTCGAAATAAAAAGTATTTTCTTCATATTATATGCTTGATATAATGTGATTATATTAATTAATTAACTTGAATTAAAGTATATTTAATAGAAAAATCCATAAATGGTATATTTTATGACAGTTGTTATAGAGTGTTGTTCCCTTGAGTAATTTATCATAACAAAACAAATATTCCATTTTAAATGTTCCTAGTCAAAATGCAGCGAGATTGGATATTGATGTATCCATTGAGACTAGAGTACGTAATGCTCTCCAAATGTTAGGCAGTGTATTACTCATGACTGTTGGGGGCACACAGGGGTTACGTACTAATAGTTATTAGATAACTATGGAACGACTCACTCGATATTTTTCTATTGGTTAATATAACTAAGGTCAAACAGAAAATATAGATGTGACTAATTTTCATAGTTCTCTCGACTTGAGAATACTGTGGATCTTTAATATGAAAGCTCTGCTTTGATTATATCCAAATCATGGTAAGGCGTCCATCGAGTGACTATAGTGTGGTTGAGTGGAAGTATTGGAAGTGAAGCACTATTCAAGAGAGGATTCGTCTCCTCAGTTACATGCGATTAGCATCACAATCAACTCAATTCAACTCAAAGTCAAAGTCTCTAGCCAGAGCATTTCGGTTAATAATAATTGTTATTATTGAACCAAGGACTTTGTATTTAGACTATCAAATTGAATGTGGATGAGGTTGGAATTTTGACCATTACTGAATTCCATACGTCCAAAGTGATATAGTTTTGACGAAGAAATTAGTATAAATAAATGTCACAACGGGGTACCGCTTATTAAACTAAAATTGGATTTTACCAAAAATGAGTAAGCGATAAATTTGGCTATAATTTCACACCACTTGCTAAGTGACATGTGAACGCTAACATTATAATAGTTTGATGTTAAGCGCTGACCAAATTTACACCCAAGAGTTACACAACCGAAATGATGAATTACCTTAAGGGCGAATGGTTTAATTAGTTTATAATTGCTATAAATTAATTAATATTTATGAAGTACTAATTATTAATTTTGAACATGATTTGAGAAATAATTAATGGTATATATATTTATAACAGTTACAGATATATTGATCGATTTACAATATCGACAAGCGATTAAATTAGATTTAATTGCGTAGTATTTTGGCTTGCGTTTAGATGGGTTTAAGGCCCATCATTAGGGCAGCAAAATTTTGGTTTTGGGAAGGTCTAGGGGTGGCTAAAACATATGAAATTGGCTTGGAGATAATGGATTGTGATAAAGTGAGACTGGGTAAAAAGGTTTTCCTCGTTTCTCTCTAATGCAACCCTATATATATACATATACATACATAGATGTATGTATGTATCTCTATAAACAATTACTAACCTTTTTGGCCGCCATTACCTTCTACATTGTTGGTTAAAACATAATTCTCAGTCCACTCTAAAGTTCTCAAATATATTTCAAATTAAAATAATACTATTCGATAGTTAGAGGTCAGTGATTCCAGTTTTGCAATCTAACGAATCAAGAACAGTAAAAGGAAGGGAAGTCATTGCTTCAACGTTGATTCAAAGGCATCATTAAATTGGTAAATTTAATTCATATTACAGTAATTGAATTATATTCTATGATCTTATAATGAGAAATTTCATATTTATTTAAATATATTGCCACTATATGTTTAGTTAGGTGAGATTTTGTAAGTAGATGTGGTTGTTACAAATCAGTTTCGTTATGTGCGTAATTTTGTTTATTATACCATTTGATTTATATATAGACAAATGTTGTTTACCGTACAAAATTATTTTTTGTCATTAATAATGTTTTTATATATAATTATTAATGATTTCGTACCTATATATTAGTATATATTTCTCTCTCATAATAACATATATAAGATACACACACACACACACAATATATATATATATATATATATATATATATGATCTAAAAGTTCTAGTACACTTATTTTTATATAATATGAATTTACAAATTTGAAAATTAATTATCATACATATATTCATATTTTTAAATTAACATATATTGAATTTTTGAATTGTTTATTATATATAAAATAATTATTACATTAAAAATTAAATTTTATACTTTAAAAATATTATATCATTTCAGAAACATTTAAATTTTTATTTCCATCTTATATATATATTGCGAGGACGCAATTTCTTTAAGGAGGGGAGTCTGTAACAACCCGCATATTTATCGAGTTTGTATTTAAATATTTTATTTAAATATTAACTCGTTAATCGGATTTTGGTCCGAAAAGCTACTTTTTGCAAACGGTCGAATTAGGACTCGAGATCACTTCCATTGAGTTCGAAATGTCGTTTACAACTTTTTTAAGTATAAACATCGATAGGTTTGGAGTTAGTGAAATTTCACTAACTTTTCCCGCTTTGGACTTTGGGTTAGTTTAGCCTATTAAGCCCAAGTTCCAACCCTCTTCTCCTCACTCTTCATAAATTTCCTAACTAATCAAACTTTGGCATTAATGGTGGAGGGAATGGGAAATTAAAATTCCAAAACTCAAATTCAATTGCAATCCATCTTTCTACTCCAAATTCAAGAAGAAGACATTGGATTCAAGCTTCTTGTGCTTAGATAGAAGAAGGATTGATTCTTGCTTGCTTAAAACTTCATTTTCATTGATATTTGGTGCAAAGTTGAGATTTTTATCTCACAAATCTAGTCTATAACTATATTGGACTGTTGGGAATGATTCCCTATCACTTTTGCATGCACATTTGCATTTGGTTTGGATTGGATTGGCGAAAAACTCCAATTTTTAGCGTTTTGGTGAATTTTCTGCACTTAGGTCGTTCTGGACATTTTTAGGTCGTTCGGAGTTAAGTCGTTCGTCCCTAGGTCGTGAGTCGTTCACGAGTTAAACTTAGGTCGTTCTGGCCATTTTTAGGTCGTTCGGAGTTAAGTCGTTCGTCCCTAGGTCGTGAGTCGTTCACGAGTTAACCCTAGGTCGTTCTGGCCATTTTTAGCTCGTTCGGAGTTAAGTCGTTCATCCATAGGTCGTTTACGAGTTATCCCGATAGGTCGTTGGACCTTATCTCGTTAGGTTGCTCCTGGCCTAACCCTTAAGTCATGCAACCCTTAAGTCGTGCAACTCTTAAGTCGTGCAACCCTTAAGTCGTGCAACTCTTAAGTCGTGTAACCCTTAAGTCGTGCAACCCTTAAGTCGTGCAACTCTTAAGTCGTGTAACCCTTAAGTCGTGCAACCCTTAAGTCGTGCAACTCTTAAGTCGTGCAACCCTTAAGTCGTGGAACCCTTCAGTCACGCAACTCTTAAGTCGGTCACGAGTTATCCTGTTAGGTCGCGACCTCTGTTAAGTCGGCCATGTTGGGTCGTGAGTCATCGTTAGGTCGCGAACACCTCTAGGTCGCAACCACTAAGTCGCTTGACCCCTAGGTCGCAGCCGTTAGGTCGTATGACCCTTGAGTCGTTAGGTCGTTAGACCTCATTTTGTCTTCACTAGGTCGTACCGTTTTGGTCGGGGCGCTGCCCCGCACCCCGCCGAGGGCGCTGCCCCGCACCCCGCCGAGGGCGCTGCCCCCTAGACCCCCGCGACCTGACCGGGCAGGTCGAACCCCGTAAGCGGTGGCGTTGCCCCCGCACCCCCACCTTGGGGGGTTGCCACCCCCCCTGGACCCCCCCTCCGTAGGGGATCTTATCTGAAAAACATTGAGCTGATTTCCTTGGATTTTATTCACATCTCCGTATGCGATTTTTGTGACTGATTGTTTCTACAATTGCTTCTGTGTTTTGTCACTTTATAATATAAAGGTTTCAATACTAGTAGTAAATATCAAAACTCTTTTAACAAACAATTTCAACTCTATTTTTAATAACAAAGCTCTTTACTTAAACCGTTTTCCAATCTATTAGTATATACAAACCTTTACCTCACTCGGATGAGAAATCTAATTAAACGACTTAGTAAAACAAGTGGTATAAAACGCTTGCTTTCACTTCGTCGGTTAATTCTTGGACTTGTTCGATTGAACCTCTTGTGACAATTTTATTAGTGAAGATTTACAGTTTGTTCGTAAATATTTAAGTTAAGCAAGTGGTTATGGGACATGAAGCTAAACTTCTATATTTACTAGCTTAGTGTAATTGACACTTCTCGTTGATCATGACGATCATTCTGATGATTTAGACTAGCAACTGTGCGATGTCTCTTGTTGCGAGGTTAGACTAGACACCACTTGTGTGATTCCACTCACACATACCTTTTTGCTTTTTGGTTAGTCTGGACCTTAATCTGTGTGATTCCATTCACACATGTGGGGTAGCTCCCCTTGGTCTTCGGACCGTCATGTGATAGGCCTCTTTCTCTTTTCTATGATTTCTGGACTTCTTGCATTGATTTCTAGAATTTATGTCATTGACTTGTTATGAGTACAAGTTTGGGGTATGATGCCCTTTTCGAATCTTTGAGAAGATTCTTGTGATATTGATTATCTCTTATTGATTGATCTTCTGTTGATCATTATTTACATACTTATAGTGGTATGTCATTATGGATGTTTATGTTTATGCCATATCTTTTATGTTATATCATGTCATCTGATATTTATAGCTAGACTGACCCGTTTATTATTTTCTTAAATAATACTCGGGTCAGACCGAGATGTTACAGGTGCTTCTGCTTGACTTCTTCCCAGGGATTCATCACTCTGACTTTTGGCTAACTGTTTAGATTAGCAGTTTTTGTTGTATACACTTGAGATATAGACTCATAGTTGTATTCTTTTGTATAGCACGTGTTGCTATTCTTTTGTATTATCGTGGAACTTACTGACCACTACTCTGATGTACACTTTCATGTGTTAGTTATATATTCATATCTTCTTCCGCCTTTGTGATATGGATGTCTGTGACTGATTTGTGATATGATTATTTCTATGATTGTTTCCGAAGATTATTTATAGCCACCGCATGATAAGCAATTACATGGATGGTCGCTCCTCAACAGCCTCATTCTCCGTGCTAGTTGACAGCACTACTCCGGAGTGTTCTTGGCTAGCGTGGGTATAGAGGTGGGGCGTCACAAAGTGTTTGTGAAATTCTATTGAACATTTGAAGTTAATTAATAGCATTTTAGATGCTGTCTTTTGTTAAATTAAATTGTTTTGAATGTAACTTTCTGTAGCATTTTTCAAATGCTGCGGCACTTGAATTTTCATTGTTTTAATAAATTTAAGTGCATAAATGAACATTGAAAAGTTTAAATTTTTGGAATTTAATAATTTAATTATTAAATGTAATAACGTCATTTTTATGATTTAAAATGAAGTAATTTGTTTTGAAATATAACTATTTGATATATTAAAATGATTGAAATGTGGTTTCGAAAAGATATGATATTTTGATATATTAAAATGATTGAAATGTGGTTTCGAAAGATATGATATTTTGATATATTAAAATGATTGAAATGTGGTTTCGAAAGATATGATATTTTGATATATTAAAATGATTGAAATGTGGTTTCGAAAGATATGATATTTTGATATATTAAAATGATTGAAATGTGGTTTCGAAAGATATGATATTTTGATATATTAAAATGATTGAAATGTGGTTTCGAAAAGATATGATATTTTGATATATTAAAATGATTTGAAACGAAGTTTTGAAAGATATGATATTTTGATATTAAATGATTTGAAAAATGGAGTTTTGAAAGTTATGATATTTTGATATTAAATGATTTGAAAAATGGAGTTTTGAAAGATATGATATTTTGATATTAAAATTATTTGAAAAGAAGTTCTGAAAGATATGATATTTTGGAAATGAAGCTTTGAAAGGTTATGATATGTTGATATATTAAAATGATTTGAAATGAAGTTTTGAAAGATATGATACTTTGATATTAAAATGATTTGAAAGAAGTTATGAAAGATATGATATTTTGAAAATGAAGCTCTGAAAGGTTATGATATTTTGATATATTAAAATGATTTGAAAGGAAGTTTTGAAAGGATATGATAATTTAATATATTGAACTGGTTAGAAATGACTTGATATTTATTTTGATAAATATTTGAATTGAAATATATGGTATGATGATATATTGAAATGGTTTGGAAATGATTTAATCTTTATTTTGATAAAGATTTGGGTTGAAATGACATTTTATTTTGAAGAATAAAATATTGTTTTAAAGTTATACCTACGGGTTATAATAACGATTGGTTGTTAAAGAGACCGGGATCAGATATTGTCTTATAGCCGGCCAATACTGAAAACCACTTTAACAACTGTGTACGCGTTGGAGATTCTAGAATGAAGTAGGATGGTTGCGGCGTTCTCGAGGTATATTACGTGGATCCAACTCCCGTGAGTTGGCATAAATGACTAAAACAGGAGCTATACCGGGCTACACAACGGGTCGCACCCTTTCATCGAGCATGCTCCATCGGAAACCATTCTATTACTTTTGTGATTCGATATGTGGCGCCACTTTGATTCGCGGGTATTGTTCGAGGTGGGTGGAAGCTGCTGGCTTGCCGTCACCACCGGTGCGGGAGTGCAAACGGTTTATCCACCCTGCATTGCCTCGCGTGCCGTGTCATCTCCTTATATCGATCCCACTATGATTTTGGTTTTAAAGATCCGACCGCATTAAGGTTCACCATCCCCTTAACGCTATTTTCTATATGATTATACTTTATTGATTAGACACTACTGTATATAGCGTATATTACTACATAGTAAATAGTTTAACGGATCCTTAGAGGATGGGCGGTCCCAAGCATCTTCTAAGTTACTTGTACCTTTGCTACAGTTCACTTGAGTTGGTTTACATTGTAAAAGTATGTATGTCCTGACTCGAGTGGTGTATTATTATTTACGCTCGGGTTAGCCTGAGTATTCACAGATTTGGATTTCCACTTTCTGGAGATTTGGAATCGCTGGAGATTATCTGTTTGTCTAGTTTTATCTCTTTTGTCTGTTGGTCCTTTCTAGCTATTGTATTAGTAGATTTCTATGTATTGAGACTTCTTTTGTACTTTATTTATTCTGTTGTACCTTATGTAACTCTGATATATTTATATAGTAGCTTCATGAACTACTATCTCTTTTACTTCCGCTGCATTATATTTACTTTGTGTCTGTGATCTGTGATTTTTATTTACTGTATATTCTGTGATTTGCCAAATTTTATTTACAACGCGGTATTTTAAGCAATTCAATTCCGGCATGAGTGTCTACCTATACATTTATAATGGATGCGAATGGTTGAAAATACCTGGTTGTTACAAGAACCAATCATGCTACGATATATTTTTTCATCAAAATCATTTCCGTTATCATCCTTTTCTAAGTGAACAGTAGCACTCATTAGTGTTGATTTGCTCGAAGTATTATCCATTTCAAAACGTCGTAATAGATCGTTACAATATTTTTCTTGATGAATAAAAATTCAATTTTCAAGTTTTTTTATTTGTAAACCTAAGAAGAAATTTAATTCTCCCGTATGTGACATTTTAAATTAATTTTTCATAATATTCGAAAATCGAGTACATAGATTTTTGTTGGTTGAACCGAAAATAATATCGTCAACATAATTTTGTACAACTAAAATATCATTATTTTCTCTTTTAATAAATAAATTTGTATCTATTTTGCCTATTTGAAAACCAGATGTAATTAAACGATTTTTAAGACATTCGTGCCATGCTCGAGGAGCTTGTTTTAATCCATTTAACGCTTTGTGTAATTTAAAAACATGGTCAGGATATTTTTCATGAACAAATAATGGGGTTGTTCCACATATACATTTTCTTTAATAAAACCATTTAAAAAAGCACTTTTGACATCCATTTGAAATAGTTTAAAATTGTGATGAGTTGCGAAGGCGAGTAATGTATGAATGGCCTCTAATCTAGCTACTGGAGCAAAGGTTTCGTCACAATCGATACCTTCTTCTTGATTATAGGCTTGAACAACTAAATGTGCTTTATTTCTAACAATATCTCCATTCTCGTCTACTTTGTTTTTAAATACCCATTTTGTTCCTATAACTGATTGATCTTCTGGTCTTGGTACTAATTCCCAAACATTATTACGTTCAGATTGATTTAATTCCTCTTGCATAGCTATTATCAAGAAGTTATCATTTGAAGCTTCTTTATAATTTTTTTGTTCAAAATTTGACACAAATGCTATATGGCTTATTTGATTAAGTTGATTTCTAGTTACTTTAGAATTTAGATCACCAATGATATTATCTTTTGGATGATTCTTAAGAATTCTAGTGGATGATATCGAAGTGTTATATTGCCCATTTGTTTCATTATTAATAGAATTTGTTGAATTGATTATTGGAATTATTCCTTTATCATCACTAGTATGATGGTTAAGAAAATTTTCGTCGGATGAGACATATAAACTTTCTTCAATAGTATTATTTCGTTTATTAAAAATCCTATATGCTTTGCTGCGATCCGTATATCCAACAAATATTCCTTCATCGGCCTATGGGTCAAATTTTCCTAAATTATCTTTCGTATTTAATATAAAACACTTTGATTCGAAAGTTTTAAAGTATAGTACTTTAGGTTTTCTTCCAAAAAATATTTCAAAACAAGTTTATTTAGTCATAGGACGTATGGTTACTCGATTCAACACATAACAAGCTCTAGCAATAGCTTCTGCCCAAAAGTGTTTTGGTAGACCACTACTATTTAGTAGCGTTTATGCCCATTCTTGTAGCATACGATTTTTTCTTTCTACTACACCATTCCATTGACGTGTGCGAGGAAAGAAAAAATTATGACTTATTCCTTTCTTATTGCAAAAATTAGTAAAAAGATCATTTTCAAATTCTCCTCCGTGATCACTTCGAATATTTTTAATTTTCAAGCCCATTTGTGTTTTAATTCTTTTAGCAAATATTTTAAACATACCAAAAATATCGCTTTTATGTTTTAAAAGCAAAGTCCATGTATATCTTGAAAAATCATCAACTATTACAAAAACATATTTGTTGTGATTTATAGGTAGTATTTGTGTTGGACCAAATAATTCAAAATGTAATAATTCTAATGGTTGTTTTGTAGAAATATTATTTTTAGATTTAAAAGACCTTTTTCTTAATTTTCCAATTTGACAATCTTCACATAAATTTTCTACTTTATAATTTATTTTAGGTAAACCTCTAACTAGCTCATATTTAGCCAATTTATTAATATATTTAAAATTGATATGACAAAATCGTTTATGCCGTAACCATAGATCATCATGTTTGGCGGTTAAACATAAATTTGAATTTTTATTTATATTCATGCTTAATACATAAATATTTTTGTTTCTAAAACCTTCAAATACAAGTTCTTTGTTATTATCGACAATATTACATCTATCTTTTTAGAAATTTATTTAAAAGCCTTTATCGCATAATTGACTAATACTTAGTAGGTTGTGTTTTAA
The DNA here is from genome assembly GCA_030765085.1 of Allium cepa. NCBI lineage: Eukaryota > Viridiplantae > Streptophyta > Magnoliopsida > Asparagales > Amaryllidaceae > Allium > Allium cepa. The sequence continues at coordinate 826,282,203 of CM060934.1, forward strand.
TTTTCTACTAATAAAACATTTGTAATAATAGGAGAGTTAGAAATACCAGAGTTGATTACTTCTCCAACGCCCACGACATATCCTTTTGAATTATCTGCAAAAGTTACCGTTCCACCATCGATGTATGTTATATATGATAACATTTTTGAATTTTCGGTCATATGCTTGGAGCATCCACTATCTAGTATCCATTTTTCCTTATTTTTTATTTTGGGTACCTGCAAAATAAAAGATGTTTTAATTGGTACCCATATACTTTGTTAGGGTCCTAATTGTTAGGAGAAGGTAACCATACCCAAGATGGTTTGATACCTTTATAAGTATAATTTTGTTATAGACTACATTCTCTAACAAATTATTAATATGTTTTTGTCCAATCAAATTATTATTTGTCTTAGGAATCCAATTTTTCTTATTTTTGATATTCATATTAGGTGTAGGTAAACTCTTGATCTTTTTATAACTATAATTCTTATCATCATTTTCTTTTTGTTTAGGAGTATTTTTAAATCCTATTCCATTTCTAATACGTGATGGTTTTTAGGTCTTGATAAGATTTTCCAAATCTTGTTTTCCTTTATTAAATTTTGATACATTATTTGTAATTTTATCTATTTTTTTAATTCTAATTTTTCAATTTTCAATATTTCAATATTGCTTTTTAAGTTGACATTTTCTTTTAACAAATTATCCTTTACTATTTTAGTGTTTTCAAAGTCAATAGCAATAGCTTCACTTTCTATTAAATTATTTTTAATTTTTTCTTGAGATAATTATAGTTCTTCTTCTAAGATAATTTTTTCATCTTTTAACATTCCTACTTCAAGTTCTAATCTATTTATTTTGATTATACATTCTTTGTTCAATTTTTTAATTTGTCTAAATTTATCATCTAATTCCATGCTAAGTTCTAATAATTTGTCATAGCTAAGTTTAGGACATACCTCATCAGTTTGTGCTATAAAACGCACATTAGCTTGTTCTCCGTCATTATCACTATCATTTTCAGATGACGAAAAATCCGAGTCATCCCATGTTACTTTGAAAGCCTTCTTCTTTTTGAGCTTTTCAAATTTATTTTTCTTTTTATCATTATTGAGCTTGAGGCAGTCTTTCTTCATATGTCCAAATTGATCACATTCATAGCATTTGATTGATTTTTGATTCGTTGTGTTGGACTTCCCTTCTTTTTGGAATTTGGTCATCTTTCGAAATTTGTTATAATTCTTGGCAATGAAGACTATTTCTTCTTCATCCAAATCCGAGTCATCATTCTTTGCTTGAAATGCTATGTTCTTCTTTTCAACATTTTGTTCTTTCCTAGCCTGTAAGTTAGCTTCATAGGACATTAAATTTCCTATCAACTCTTCAACTTTGAGAGTAGAGAGATCATTAGCTTCTTCAATAGCTAATACCTTCCTTTCCCATTCGGATATTAAAGAGTTGAGTATTTGGGAAAATCAGTAAACTTAACTCCTAATGCCATAAGATCATGTTGGACAGTTCGAAATCTAGAATACATGTCAACAATAGTTTCATTTTGCTTCATTTTGAATGAAGAGAATTGGTTTTGCAAAATTGAAATCTTAGTTTGTTTGACCTTTGTTGTACCTTCGTGTTTAATTTGTAAGATATGCCAAATGTCAAAGCAGTTCTGCATAACATGACACGTGAAAATTCATTTTTATTAGAGAGAAAAATAAAACGTTAATAACTTTAGAATTATTTGATGCTAAAGTCTTTTATGCATCAGTCCAAGTGTTCGTAGCAGTGTCAGGTAGGATGTTTGAAAACTATGGGAGAGTTTGGGAAGTGAGTAAGAAGGATGAGAAGTCTTTTATAAAAGACAGTTGGTAGGATGTTGATAAAACTATTGGTTTTGGGGAAAAAGTAAACGGGTATTGGTCCATTCTCCCTAAATAGTAATTTCGGGGACGAAATTCTTTTAAGGGAGGAGGAATGTGACGACCCGGAATTTCTAACCATTTAAAATTTGAATAGTTAATTTATTTTAAAATATTTAAAAGTTAATTTTTAACTTGAATTCCAGATATCAATATTTACTTGATAATTAAATCATTGAATTATATAGTTTAAGTATTGAATTTAATAATTTTAAAAATATAAAAGTCAATCAGCCACCCTACCTCTTGAAACGCACAGACCTACTTTCCTCCTTCCTCTACACGCCATTACCAATGCGTCTCCTTCTTTATATTAACTGATTCAAAAGAAAAGAAAACTTGAAGCTAAAATAATTTAATGGCCGACACCCCCTTTTTATTCGTTCCTTTGATTTTAAAATCCACCCTTCCTTTCCCCTCTTTCTCTTCCAGTAATCAAAATTCGAATTCCCCTTTCCTAAATATCATTCTTCCAAAGTAAATCGAACCCAGAGAAAAAAAGAAAAAAAGAAAAAAAAGGGTGTAGCGCTGCATGTACACACACGCGTGATGAGATCTGAAGGGAGGCACATGGGAAGCATCACGCACGACGAGAGCAGTAATCGAGTAAGTTATCAAGTAGGGTTTTCGCACTCGCATGCATGGCGCTTGAAGGCGCAGCTGGTAGTGGATTGCCACGTTCGAGCGTGAATTGAGCACGATTTGGTTTGGGGGTTTCGTGGTCACCAGACTTGCGAGAGCAGGGATCGAGCAAGGCGTTGGAGCGCGTGAAGACCTAGGGAGTTTTGGCCGAGTTCGTTGCAGTGGAGGGAGGAAGCATCGATCATGATTGGGTGGCGATGTTGTCTGGTGAGTTGTTTTAGGGTTTATGGTTTTATCTGATTTAGATTTTGAAATTTTTAAACAGTAAGGAATTTTTTTTAATATTAGGGAGATTAAATTGTTTGATAAAACTTATTTATAAGAAAATTAGTTTAAGTAAAAGTATGTAAGGATTTTAAATACCAAAGAATTTTATAAAAGTAGCTAGATTTTTGAATCTATAAATTCTATAAAAAAATAGAGTATTTTTGGAAATTTATTTATTTATTTAATTAACTTATTTAATTGTTTGGCTGCTAAAATATTCTGTAAATGGAAATTGGTTTAAAAGGAAATATATGGTTAATTAAAATTTATTTAATGTTGAAAATAAGTTGTCAAACTAAATCAAATTATTAATAAATTATAAAATGTTTATACAAGGTCGGAAACCGTGAAGCCAAGCCGAGATTGGTTCGGATTTGTAAATCGAAATTAAAGGTGAGTAAATCTCACTCTGTTTGATTCCTATTTAGATTTAAATAGTTAAATTTAAATAATTGAATGAATGATTGAATTGTTTGGATGTGCACTGATGATCTGGTGATTTTAGCTTTGGTTTGGTTCTCGAGTTAATTGTTGTTTGACTCGAAGTATTTGGGTTTTAATTTTGAATCATAAATAAGAAAATGTTTTCATTTTACTGTTAATAAGGGCTTAATGATTTGTGATTCATTAAATTAGTAGGGTAATTTAAGCGGATAACTAATTAATCAAATTAATTAATGATTTGGGTTGATTTAGTAATTAAGGGTTTGAACCAATTAATTAAGGTTTAAGTTAATTTATTAAGTTTAATTAATTTAGAATAATCAATGGATGGTTGATAGGTAATTACTTAATGTAATTAATAAAATATAATTACTTTGTGAAATTAATCAAAGGATTAATTAAGATAGTTAAATAAAGGAGTAATTTATTTATTTAATGAAGTAAATAAAGGATAGTTAATTACAGGTTGAGATAAATCGAGAATGATTAATATTATGGTTCATTAAAGTAATTAATTTAGATTAGAACAGATTAAAATATAAATTGGAAATCATTAATTTATTTAATTTACGGTGTAACTAAAGATTGATTAATTAAGATTAACTAAATCAATAATAAGTGACTTATGAGAAGTTAATTAAAATAAGTAATCAAGGATTAATGTAATTAACATAGTTAATTAATTCATGAAGTAACTAAGATTACTTATTGATTTTGGTTAAGTATAATTAATATTGTGAAATTAATTAAAGGTAGTTGCTTGAATGAAATTGAAGGATAATTAATCCAGGTTGATTAACTAAGATGAATATTGAAGGGATGATTAAATTAATTGATTGAAATTAATTAATTGACAAGTAAAGTAATCTAAGTGATTGAGGTTAGAAATTCAGTTAGAATCAATTGAAATAATTTGGAAGTGATCAAATTTTCTTATGGATGATCGAATGGTATGGGATGCTTTGAATGAGTTGTTATCTCTGATATGAAATGTTGTGTATTTCATTTGGATATCTTGGGTTAGGATTCCATGAGATTCGAAGAGACCGGGGTTGGGTACTGGGAAACATCCGGAACCACTTCGAATTTTTATAGATTGATATGTGAAATCTATAGGCTGGGGTGAAGTGATTAAAGGAATTGGGCTAATTAAATCTAAATTTTCGGTACCTAGAAAACTTATGTGTAAAATAAGTTATGTCTATAACAAATTATGGCTTTGTGAATTGAAACGAGTTACCCCGGATTTTATATAAGCTGTATGCTTTGTATTCCATGTTAGATGGGTTTACTCATGCTGGTTTCCAGCCTGACCCGGGTGTTACTTGGTGTAATGCTTGGGTCAGACCAAGTATTACAGATTTTCAGGTTAGGACGTTCTAGAGCTCTGGAGGCGAGCTGGATGGCAAGAACGTGTAGGGTGATTCCGCTGTATTATACTATTGTATATCTGAGATATGGTGATTGTGTATATTCAGTGTCTGTATATATGTGTAACTCTGATGTATAAATATGTAATCGACAGAATATTAGTCTTTTGTAAACTGTTATTGTTTAATATTATATTTTATCCGCTGCGAATGTGAGATGTTAGTGCTTCTAATCTCCTTCTTCTTCTATCTCTTTCTTCTTTTTCATAGCTATCTGGAATTTTTGGCTTCGAAAATTTCGGGTCGTTGCACGTGAGTTGGCATAAGGTGGCTAAAAACAGGAGCGACTGACGGGCTAATGAGGTAGCTCCTTTGATCGGACACATCCCTTCGATATTATACTCTGACTTTTGGATTGATTCAGTGGTCACTGTTGATTTTTTAGTTGGGGGTGTTGCTCAAGGTGGGCGGTAGCTACGCGCTATGCGTTACCACAGGCCCGGAAGCATAATCGGTATATCTACCCTGACATTGCCTAGTTGTGCCGTGTCACCTACCCTAGCGTGCCTTCTAAGATTTTGGTTTGTACTATACCTACGGAGTGCCCTCTGACGATGCCCAGTACGGGGGAGATTACGGTACTGTATAGACTATGGGAATATAAAAGTGTGTTAAGGTGGAAAATGTAAAGCCTTAATGCTATTTTTAATTTATATTATACTTTACCGTAGACACTATTATAATAGCGTATATTACTACGTAGTAAATAGTTTAACTGATCCTTAGGAGATGTGAATCCCGAGCATCTCTAAGTTACTATACTCACGTTAGACACTGGATAGGAGATGTCAAATCCCGTAAACATCTCTAACGCCGTTTTACTCATATTTATTTCTGTTGATTTAACTTACATAAGATCGTTTAGTTCTGACTCGAGTGTTTTGTCTTTTCAATTCGCTCGAGTCAGTCTGAGCATTTCAGGATTTGAAGACTTTATTTTAGAGGACTAAGATGACGATGTTATTATTATATACTATGTTGTTCCATTGCATCACACTATTCCGCTGTATTGTTATTTATTATTCTTTGGTATGTGTAACTCTGATTCTGTGTTGTATAAGCATAATCAAATGTTTTGTAAAACAACTTCATGAACTTTTATTTGATTATTATATTTTATCATTCCGCTGCGAGATTCTGTTTTATTTTCTTTCTTTCTTCCTTTTTCTTATTCACCCCAATAACAATTCACCCTTTTGTATGGTTTGTGTCTGACATGGTGCTTTATCATCGATTTAAAACATACAAAGAGGCGGGATGTTACATTTGGTATCAGAGCTTTGGTGTAGCGATAAACCTTAGCTTTGTGGGGTCTGACTCTTTATTAATAGGGTAGTAATACCCTATAATGAGTCGCTAAGCGCATATATATTAGAGAGCGTATTTGCTAGTGTTATAAAAGGTTTTGATATTGTGTTAGTTTGTTTCGTTTTGTATTTATAAATTCTGATTGGTGCATAGGATGCTATGACATCAATAGGGATTTCTAAACACTTAATAGGACAGACTAACACAATATTTGTTTTGAAAATAGGTGAATGAAATAATTTCGCCTATTATATTTTCTACATATAAAACAATTTTTTTATAAATGATATATATTTGGTTGTAATTTAATGGTGTTAGGTAGTGAAATTTATGAATATTGGTTGGAAATAAGATTCTACAATAAAATAAATGAAAACTGGAAATTTAGAACTTAAAGTTCTGGGGTTTTGAAAATTTCTTTTAGTTGATTTTGGAATATAATAATATTATTATTTAGAAGTATTTTCGGATATAAATAGTTCAATATGATTTGAAAAAAATTTATTTTAAAGAAATTTTGAAAAGAAATAAGTTCTGTACTGCCTTCTCTGTCGTTGGAAAGTAATTTCCGTGATGAGTGCACGCATCATCGACATTCATTTTCGAGTTTCAAAGTGGGAGGGCTATTGTAGTAGTAACCATATAATTGTTTGATAAATAATCTTTATTTTAAATTTTTAATATGATTTGATAGATATATAAAGATATGGTTGTATATATTATTTTAAAATGATTTTTAAACGGAACCAGGTATATAATTCTTAAGTTTCCATTAATTAATAGTTTCAATTATTTTAGTGAAATGGAATGTAACTAATTAATAATTGGAACCTCTAAATGAAATAAGAGATTAAATGCTATAAATGAAACAACAAGAAGGTTGAAATTTGTAACCTATAAAAAAAGATATGATTTTTGAACATTAAATTAATTAAAAGAAACGAGATAAACTTGTATAAATTTCAATTGCATTCTTAAGAAGCATATATATAACTTCCCAAAAGATTTAAAGGTTGAAATGTCTAATAAGAAAATGTAATGGTAAAATTTACAAGTAAAACTTTTGTAATAAAAGGTTCAATGAATTACTTTTATAAATAAGAATTTGATGTTATAGTGGTTATAAGCTTAAGTTATAATTGAAATATTACTATAATAAAATGTGATAGAAAGTAAATATTGCAAGTAGATGATTATGAACTTAAGTTAATGAATCGAAGCGATAAGTAATTGAACTGAACATGAACACTATTAATAAATAAATGTAAATAAATGAAATTAAGTAGTGAATAAATGAATATAATGCAATAAAAAGAAACTGACATGATATGAATAAATGAAAATGAGATTTTGTAAGAAATGAATAAAAGTAAATGAAACTGTAAGAAATAAAAATGTAAATTAAAAAGATAAATTATTATATGAATGAAGAGGAAGTGAAGCAATAAGTGTTATGAATGGAAATTGATAAGAATGAACTTGATCTATTGTTGGGAATTGTTGTTGGTTTGGTTTACGGTTGGTTGCGCATGGATACTTTAAAATTGTTTGGATGAATGAATAATCTATTTAGTTTCATTTAATACCGTTGAGTAAATGGTGCACTTAGTAGTTTATTTTTCATTATGTACAATTTAAAGTCTTTGAACCTGAACAACTATTTGTTTTATTTGATATGAATGGATAATTGATTTGTGCTGATCTTATATTGATGATCATATGTTGTGGTTGCAAGTGATGGTCGTGTATACTGATTTGTTTGTTAGTGGTTGAAACAACTTTAAATATTTCATTTTATTTAACTATTAACCCTTTTTGGATTATATATGTAAAATACAGGTTATGAAAGTAATTGCTACTGTTTTTGTTTCATAATTAAACGTTGTTTGCCCGACAAATAGGTACGTTCTCGGATTACGGTTTTCTGGCGATATTATATTATTTTTCCCGTTGTTTGGGATATATTATTTTTAGATATTGTGATATATATTTTTATATTTGATATTATATCTTCTTCCAAGCTTCCCCATACAAAGGAGACTCTGCCAATTTTCCTTAAATTTTGGACTTAGAAATTTTTTGAAAATATTTCCAAACTTTATTAATTTGAGTATAAAAAAATTTAATGGCTATAATTGGTATATTTTATTTAAATTAATTAATTTTGTAAATTTATTTGTTTATAAATTTAATATTTTAAGTAAGATATATTGATTTCCTAGTTCTTCTTTTCCCTTTTTTTTCCTTTTCGGGGACGAAAAGTTTTGAGTAGGGGAGAGCGCGATGACTCGTAAATTTCGATAATTAAATTGGTTAAGTTAATAAGATTTATGTAACTAAAATTAGAAAGAAATAAAAAATTTATAATTTATAATGAAGCGAATGTTAGAAATGAAATGTAGCAATGTTAATTAAAATTAATTATTGATAAGTGGAGTGAAATCCCAATAAGGAAATAGTGTAAATTGTTGCACTTGGGTATAAAATTGAAAATAAGTAAATAAAAGCAAGCATTGAGTTAACCAATGAAATAATATATTGATCAATAGTAACTGAATGTAAATTAAGGCAACAATGTTAATGCAAGATGATAAATAGCTAATTTAGTGCAATCCCAATTAATTGAAACAATTGTAAGGTTATAATTGATTGTAATTAGTAAATTGGGAAATAAATTCAAAGTTATTTTAATTTATGAAATGATACGTAAGAAAATTGTGATTTGATAAAATCAATGTTAGATAAGTAATATAATATTTGTTGCTTGATAATAAAGTATGAATGGATTAAATTTAGGCAAATGGTGTTAATCATTAATTGTTTACCCATTTATTTAATTTGTTGAATTAGATATAAACCCATTGCAATTAAACGTAATTAAAAACTACGTTAATGAATTTAATTGATGACTGTAAAAATATTAGGGTCATTAGATACATACTAATGTTAAATTTATCCATAAGAGGATGATTGATTGAATAAGTAGATTGAAAACAAATTGAATTGATTTATTTGAAATTAAAAATATAATTTATTTGAATTTACTTAAATTGAAGGTAAACACTATAAATTTTGCAATAAATCCTTATTTGATTGACATGGAAATTTTGGTTAATGAATTATAAGTTTATTAGTAACCAAAAATGATAGAGATGGTAAATAATTAAATTCGAATTGAAGAAGTGATTAATTAATTTAATATTAAATTATTTAATTAACTGGAAAATAGCCATTTTAGCCACTGACTCGGATTTCGATGAAACCAGTTTCATCAGATCTGTAATGGTGAGTTATTGTAGGATTTCAAGTTTCATATCGATCGGATTTATCGTTTGATCGTACGGGCTCGAAACGCCTAGAAAATCAATTTAATAGAAATCAATTTGAAATAAGCTGATTTTGGCATAACTTGTTCATACGATGGAATTTGGACTTGAAACCTGTTCCATTGAGTTTAAATTATTTAAAAACATCTATTTTGATATATGAGTTGACCCATTTTCGCTCTAGAGTCAGAACGGGCTTTTCGGGTCATTTATCGTTCAATTGTCCAAACCCATCGTATCCCTTACTCCATTTTCATCTTTGCCTATATATACCTCATATAAACCCTAGCCTATTTCTTATGTTGATTATTCTGTACGTACAATTCCAATTGCTTCTCCTCTTTCTCAATGGCAGACAAATTCTCAATTCCAAATCCAATTGCAATTCAAAATCAAATCAAAAATTAAATCTCCACAAACTATATCGGACTATATATCGATTTGAAGCTCTCGATTAGCGCAACTCAGATTTGTAATTCGTTTTCCAATTGGAACCAATAATTGTCAAAAAAAATTAGTACAATTCGCGGCCGTTCATTGCGCGTTGATCGACTTCATCAGATCGTCGAATTGATTTAGAGGTTTTACAGAGAGAACCAAGAGGATTGCATCGACACGGTTTGTTCGATGATTTGACGGCTAGATCATCGTGAAAATTTGAACTATGGTTTCGAATTTTGGTGGCTTCATATTGAATTGATCAGAGTTGGCTGCGACTTGGGGGAGGAGGCGCCTGGATGTGGCGAGTTCGGCGACGTCGACCTCGAATCTGGTCGTCGACGAAGGTAAGTGGCACGGTCTGGCAGCTTTTCGAGGCGGCTTCATTGAACTACAGTTTTCGAACGATAATTCGGCTACAATAGGGTTTCTGATTCAGGTGACGTGGAAGATGTTTTTTTTTCAATTTTGATCTCAGTCGTTCTAACGTGCATAACTTTCGCATACGAGGTCCAATCCATGCGCAGTTTCTTTCATTGGGATCCTATTGAAATTCCGGTTGATGCTTGTTTGGATGAATTCTATGACTGTTTGAATTTTGGGAGTAAATTGGATTTAAATTCAATTTAATTTCGAAAGGTGAGTGTTTTAACCCACTCACAACTTCTAAATATTTTTATGTTTGATAAATTGATATGTGATGTGATTAGAAATTTATTTATGACTGTTTGGCATATTTTGAATCATCGTCTCAGTTTATTTGAATTTATTTGGTAAAATAGTTATTTAATTTATTATTGAATATAAACTTCCAGTAAATATCTCTTATCTATTATCTGATCTATATGGATGTTATTGATTGAATCGGATGATGATTGTGATAAATGTTTAATGATTGATATTGGATGAGTGGATGTTGTATTTTATATTGTTATAAGCTGCAAGTTGTTATGGATTTTTTTTCATTCGGGATTGCGGTTTGAAATGATATATAACCGTATTTATATTTTAAATTACGGATTGAAATGATAAATATCCGTATCACCTGACCATATGATAGAAAATTTTATACAGATACCGTGGTCTATATATAAAATATTTTGAAATGATTTCTATGGTTTTGTAAAGAAATATATGGTTTTAAATAAATATTGATTTTAGATATTATATAAATGTTATTTTATCCTTGATTTTAAGCTATGTTTAATTCGTTTTAATATAGAATAAGCTTAATAATAAGTTTTATTTTTATTGAAGATATTAAGGTTGGAAGATAAATTGGAAATTTATTTGAATTTGAATTTATTAAGAATTAAACTCAAATAAATTTGATGTGAAATTTATTAAAATGGAAATTTTAAAAGGTACGATTTTGTAACTTGATTTGGGTTAAGGTGAATTAAATGAATATTTCAAGTATAAATAAATTGAAGGAAATATTTAGTTATTTGTAATTTGGGATTTATTTAAATGATAATGGATTTATTATGTAAAATATTTGAAAACTAAATAATAGAAAATTGAATTGTTGAATCATAGTTACCAAACTTAGTTTTGAAATTTTTTTGAATACTTAAAGTTTGAAATATATTGAATTTGAAATGGTTCATTTTGTGGATCAAATCTATTTTGAAATCAACAAATTTGGAATAGTTTATTTGGAAACTAAATTGAATTTAAATTTATGATTTCGGTTTTGGTTAAATATAAAATGTAAAAATTCAAGTTGTGTTGGATTTGATTTGTGAAATTGAAGAAGCTATTTTATTATTAAATAGTTAAACCATTTAAGTGGTGGAAGTTATGTTTCAAATTTACGAGTTTCAAGGTATTATAATTTGGAAGTGTTATATTCAAGTGTTTTGATTTCGAAATGTTATAACTTTGAAAGTGATATGATTTTAGAAAGGATATATTTGAAATGAAAATGATATCGTATTGATTTGTGAAAGGGAAATGATATTTTGGTTTAAAAGTATAAACTATTTTGAAAATGACCGTGGTGTTATAATAACAGTTGGTTGTTGAAGAGACCGGGATCGGATACAGGCATATTCTTTGTCGATACCGAAAACCACTTTAACAACCGTGTATGCGGTGGAGATTCCAGAATGAAGTAGGATGGCGGCGACGTTCCTTTGAGGTATATACGTGGACTCGACTCCCGTGAGTTGGCATTAGGTGGCTAAAACATGAGCGATTGACGGGCTAATGAGTTGGCTCTTTTGATCCGACACATCCCTTCGATATTATACGCTGACTTTTGGATTGATTCGGTGGCTACTTTTGATTTTTTATCTGGGGGTGTGGCTCGAGGTGGGCGGTAGCTACGCACTATGCGTTACCACCAGCCAGAAGCGTAATTGGTATATCTACCCTGACATTGCCTAGTTGTGTCGTGTCACCTACCCTAGCGCGCCTTATACGATTTTGGTTTTGTACCATACTTATGGAGTGCCCTCTGACGACGCCCAATACGGGAGAGATTACCGTACTGCATAGACTATGGGAATATAAAAGTGTGTTAAGGTCGAAAATGTAAAGCCTTAATGTTATTTTTAATTTATATTATACTTTACTTTAGACGCTATTATAATAACATATATTACTACGTAGTAAATAGTTTAAAGGAGATGTGAATCCCGAGCATCTCTAAGTTACTGCACTCACGTTAGACACTGGATAGGAGATGTCAAATCCCGTAAACATTTTCGACGCCGTTCCACTCGTATTTATTTCTGTTGATTTAACTCACATAAGATCTTTTAGTTCTGAATCGAGTGTTTTGTTTTTTCAATCCGCTTGGGTCAGTCTGAGCATTTCAGGATTTGAAGACTTATTTTGGAGGACGGTGATGAGGATATTATTATATACTATGTTGTTCCACTGCATCACACCGTTTCGCTGTATTGTTATTTATTATTATTTTGTATGTGTAACTCTGATTCTGTGTTGTATAAGCATAATCAAATGTTTTGTAAAATAACTTTATAAACTGTTATTTGATTATTATATTTTATCATTCCGGTGCAAGATTCTGTTTTATTTTCTTTCTTTCTTCCTTTTTCTTATTCATCCAATAACAATTCTCCCTTTTTTATGGTTTGAGTCTGACGTGTGCGGTTTATCGTCGATTTAAAACATACAAAAAGGTAGGACGCTACAGATATCACATATCGATTGATAAATTTATAATGATCATAAATGTATATTTAACAATATTTATCCCTCAAATCATTCAAAATTTTATAAGTAATATGTCATAGATATTAATTTATTTAATTAACTTACAAAACTTATAAACAAATAAAATCGTTTGGTCAAGGGAGAATTCATCATTCCATTTGTGTGACTCGTCAGGTGTAAATTTGGTCAGCAATTAACATCGAACTATTTAAATGTTATTGTTCACACATCACTTAGTAGGTGATGCGACATTTTGGTCAAATTTATCATTTATTTAGTTTTGGTACAATCCAATTTTACTTTGTTAAGTGCTAATATTTATTTACACCAATTCTCTTTGCCAAAACTATATCTCTTGGGCTTAGGAATTTGGTAATGGTCAAAATTCCAATATCGTCAACATTCAACTCTATAGTCCAAATACAAAGTCTTTGGTTCAATAATAACAATTATTATTAACTGATATGCTTTAGATAGAGACTTTGACTTTGAGTTGGCCGTGATACTAACCTTATATAACCGAGGAAACAAATGCTGTGCTTGAATAGTGCTTCACTTCCAATACTTCCACTAAACCGAACTATAGTCACTCAATGAATGCCGTGCCATGATTTTACTATAATGAAAGCGGAACTTTTATATTAAAGATCTACAGTATTATCAAGTTGAGAGAACCATGTAAATCAATGACATCAATATTTTCTGTTTGACCTTAGTTATATTAACCAACAGAAAACTATCGAGTGAGTCGTTACATGGTTATCCAATAACTTTCAGTACGTAACCCCTAGGTGCCTCTAATAATCATGAGTAATATACCGCCTAATGTTTGGGGGGCGTTACTTACTTTATTTTCAACGGATATATTGATATCCAGTCTCGATACATCTTCACTAAGAAAGTTTAAAATATTATATTTGTTTTCATTGTGATAAATTACTCATAGTTACGACACTTTATAACTACTATCATAAAACGTAGCATTTGTGGATTTTTTATTGAATATATAAATTAATAATCAACATAACATATTATATCAAGTATATAATAGAAAGAAAATATGTTAATTTTGAACAAGATTGGTAAACGAGCCAGATATATGTAATGAATTACATATTGCCCCTAATGTGACGCCCCACCTCTATACCCACGCTAGCCAAGAACACTACGGAGTAATGCTGTCAACTAGCACGGAGAATAAGGCTGTTGAGGAGCGACCCTCCGTGTGATTGCATTGTGCGAGCACCGATATGTCAAATAGTAGAGTATATTTCAATTAAGGAGGAAATCCGACATACCGATACAAACTCAAAGCTATCACATAGTGGCTATATATAATCTTCGAAAACAAACATAGAAATAAGCATAACACAAATCAGTCACAGACATCCATATCACAAAGGCGGAAGAAGATATGAATATATAACTAAAATATGAAAGTGTACATCAGAGTAGTGGTCAAAAAGATCCACAATAATACAAAAGAATAGCAACACGTGCTATACAAAAGAATACAACTATGAGTCTATATCTCAAGTGTATACAACAAAAAACTGATAATCTAAATAGTTAGCCAAAAGTCAGAGTAGCAAATCCCGAGAAGAAGTCAAGCAGAAGCACCTGTAACATCTCGGTCTGACCCGAGTATTATTTAAGAAAATAATAAATGGATCAGTCTAGCTATAAATATCAGATGACATGGTATGAAATAAAAGATATGGCATAAACATAAAATATCCATACCGACATACGACTATAAGTATGCAAATGATGATCAACAGAAGATCAATCAATAAGAGATAAATCAATATCACAAGAATCTTCTCAAAGATCCAAAGAGGGCATCATACCCTAAACTTGTACTCATAACAAGTCAATGACATAAATTCCAGAAATCAACACAAGAAATCCAGAAATCACAGAAAAGGGAAAGAGGACTATCACATGACGGTCCGAAGACCATGGGGGCTACCCTATATGGGTGAGTCGGAATCACCCAGATGAGGTCTAGGATAACCAAAAAGCAAAAAGGTATGTGTGAGTGGAATCACACAAATGGTGTCTAGCCTTACCTCGCAACAAAAAGGTATGTGTGAGTGGAAAGGCTAACCAAAAAGAAAAAAGGTATGTGTGAGTGGAATCACACAAATGGTGTCTAGCCTAACCTCGCAACAAAAAGGTATGTGTGAGTGGAAAGGCTAACCAAAAAGAAAAAAGGTACGTGTGAGCGGAATCACACAAATTTGACTTAAAATTGGAATATTCACAAAACCAATCCAAATCAAAAGCAAATTCACATGAAGAAGTGTTAGGAATTCATACCAAACAACCAAAGATAATTATAGTCATAGATGTGAGATAAAAATCTCACCTTTAAACCCAAAAGCACAAGATTGAGAAGCTTGAAAACAAAGGAGGATCAACCACTCTTCAATCCCAACTCAAGAAGCTTGATTCTAAGCTTAAAAGAGAAATATTTCCCAAATTAGGTTTAGGAATTTTCTGAAATCAAAGAGGGAATGAGTTGGGGAAGATGAAGAGAAGGCTTACCAATGGGTTCTCTTGAATTTGGAGCTAGATCTTGGATTTTACAAAGGAACTAGGGCTTTGGATTTCTATTTCCCATTCCCTTCCACCATTTTTGCTTTAGAACTGAAAAGAGGAGGAAGTGAGAGTGAATGGGGAGGGATGATTCAGTTTGGGGTATTATTACGGCTAGTGGGCTGAACCTAAACCCAATAGATAAAGTAGCAAAAATCAACTTACTCCAAACATATCTGTAACGACCCGTGTAAATTCGATGTTTAAAATAAATTAAATTAATAGGATTTTATTTTAAATTTAGAAAGAAATAAAAATCTTATTAATTTATATGAAAGCAAATATTGAAATTTGATGTGTCAAGGGTAATTAAAATTTACAAATTAAATTATATATTGCAATTAATAGTAATAGTGGAAATTGTTGCAAGTATTGAATTTGTCAATGGAATAAAATATTGATTTACGGAAATTGAATATAAACGGAGGTAATAAAGTAATGCAAGAAAATAAATAATGTAATTAGTACAATCCCTTTTATTTATAAACTATTGTAAGGTGTTAATTAATTGAAATATGAAAATTTGGAAATAGATTCAAAATTTATGTTAGATAAATAAATTGCAATAATTAAAGTTAGTAATTAATAGGTTAAAAAGAATACCAATTTATTCATAAAGTGAATATAAGTGAATGTAACAAAATAAATAGGAAACGCTAACTATTCATAAGTGATGGTTGATGATATAAACGTTACTAATTATTAATGTAGTAACGTAAGATGTAAATGTATTTTCAACGGAAATGTAACCTTATTTCTAGGTAGAAATTGCAGGTAGATTTATGAAATGGAGTTTGTGCGATAAATAGAATTGAATGTTTCATTAGTATGAATTTAAGTGAATATGGGGTAAATTGATTAAATCAATAAAAGACAATAAACGCAATGATGATGGGTTAGTA
This sequence comes from Allium cepa, assembly GCA_030765085.1. NCBI lineage: Eukaryota > Viridiplantae > Streptophyta > Magnoliopsida > Asparagales > Amaryllidaceae > Allium > Allium cepa. The sequence goes on from CM060934.1 coordinate 826,298,651, forward strand.
ATAAAAGTGAATAGGGAAATGATTGTATAGTAAAAATGGAATTCCAACTTGTTGGAATGGAGTAAATACACTTAGTAATAAATTTAGGATATGAAAACGAAATGAAAATATTGAATTAGTTAATTCGTATATATATAGAATAGCGATTATTGGATTGTAAATAATAAACTTATTAATGGTGATCAAGAGTTGTGACCACAAGTTATTAATGAGTGATACATATATATTTAATTCAATTCAATTGATTTGGAAATTATTGCAATAAATATAAATTAAATGTTACGTTGAATAAGTTAAGGTAATAAATGGAGAATAACGTAAATGTTCTTCATAGATATGATAATTTGAATCTATTGAAATTTATGGAATTTGAATATCACATTTTACGTTAATTAGAGATAAAGATGGAAATAGGTAATAATTGCATTAGTTTGTAAGTAGAAATAAATCGTTAATGAGAACAAGTATTTAAGATTAACCACCTATTTAGTATATTAAGTTATAACGGAAAATCAATTGCAATAATTAAAAATATATTTATTACATTAATGATAATGACATAATATTTGAAATATTAAATAAGATGGAATTCAAATGTATATAACAATAGAAATGTGAAATTTGGGGAATAGATTCAAAGTTATAAATGAGTTGTTAAAATAATACATAATAAGTGCAAATTGAATGAATCAATGGGAGCATAGATTTAAGTTTAGAAAACGATATTTTAGTTTAATTAAAGTATTGCAAAATAAATGAAATTAACGTTTAAATATTTCGTTTATAGAGATTAAACTAAAATTCAAGGATATTAAAATAATAGATTTTGAACCCAACATGGAATCCTTCTACTTAAATTTTTTTGATGGAATAAACATTTGATTATTTAATTGAATAGAGAAATGATTTATTTAGTATGTAATTTAATGCTTGTTGGAAACTATAATTTTATAAACATGTTTGCTTGACTATAAATAAGGATTACAATGTTCACGTATTTATTTAATTGATTTCATCAATTAGGGTCTGTTTTGAAGTGGAAGATTAAAATTAATTGGAAATAAATTTATTAAAATCTTTCAATTGAAAAAGGAAAAGAAGCAAAGTGTAATTAATAAAATTTATGTAAGAATGTTTTCATTATGAATGTACATTATTTGGAAACATAAGAATGGATTTAATATTGTATAAGTTGATCATTTTAGAATATAAGAATGTTTACATTTATGAATTGCAAGTAACGAATAAGCATTTTAAGGAAAATAAAAGAATGTTGAGGAAATAAAGTGAATGTTTCCATTCTGAATATAAATATAACATTGTAAAAAGAGAAAATTGAATTTTTAAAACAACATTTTTCGGTAGTTAAATAGCACGCATAGGTTGCACGGAAGTGATTTTATTACTAACCTTGAAATTAAAATAAATTAAATAATTGAGTTCATAATTACGTGTCGAGAAAAATGTTATTTTTTAATTTGAATTTTTAAAATCATGGTTCATATTTTATTTTAAATTACGTGTCGAGAAAAATGTTATTTTTAAATTTGAATTTCTAAAAATTCCATTGCAAGTTAAATAAAATATATGATGTGATATATAATTTCATTTTTCTTTTTTTTTTTGAAATTTCAGTCACCATTAATGCGTATAACTTTCTCATACGACCTCCGATTTACGCGATTTTTTTTGCTAGGATCGTAATAAATTTCCGGATCCGTTGACGCTAGTTTGGAAAGATTTGGAGACCGTCGAATTTTTGAGTTTAAATTGGATTTAAATCCAATTTAAATTCAAAAGGTGAGTGTTTTAACCCGCTCACAATTTCTAAAATTTCTCATGTTTGTTAATTTGACTTTAGATATGAGTAGAAATTTATTTATGACTGTTTGGCATGTTTTATTCATTATTTCTGTTTAAATGCATTTATTTAATATAACTGTTAATTAATTTGATTATTGCATATAAATTGACAGTAAAAATTTATTTATTTGCATATAAACTATAGTTAAACAGTTAATAAATTTATTTTTAATATAAACTGTTAGTTAATAACTGTTTTTTATTTCCTGTTATATTGTATATGTCATATATTGATGTTTGCTATATTGATAACGATTGAAATAAATTGATGATGATTGAAACAAATTGGTTTATGTTTGATATTGGTTGAATGAATGATGTGTTCTATCTTATGTAAACTGCAAGTTATCATGCATTTTCATTTCATTCGAGACTGCGGTTTGAAATGATATACAACCGCATTTTATTTTTAAATTGCGGATTGAAATGATAAATATCCGTATCACTTGACATAGAATAGAAAATTATATACAGGCACCGCGGTATATATATAAAAATATTTTGAAATGATTTTCTATGGTTTTGCAAAGCTATATATATGGTTTATGGGATATTGATTTGGTTCTTGATAAAGGTTATTTATATATATAGTAATTTTCGGTTTTTAAACTTTGTATAAATTTGATTTGAAGTACAAAATATAGTTTGATTTGTTTTTAGATCAAATACGATTAAGCATTTAATTAAAATTTAATTTCTGGAAGTTCTATTGACTTAAATGAGAATAAGGTTGGAAGATGAATATTAAGTTAAATTGGAATTAAATAAAAAGTTAGAATTTCTAAAGGATATGATTTTTATAACTTGATTTTGTGTAGAGTGATTTAAATGAATATCAGGTTGATTTAAATGAATATATAATACATTGAAAGATTTTCCAGTTATGTGAAGTTAAAGGTTTTCTTAAATTATATTGAATTCATTAAGAAAACATTTCAAGTCTAAATAATAAGTAATTGAATTTGATATATACGGGTTTGTCAAATGAGTTTGTTTTTGAAATGGTGAAATATTTAAAGCTTTGAAACATAAGAATTAAGAATGGTATTTGGAAGTTTAAATCGATATTTGGAATTGATATGTGAAATGTAAAGAAGCTATTTTGTTTTATAAAAGTAATTTAATATTTAACCATTTAAGAGATGGAAACCTGTTTCAAGGTTACGATTTTCAAGGTAGTATAATTTGAAAATACTATATTCAAGAGTTTGATTCCTAAATATTTTACTTCGAAAACCCTATGATTTTGGAAGAGAATGTATATTGGAAAATAAAAATGACATTATATTGGTTTGGGTCTAAATGATGTCGTATTGATTTGGGGTTTTACAAATATAAATGATATCGTATTTATATGATTTTGAAATAGATGTTTTATTCTGGTTTTGAAAGTAAAAATTATTTTAAAGGACCGCGGTGTTATAATAACGTTTGGTTGCTGAAGAGACCGGGATCGGAAGTTGTCATACTCTCTGCCAACTCCGAAAACCACTTTAACAATCGTGTACGCAGTGGAGATTCCAGAATGAAGTAGGTTGGTGGAGGCGTTTCCTACAAGGTAAATACGTGGACCCGACTCCCGTGAGTTGGCATAAGGTGGCTAAAACAGGAGCGATTCTCGGGCCAATGAGGTCATTCCTCTGATCGAACGCACTCCTTCGATACTATACTCTGACTTTGGATTGATTCGGTGGCCACTATTGATTTCTTTGATTTTGGGGGTGTTGTTCGAGGTGGGCGGTAGCTGCGCGCTGCGCGTTTCCATCAGCCCGGATAGCAATTGGTATATCTACCCTGGCATTGCCTAGTTGTGCCGTGTCACCTACCCTAGCGCGCCTTCTACGAGTTTCTATTTGTCTCGTACCTATGGAGTATCCTCTGGTAGCTTCCCGATCAGGAGGTATTACGGTACTGTATAGACTATTGGCATTATTTGTGTTAAGGGCTATATGGGTAACCCCTTAACGCTATTAAAAAGTAAGTTTATTTTACAAATAGACACTATTGTAATAGCACAATATACTATATAGTAAATAGTTTAACGGATCCTTAGGAGATGTAAATCCCGAGCATCTCTTGAGTTACCGCACTCATATTTATTTATGTTAATTTGACTCACATATGATCTTTTAGTTCTGACTCGAGTGTTTTTGTCTTTTCAAATTCGCTCGGGTCAGTCCGAGCGTTTCAGGATTTGGAGATTTAGCTCTGGAGGACGAAGACGAAGACTTGTATTACTATTATCTATTTTATTCCACTGCACTGTATTCCGCTGCATTGATATTTTTGGTATGTGAACTCTGATATTTAATTGTATATAGAAGAATCAAATGTTTTGTAAACAGTTTTATAAACTGTATATTTTATTATTATATTTTATCCTTCCGCTGTGAGATTCTATTTTGTTTTATTTCTTCTCTTTTTTTCTTGTTTACCCCATAACAATCCGCCATTCCGTATGCGTGCGAAAAGGCGGGATGTTACAATATCGAAGCTTATACTCAAAAAGGTCGCAAACGGGGTTTTGAACTCAATGGAAGTGGTCTCGAGTCCTAATTCGACTGTTTGCAAAAAGTAGCTTTTCAGACTAAAATCCAACGAACGATGAAATATTTAAATAAAATATTTAAATATACAATCGATAAATATGCGGGTTGTTACAGACTCCCTTCCTTAAAGAAATTGCGTCCTCGCAATACTTAAGAAGAAAATAAAGAGTAACAACCATAAAAGCATATCAACACAAAAGAAACCTGAAATAAAAGGTTCACCTTAAAGAGCGCGAGAAAGTTAGTCCGGATGTGTTCGCTCGATGAACTCTCTAGATTCCCAAGAACAATCCTTAGGTGTTGAAGACCATTGAACTTCCACAAGCGGGACATCTTTATTTCGAAGGCGTTTGACCTCCGAAGCAATAATTCGAATAGGATGCTGCTCATAAATTAAATTAGGCGAAACTTCATAGGTGAAACACCATTCATAGGTGAAACACGAATAAAGTCTGGACCTAAAACCAGCCTCTCATCGGCCTCAAGCCAACAAGAAGGAGATTGACATGGCCTTCTGTAGAGTGCCTTGAAAGGTGCCATACCAATACTAGATTGGAAGCTATTATTATAGAAAAATTCTACAAGAGGAATAGGATCTTCCCAGCTTCCACCGAAATCAAGCACACAAGCACGAAGAAGATCTTCAAGAGTTTGATTCACATGCTCGGTTTGTCCATCGGACAGGGGGTAATAAGCGGTGCTAAAATTAAGCTTCGTTCCTAAAGCTTTTTGAAGACTCTTCCAGAATCCACTAGCAAACAATGGATCACGATCGCTGACAATAGAAGTAGGAACTCCATGCAATTTAACAATTTCTTTGATAAAAGGTTTGGCCAAAAGAGGAACGGTTCGGTTAGACCGAACGGGAATAAAATGGGCAGATTTAGCAAATCTATCAACAATCACCCATAAGCTATCATGACCCGAACGAGAACGGGGAAGGCCATCAATAAAATCCATGGAAATTTGGTTCCATTTACAAATTGAAATTTCTAAAGGTTGCAATAACCCACTGGGCCTTTGATGTTCGGCCCTAACGAGTTGGCAAGTCACGCAAATGCGGTAAGTGAAATGCTAACTCCCGCAACTCGTAACCGAATGAAAATCGGCGGCAAGGTCGAACTAGAAAGACCTTAACACCACCCAAAAGATTTCTTAAGTGATAATCCTAAGACAAACTCAAAAATACCGAAAAAGTTTCACAAATTATTTAGATAAGAGAAATAACACTTTTCTCATCTTGAGGGCTTAAAGAATAAAATGACGCCTTCAAAAATTTGAAATCGAAATCACAAGAAAAATAGAAATCTGCTTAACAGATAGAAAATGTCGAAGATGAATAGTCCACACGAAAAATAGGATATGGGCTTCACAAAGATTAAGCCAATCCTTTTCAAAAATCAATTCCGAAGTCTAAGTAAAAATCGGCTCGGAAAGAAAAATCACATAAGATAATTTCGACATCTATAGAAAGCAAATTGAGTGCTGCGGATCTACCATCCGAATTCGGAACACTCAAAGAAGTCATCAAGCCCAAAATATTTTCAAAGAAAAAGAATCAGCAAGTTCTTTTGATATAAAATAGTGAGATGGAACCCATATCAAAAAGAACTCAAATAAGAAGATCACGAAATAAATCAATGCCATCAAGGATTGAGTGAAAAGTACCTTGACCAAGAGAAGAGTTGCTAGGGGCTTCCACAATATTTAGCTTTCTCATGTCCTTGTTCAAAAGTTTGGGACATGTAGATAAAAGATGACCCGGTTTTTTGCAATAGCGACAGGAATGAGGTTTCAGACACATATTTGCATAGTGTTCCTTAGAATTACAATTGTAGCGTCCTCCATGATTAGGGATTGGAGTCTTTGCTACAAAAGTAGTTTGCTACATTCTCTTATTGGGATTAAGGCTCTTGAACTTAATATGCCTCTTCTTGGAAGTCCCAATATCACAAACACTTCCTTTACCAACCTCTCCATGAAGAAGAGTAACATCCACAAGCTGATTGAAAGAAACTTCAAGTTTCAAAGGTAGAACCATTTCAGGGTTCTTACTCAAAGCACAGATAAACTCTTGATTCTTTACAAGATCCAAAAGTTGTTGGGCAGACATGAATGCGCCATCCAGAGAAGGGCTACTGGATTGACCAGCGCTAGGACTGCTAGAACTAACCATTTCTCTTCCTTTAGAAAAGAAAGAAGGAGAAAAGTTATTCTCAAAATAAATATCAAGCAATATTGATAGATAAAACAAGGAATCATAAATGAAAATAGGATAGGACGGTATGAAGACCCCCAAAAAAAATATCCTAAAGCATGACTCCTAAGATGGACTTAGGACGATGATCCTTGTTAAATTATTCTACGTTGTTCCGAAGTTTGGCTCTGATACCGAGCTGTGAAGCCCCACCTCTATATCCACTCTAGCCAAGAACACTACGGAGTAATGCTGTCAACTAGCACGGAGAATAAGGCTGTTGAGGAGCGACCCTCCGTGTGATTGCGTTGTGCGAGCACCGATATGTCAGATAGTAGAGTATATTTCAATTAAGGAGGAAATCCGACATACCGATACAAACTCAAAGCTATCACAAAGTAGCTATATATAATCTTCGGAAACAAACATAGAAATAAGCATAACACAAATCAGTCACAGACATCCATATCACAAAGTCGAAAGAAGATATGAATATATAACTAACACATGAAAGTGTACATCGGAGTAGTGGTCAAAAAGATCCACAATAATACAAAAGAATAGCAACACGTGCTATACAAAAGAATACAACTATGAGTCTATATCTCAAGTGTATACAACAAAAAAGCTGCTAATCTAAATAGTTAGCCAAAAGTCAGAGTAGCAAATCCCGGGAAGAAGTCAAGCAGAAGCACCTGTAACATCTCGGTCTGACCCGAGTATTATTTAAGAAAATAATAAACAGATCAGTCTAGCTATAAATATCAGATGACATGGTATGAAATAAAGATATGGCATAAACATAAAATATCCATACTGACATACTACTATAAGTATGCAAATGATGATCAACAGAAGATCAATCAATAAGAGATAAATCAATATCACAAGAATCTTCTCAAAGATGCAAAGAGGGCATCATACCCTAAACTTGTACTCATAACAAGTCAATGACATAAATTCCAGAAATCAACACAAGAAATCCAGAAATCACAGAAAAAGGGAAAGAGGCCTATCACATGATGGTCCGAAGACCATGGGGAGCTACCCCATATGGGTGAGCCGGAATCACCCAGATGAGGTCTAGGCTAACCAAAAACCAAAAAGGTATGTGTGAGTGGAATCACACAAATGGTGTCTAGCCTAACCTCGCAACAAAAAGTTGTGTGAGTGGAAAGGCTAACCAAAAAGCAAAAAGGTATGTGTGACTGGAATCACAAAAATTTGACTTAAAAACCCAAAAATTGGAATATTCACAAAACCAATCCAAATCAAAAGCAAATTCACATGAAGAAGTGTTAGGAATTCATACCTAACAACCAAAGATAATTACAGTCATAGATGTGAGATAAAAATCTCACCTTTAAACCCAAAAACACAAGATTGAGAAGCTTGAAGACAAAGGAGGATCAACCACTCTTCAATCCCAACTCAAGAAGCTTGATTCTAAGATTAAAAGAGAAATATTTCCCAAATTAGGTTTAAGAATTTTCTGAAATCAAAGAGAGAATGAGTTGGGGAAGATGAAGAGAAGGCTTACCAATGGGTTCTCTTGAATTTGGAGCTAGATCTTGGATTTTGCAAAGGAACTAGGGCTTTGGATTTCTATTTCCCATTCCCTTCTACCATTTTTGTTTTAGAACTTAAAAGAGGAGGAAGTGAGAGTGAATGGGGAGGGATGATTTAGTTTGGGGTATTATTATGGCTAGTGGGCTGAACCTAAACCCAAAACCCAATAGATAAAGTAGAAAAAATCAACTTACTCCAAACACATCGAAGGTTATACTCAAAAAGGTCGCAAACGGGGTTTTGAACTCAATGGAAGTGGTCTCGAGTCCTAATTCGACTGTTTGCAAAAAGTAGCTTTTCGGACTAAAATCCGACGAACGATGAAATATTTAAATAAAATATTTAAATATACAATCGATAAATATGCGGGTTGTTACACCTAATGAAATATCCCTAACTCTATCAATCTTCCATTTGCGCTTAAGGTCAATTATGGAATCTTATTCCATCTTCATCAATTGGTTTTCTCAAAACTAGTTGGGTCGGTCCATTAGTGAACAGGTATGCTATCATTTTTCAATAATCTACTCTGTCAATCAACTCTCTCTGACACCGATAAACTACCTTTATCATGTGGAACAATTTGGAGCATGTCTCTCGACTTCCGATAAGCTCTAAGTTCTGTTTTGAACTATATCATGACGTTGTTATCATATAATAATGTTATAACATTCTCAGCATTTGGAATCACCCACAGCTCGGTTATAAATTTGTTCATTTAAATTTATGTACATTAGTTTTATTTCGGAGCCATTCAAGGTGATGTACTTAGCTTATTTCATTGAATCAACCACAACCTTTCATTTGGAACATTTTCAACTTAAAGATTTTCAAATCAAATTTATTATTGACATATTATACTCAATATCTCTTATGACACTTCTTCATAAGGAGTTTGTTGTTTCTGTAAACAATTCTCTAGTTTAGTGGTATCAATTTAGATTTGATATTTGCTTCATGCATCAAATACATAAACAAATCTCAATATCATAAACAACACAACATGTATGATAATTTCTACCGCCAATGCATTAGGAGTCCATCTTAGATGTTTTATATAAATAATTTAATAAGGTGTCCTTGCGTATAATTTTGGAAAATTCCCAATATCTTTTATCCTTACTATAAAAGACAGCATTTATAAATCCAATGTCGAGTATTAAAACTGATTTTAACACAAGTATATTGTTAACAATTAATAGTGTGTTGTTTAGTTATGGCTTAAAAATATCTATGTACCTTTATAGCTTTCTTTCATACAAGCACATCTTCCTCTAAATTTTGATTGTCAAACTATTTGATATTCTTGTCAAAACATTTGTCCAATTATGATGCTCGTCGAACGACACTTTCATATCTATTCTCGGATCATATCCAAAAAATCAAAAAACCAATACTGCTTCTACTGACTGTGGGACACTTTGGTTATTATGTGTATATAGTTTATTCTAACCATTATTTAGAATTTTCCGCTTCAAAAATATGTATATCAAAACATAAAATCATACTAGGTGATAATTTTGTGAGTAAAATCCATACCTACTTGAGCACATCGATAGTGAATCTATTACATTAATTTCAATTACGTTAATTTCAACAATTGAAATTTATGGTATTATTCTTATCAATATAGCTCACTATATTCTGTAAATGTCTTTTTCTTAAAGGCACATTTGCACCGGAAGGATCATATCCTTTCGGATACAAATATCAAAATCATATTTTAATAATGTACCTAGAATCTATTTTGAATTTGCACATCGCACCATTTCATAAAGTCAATACTCTTAAGGTATTATTAAACAATTGAGGAATATTTATTCCTAACATTGATAAGAAACTCACAGTTTCACTTTAACGTGCAAGAATACTAATTAGAGATTCTAATGTATTTGCGTTCATTTAGGTTTGGTCAATTTCACTCCATCCCTTATAATTAGTTTTATCTTTGAATCGTTCTAATTCTATTTTGCTACCAATAATTTCTCAAAGAAATTTCCTTACTATGAGTTGATGTTTCTTGAAACAAAAATTGTTTCTCAGTGTAAAGGAACATACAGTCACAAACCTTTCATGAATTGCCTTATATAAAACTGATTTTGCATTAGTTCATTATATATTGATGTTAACACCATATATTAGTCATCCACTGACTATTGTACCCTAACATTTTTTGGGCGATTCATACAAGATCCCTCACAAACAATTATTACGTGCAGACTTTCAATTTGTACAACCCGCCAACTCCTTGGCCTAGGATTTGTTGGCATTTCTTATAAACCCTCTTCTTGTCTAATTTTGTAAACTATTATTTAGATAAAATAATATTAATCTTGTGTACTGCTCTTAAGTACATAACCTTATTGAAAGAAGTTAACTCAACTTTACTAATAATTAATCGTACTTTCTTCGACAAAATTCGATTACTTCTTATCACTACATCATTATGTATCACAGGGAGGAGTGCCATTTTGAGACAGAATCTTTATTCATGTTAGGTATATGGAACTCCTTCCAATATACTCATCTGTTCAATCAGATCGGATCATTTCTATCGCATGTTACATTATTTACTCCCGTTTTATTTTCTATGAGCTTATAGCATACCCTTATATATGTGTCTCAAATACACATATCCATGATTGTGATGACTCATCAGTGAATATGACGAAGTACGTGGAAATATTTTGTATTAATAGATTTACTATTACATACATATATTTTTTTCAACTTAAAATGTTCATCAACTCCTATGATTCTCCCATGCATTGCCCTTAAATATTTAAGATATAATTAAATTACTACCATATAATTCATAATTATATAACAAAAATTATTTCTCAAAACCGCGGCTTAGTTTATAATTCCAAGATAATTGTAAATAATTTTAGATACTTCAGTATTTTCAGTGCATCACTTTGTTGTGAAAATAAATACAGTTTTATTTCATTATGAATATTCTTAATATATACTTTGAAATGTAACCATGTATATTTTTTAGTCGATACCCAAAAATAGTCAATATTTCATAAATAATTTTTGGTATGTTCCGCTAATTTTTTTTTAATAATTTGATGCGATCAATATGTGCTGTATGGCATGCTCTCACTTTTTCTGCTATTACTATAATATCATACTAAAATTGGAGATCCATTATTCATTTAATGTAGATTATTTATTTCACATACCGCAACTAGCTTATATCAGAGATTTCTTTGATCAAATATCTTAAACTCAAAGAAATAAATCTAATAGAAAACAGTTTTCTATATGAAAATACATTTAAAGAAGAAATCATTATTCTCATTCCAAAGTTAATTATTAATTATTATTATTATTATTATTGTTACAATTCTTGTTTTCGATGTTTCTTTATGAAGCATAAGTGACTATTCACCCTCTTCATTCCAATTGTACCTTAAATCATATCTACTCTTGTACATTCATTTTTGTTTCTAAATGGTCACCATTCAAAAGAAACACTCGTACTACAACATCATAATGAAATTTTTACAAAAACACACTTGATCATCCTTAACATTCAAGGACATCAAATATGTTGCACCATGTGTAAACTAATGAAACTAACATATCATCAATCGAATCCTTAGATATATATTGTAGTTTTTGTAACGACCAGAATTTCAGTCATTTGAAATTCATATATTTAATTGATTTTAAATATACACAAGTAAATTTTATAAGCTGAATAATTTATATTTCAAATATCGTGTTTTAATTGGATAATTAAATTGTTAATTTAATATTTGAAATTGCAGAAATAATTGAAAATCGAACTTAATGTGAATAAAAATGATTTATAAAGTTGTAATAAATTCTAGTTGAATTTGAATGATGTTAGAGAACTTTTAAAATTGAATTAAAAGTTAAATTCTAGAAATTGAATATTTTAATATAATTGACGAGTAAAAATAGTTATTTTTCAAACAGTCTCGGATTTCGACGAGACCAGTTTCATTGGATCCGTAATGTCAATTTATTGTAAGATTTCAAATCTCGTGTCAATCAGATTTCTGGGTTTGTCCGAGGCAAGCTAAAACGCCTAGAAATCTGTTTAAGTGAATTTTTAAATTTTAAATATTCGATTTGAAAACCTAGCTTTCAAATACGATCGAATTGGCTCCCAATATATATTCCATTGTGTTAGGAATAGGGGTAAAACATTATAAACGCCATGCGGCATGCTTCGTTTCGAGTTCAGAAATTTTTTGGATGAATAGTGCGCGTAAATTTTCTATAAAAGGACCTCACTTTTTCCTTTTTTCACAAACCCTAGGGTTTCATACCCTAGCCGCCACTTTCATTTTCTATGGCCAAAAATGCATGAAACTTCTCCTCTTAATATCTCGAAATCCACCAACAATTATCGAAAACTCCCAACTACAAACTTGTAGAGCTAGGTGAGATCTTCACATCCGTACGGTCGTGATCGTCATCAGAGCTTTGTGGTGGCCTAGATCTGGCTGTGAAGATGCACGTTCAAGCTCAAAAATCGAGGATTTGGTGCAACGGAGCTCATCCATATTCAGGCCGAAGGTGGATCTCGCGTAGGCCTTCGGCGTGGTATGCTCCGATCATCTTCTAGTGGGGCGTGTGATGGCTATAATTCGATGAAGAAGGGAGTGCTATGGGTTCGAACACAGAAAGTGACCTGGGAGTGTTTACGTAGGAGAAGGAAGGTTAAGGAATTTAATTACGTTCATTTATTAGCTAATGACATTATTACTATATTTAGAGTAGTACGCTCCGATCGTCTTCTAGTGGGGCGTGGTGATGGCTACAATTCGATGAAGAAGGGAGTGCTATGGGTTCGAACACACGGAAGTAACCTGGGAGTGTTTACGTAGGAGAAGGAAGGTTAAGGAATTTAATTACGTTTATTAGTTAGCTAATGACATTATTACTATATTTATAAATCGTAAAACTTTAACAATGCATAACTTTTTCATACGAGGTCCGTTTCGCACAAAACGAATTGCGTTAGGTTCGTATTCACAAACACTACGCGATGGAGCTGGTTTAGAGTTGATTGGAGCTAGTGTGAATTCTTAAGTAAAATTAAACACCTGTTTAATTTTATTCGGAATAAAACACTGCAACAGCTATTGGAAGCATTGTGAGTACAACTCACTCTTTCCGACTCATTGATATTTTTATATAAGTGAGAAATAATTTATTATATGATGATTGATGATTGTTTGGATGATATATGATATATTGATTGGTATTTGGATATATACCTGCCTAGTGGAGCAGATGACCCTATACGTTCCCGTGTATAAGCGGATGACCCTTTGTACGCGCGTCTGCCTTGAAGCAGACATTGTACATATATTCTAATATGTATATTTGTTTGCAGGTGACAGGTTGGACGAATTCAACTGGATTCCTCACTAGTATTGATTTATTTACAGATATTATCATCATATAATATATGATGTTTTGGTTGTTGTGATCGATGAATTTAGCGCTGTTGCAGCATTGTGCCTATTTTTGAAATTTTAAAATGTTGAAGTGATGATTTCCAAATTTAAAAGGATTCTAAAGTGATTTTAGAAATAAACGTTTTATTGATTTTTCAATTGAAAAGGAATTTATTTATTTTAAATAAATAATGTTATAATTTTTATCATTATAAAAATTATGATAGTTGTGAAATATAATTGAAATTATGGTTTTTTGAGAAATATAGTTGAAATGTGATTTTTGGAAGTATGAAGTTGATTTTATAAATAGTTTAAAGGGTGATTTTTGAATTTTTATAAATTGAAATGATGAAATTGTAAAGGAGATTTGTAAATGTTAAAATGAAGTTATAAATGAGTTTTATTGGTAAATGAGATATACAGGTTTATAATTGACGAAGTTATAAAAGAATGAAAATTGTAAATAAATAATTTATAAGGAATTAACTTATAGATTGGATTTTGGCTGTGAATGAGATAAATGGAATAGGTTAATAAAAGGATTTTATAAGTTGAATTTTTAATAAAATATAATTATGAATTTATAAATATTGTTTTATAAATGCGAAATCAATTGAATTTGATAAATTAAATATAGAAGTTTATTTAAAGGAATTTTATTCACGATTTTTGACAGTGGATTATTCTTTAAATTAAATGTTGAAATAATATTAAATTTGGTAAATGATTTATATTCACGATTTTGGACAGTGAATAATATACTAAAGAAATGTTTTGGAAAGTGATATTTTAAAATGGAGTTAAATGGTTTAAAGATGTTTTAAATTATGTTAAGGATCGAAACCATAGATTTCAACATTCATTGTTGAAATAGACGTTTTCGAAAAGTATAAGGAAACGATGGACTATAACATTGTTGTTACAGTAAATGATTTTCGAAAGGAAATGTTTTTGTATAGTATTGGGATTTATATATCTATCTTATTTTCGAATCCCTATACTATTGATTTTGGGTTGTCGTAACGATGTTTTACGCAACATTCATTTTGACCCAAATGAAAGATGTTTAAGAGAACGGTTTCCTTAAAGAATAAAATATATACTTAATCGTGATATAAGTATATATAATATTTTCTAAGTGTTGAAAATAAATAGATTTATGAATTACTTATTATTAAATAAGTATTTGGAAATGTTTTCCAATATGAAGTGAAATGTTTTGCGAATATATCTTTTTAAAGATATTTTGAAGTGAATATTTGGTATATGATTTAATGAATAGAAGATCAATCAAAAGGCCTAGTGATTGTTATGGTGTTGAATAGTTGTTTATTTGCTTCGATAGTTAAATAACCGACTATCAAAATTGGTAAAATTTTAGTTCCTCGACTTGATGTGGGAACAATTTAGTCATACACTTAGTACGTTGCCTTCTTTGTAGGCTTGATTATCATTGGTGTTGAGGATGTTGATTCGTATAGTGCGGAGTATTACTCCAATCTATCGAGCTTGGCCCGAAGGATAGCAGGTTGAAAGTTAGAGGCGTGATAAGTCTATGAGACTTAGTTCTGTGTGAGGTTGAGAAACGCTTTTGCGTTGTTGTTGCGAAGAGACCGGGATCAGATTTATCTGAAAACCACTTCGGACCAACGTATATGCGACGATTGTGCAGGTTGCTTTGTGATAATATTGATATTCCGGAGTTTCATAGTGGGGGACTGCTTGTTGATTGTTTGGGGTTAAAATCTATAACAACCCATATTTTGATAATTAAAAATATTAAATTTAATAAGGTTTTGGGCTTTAATATTGTCAGAAATTAAAACTTATGATTTATTAAATTGAATCTTATTAGATTAGAAATTTTGAATTTAAGATAAATCTTAAAACAAATAATTTAATGAGATAAAACATATAATTGGCTAATATTGATTGAATGTAATTGGCTACTATACTACGTTAACGTAATTTCAATCAACTTAAATAATAAAGGTTAATAAGGAATATAATAAACGATGTATAAATTGATGAAATCTTATGTTGTTAATTGCAATTTGTTTTAATATGGAGTGTGAAATCAATTATTTTGTACGTAAATTTATTAACCTTTGTTTGTAAGCAATAAGTTAATAGAAATGGATTATTAATGTATAAACGTTGTTTTATTTATTTTCTTATTATTAAATCCATTAGAAATTTATTTGGTAATTAATGGAGAACTAATGTTATTGAAATATTACAATTGATATAAGAAGAAACGTTAACTGTTGAGTGGTGAGTGTAAAACTTATGTTAATCAATTGCATAAGGGAATAGTTGATTTGATAATAAGAATGTAAATCGAAATAAAAGGATTTGTTTGAAATTTAAATATATAATGAACAGGTTTTATTACGTTTGTAATTAAATGTTGGAATTAAATTAGTATATAGATATTGGGTTTAACATAGAAAATTGGATTTCAAAGGAAACAATTGGATCAATTATCTTCCCTGTATTAGGGTATGTTTTGAGATTTAATCATTGTAAGTAATAGTAATTATATCTTGCCATTAATAAGAGATAGAAGTAAATGGTAATTAATTAATGATATGTGCAACATATATTTTGTGTTAAAAATATATTGAGAATTTCATTGAGAAATATTACGTTCAAATTGTAAGCACTTAAATTTGGTACATATATAACGATTATATGAAATTAATTGATAAAGAAATGATGTGGTTGTACGAAGTATTATTTTGGTGACTCTTTAATGGGATAATCTTTAAATATAAGTTGGTTTTAAAGGGGGAGGTGTTAATTGTAAATGAATGTGTAATGAAAAGAAATATGTTTTGATAAAAATAAAAGAAAAGGATGGTTTCTTGATAAGAATATTCTTATCAAATAAAGTGAATATTTCATCTATGAATGTTAATTTAATTTCATTAAAACGAAGAATTGAATTTTGTTGTATGTTTCTAGTTGGAATATTTGATTTATCTAAATATTCCTTAATTTGAATTTAATTAAAAAAATATATACAATAATAAAATGGTAAGAAAACAACTTGAAGGTTTGGTTAAGTTTTTGATTTGGAATAGTTAGCATATTAACATAGGAGATTTATTCCGTTTCAAATTTGACTTTGGGGTCTCAGTTCATCTTTTAATGTGTGGGGTGGTGGTCCTCATTATGTTAATTGTAGTGTTTAATTTTATTTACTGTTTACTAAATAAAAATACATATATGTGTGTAAATTTGAGCGTATTAGGGTTAATAAAATATGTTAAAATGAATTTTTTTTAGTATATTTGATTTTTGATTTCTATGTACGGACTACATTCTCAAATTTAAATCTGTCGCTTTCATTTATTTTATTTTATTACTACTTTCTTTCATTAAATACATGCCTCTTTTGGTCTTCGTTTTATTTATTTACACGCGAGCCTTGCCTTGAAATATTTCATTTGTGAATGTAGATTTAATTTCATTAGAGTAAAGAATAGAATGATTTGTTAAAAAAAATGAAATATACATTTATTTGAACGCTGTTTTAGCATACATATTGATTTCAAGAATAGGAATATAATTTAAGTAAGTTATTTATTACGGTGGTGTAAAACAACAAATTGATGAACATGTTTAAATGACTTAAGGAAACAATTATCCTATTTCTCGTCCATTTTGATTTATCTATTTTGAAATTTAACTTTGTTATTGATTGCAATTAATGTAATGGAAAGATTTCGATTAAAAGGAAAGAAAACTTTGATTGCAATTAATAGATTTAATAAAAGAAACGTACATTTTGTGTTAAACAGAAATGGCGCTTTAATGGAAATAAAAGAATTGAACGTTCTCATTTTTAAGGTAGGTATAATTTTATTAATTGTGCGTAGATAAAAATGTGTATGTGGTCCCTTTATTTCTTTCTATTTATTGCATGTACGTTTTAAAATAGTTACCTCATTATTAAAACTTGGTCCGTTCATTTCTCCTTCGGTTTAATACCTAAGCCTAAGCTTTTAGGCTATATTTAATTCTTTCCATCATTTTTGGTTATAAATTTTTTTATTTTCCTTTGGTTTGCAAATTTCCTCATTTCTACATACATTTCCTTATGCATTATCAATGCCTAAAGCATTTAAAACTAAACGTGCATTTTGTCCCTCCACCTTTATTTCCTTATTATTGAATAATCTATAATTTTATTTCTTCATTTGCATTTTATTTCTTCTATCACCCATATTCATTTAGTTCACATCTTTCAATACTACGTTTTAGGGCTGTTCATATTTTACTTTATTTCAATTCCTAGTTTGTTTATATATACCTTATTAGCTTTTCATTTGTTTCCATCTTCATTCCTTTAGCCATATTTCATTTTCTAATCTCATCTTCTATAGCTTCATTTTCCAAATAAAATTTCCATCTCATTTTTTTCTCTCTTCACCTTCCTCCTTCCGTTTTCATTTTTTCTTCTTTAAATCTCCTTCTTCTCTTTTTTTTTACTTCATTCTTTGTCTTTTTGTTTCTTCTTCTTCAAATCTTCTTCTTTTTGAAAGCTTCCTTTTCTTTTTCAATTCTTCATCTTCTTTAAATTTTCTTCTTCTTTTTCAAACATTCTTCTTTTTTTTCCAAATCTTTTTCTTTAAATCCAGATCTATAACAACCTCTCTATCTCTTCCAAAACATTCTAATAAAGATTAAGATAGAAGGAAACAACTCAAAAGGAGGAAGTAATAGCGGATCCAAATCAGACTAGAAAAGGGAAATCCAGAAGGTGAGTTTTAAACTCACTCACGAAATACTAAAATTTCATTGCAAGTTAAACCAGGTCATATGGTGATAAATTTGTGATTGTTGGTTTGGAATATTTATTATTATGTAATTTGAATAGCTAAATTCCAATATGTGATGACAAATAATTGCTGTGACATATTATTGAATTGGTTGATTTGTTGAATTGATTGATTTGAATGTTGATTGTATGTTGTGATGGATGCTATTGTGATTAAATGTATATTTGTTCATTTATTTGATATATCTTTGTTATCACCCTATAGTTTATTGTAATTATTTAAATTTCATGTCGATTATTTGCACACTGAATAAGGATGTAAAACCCATGAATTTCAAGTATTTACATCAGAGAAAAAATAGTATGTTTAGATTTACTATTTGAACCATAAAAATGATTTTGGGAAGTAAACCATCGTTATCTTACTTGAAAGTTTTCAAAATTAAATTTTGAAACATTGGGAAGTTTCCAAAAAAAAGTGATTATTAAAACTTTGGAACATTTTTATAACTCTAAAACTATGAAATTTAACTGGGAATTATTCTGTAAATTTGTAATTTACTAGAATGGATCTATTGTGAAATCCATTTTATTTTGAATGTGGAAGCAATAACATGTAACAACCCGCATATTTATCGATTTTATATTTAAATATTTTATTTAAATATTTTATCGTTAATCGGATATTGGTCCGAAAAGCTACTTTTTGCAAACAGTCAAATTTGGACTCGAGACCACTTCCGTTGAGTTCGAAATGCCGTTTACAACCTTTTTAAGTATAAACATTGATAGGTTTGGAGTTAGTGGAATTTCACTAACTTTTCCCGCTTCGGACTTTGGGTTAGTTTAGCCTATTAAGCCCAAGTTCCAACCCCCTTCTCCTTACTCTTCATAAATTTCCTAACTAACTCAAGCTTTGGCATTAATGGTGAAGAGAATGGGAAATTAAAACTCCAAGCACAAATTCAATTGCAAATCCAACATTCAACTCCAAATTCAAGTAGAAGATATTGGATTCAAGCTTTGGATTGCTTCTCCTTGATTTCAAGCTTCATCTTCATAAATTTTAGTGCAAATGTGAGATTTTTATCTCACAATTCTAGCCTATAACTATATTGGACTGTTGGGAATGATTCCCTATCACTTTTGCATGCATATTAGCATTTGATTTGGATTGGATTGGCGAAAAACTCAAATTTTTAGCATTTTGGTGAATTTTCTGCACTTAGGTCGTTCTGGCCATTTTTGGTGCTCGGAGTTAGGTCGCTCGCGACCTAACCCTTGGGTCGCTCGCGAGTTAGCACCATAGGTCGCTGGGCCATCTAAATGCTTGTTCGGTGTTAGGTCGTTCGGGCTTAGGTCGTAGGTCATAGGTCGTTCTGGCCATTTCTAACGTCTTCGGAGTTAGGTCGTATGGACCTTAGGTCGTAGGTTGTGTAGACCTTAGGTCATAGGTCGTATAGACCTTAGGTCGTAGGTCGTATTGACCTAGGTCGTAGGTCGCTAGACCCTGTCTCCTTAGGTCGCAAGACCTTGTAAACCGTTAGGTCGCGTGACCTATATCCCGTAGGTCGTTGGCCCCCTTAAGTCGTTAACTCGTTAACACGTACGGCTCTTAACCATTTTAGGTCGCGTGACCTTGTACTTGACTTAGGTCGTTAGGTCGTAAGACCCTAAGCCGTTTTCCATTAGGTCGCTAGTCCTCATACCGATAGGTCGGTGGACCTTAGGTTGTCCCACATTAGGTCGTTGCTGGCCTTAGGTCGCGTGACCTTGTTTAGACCGTAGGTCGTTGGTCGTAAGACCTTAGGTCGCCTGACCACTTAGGTCGCTTGACCTATTCAAATGTTAGGTCGCGAGTTCCTTAAGTCGCTCGTCTCTCTTAGGTTGCTCGCTTCTGCTAACTCGCGAA
The DNA here is from genome assembly GCA_030765085.1 of Allium cepa. NCBI lineage: Eukaryota > Viridiplantae > Streptophyta > Magnoliopsida > Asparagales > Amaryllidaceae > Allium > Allium cepa. Next base: position 826,318,974 of record CM060934.1, read on the forward strand.
CACCACTAGGTCGTTTGACCCCTTAGACCCCTAGGTCGCAACCATTAGGTCGCTCGACCCTATTCCTCTTAGGTCGTTAGACCTCATTTTGTCTTCACTAGGTCGTACCGTTTTGGACGGGGCGCTGCCCCGCACCCCGCCGGGGCGCTGCCCCCTGGACCCCCACGACCTGACCGGGCGAACCCCGTAAGCGGTGGCGTGGCCCCAGCACCCCCACCTTGGGGGGTTGCCACCCCCCCGGACCCCCCCGGACCCCCCCTCCGTAGGGGATCTTATCTGAAAAACATTGAGCTGATTTCCTTGGATTTTATTCACATCTCCGTATGCGATTTTTGTGACCGATTGTTTCTACAATTGCTTCTGTGTTTTGTCACTTCATAATATAAAGGCTTCAATACTAGTAGTAAATATCAAAACTCTTTTAACAAACAAATTCAACTCTATTTTTAATAACAAAGCTCTTTCCTTAAACCGTTTTCCAATCTATTAGTATATACAAACCTTTACCTCACTCGGATGAGAAATCTAATTAAACGACTTAGTAAAACAAGTGGTATGAAACGCTTGCGTTCACTTCGTCGGTTAATTCTTGGACTTGTTCGATTGAACCTCTTGTGACAATTTTATTAGTGAAGATTTACAGTTTGTTCGTAAATATTTAAGTTAAGCAAGTGGTTATGGGACATGAAGCTAAACTTCTATATTTACTAGCTTAGTGTAATTGACACTTCTCGTTGATCATGACGATCATTCTGATGATTTAGACTAGCAACTGTGCGATGTCTCTTGTTGCGAGGTTAGACTAGACACCACTTGTGTGATTCCAGTCACACATACCTTTTTTCTTTTTGGTTAGTCTGGACCTTAATCTGTGTGATTCCATTCACACATGTGGGGTAGCTCCCCTTGGTCTTCGGACCGTCATGTGATAGGCCTCTTTCTCTTTTCTATGATTTCTGGACTTCTTGCATTGATTTCTAGAATTTATGTCATTGACTTGTTATGAGTACAAGTTTGGGGTATGATGCCCTTTTCGAATCTTTGAGAAGATTCTTGTGATATTGATTATCTCTTATTGATTGATCTTCTGTTGATCATTATTTACATACTTATAGTGGTATGTCATTATGGATATTTTATGTTTATGCCATATCTTTTATGTTATATCATGTCATCTGATATTTATAGCTAGACTGACCCGTTTATTATTTTCTTAAATAATACTCAGGTCAGATCGAGATGTTACAGGTGCTTCTGCTTGACTTCTTCCTAGGGATTCATCACTCTGACTTTTGGCTAACTGTTTAGATTAGCAGTTTTTGTTGTATACACTTGAGATATAGACTCATAGTTGTATTCCTTTGTATAGCACGTGTTGCTATTCTTTTGTATTATCGTGGATCTTACTGACCACTACTCTGATGTACACTTTCATGTGTTAGTTATATATTCATTTCTTCTTCCGCCTTTGTGATATAGATATCTGTGACTGATTTGTGTTATGATTATTTCTATGTTTGTTTTCGAAGATTATTTATAGCCACCGTGTGATAAGCAATTACATGGATGGTCGCTCCTCAACAGCCTTATTCTCCATGCTAGTTGACAGCACTACACCGTAGTGTTCTTGGCTAGTGTGGGTATAGAGGTGGGGCGTCACAGCTTGGTATCAGAGCCAAACTTCGGAACAACGTAGAATAACTTAACAAGGATCATCGTCCTAAGTCCATCTTAGGAGTCCTACCTTAGGATTAATTCGAGTCTTCGTACCGATTCATCCTATTTTCTTTTGTGATTCCTTGTTTTATCTATCAAGATTGCTTGATATTCATTCTGAGAATAATCTTTTCCTTCTTCTTCCTTTCTTTCTTGAAGGAAGAAGAGATGGTTAGTTCTGGCAGTCCTAGCAACTGTGCGATGTCTCTTGTTGCGAGGTTAGACTAGACACCACTTGTGTGATTCCACTCACACATACCTTTTTGCTTTTTGGTTAGTCTGGACCTTAATCTGTGTGATTCCATTCGCACATGTGGGGTAGCTCCCCTTGGTCTTCGGACCATCATGTGATAGGCCTCTTTCTCTTTTCTATGATTTCTGGACTTCTTGCATTGATTTCTAGAATTTATGTCATTGACTTGTTATGAGTACAAGTTTGGGGTATGATGCCCTTTCCGAATCTTTGAGAAGATTCTTGTGATATTGATTATCTCTTATTGATTGATCTTCTGTTGATCATTATTTACATACTTATAGTGGTATGTCATTATGGATATTTTATGTTTATGCCATATCTTTTATGTTATATCATGTCATCTGATATTTATAGCTAGACTGACCCGTTTATTATATTCTTAAATAATATTCGGGTCAGACCGAGATGTTACAGGTGTGTGACGACCCGAAAATTTTTAGCAATTGGAATTGGAATATTCAATTAATTTTGAATATTTAAATGTTAATTTTTAACTTGAATTCAAATATCAAATGATTTGATAATTAAATTATTTAATTACATAAGTTAAAGTTGGGTAAAATGTTGAATCTGGGATTCTAAGCGTGTTAAAAATAATTTGAAGGCTTGTGGAATTTATATTAATAACACTGAAGATAGTAGAAGTTATAAAATTGAATTTAACAATGGTTTGTTCCGTTTTAAAATTCTATAGTTTAAATTGAATTTAAAAATAGCCTTCCGAGGCACAATCTCGGAATTCGACGAAACAAGTTCCATTGGATCCGTAATATTGTGATATTATAGGGTTTCAATTTTCGTGCCATTTGGAGTTGTCGTGTGAGCGTACTATATACAAATGCGCTGAGATTTTATATCGAAATTTCTTTTTATTCCGGGTTTTCCTGATCGAATCGAATAAGACTTATAACTTCGTCTCTTCCTTTACAAGCCTAAATATAAAATAAAATAAAAACAATATGTATTACTCGCGGCTTCTTCTGGAAGCCAGGCTGACATGTTTTTATATATTCACGCAAACCCTTCTCTAAATAAAAAAAAGAGAAAGAACCGAGCCCCTTCCTTCAGAATAAAAATTCACGAAAACAAAATATCTTCTCAAATCAAAACCCTCTGTTGTAAATGCCGAGCTTCCAATTGAACTCGCGGTGTCTGCATCACGCCACCATCATCGATCGATTAGGGTTTGGGAAGGTCGCGTTTTGGGTTGTTCGTGGCGGCTGCAGGGGGGTAGTCGCGCTCGCGTGCTTGTGTGAGGGTTCGGTGAAGTTTGAGGCGTCGCGACTTCGAAGTCGAGGCCGTGAGGCAGGGAGGGTCGGCGACGCGCTTTTGGTGGTCGCGATGTTGGATGACGGCGGCTGGACGAAGCGAGGCCATGATGCGAGTGTTGATTCGGCTGAGCACCGAAGTCGTGGCCACGTCGCTAGCACTTTCGCGTGGGGTTCAGGTGTTGGAGCAGTTAGGTATTTATTTAAATTTATGTATTTAATTTATATGTTTATGAATTTGAAATAAAAATAAAAATGAAACGAAATTTTATTTATATAGTAGAGTGTCGTAGGGTTTATATATATATATATTTGACTTTTCATGAAATATGTTAAGTCGCATATATTTTATAAAAAAAAAGGGAAATTTAGTTTAAATCAAATAATTTGTTAATTTAAATATATTATATGCTAGTTGATTTTTCCCTTTGGTTCGAATGTAAGTAAAATCGTATACATTGTTATACAAGGTCTGGAAATAGTAAGGAGACTAATTAGTGTAATTAACTTATATTAATTATTATTTTTAAACAAAGGGATTTTTATAGGAAAACTTTTAGTTAAATTAAAAATTAATAAATAGTAATAGATTATCTGATTACCTCAGATATTAATAAATTACATAATGTTATTCAAGGTCTAAAATAGAGAAACAAGCTGGATTGAAAATGGATTGGAATGGTTGCATGCGTAGTCAAAGGTGAGTTAATCTCACTCAGTTAAATTTAAATTTAAATTTAAGTAATTAAATTTAAATAATTTTTTGAATGGTTGAATTGATTGATGTGGTATAGTATGATATTTTGAAATTGGCATATTATATTGTGCTAACATTTGTGGATGCAGGGAAAACAGGTTGGAGGGATCCAACTGGACCCCTCACATTTATTTAAATTTATTCAATATTCTCTGTTGTGATTATTTGATATTCTATGATGAATTATGTGGGAATATTGAATGCTATGGTTGATTGAATATATTTGGGTAAAATGAATTACCTAAAATATATAAATTGGATTTTGGAAAGAAAATAAAAGAAGTGAATTTGTAAGCGAAATAATTATAGAAAACTTGAATGAATTAAGAATGAATTGGAAAGAAATAAGAGTAGTATTAAAATACTAATAAATAATTTCGAGTATGAAAGGAATTTTGAATAAAACAGAAATTTATAAATTGTAAACTCAAGTTATATTAATTAAAGGAATAAAGAATTATTTTAAACTTTAAAGTTTAAATTTATTTAAAGAATAAAGAAGTAACTTGAGAAATCTAAGAATTGGTATTTTCAGTTAAAAGTAATTTAACTCATAATTAAGGAAATAAAATCAAAAATTAATGGATTTTGAAATAGAAAGGAAGAAAATTGGAATTCAATTTGGAAATTGATTCAAGTGATAGAAATTGGAATTTCAAGAAGAATGTGAAGGGGAGTATATTTCTCTGGATAGCCAAGTACGGTTTTTTTTAAAGAAAATTTAAATATAAGATAAAAATTTAATGTGGTTTTAAAAAGCATATTTTAGAATATTTCTGAATGTTTAAAATTCATAAGTAAATATTTTTCAAATCTATTATTGTACTAACTATTTAAATGTGACTTAGTATTTTATTTTTAAGAGTGAAAACCTAGTTTTATATTTTATAAAGTAACTTTATTTTCAAAAATCATATAGTATGTATTTTTAGTAAATTATTGAAGTAGTTTTTTAAAATGAATGTTTTAAAATATATTTCAAAGTAAAGTGCTTTAAAATTATTTTAAAAGTCTTAAGTTTTGTGCTTGGCGATTTCAGTGGAAATAGAAACTATTTGGGAAATTGATTCTGAGAAAGGAAGATAGTTTTAAAACTGTTTTCAAAAGGGTTTGAAAAGTGAAAATATATCTTGTGAAGATATTTTTGAGGGTAATAAATAATTCAGGAAAATTATTTATTGGTTGATGGTTGATTGTGAATATTAATTGATAGTTAAATAACCGACTATCAATATTGGCCAACTGCGTTGATCGTTTCGAAGAGACCGGGATCGAGATTTATTTCTCGAAAACCACTTCGATCCGGTTTGTACGTTTCGCGAAAACGATTTTGAATTCGAAGATGGAGAAGTGCAAGGGCTAGTCGCTACTAATCCTGAGGATATTTCCAAAATGGATGTAGTAGGAATAGTGCTTTCGGTTCCGTTCGAACCCGGGACGGACTTGTATGGATGAATGCTTGCGAAACATCGTCAGGTGGACGATGGGCATTCTAAGTGAAAACGTTCTAAAAGGTAACGTGAGACGCCCCACCTCTATACCCACGCTAGCCAAGAACACTCCGGAGTAGTGCTGTCAACTAGCACGGAGAATAAGGCTGTTGAGGAGCGACCATCCATGTAATTTCTTATCACACGGTGGCTATAAATAATCTTCGGAAACAAACATAGAAATAATCATATCACAAATCAGTCACAGATATCCATATCACAAAAGCGGAAGAAGATATGAATATATAACTAACACATGAAAGTGTACATCAGAGTAGTGGTCAGTAAGATCCACGATAATACAAAAGAATAGCAACACGTGCTATACAAAAGAATACAACTATGAGTCTATATCTCAAGTGTATACAACAAAAACTGCTAATCTAAACAGTTAGCCAAAAGTCAGAGTGATGAATCCCTGGGAAGAAGTCAAGCAGAAGCACCTGTAACATCTCGGTCTGACCCGAGTATTATTTAAGAAAATAATAAACGGATCAGTCTAGCTATAAATATCAGATGACATGATATAACATAAAAGATATAGCATAAACATAAACATCCATAACGACATACCACTATAAGTATGTAAATAATGATCAACAGAAGATCAATCAATAAGAGATAATCAATATCACAAGAATCTTCTCAAAGATTCGAAGAGGGCATCATACCCTAAACTTGTACTCATAACAAGTCAATGACATAAATTCCAGAAATCAACACGAGAAATCCAGAAATCATAAAAAGGGAAAGAGGCCTATCACATGACGGTCCGAAGACCAAGGGGAGCTACCCCGCATGTGTGAATGGAATCACACAGATTGAGGTCAAGACTAACCAAAAAGCAGAAAGGTATGTGTGAATGGAATCACACAAGTGGTGTCTAGTCTAACCTTGCAATGAAAGAGACATCGCGCAATTGCTAGTCTAATTCATAAAGCGATCATCAAGATCAACGAGAAGTGTCAATTACACTAAGCTAGTAAATATAGAAGTTTAGCTTCATGTCCCATAACCACTTGCTTAACTTAAATATTTACGAACAAACTGTAAATCTTCACTAATAAAATTGTCACAAGAGGTTCAATCGAACAAGTCCAAGAATTAACCGACGAAGTGAACGCAAGCGTTTCATACCACTTGTTTTACTAAGTCGTTTAATTAGATTTCTCATCCGAGTGAGGTAAAGGCTTGTATATACTAATAGATTGGAAAACGATTTAAGAAAAGAGCTTTGTTATTAAAAATAGAGTTGAAATTGTTTGTTAAAAGAGTTTTGATATTTACTACTAGTATTGAAACCTTTATATTATAAAGTGACAAAACACATAAGCAAGTGTAGAAACAATCAGTCACAAAGATCGCATACGGAGATGCGAATAAAATCCCAGAAAATCAGCTCAATGTTTTTCAGATAAGATCCCCTACGGAGGGGGGGGTGGCAACCCCCCCAAGGTGGGGTGCGGGGGCAACGCCACCGCTTACGGGGTTCGACCTGCCCGGTCAGGTCGCGGGGGTCCAGGGGGCAGCGCCCCGACCAAAACGGTACGACCTAGTGAAGATAAAATGAGGTCTAACGACCTAAGGACTCAAGGGTCTAACGACCTAACGACTCAAGGGTCATACGACCTAACGACTCAAGGGTCTAACGACCTAACGACTCAAGGGTCATACGACCTAACGACTCAAGGATCATACGACCTAGCGACTCAAGGGTCCAACGACTCAGCGACTCAAGGGTCCAACGACTCAGCGACTCAAGGGTCCAACGACTCAGCGACTCAAGGGTCCAACGACTCAGCGACTCAAGAGTCCAATGACTCAGCGACTCAAGGGTGAACGACCTAACTCCAAACGAGCTAAAAATGGCCAGAACGACCTAGGGTTAACTCGTGAACGACTCACGACCTATGGACGAACGACTTAACTCCGAACGACCTAAAAATGGCCAGAACGACCTAGGGTTAACTCGTGAACGACTCACGACCTATGGACGAACAACTTAACTTCGAACGACCTAAAAATGGCCAGAACGACTCAAGTGCAGAAAATTCAACAAAACGCTAAAAATTGGAGTTTTTTGCCAATCCAATCCAAACCAAATGCTAACATGCATGCAAAAATGATAGGGAATCATTCCCAACAGTCCAATATAGTTATAGGCTAGAATTGTGAGATAAAAATCTCACCTTTGCACTAAAGTTTATGAAGATGAAGCTTGAAAGCAAGGAGAAGCAATCCAAAGCTTGAATCCAATATCTTCTACTTGAATTTGGAGTTGAATGTTGGATTTGCAATTGAATTTGTGCTTGGAGTTTTAATTTCCCATTCCCTCCACCATTAATGCCAAAGCTTGATTAGTTAGGAAATTTATGAAGAGTGAGGAGAAGAGGGTTGGAACTTGGGCTTAATAGGCTAAACTAACCCAAAGTCCAAAGCGGGAAAAGTTAGTGAAATTTCACTAACTCCAAACCTATCGATGTTTATACTTAAAAAGTTGTAAACGACATTTCGAACTCAATGGAAGTGGTCTCGAGTCCTAATTTGACCGTTTGCAAAAAGTAGCTTTTCGGACCAAAATCCGATTAACGAGTTAATATTTAAATAAAATATTTAAATACAAACTCGATAAATATGCGGGTTGTTACATAACGCTTAGCCTCAAGCTCATCAAATGGGAATGACTGAAAATCAGGGGTTATGCAGCACGGTTAGGTGGGTCATGCCCAAGCAGGACAAGATATTTCCCCTATCTAGATGTCCCTTATATATCTTTCGGCTTAGTGGGTGGTTGGTCGCGCCAACCACAGGGTTTATCTTGTTCGGGACTATTCAGTAAGGAATGGTTCCGGCCTTGTGTTGCAGGGGATGAAAGGAGTAATCCTCGGTACGGTGATCTAGGCCCCATACTGTGACAGGTGGTACCCCAGTGCCTAATCATTGTTGGAAATCCATTCTCCCTACGAGCCTTTTACGAGTTTTGTTTGTATTTCCCACTCTGTGGCTAGTAGCTGGAATTTAATCATATAACAATTTCGGCTATTTTATAAGTATTTGTATATAGACCCTATTATAATATCAGAGGATTTCTATAAAAATTGTTTTAGCTATCGTAAGGTAAAAACCCGACATGTTTATTTGTGGCGTGGTCTTACGAGATGCTTTTGTTTTCAAAGGATTTTAAACTTTAATAATCAATTGGGTGTGATTTTCTCACGCTGGTAATCCAGACTGACTCGGGTGTTATTTAACTGTAATGCTCGGGTCAGACCGAGTATTATAGAATACAGGATATGATGCTGTGGAGCTAAGGAGACGAGCTGGATGACGATACGTATTCTCGTACTTGTATATATATATATTTCCGCTGTTGAGTTGTTGTGTACCCATTGTATGTTATTGATGTGAGCTGTGACTGATGTACTCTAATGATGTAATGTATGTAAACAGATATATTTGATTTTGAGTAAAGATGATTTATTATCTATTATATTTTATTCCGCTGCGATGGTTAGATTCTGTTGTTGATTTTGTTTTCTCTTCTTCTACCTCTTCTTCTTAAACCCAAATGGTTCGTATTTCTGTGCAACTTGAGTTGATTGTTGCAGAATAGTGTTAACTCAAGGGGTACGGATTTGCGGGCTATTACAGTTGGTATCAGAGCTTAGGTTGGAGATAACCTTGGCTCTGGCGGGAATTACTCATTTAAAATAGAGTCCGTAGTACTCTATAATGAGTTTGAGCGTATAAATAAATATGAGCGCGTATTTGTTAGTGAATATAAATTGTTTTAATATTGTGTTCATTGGTTTATCGAGTGGCATATGAACCTTCGTCGGCACAGTCCGTACAACTGTATCGAAGGGGTTTCTAAACACTTGAATAGAACAATCGATAAGATATTGTTTTAAATATGGGTGAATGAAATAATTTTACCCAAAAACATATTTTGATATAAAGAATAGTTTTTGACAACTATTTAGCCAATATATGGTTGCTTGGATGTTAGGAAGAATAATGTTAAAGCATTATCATTGATAAGTGAGAATTTGACTAGAAATGGAAATGTAACTAAAAATTTAAGGAAATAAATTCGTTATAAAATAAAATTTATAAATATGTATTATAAATGTAATTTATGCATTAAAATACAATTAAATAAGAATTTGTACAAATAAAGTGTACAAATGAATTGTAGTTAAAAATTTATCTAAGCAGGCTTTAGAAGTTTAAAATCCCGGAGATTTGGAAATGTTTATCGAAGTGTTTTGATGATAAATGATGGTATTATTGTTTTGGAAGTAATTCTGAATGGAAATTTGTTTTAAAATGGATTTTGGAAGTGAAATAGCATTGAATTCACTTCAGTTACTGGGAAATACCTTCGGTGATGACTGCAGCATCATCGATGTTTATTTTCGAGTTTCTAAGTGTTGGATTGCTACCAAAAATTTGATTTGTTTAGAAAAGTTAGTTGTTTTTGAAATTTCAAAGGAAATTTGTTGGGAAGTAAAAACCAGGATTGGTTTACATTTTTGAGAAATGCGAGTTGAGATGTTGAAGATTTCAAAATAATTGAAATCAAAGTCGGGTGTTTTAAAATACTGAGGAGATAGGTTATAAGCCTATAAATTGAGATGATTTTAAATCAGGGAAATATAAGCTTTGGATGATGGAATTTAAATTTAAAGAGGAAAGTTAAAAATGAAATTAACTTGGACGGGAATAAATTATTTAACTGGATTGAAGTAATTGAGTAGGTTGGAAATAATATCCAGCTGTATTCAAATTAAGTTGAAATCAAATTGGGATTAAATAAAGTTGAGTTTAGAATGAAATTGAATTGGAATAAGAATTCAATTATGTTATTAAATGAAATTAAATTTTTATCTGGATAACTAGGAAATAAGTTGGATAAGAATTAGATTGAGTTAAATAAATCAGAATGACTTGTAAAAGAATTAGAAATCCATGAAATAAAAATATGCTTGGGTTACAACTAAGCATAAGGCTTGGGTTAAAAATAAAAGATGAATATATTCAAGCCTAGAATGAGTGTGATTGTATGAAATATAAGTTGTGACTTATAAATTGAAAATTGGGATAGAAAATCCAAAATAAATAGCATTGATGAATTAGAGAATAGAAATAAATCAAAACTTGAATTATAAACTAAATTGAACTAAGAAAATTAAATGAAGTGATATTTGGAATAACAAAATTCAAGTATTGGATTATAAATAAAGGAGGAACAAATTCGTTAATAAATTAGTTAATGAAATTGAATTGTGAGTTTATGATGAAGTTTGGAAATAAACTCGAGTTAAAAATTAAATTTAGTTGAAGTGTTAATAAAATTAAATATAATTGAAATGTATCGAATGAGAATGAAAATGGATTAAAATAGCAATGGTTTGAATGTGCAAATAAAATCTAAATAAGTGAAGATAACCTGGAAAATAGCCAGGTAATAAATTGACTGAATTAAATCTGGAAAGTTAAATTTTATAATAACCAATCAAATGAAATTTGCAGATTTAAAATGGGATTGGATTAGAACAAAATCAAGTTAAATTGAAAAGAGAAAATTTACTTGTAAAATGAAAATGAGTTTAAGTGTAAAATTTGAATAAATTGAGGTTAATGGACTTAGGCTAAATGAATGAAGGAAAGTTGAATTGAATTCAACTTAAAACCAAATTTAAAGATATTGGATGGAATTTAAACCAAGAAAAAATAAATTTGGATCGAAATAAAATTTGGTGAGTTGCCGATAATATTTAATGAAACGAAGATGCTTAAATAAATAATTGCAAACCTTTTTAAATTATTAAGGAATTTAAATGACTTGAGACAATAGGGAAAATAGAATGTTTTGAGTTTATTAGAATGGTTTAAGTGAATGTGGATAAACTCATTATATTGAATAAATAAATGGTGGAATAAAAAGTATCAAATGAAATGTGGTTTAAATAAGTTGAGAAATGGTTATTGAAGGAAATAGCTTGGGTTGTTTTGAGCTAAATAAAATAGTATGGAATAAAACGTTAATGAATGGATTGTGAATGAAATTTAAATGGAATGTGCCGAGCTAATTAAATGGTTGGGAATGGATTCAAATAAAAGGGAAGTTTAATTGGTAAATAAGATGAACCTAAATTGTTAATGGTTTTGAATGGAACTTGATTGAATAATGGAACTAGTTGGGTTAATAAATGAAATACAAGTGAATGTATTCAAATCTGAAATGGAAGCGAGGATAATTGGATTATGAATAAATTTGGAATGGAAATAGAGTTAAGTATAAATTGAGTTGAAATCAATTTAAATTGGTATAGAACGTAAGTACTTATTTATTCACCTAAATCTCGTTGAATTGCATGGAATAAATTGTTGTTTGTTGTAAATGGGGTAATTAAACATTCTATGAGTGAGAGTAGTAAAATAAATTCATTTTGAAAGCAATTGAATTGAATATGAGCTCAGTTTGCTTAAAAATAAATTAAACGTAAGTGATTGAGATTGCAACCATTTAAAATTGATGAGGTTGTATACGAATGGATTGAAAACCATTCAAATTGCATAAAAATGGTTTAAAAAGTAGAACAGTAGAATTAACATGGAAATTGTAGAAGTTGCTTATGGAAAAATGTTTGGTGTGAATTTCTTTTAGAATTCATATGTTTTAACTATCGCAAGTAAGTGAAATGTGTTAAACTTCTTATATTTGGCACTTACAAGTTTAAACTAAGTAAGTACAGGTACCTGGAAGCCATATGGCTGGATTTGGGTTGGGCTATTTGCTAAAAATAATAAGCTGCTTGCTTAAAATGCTAAATAAGGTACGCCTACGCAATAAAAATAGGAAATATGAACTGTTTTTGGTTTTTCCGACCGTGTGGGTCGATGTATATATATTTATCTCTTTTTTCAAATTGCAAAAGCTCCTCCGTACAAAGGAGACTCTGCCAAAAATTTTTAGAAATTTTGGGAGTTAGAAAATTTTGGAAAATTTTGTTAACGACAAAAATGGTTTCAAACTGGAAAATTGAAATAAATTAGTAAATGAAGCTAATTAAAGTAATGACATGAATTAGTTATAAATGAAAAATAAAATTTAACATTTGGAGTTGAAAATAAATTGAATTCGTATGAAATTGAAAGAATCAAGTTGAATAGAGATAGATATAAACTAAAGTGAAAGATGAAAATGAATATAAAAAGCATATATAATACTTAAACTAAACTTAAGAAAGGGATGGTAAATTCTTAAATGAAAAATAGACATTACAAATATAATTTAAGACAATATTGGAATGAATAGGTATTGTCATTAGGTGAGGAAATCGATGACATGTTTTGAGATATTATGATTGAATGTTAGTACTAAGCAGGATATGCAGGTAATATAAAGGGAAAAGGAAAAGTTGGATTGATTTCAAAAGATAAACTTTGAAATGCTCGACAAAAAGGTATGTATTTAAATTTGATATGAAATTTGATTGGGATTTGGATTGAGCCACTTGGCCTTTTGTTTTCTTTTTGGATTTGGGAGGCCATAGAGCCATTTTGTAGTTGTACCGAGTCAGCCGCGCAAAGGAGACGCTGGCGAAATTTTTCGAAAATTTAGAGAGTTATAAAATTTTTGAGAACATTTTGATAACTTAAAATCTAAATTTAAATTTAAATTTGAATTGATAAGTAAGGAATATAGTTTGAGGCTTATGGATAAGTTTGAAGGGATAGTGAGTCTTTGATAAAAAGATTTGTTTGATAAGTGGTTAAAAAACTATTTGGGTTGAGGGAATAGTTAACGGGATATAGATCATTCTTCCTAATTAGTAATTTCGGGGACGAAATTCTTTTAAGGGGGGTGGAATGTGACGACTCGAATTTTTTTAGCGATTGGAATTGGAATATTCAATTAATTTTGAATATTTAAATGTTAATTTTTAACTTGAATTCAAATATCACCAATGATTTGATAATTAAATTATTTAATTACATAAGTTAAAGTTGGGTAAAATGTTGAATCTGGGATTCTAAGCGTGTTAAAAATAATTTGAAGGCTTGTGGAATTTATATTAATAACACTGAAGATAGTAGAAGTTATAAAATTGAATTTAACAGTGGTTTGTTCCGTTTTAAAATTCTATCGTTTAAATTGAATTTAAAAATAGCCTTTCGAGGCACAGTCTCGGAATTCGATGAAACCAGTTCCATTGGATCTGTAATATTGTGATATTATAGGGTTTCAATTTTCGTGCCGTTTGGAGTTGTCGTGTGAGCGTACTATATACAAACGCGCTGAGATTTTATATCGATATTTCTTTTTATTCCTGGTTTTTCTGATCGAATCGAATAAGCCTTATAACTTCGTCTCTTCCTTTACAAGCCTAAAATATAAAATAAAATAAAAATAATATGTATTACTCGCGGCTTCATCTGGAAGCCAGGCCGACATGTTTTTATATAATCACGCAAACCCTTCTCTAAATAAAAAAAAAGAGAGAACCGAGCCCCTTCCTTCAGAATAAAAATTCACGAAAACAAAATATCTTCTCAAATCAAAACCCTCTGTTGTAAATGCCGAGCTTCCAATTGAACTCGCGGTGTCTGCATCACGTCACCATCATCGATCGATTAGGGTTTGGGAAGGTGGCGTTTTGGGTTGTTCGTGGCGGCTGCAGGGGGGTAGTCGCGCTCGCGTTCTTGTGTGAGGGTTCGGTGAAGTTTGAGGCGTCGCGACTTCGAAGTCGAGGCCGTGAGGCAGGGAGGGTCGGCGACGCGCTTTTGGTGGTCGCGATGTTGGATGACGGCGGCTGGACGAAGCGAGGCCAACATGCGAGTGTTGATTCGGCTGAGCACCGAAGTCGTGGCCACGTCGCTAGCACTTTCGCGTAGGGTTCAGGTGTTGGAGCAGTTAGGTATTTATTTAAATTTATGTATTTAATTTATATGTTTATGAATTTGAAATAAAAATAAAAATGAAATGAAATTTTATTTATATAGTAGAGTGTCGTAGGGTTTATATATATATATATATTTGACTTTTCATGAAATATGTTAAGTCGCATATATTTTATAAAAAAAAGGGAAATTTAGTTTAAATCAAATAATTTGTTAATTTAAATATATTAAATGGTAGTTGATTTTTCCCTTTGGTTCGAATGTAAGTAAAATCGTATACATTGTTATACAAGGTCTGGAAATAGTAAGGAGACTAATTAGTGTAATTAACTTATATTAATTATTATTTTTAAACAAAGGGATTTTTATAGGAAAACTTTTAATTAAATTAAAAATTAATAAATAGCAATAGATTATCTGATTACCTCAGATATTAATAAATTACATAATGCTATTCAAGGTCTAAAATAGAGAAACAAGCTGGATTGAAAATGGATTGGAATGGTTGCATGCGTAGTCAAAGGTGAGTTAATCTCACTCAGTTAAATTTAAATTTAAGTAATTAAATTTAAATAATTGTTTGAATAGCTGAATTGATTGAAGTGGTATAGTATGATATTTTGAAATTGGCATATTATATTGTGCTAACATTTGTGGATGCAGGGAAAACAGGTTGGAGGGATCCAACTGGACCCCTCACATTTATTTAAATTTATTCAATATTCTCTGTTGTGATTATTTGATATTCTATGATGAATTATGTGGGAATATTGAATGCTATGGTTGATTGAATATATTTGGGTAAAATGAATTACCAAAAATATATAAATTGGATTTTGGAAAGAAAATAAAAGAAGTGAATTTGTAAGCGAAATAATTATAGAAAACTTGAATGAATTGGAAAGAAATAAGAGTAGTATTAAAATACTAATAAATAATTTCGAGTATGAAAGGAATTTTGAATAAAACAGAAATTTATAAATTGTAAACTCAAGTTATATTAATTAAAGGAATAAAGAATTATTTTAAACTTTAAAGTTTAAATTTATTTAAAGAATAAAGAAGTAACTTGAGAAATCTAAGAATTGGTACTTTCAGTTAAAAGTAATTTAACTCATAATTGAGGAAATAAAATCTAAAATTAATGGATTTTGAAATAGAAAGGAAGAAAATTGGAATTCAATTTGGAAATTGATTCAAGTGATAGAAATTGGAATTTCAAGAAGAATGTGAAGGGGAGTATATTTCTCTGGATAGCCAAGTACGGTTTTTTTTTAAAGAAAATTTAAATATAAGATAAAAGTTTAATGTGGTTTTAAAAAGTATATTTTAGAATATTTCTGAATGTTTAAAATTCATAAGTAAATATTTTTCAAATCTATTATTGTACTAACTATTTAAATGTGACTTAGTATTTTATTTTTAAGAGTGAAAACCTAGTTTTATATTTTATAAAGTAACTTTATTTTCAAAAATCATATAGTATGTATTTTTAGTAAACTATTGAAGTAGTTTTTTAAAATGAATGTTTTAAAATATATTTCAAAGTAAAGTGCTCTAAAATTATTTTAAAAGTCTTAAGTTTTGTGCCTGGCGATTTCAGTGGAAATAGAAACTATTTGGGAAATTGATTCTGAGAAAGGAAGATAGTTTTAAAACTGTTTTCAAAAGGGTTTGAAAAGTGGAAATATATCTTGTGAAGATATTTTTGAGGGTAATAAATAATTTGGGAAAATTATTTATTGGTTGATGGTTGATTGTGAATATTAATTGATAGTTAAATAACCGACTATCAATATTGGCCAACTGCGTTGATCGTTTCGAAGAGACCGGGATCGAGATTTATTTCTCGAAAACCACTTCGATCCGGTTTGTACGTTTCGCGAAAACGATTTTGAATTCGAAGATGGAGAAGTGAAGTGCAAGGGCTAGTCGCTACTAATCCTGAGGATATTTCCAAAATGGATGTAGTAGGAATAGTGCTTTCGGTTCCGTTCGAACCCGGGACGGACTTGTATAGATGAATGCTTGCGAAACATCGTCAGGTGGATGATGGGCATTCTAAGTGAAAACGTTCTAAAAGGTAACACTTAGCCTCAAGCCTCATCAAATGGGAATGACTGAAAATCAGGGGTTATGCAGCAAGGTTAGGTGGGTCATGCCCAAGCAGGACAAGATATTTCCCCTGTCTAGATGTCCCTTATATATCTTTCGGCTTAGTGGGTGGTTGGTCGCGCCAACCACGGGGTTTATCTTGTTCGGGACTATTCAGTAAGGAATGGTTCCGGCCTTGTGTTGCAGGGGATGAAGGGAGTAATCCTCGGTACGGTGATCTAGGCCCCATACTGTGACAGGTGGTACCCCAGTGCCTAGTCATTGTTGAAAATCCATTCTCCCTACGAGCCTTTTACGAGTTTTGTTTGTATTTCCCACTCTGTGGCTAGTAGCTGGAATTTAATCATATAACAATTTCGGCTATTTTATAAGTATTTGTATATAGACCCTATTATAATATCAGAGGATTTCTATAAAAATTGTTTTAGCTATCGTAAGGTAAAAACCCGACATGTTTATTTGTGGCGTGGTCTTACGAGATGCTTTTGTTTTCAAAGGATTTTAAACTTTAATAATCAATTGGGTGTGATTTTCTCACGCTGGTAATCCAGACTGACTCGGGTGTTATTTAACTGTAATGCTCGGGTCAGACCGAGTATTATTGAATACAGGATATGATGCTGTGGAGCTAAGGAGACGAGCTGGATGACGATACGTATTCTCGTACTTGTATATATATATATATTTCCGCTGTTGAGTTGTTGTGCACCCATTGTATGTTATTAATGTGAGATGTGACTGATGTACTCTGATGATGTAATGTATGTAAACAGATATATTTGATTTTGAGTAAAGATTATTTATTATCTATTATATTTTATTCCGCTGCGATGGTTAGATTCTGTTGTTGATTTTGTTTTCTCTTCTTCTACCTCTTCTTCTTAAACCCAAATGATTCGTATTTCTGTGCAACTTGAGTTGATTGTTGTAGAATAGTGTTGACTCAAGAGGTAAGGACTTGCCGGCTGTTACAAGGTGCTTCTGCTTGACTTCTTCCCATGGATTCATCACTCTGACTTTTGGCTAACTGTTTAGATTAGCAGTTTTTGTTGTATACACTTGAGATATAGACTCATAGTTGTATTCCTTTGTATAGCACGTGTTGCTATTCTTTTGTATTATCGTGGATCTTACTGACCACTACTCTGATGTACACTTTCATGTGTTAGTTATATATTCATATCTTCTTCCGCCTTTGTGATATGGATATCTGTGACTGATTTGTGTTATGATTATTTCTATGTTTGTTTTCGAAGATTATTTATAGCCACCGTGTGATAAGCAATTACATGGATGGTCGCTCCTCAACAGCCTTATTCTCCATGCTAGTTGACAGCACTACACCGTAGTGTTCTTGGCTAGTGTGGGTATAGAGGTGGGGAGTCACATAACATTTCAAGAAATTTGAACCTTCAAAAATGTAGTTATCTGCATTCCTTATTTCATTTACTTTTGATTTAATTTGCATAAGAATTTTAGTTCTGACTCGAGTGTATTATTTTTCTTTATGCTTGGGTCAGCTTGAGTTTTTCAGCATTGAAGACTATTTCTGGTGGACGAAGATGAAGATTCAGTATATTATTTCTATTTATTATTCCACTACATTCTATGTTCCGCTGCATTATTTGGTTATTTATGATATATGTATAACTCTGATTTGAATTTGTAAAAGTGTAATGACATGATATTTGTAAAACTGCTTCATGAACTGTTTATTTGATTATCATATTTTGTCGTTACGCTGCGAGATTCTATATTTTGTTTTTCTTTCCTTTTTCTTTTTTTCCTTATTTACCCCATTAACAATCCTCCCTTTTGAATGGTTTGATTCTGACATGTGTGTTTACTGTCGATTTGAACTGTCCAAAAAGGTGGCCTGTTATAGTTGGTATCAGAGCTTTGGTTTAGACATACCTTAGCCTGTTGGGGTTAACTCATTAGAGATATGGATACCCTAGAATAAGTTGTCTGAGTGTATATACGAGAGCGCGTATTTGTAAGTGTTATAAAAATGTTTTATATAAATTTTGAAATGAAATTATTTTTCCTAATATTATATGATATATATAAAGGAATAAATTTTTAAGACTAATATATTTATTTGTAATGTGTTTGATTTATGAAATGGTAATATTTAATTATTATCATTTGTGTTGACATATTGTATTTAATCCAATTATAAACATTGGTTAATTAATGTTGATTGAATTAATGGACTAAACACTAGTTTAATAATGGTGTATTAAAGAGAATAAAATGAATAATTAGGATATTTGTTTATGAAATTGAAATATTGATATGAATTTTGTTGTTTATTGACATGTAGTTTCATCTATTGGAAAAAATGGAATATTTGGATATTTTGGATAATCGAAAACTTTTTGTATTAATATAAGAGTGAAACTTGATAATTAGGTTGAATTATATAGTTGAATTGATAACCTTAATTTGAAAGAAAGTAAAATAAGGTTTAATTTGTTATATCTAAGTTTAGTAAATGAATAGAATTGGGGTATACATTCTTAGCATGTAATGTAATAATATACAAGTGTGAACTTTAAGCCTTGGGATGTTTAAATTGAAATTGTGATTAAGGAAATGTTGTAAATGAGATTAAATTGGAAAAATATGTTTATAAACTTAATTAACATTTATGAAACATGTCATAAATAAATTTAAAGGCAAAGATGAAACTAAATGGAATAAGCAATATGAATTAAAAGTGAAATGATTTTAAATAAAGCCATGACTTGTAAATTGTTATGAAATAAATAGATGTTGCAATAAATGGTTATAAATAAAGTTGTGATAACTTTAAACTCGAACAATATCTTATAAAAAGGAATTAAGTTTTATAAATTGGTCGTAAAGAAATTCCTTATGAAATGATTTGCAAATAAGTTCGTTTTAAATGAGAAATATTACATGTGAAATGAATGTAATTTAAATTAAAGAGAAATATAAGCAATATTATGAGAATGGATATATTAATGTTTATATTAAATGAAGAAATTCTATGAAACAAATATTAAAGTATGAAGTGATATTTGTGTTAATCGATGAGATTAAAAATGATTTATAACTGAAGGGTTAAATTTGAAATTCGAGAATTGAATTCCGGTATTTTGTAATTAGTTTAAGATTTTGGAAATATGTATAATAATAATACAATTTAGTAGTATTTTCCAAATAAGAAATGTTTCAAATGAGTTCAAATGAATTCTAATGATTTCAAAGAAATCTCAATGAAGTTTTCAAGAAAATAGATATCCAGAACTCACTTATGTCGCTGGAAAATAATTTCAGTGATGAGTGCACGCATCATCGACATTGATTTTCGAGTCTCAGAGTGGGGAGAGGCCACTTTAGTAGCTTTGCTATGCAAGTGATTTTGTGAAACCAATTTTGATTTCCAATTCCGAAGTATGATTTGATATTCGAAAGATACATGTATATATATTTGAAATGATTTGAAATGAACCGGTGTTCAATCCTCAAATTTCGAATTTGGTTTAGTATAACTCTATTATAAAAAAATTGATTTACTAATTTGTTGCTGATTTCCAACTCTTGGATTTGAAATTTGATTTCACCGACTATTTTGAAGGTTCGAGCACTTCCAAATCAAGGTTTAAAATTTTAAAACTAAGAAATTTCGAAGAGTATAAATATTTGATCAAGAATATAATTTTAATTTTGTATGTTTAAAGTATAAAGGGTATGACTTAAGTAGATTTGAAAATTTTGTTAAATAAATAATTTGCGAAAAGGAAATTTGGATTTTTCATATAGAAATAAAAAGTTTAAAGGTTTTAAAGGGATAGTTATAAAGTTGGAAACTGGAATTATTTTCTAAACCTATTATTTTGGGAGCTTTGAAATTGAGATATTTAATTTGGAAGAAAATTATGAAATTATATATGATTTTGAAATGAATTAATATAGAAATAATTTGAAATTGAGAACCTTATATTATTAAGTACTTGATTTGGAAATGGTCGAACTTATATAAAATGGATTTGTATAAGTAAGAAGTTGATTTGAAATCTATTGATTTGAAAGGTACTCAATTTGGAAAGAGAACTTTATATAATCGAAGCCTACATAAGTGTGATTTGATATACTATTGATTTGGAAAGTATTCGATTTAAAAATTGGATTCATATATGTAATGGACTTTATATAAGTATGATATTTGAAAGTATTTGGAAAGGTACTATATGATATATATTTCGAAGTAAAGATATGGAAAGTGCCTTCTGCTTGATATCCTCTATGTGGCCACATTGTGGATTCATTCTATCGATATTATTCTCCCCGATTTTTGGTTTTCCGGATGTGATACTCGAGTGTTTCCACCGTGGCGTAACCCATGGTTTTTTTCTCTTGCGACTGCATAGCGCAACTGCCTGGCTGAGTCTGGCCTAGGGGTACAGATTGTTTCCTGGGGGATCCAGGCGTAACCATTGTGTATCCCGCAATCTGTGTAGGTCGCATTAGTAGCGAAACTGCCTGGCTGAGACAGCCTAGGGGTACAGATTGTTTCCTTGGGGACCCAGGCATAACCATTGTGTATCCTGCACCCTATTAGTCATCATGGCGTAACTCGCAGGGCTGAGAAAGCTTACGGATATGGATTATTTCCTAGGGGATCCAGGCGTAACCATTGTGTATCTGCGAACCATGGTTGGACAAAGGTTTTGGTTTGGTTGTTTTGTTTGGATTGTACTTTCCATATCTGTCTTTAAAGGTTTTTCAAGTATTTTCACTGGTTGTTGAAACAGGTCTACTAAGTACTTGAAGAATTCTATCTTTGCGCCTGATCAACGCATGGCCAGAGTCTGCAAGAACGAGGATAAACCTGTTAAGACATCGAGTTATAAAAGTATTTTGATAAAGTATTATATAAAAGACATTTTGGTCATTTTTTGTCAATTCTAAATACTTTAAAATGTTTAAAATATTGTTTAATAACTTACAACATGGTTTAATAGTAAATTATCAGTGTTGTAAATATTTTAGAAGTTAATAATTAAATAAAATATATTTAAAGAAAATGATTATTGATTTATTAATAATATTTGGAAAGTATCTTGAGATAAAATTAATAAATTTATAAATAATGGATTTAATGTTTTTAATAGCTTCTTTGCAAATATAAGTAATGATGTAAATAATTATTTTCAAATACTTTACATATATTTATAAAGATGTTATTTAAAATATTATAATGGTATTTATAAATGAAGCAAGAAACTTTAAAAATGAATTTTTGAAAAGTATTAAAGATGATTGATTTGCAAATAATGCTTTCAAATGAATATTTCGAGTAAAATTTATATAAGTTTCTTTGAATGTATAATTTAAAGATATCATATAAATGGAAAAAAGAAAAAAAATTTGATTTGCGAAGTTTATTTATAGAAATATACTTGACAAATAAATTTGATTCCCTATGTTGGAAGTATTGTTTGAAATATTTACTTGATTTCAAAGTACTAATAGTAAAGTTTATAGGTTTATTTACTATTTGAATTTTGTATTAGAATATTCATTTTGAAACAAGTGTTTAAATTAAATATGAAGGTATGAAATTTTATACTTTGTTTTAGGAAATTTAATGTATGATTTGAGTATACTATTAGTTTCAGTTTAATAATATTGAGTTTATACTTATTTTAAAAAATAATGAGTCTAATAAATTTTTGGATTTAAGGAACCTTATTTTAAATCTTATTATAATGTTTTGATATAAATTTCTAACATTGTTTTAGACTTTTGAAAAATCTTTGCATAATGCTATGAGGATGTTTTAAATATATCTTATATTTTTACTAAGTGAATGAGGTTAAATGTTTTAACTGAATTTTTAGATATGTTGAAATATTTCTTTTCTCTTCAAGGGAAAATACCATAAAACTTAAATTTTTATTTAATAACCGAATGGAGTTATTTTCAGATTTATATTAAATTTAAATATGTAAGTTGAATTGTTTATAAATTGATCATTTTGAATAAAATATTTCAAATTCCTCGATTCCTTGTTCCTTTTCGAGGACGAAAATGGTTTGAGAGGGGGAGACTGTAACAATCCATATTTTGATAATTAAAAATATTAAATTTAATAAGTATTGGGCTTTAGTATTGTCAGAAATTAAAATTTATGATTTATTAAATTGAATCTTATTAGATTATAAATTTTGACTTTAAGATAAATCTTAAAACAAATAATTTAATGAGATAAAACATATAATTGGCTAATATTGATTGAATGTAATTGGCTACTATACTACGTTAACGTAATTTCAATCAACTTAAATAATAAAGGTTAATAAGGAATATAATAAACGATGTAAAAATTGATGTAATGTTATGTTATTAATTGCAATTGGTTTTAATATGGAGTGTGAAATCAATTATTTTGTACGTAAATTTATTAACCTATGTTTGTAAACAATAAGTTAGTAGATATGGATTATTAACGTATAAACATTGTTTTATTTATTTTCTTATTATTAAATCCGTTAGAAATTTATTTGGTAATTAATGAAGAATTAATGTAATTGAAATATTACAATTGATATAAGAAGAAACGTTAACTGTTGAGTGGTGAGTGTAAAACTTATGTTAATCAATTGCATAAGGGAATAGTTGATTTGATAATAAGAATGTAAATCAAAATAAAAGGATTTGTTTGAAATTTAAATATATAATGAACAGGTTTTATTACGTTTGTAATAAATGTTGGAATTAAATTAGTATATATATATATTGGGTTTAACATAGAAAATTGGATTTCAAAGGAAACAATTGGATTAATTATCTTCCCTGTATTACAGTATGTTTTGAGATTTAATCATTGTAAGTAATAGTAATTATATCTTTCCATTAATAAGAGATAGAAGTAAATGGTAATTAATTTATGATATGTGCAACATATGTTTTGTGTTAAAAATATATTGAGAATTTCATTGAGAAATATTACGTTCAAATTGTAAGCACTTAAATTTGGTACATATATAACGATTATATGAAATTAATTGATAAAGAAATGATGTGGTTGTACGAAGTATTATTTCTGTGACTCTTTAATGGGATAATCTTTAAATATAAGTTGGTTTTAAAGGGGGAGGTGTTAATTGTAAATGAATGTGTAATAAAAAGAAATATGTTTTGATAAAAAGAAAAGAAAAAATGGTTTCTTGATAAGAATATTCTTATCAAATAAAGTGAATATTTCATCTATGAATGTTAATTTAATTTCATTAAAACGAAGAACTGAAATTTGTTGTATGTTTCTAGTTGGAATATTTGATTTATCTAAACATTCCTTAATTTGAATTTAATTAAAAAAAATACAATAATAAAATGGTAAGAAAACAACTTGAATGTTTGGTTAAGTTTTTGATTTGGAATAGTTAGCATATTAACATAGGTGATTTATTCCGTTTCAAATTTGACTTTGGGGTCTTAGTTCATCTTTTAATGTGTGGGGTGGTGGTCCTCATTATGTTAATTGTAGTGTTTAATTTTATTTGCTGTTTACTAAATAAAAATACATATATGTGTGTAAATTTGAGCGTATTAGGGTTAATAAAATATGTTAAAATGAATTGTTTTTTTTTATATTTGATTTGTGATTTCTATGTATGGACTACATTCTCAAATTTAAATCTGTGGGTTTCATTTATTTTATTTTATTACTACTTTCTTTCATTAAATACATGCCTCTTTTGGTCTTCGTTTTATTTATTTACACGCGAGCCTTGCCTTGAAATATTTCATTTGTGAATGTAGATTTAATTTCATTAGGGTAAAGCGTAAAATGATTTGTTAAAAAAAGGAAATATACATTTATTTGAACGCTGTTTTAGCATACATATTGATTTCAAGAATAGAAATATAATTTAAGCAAGTTATTTATTACGGTGGTGTAAAACAACAAATTGATAAACATGTTTAAATGACTTAAGGAAACAATTATCCTATTTCTCGTCCATTTTGATTTATCTATCTTGAAATTTAACTTTGTTATTGATTGCAATTAATGTAATGGAAAGATTTTGATTAAAAGGAAAGAAAACTTTGATTGCAATTAATAAATTTAATAAAAGAAACGTACATTTTGTGTTAAACAGAAATGGCGCTTTAATGGAAATAAAAGAATTGAACGTTCTCATTTTTAAGGTAGGTATAATTTTATTAATTGTGCGTAGATAAAAATGTGTATGTGGTCCCTTCATTTCTTTCTATTTATTGCATGTATGTTTTAAAATAGTTACCTCATTATTAAAACTTGGTCCGTTCATTTCTCCTTCGGTTTAATACCTTAGCCTAAGCTTTTAGGCTATACTTAATTCTTCCCATCTCATTTTTGGTTATAAATTTTTTTATTTTCCTTTGGTTTGCAAATTTTCTCATTCCTACGTACATTTCCTTATGCATTATCAATGCCGAAAGCATTTAAAACTAAACGTGCATTTTGTCCCTCCACCTTTATTTCCTTATTATTGAATAATCTATAATTTTATTTTTTCATTTGCATTTTATTTCTTCTATCACCTCATATTCATTTAGTTCACATCTTTCAATACTACGTTTTAGGGCTGTTCATATTTTACTTTATTTCAATTCCTAGTTTGTTTATATATACCTTATTAGCTTTTCATTTGTTTCCATCTTCATTTCTTTAGTCATATTTCATTTTCTAATCTCATCTTCGATAGCTTCATTTTCCAAATAAAATTTCCATCTCATTTTTTCTCTCTCTTCACCTTCCTCCTTCCATTTTCATTTTTTCTTCTTTAAATCTCCTTTTTCTCTTTTTTTTACTTCATTCTTTGTCTTTTTGTTTCTTCTTCTTCTTCTTTTTGAAAGCTTCCTTTTCTTTTTCAATTCTTCATCTTCTTTAAATTTTCTCCTTCTTTTTCAAACATTCTTCTTTTTTCCAAATCTTTTTCTTTAAATCCAGATCCATAACAACTTCTCTATCTCTTCCAAAATATTCTAAAAAAAAGATTAAGATAGAAGGAAACAACTCAAAAGGAGGAAGTAGTAGCAGATCCAAATCCGACTAGAGAATGGAAATCCAGAAGGTGAGTGTTTAAACTCACTCTCGAAATACTAAAATTTTATTGCAAGTTAAATCAGGTCATATAGTGATAAATTTTTGATTGATGGTTTGGAATATTTATTAATATGTAATTTGAATAGCTAAATTCCAATATGTGATGACTAATAATTATTGTGACATATTATTGAATTGGTTGATTTGTTGAATTGATTGATTTGAATGTTGATTGTATGTTGTGATGGATGCTATTGTGATTGAATGTATATTTGTTCATTTATTTGATATATCTTTGTTATCTCCCTATAGTTTATTGTAATTATTTAAATTTCATGTTGATTATTTGCACAGTGAATAAGGATGTAAAACCCATGAATTTCAAGTATTTACATCAGAGAAAAAATAGTATGTTTAGATTTACTATTTGAACCATAAAAATGATTTTGGGAAGTAAACCGTCGTTATCTTACTTGAAAGTTTTCAAAATTAAATTTTGAAACATTGGGAAGTTTCCAAAAAAAGTGATTATTGAAACTTTGGAACATTTTTATAAATCAAATCTCTAAAACTATGAAATTTAACTGGGAATTATTCTGTAAATTTGCAATTCACTAGAATGGATCTATTGTGAAATCCATTTTATTTTGAATGTGGAAGCAATAATATTTCCAGAAATTTGAACCTTCAAAAATGTAGTTATCTGCATTCCTTATTTCATATACTTTTGATTTAATTTGCTTAAGAATTTTAGTTCTGAATCGAGTGTATTATTTTCCTTTATGCTCGAGTCAGCCTGAGTTTTTCAGCATTGAAGACTATTTCTGGTGGACGAAGATGAAGATTTAGTATATTATTGCTATTCATTATTCCACTACATTCCGTGTTCTGCTGCATTATTTGGTTATTTATGATATATGTATAACTCTGATTTGAATTTGTAAAAGTGTAATGACATGTTATTTGTAAAACAGCTTCATGAACTGTTTATTTGATTATTATATTTTGTCGTTACGCTGCGAGATTCTGTATTTTGTTTATCTTTCCTTTTTCTTTTCTTTTTCTTTTTTTTTCTTATTTACCCCATTAACAATCCTCCCTTTTGAATGGTTTGATTCTGACAGGTGTGTTTATTGTTGATTTGAACTATCCAAAAAGGTGGCCTATTACAAAATCCCAATATACATCCAGTAGTAGTGGTCTTTTCATTATGAAATATCCAATGCAAGGATTATTCGCTACTAATCCTTGGGATTTTCCGACAGGATGTGGTAGGAAATGTTATCCCGCTTTTTGGCAAAGCCGTGATACCAAAAGATCGGTCAAAAACAAAAGACAGTTCGTCTCAGAGATTGGTTGTACTTCACTTCGCTATGGATATCGATGAATTTTGTTCGAGCCCCGATCAGGCTACAATTAATAGGACATGGCTAGCAAATCCACAAGAGCCAACGTTTCAAGTTTCAAGTCAATCCGAGTTCGTATGCTCAAGATATGATGAATTCAGTTTGAGAGAGATAGCCCTTGTTTGGTTCGAATCCATAGGATACCTCATAGTTCGAATCGATGGCCAGGAATCATGTTCGCATCCATCGGTTCGACTCCGTCTACGTCGAATCCATCAAGCTTGGAAGTCCTTCGAATCCATCGAGTTCCTCCTACTTCGAATCCATGGAGTCATTCCTCTTCATATCCATCGGCTTGGAGTACTTCGAATCCATGAGGTTCGTACCCATCCTCACGTCTCAGCTCGACTCCATATAGTTCGCATCCATCAATGCCTCGCTCCATTCGAATCCACCAGGTTCGAATCCATCAGGTGGCCAAGCTTCGTATCCATCCCATGGCCTTCCTTCGAACCCATCAGGGAAAGTACCTCGAGTCCGTGAAGCAACTATACTTCGAACCCATCCTGTGCCTGGCCTCGGATCCATACGGTTGAGACGGCTTCGTATCGATCAACTGTTATAGGACACGATCGATACGAATGCACCTTGCCTCGAATCCGTTCCCTCGAATCCACCAAGTCGAAGCGACGGAAAGCATGGAGTTGACCCATTCGTTTCAGAGTAAAGAGTGGGTTGACCCTGGAAATGTGCACCACGTCATCACTTGGGCACGTAGTGTCATCGATTTGACCCAATCGATTCGAAGAGAATCGATTCGAACAGAGTGCATCAACCGGAAATACTATCTTAAATCAATCATAACTCGAGATCCACAAGTCCAAATGCCATGAAATTTTCACAGAAGCTTGCATGCATGTTGAAGAATGTCCACGCCAAGTTTCGCCTCGAATGGATGATTTCTTGATCGATTCGAACGTACTTCGAATCGATCCCAAAGTGGGCCCAAATTCCCTGAGGTTGGGCTCGTGGGCCCCCTCACGTCCCAGAAGTGGTCTCCCTAAATTTAGGAGAAATATCAGCCTCCTACAGCTATAAATAGAGCTCCAGGTCATTCAGAAAAGGGGATGGGAATTCTGAAGCGCCAAGACTCTACCGGATTCAATTCTACACCTTATCATCGCTGTTGCATTCAAGTTTTAGAGCTATAATACATTGCAACTTGCTATAATCAACTGTAGTCATCAAGAGAATATCAATAAAGTCATAAACTTCAGAGTGGACGTAGGCAAGATCGCCGAACCACTATAAACCCTGTGTTTGTTATTGTTATTTCTGAGTTACCGTGTTTGCTACTGTTTAGATCTGAGTCTTATATTGATTATTGCTGATTTCTGCTCGTAAACGGGTGCTTTCACGATATTGGGTGTTTGTGGTCAATTTTGACACAAACATTTTGGTGCTTTCACTGAGAATTGAACTCAGGAGTTCTACCAATTAGAAGTTGATTCAGAAAGTTTGAAAGTTCAGACTTGAGAAACCATGACGAGACAAATAAGTAAAAGACAAAGGCCAGAGAGAAGTGAACACCAAGGAAGTCAAGAGGCTTCCTCAGGAGCGAATCAAGCATCGATCTTCATCACTAGGGACGAGATGGAGACAATGATGAAGAAACAAGAGGAGTTGATCCAGACTTTATTTCA
Source organism: Allium cepa (assembly GCA_030765085.1). Taxonomy (NCBI): domain Eukaryota; kingdom Viridiplantae; phylum Streptophyta; class Magnoliopsida; order Asparagales; family Amaryllidaceae; genus Allium; species Allium cepa. The sequence goes on from CM060934.1 coordinate 826,347,602, forward strand.
ACAGGTAGGACAGCTTGGGGCACAGAATAGGGAAGCTGATCGAGTTCAGAATGGAGCAGGTCCATCCGGCGTAGCACCTGGATTAGGAGGCACACCCATGGAGAACGTTGATCCAATTTCGAAGAGAGAGAGGGGAGCATTTGCGCAACCTGGGAGTAGCAGAGGAGTGAACGCTCAGTCAAGGGGGCAGATCCAAGAGTTCCCTCGTGGACTCGGGGGGCAGGTCAAAAGTAATGAACGAAGATTGCATCTCGGAGACAATGACAGGTTGGCGCATATGGTTAGAAGAGCTATGGGAGGCGGTTTGGTAAACAAATATTTGGAGGATGTTAATAGGATTCCTTTTACTCCAGCAATCAGACAAGCTAGGAACCCACCGGATTTCAAGTTACCATCGTTGGACATGTATGGTGGGAGAACGGACCCCACGGTTCATCTAACGAAGTATGTAAGGATATGGAAGTGCTGGGGGCATCGGAGGAGGTTATAGCCCGGTGCTTTCCATTGTACTTGGGGGATATTGCAGCATTATGGTTTAGACAATTAGAGAGTGGATCCATCAGAACATGAAATGATTTGATTGAGAGATTTATGAGGCAATTCAGGGTTCACATTACAAGACCGAAGAATGTGATGACTTTGGCAATCCTAAAGCAGAAAACCGGAGAGACTTTGAGGAGTTACCTAACGCGATTCAATGCGGCAGCAGTTTCGGTGGATCGACCAGATCCATCCATGGTTATGATGGCGGCTGTGTCCGGGATAGCTGACGGAACAGAGTTTAAAAATTCATTAACTAAGGATCCACCCGTGGATCTAGGAGAATTCTATCATGAGGCGGAAAAGTTTCTACGATTGGAGGATGCGAACGCCGAAAGAAAGGAAGGAGAGGGAATTGATGTTTTCACAATCAAAGATGGGAATACACCTGGAAAAGGTGCGGAGAATAGTATAGGAAAAAGGAAGGCTGAGGATAATAGCGACAGGTCAAAGCGGCAACGGAGGGAGCCACGATTCACCACTTACACCGAACTGAATGAGAGTCTGGAACGAATTTATCAGGATACCAAGGTGCAGGTTCCATACCGTAGGCCAATATGAAGGGACCCCACTATTGACGAGAGAAAATCAGACAGATATTGCTTATTCCACGAAATGAACGGTCATAACACTAACGACTGTAGGCATCTAAAGGACGAGGTAGAAGGACACATCAGGAATGGTATGCTGCTTCAGTATGTGAGGAGACGAGCCCCAGCGGCAGAGCCAGAGCAGCCACCGTCTACATCAGCTAGGGGTGACCGTGAACCAGGACATCGTTTGGTTATCAATTAATTGAAATAACGATGAACAAGTAGTAAACCTCTCACTAACGTGGGTTTATCATTTACACATGCACGAGATCACGAACGGTCCACATGCATGCTCTGAGTGGCTATTAACCCCATCGTTGTGAAAATTTACACTTTGACATCCTTGCTTTGCTTTTGTTTCGTTTTGATTTGAACATTTAGACGTCGATTGTTTGGACGTTTCTATTTTAAAACTCATCGGTTGAATGGATATTTGGTTCGGATAATTCTGAAATGGCTAAGCTTCTTACACATGTACGGGGTCGCGAACGGTCCTTAGGCATGCTCTGAGATGGCGAAATGCCACCCTGACAAACGATCCAGGAACCCACTCGAACGTGAACCTGGTATCAACAATACCAAGTCCTCCCGGGCTTACCTTCTCGCCTCGAACGGCACCCGACCTCGAACGGTCACAATTCGCCACGAACGGCACCCGACCTCGAACCGTCACAAAATCGCCTCGAACGGCACACGATCGTGAACGATCGCAACTTGCCTCGAACGACACCCGACCGCGCACGGTCACAATTCGCCACGAACATGCACAACTCGCCCCGAATGGCACAGCTCACCTCACCTCAAATGGCTCGATCATGAACGGTCGTCATCTGTGGTCCGCCACTTGACTGCGCACGGTCGCACTTCACCTTAAATGGCTCGATCCCGAACGATCGTCATTTGAAGTTAGGCGCTTGACCATGAACGGTCGCACTTCATCTCAGATATCTCGATCCCGAACGGTCGTTATTTAGGTCGGATAAAACTATAAATTCCTTTGCAGGGCATCAACAAGATATGAACATCCAGATTATGGCATTACAAAATCCGCCTTCCTACCACAAGGCATATTTAGGGGGGCAAATGTTATCCTGCTTTTTGGCAAAGTCATGATACCAAAAGATCAGTCAAAAACAAAAGACAGTTCGTCTCAGAGATTAGTTGTACTTCACTTCGCTATGGATATCGATGAATTTTGTCTGAGACCGGATCAGGCTACAATTGATAGGACATGGCTAGCAAATCCACGAGAGCCAACATTTCAAGTTTCAAATCAATCCGAGTTCGTATGCTCAAGATATGATGAATTCAGTTTGAGAGAGATAGCCCTTGTTCGGTTCGAATCCATAGGATACCTCATAGTTCGAATCGATGGCCAGGAATCATGTTCGCATCCATCGGTTCGACTCCGCTACTTCGAATCCATCAAGCTTGGAAGTCCTTCGAATACATCGAGTTCCTCCTACTTCGAATCCATGGAGTCATTCCTCTTCGTATCCATCGGCTTGAAGTACTTCGAATCCATGAGGTTCGTACCCATCCTCATGTCTCAGCTCGACTCCATATAGTTCGCATCCATCAACGCCTCTCTCCATTCGAATCCACCAGGTTCGAATCCATCAGGTGGCCAAGCTTCGTATCCATCCCATGGCCTTCCTTCGAACCCATCAGGGCAAAGTACCTCGAGTCCGTGAAACAACTATACTTCGAACCCATCCTGTGCCTGACCTCAGATCCATACGGTTGAGACGGCTTCATATTGATCAACTGTTATAGGCCACGATCGATACGAATGCACCTTGCCTCGAATCCGTTCCCTCGAATCCACCAAGTCGAAGCGACGGAAAGCTTGGAGTCGGCCCAGTCGTTTCGGAGCAAAGAGTGGGTTGACCCTGGAAATGCGCACCACGTCATCACTTGGGCACGTAGTGTCATCGATTCGACCCAATCGATTCGAACAGAATGCATCAACCGGAAATACAATCATAAATCAATCATAACTCGAGATCCACAAGTCCAAATGCCATGAAATTTTCACAGAAGCTTGCATGCATGTTGAAGAATGTCCACGCCAAGTTTCGCCTCGAATGGATGAATTCTTGATCGATTCGAACGTACTTCGAATTGATCCCAAAGTGGGCCCAAATTCCCTGAGGTTGGGATCGTGGGCCCCCTCACGTGCCAGAAGTGGTCTCCCTAAATTTAGGTGAAATATCAGCCTCCTACAGCTATAAATAGAGCCCCAGGTCATTCAGAAAAGGGGATGGGAATTCTGAAGCGCCAAGACTCTACCGGATTCAATTCTACACCTTATCATCGCTGTTGCATTCAAGTTTCGGAGCTATAATCCATTGTAACTTGCTATAATCAAATGTAATCATTAAGAGAATATTAATAAAGTCATAAACTTTAGAGTGGGCGTAGGCAAGATCGCCGAACCACTATAAACCCTGTGTTTGTTATTGTTATTTTTGAGTTACCGTGTTTGCTACTATTTAGATCTGAGTCTTATATTGATTGTTGCTGATTTCTGCTCGCAAACGGGTGCTTTCACGATATTGGGTGTTTGTGGTCAATTTTGACGTAAACAGGAAAATACATTCGGTTTGTCCTATTTCTAGACAACTTGTATGGATGTTTGTCTAACATTGCACTTCTACAGATTACGTACATTGGTTTTTACAAACGTACATCAGTGGTGGCGGAGAAGGCAACTTCTCTTAGCTTAACACCCTCCTTGAGACGTATGAGCTTAAGGATTGTATTTTTGTGAAAGGCAATTAGTAGTCAATGGAAATGGCCGTGTGGCATTCTAAGTGATGTGATTGTGCTTTGTGAAAGGTAATCGCTACCTCTAGCCTCATCAACCGAAAATGACCAAAACAAGGTTAGATGCGGCAAGGCTAAGTGGGTCATTCCCAAGTAGGATATGATCATCCTCTTCTTGATATATCTTTAGACGCTATGACGTCTTGTATCTGATTATTGTGGTTTGTATGCTTTGAGGGCCCTCGGTAAAGGTCGGTAACGATTGGATGATGATATATTCGGTACCATCTATTATATAGGTGGGCCGGTCTTGTGTTGGTAGAGGATCCTTTGTGATGGTCCTCGGTGCATTCTTCTAGAGATGTACTGCTGGAAGGTAGTCCCTTCACCTGGTCCTTTGTATGGAAATCCAAACCCCACTACGTGTTTGCCATTTTGATTGTATTACCCAATTGGGCTATACGCTGGAATTTAATCAAGGTAACAATTTCGGCTATGATTAATATTATTTGTATATAGTAGACACTACTATAATATAAGAGGATTTGATATGATATGTTTTAGTCATCGTAAGGTAAAAACATGTCCATGTTTATGTTGGACTTGTCTTACGAGATACATTTGTTTTGATAAAGGAAAAGTTTTGGTAATTTAATAAATTCAGTTGAGTGTGTTTCTCACGCTGGTTTACCAGACTGATCCGGGCGTTCTTCCTTTTCAATGCTCGGATCAGACAGAGTATATTTATAGGTTTAGATTTGATACTTTTGGAGCTTCGGCAGGAGAGCTGGAGATCTTCATTTTCGTACATTCGTATTTGCTTGATTATCCACTGCATTGCTTAGTTGATTTAAATTATCGACATTTGTGAGGACATGTTATTATAACTGTTCAAGCTGATAACTATTGATTGATTGTTGAACTCTGATTGATGTGTATATATATAATTTCTGTTTTGTAAAGATCATTGATATGATATTATATATTATCCGCTGCGATGTGAGATTCTGTATTGTTCTGTTTGGTTCTAGCTTCTCTTTTTATTCTCTTCTCTTCTTCTCTCTTCTTTTCTTTCTCTTGACTGTCCGTCGGTTTGTGCTTTTTAGGTCAGACATGTGTGGATTATTGTCGATTCAAAGGGTACGGATTTGCGGGTCGTCATAGTTTTAGTCTTGTGTTACATTTAACATAATGTAATCCTTTTGTAACTAATCAAACAGAATACTCAATCTCACAATTTTGTTTATTAGTTTATTTTGAATGAACTAAATTCATCGAAGTATGGTACATTTCGAACTATGATCGTTCACCATATAACATTTATATGCGATTTCATATGGATCAAATATCCAGTCTTATATTGCATTTGAGTTCGAAACTTATAAAATGCAATACACGTTCTCGACTAAATAAACGCGTAAGCGACCAAACTACGAATGTATTTAGTAGCTGTAAAATCATGTGCTTGCATAGGTATTTAAATATTAACATGCAAGAGGCATTTATTAGTATGTATATTTTATATTTATATTTGTTAATCTTCAGTTCAGTTTTGTATAACTTAATCGATAAACATTTTATCAATTCTATTAAATACATAAATTTATCAGTATAGATTATTATAACACTATATAGCATATTCTCTTATAATATTAGAAAGGTTAAATTATCATTTCATTTTTCTAATAATGCTCCCACTACTCTTTTATGTTTCACCAAACCCTAAGCGAAACATAGAAGTCTTTTGACTTCACTAGTAGGTGTTAGTACTCATATGCCATGGAATTCTAACCTTAAAGAAGGCTCAACAGATCATAGGCCCACATATCATGGATAACTCCTTATCGGTATTATCACATATAACTCCTAATATTTGGTACCTTGTCCTAATCCCACCTTTACCACGAGGAAAGCTCAACAAGTAAAGTGGTACTATTCACTCGGATCTATCATTTCATGATGGCCTAAGTATAAAGCGCGTACCTTAAGGAAAATTCAACAAATACATTCAGTTATCTTACCTCGTCTATTCAATATATTAATAGTACAACACATGATATCCCTAGCTTAAGAAAAGTTCAACAACTAAAGAGCATGCAAGTCTGTTAATATATAAATGATAAAGAACAACTTTGTATTAAAGATTCAAAATCTTCAATATATTATATCGAGTGATATCGACTTATGGAATAATGTATTTCTTATGAAATACTCTCGTGGTACACATAGGAGATCGAGGTATACATACATTTACATTCATATTTATTCCTTAATTCTATTTAGGGTTTCTTAATGTTCCATCTTTAGTTTATATATTCATATTATATAAGTTTTATCATTATATAACTTTATATTTCATATTATTTATATAATAGTCTTATGTATAACTTTATATTAACTAAAACTTATTTAATTAATTTTAATTATTTAACGTTTATTAATTATATATTAATTTAATACAAATTTATATTAAATATTTATTATATATTAATAAATTTTATATTATGATCCATATACATGTGTATATTCATTTAATTAATCAATCTTAAATTATATTAATTTAATTAACTTTTAATTAATTATATTTAATTAAACAATTTAAATAAAATTATATTAATTTTGAAAAATCATATTATATGCATACATGTGTACTTATGATATCTTAAACATTTTAAAATATCGTAACATATATATCAAAAATATATAATACACGAATGTATTCTTCATTAATTAACTTATTTAACTAATTTATTAATCTTATCAATAAATTTAAAATTTAAAATTAATTTATATTATTTTTAAAACATTTTAATTTTTTTATTATATTATAATTTTTATAATACATGTATATCTTATTTTAAATTTAATTTTTAAATTTAAAATCTTGCATTTTTAATTTTTAAACAACGTTGAAAATCAACCCAATGCCTAATTCAAATTTGGACATTTTAGTTGGGATAACCTTTGGGTTGCGAGCTTAATAGTTAACCCTAACATGACTAATTTAGACCGCATAGGCTATTGGACTTTGATACTATTGTTCGAATTGGGCCAGCCTGTAGTAGAAGTTATGAGTGGACTTCAATTTTTTTACCCTATTGGACTTTATTAGGCTTATGAAGTCTAATTCATTTAGAACATTTCTTAATTTTTTTTGAATAAAATCTCTTATTTTATTTAAATTTATTAATTATATATAGTTATATTTAATTTATGTTTTATACATACAATCATACATATATGCATCATATACATATATGTATGTGTGTACATGTGTCACATGATAATTCGTGTAAGGTATTACATGCCATCATGTAGATATTGGGATTTACATCACAACATGCACGTTAGCTCATCGATATCGATCGTACGATTTCCAAATATATGCATGTATTTAAACTTATTATTTATATAAATACTATAAATCAACACACACACACACACACACACACACACACATATATATAAATATTAATAATTTATAAATATGTACATTAATGAAAATAAATATTAATATATGCATATATTATATATCAAAAGTTTCCTTTTCTAATTATGAACTAATATATATATATATATATATGTGTGTGTGTGTGTGTGTGTGTGTGTGTGTGTGTGTGTGTTATAATAATAATATAATAATTTTTGGCAAGGCAATAATAATATAATAATTTTTTATATTGTGTGTGTGTATATATATAAATTCATAAGAATAATTATAATATCTAGATATATATATATATATATATATAAACTTATATATAAATATTAATTACTAAAAATAAATAATTTTTTTAAACACTTCCAGATCGTATGCAGAATATAATTTTTTATTATATTAAAACATACATAGTAATTAATTAATTAATTGAAAAATAATAAAATATTAGCAAAAGATATTTTCAAAATTAATTATTCAATTGTTAAACTTTAGAAAATTGAAAATGATGTTTTGAGAGTTGGTGAATTTTTCCATAATTTTACTAGTTAAAAATTTGTTTTTAATAATTAATTGTTTTTCGATCGTATATTATAATGATTTTTAAAAATACTAAAATGAATTTTAAATTCTGATTTTTAGGCTAAGAGCTAATTTCACGATATAATAAATTTTATAAAATTTAAAAGTTAAATTTTTAAACATATTTTAAATATTTATTTAAATAACAATAAACAATAGTAAACAATTATTAAAATGATTTACAACTACCAAAAATTATAATTATTGTACATATACCTTTATAAAATATATGTTTGATTATTAACATGATAAGATGATATAATTAAATACAAACCATATAATTATAATCAAATGGCATATTAATATATGCATATTTAATAATAAAATAATGATTATTATAAATTGATTATTCGTTTGTACATATTTGATCTTTATGGAAAACATTTGGTTTTTTAATGAATACATAAATATAACCATTCTAGTATGTGACAACATCAATACATATAAGAATCACCTCCTAACTAACCATATAATAATAACATATATGAATAATAAAATATTTTATTATTCAAAAATTATAAATCATATAACATAGTAAAAACATACATGAAACTAATGCCTTAAAGCACATCTAGTAATGATGAACTCTCTTGCCTTTGAAAACTTTTCGATTCCGCAGACTGCTAATCCTTGAACCATAGAACTTTGACTATCCAATAGTTATCGTCTTTTGAATTGAGTTGGGTTGAATTTGTCAGAGCTCCTTGAAGATGAATTCGACCAGAAATGGAGGGGATAGTGGCAGCAAAAATGTTCTTTAAACAATTAGGTTTAGAGATCTTTTTATAGTGGATAAAAGAGAGAAAGATATAGATCATATCTTATGTCAATTCACACTAGACCTGAACTATCCATTTTCAGCCCCTCCACCCTATTTTTGGCCACCCACTGTAGTCTTTATAACAGCCGAATTATCAACATATCATCATGGGCTTGTTGAAAAACGGGAGTTGTCTATAACTTAATGTGGAATGGATCTTAAGACTATTTAAACACCGGAGGGGATGAAGTGTGTATTTTATATTAAAACTAACTTATGAATTTAACACAATATCTATTCAAATTGCAAACAAAAGTAAGTAAGCAATAAAGTAAAATGCAGTAAAGTAAATAACACCCAAATTTTGATACTGGTTTGGATGAGCCAATCGTACATCTAGTCTCGCACTACACTTTGTAGAATTTCACTATAACCGCTTGCTTTCCAAAGGGAAAGAACACTTTACAATCTTGATTTCACTGGCTACAAGATACGACCTTTTGATTTCACAGGATACGAGAACACTTTCTCCTTTTCATAAACAATAAAAAGTATGTCAATTAGTCATATTTTCCATAAGGACTCTTATAGATTTGGTACAATGATCCTATAGACCTCCAATGACATTATATCTTGAATTCTTCAAGGAATAGGATGGAATCAGAGAGAGAATTATATGAATTCAAGTAGAAACTCTTTGATATAATGTGGTTTGGATATCCTTGAAGAGTCAGGGTGAAATGGCATGGATTTGCAAAGAGGATGAAAGAATATGCAATGGATTTCTTTTGCAAAAGTATGGAAGAGAAAGAGTACGAGAATGAAGAGAGAATTGATTAGAAAATTCGTTTTTTAAAGCCTTTATATAGTTATTGAAGAGACATGTCTTTTGATGAAGAGGTAGTGGGAAAATCCCTTGATTTAAATTTTAAAAAACTGATCAGTGGGATACTTGACCTCCATATGTTGACATATAGAATTTTGCAAAGAGAACATCAACACATCGGCAACATCAATAAGTGTTGAAATTTCAGATTTCAAAAATACCCTTTTTCTATGGATTACCGTGATTCGGTTAAGGTTAATGGTTGATGATTTTCAAGTATAATTGCCAAAGGATCTTTAACAAGGAATTCTAAGATTCAACCAAATAGTCATCACTTCATACACATCTGTCCTTTCAACATTCTTCTTCAATCAGTTTTGTTCTTCCATAGCTCTGATTAAGCTTCTTACATAATCCATTTTCTTCCATTAGGTTCTTGTTTATCTTTGTAAATGTCAGCATAATATATCTAAAATAACCACACAACTCATAGATAAGTTAGCAGTAATATTTATATGGCTGTTGTCAACAAAATCAATACCTAGGGTATTAACGATCTCCCCCTTTTTGATGATGACAACCATATAAATATTCAAGAGATAAAATATAATATTTGTACTCACCTTATCATTTTTCCTAGTATATTTATACATTTTCTCCCCCTTTATCATCAATAATAGAATCACTTAAGTGCAGCTAGACAATATGTATAGAGTTTTTGTAGATAGATATATATATAAATGTATATAAACAAAACTCATTAAGGGAATCAAAAGCAATATAAAGCATGAAATAAACTTGTCAATTAAAATAATTAAAACTAGATGAGTTTTAGAGTTACCGACGTTGCCAATGCAAATAACATATCTTTTTGGTATTTATCCAAAGTTCAATCGATATCTTGTCATATGCTTTGAATATTCGTTATCCATTATCCATTATTCGGCATCTGAAGAAAATATAAAATATGCGCTGGTACACTATTTTATTTTGGGTCCATAGGGTTAACTTTTGGGAAGCCAAACCTATGAAGGGTTTGAATGCCCTTTCGAAATATAATCATTGGATAAATAAACTTTCTTAATAAAATTATCAATATATTTTTATTTTTCAATATTATCTAACTTTCTAGGAACTCATAAAACAATGAATCTATTTTGGGGTTTTAACTTTAATTTCCTAGGTTTGGGTTTGAACTTGGTAGTCTTAACAAATTGAGTACTTTGAGTACTAATTTTCTTGATTTGGGCTTAGGTGTGTATCCAAGTCCATGTTTGTTGTTAGCATAGATCTAGATAATAAATTTTCTAATTATTCTTCCCTTTGTTACATTTATCAACATCAGTTTTTATTTTTTCAAAATCCTTATTACAGTTAAGAATAACATTGTCTAGAGATGTTATTTGGTTATTTAAATCAACGATCTCTGATTTTGTTGAAATTTTTTCTGATCTTAATGATTCATTTTCACTTTTAAGTTTTTCAAAACTTTCAAGTTTTGAATCATCATTAAGTCCATTAAGACTTTCAATTTCATCTTCTAGACATTGTTTTTATTTAGTTAACATTTCATTAAACATTTTTAGTCCATCTATATCTATTAAACTATTCTTGTGCTTTTTCCTAAGCATTTTACACCCCTTATACATATCATTTAAGACAATAGTAATTTCTTTATTAAAATTCCATACTTGGTTATCCTCTGCTAAGAAGCACATGTTGGCATTTTCTGTTTTTGAATCACTATCACTTGATGATGTATCTGAATCATCCCATGTCATGTTGAAATCATTTTCCTCTTCTTATTCGAAGAGTACTTTAGACTCTTCCGTTGGGACTGTCTCTTTTCAAATGAATGGGTTTATCACATTAGAAACACTTAATAACATTTCCATTTTTGGAATTATTGTTATTAGCTTTCCAATGTTTGTTCATTTTCCAATATTTCAAGAATTTCTTGAAATTCCTTGTTGTAAACTCGGTATCGTCATTAGCATCATTTGATTCATCGTTGTCATTTGTAGCGTTGAGTGCTAGTGATTTCTTCTGATTTGCCTAGTTCTCTTTTCTAACCTACAACTTTACTTCATAGGACATTAGATTATTAATTAGATCTTCTATATTCATAGTACTAATATCATTGGATTCTTCGATTACCATAGTTTTCTGATCCGATTTGCTATAAATTGAATTCAAGATCTTTCTTACTTGGTCCTCTTTAGTAAATTTCTTTCCTAATGATATTAATGCATGTACTATATTCTAAAATCCGGAATACATATCAGAAATAGACACATTTGGTTTCATTTGAAAAGGTTGAAACTGGTTAGTTTGCATAGATATCTTAGTTTGTTTTACTTTACTAGTGCCCTCATGTGTGACTTGCAACATTCTGCAAATGTTACATGCAAACTTAAACATAGACACTCGATTAAATTCATTTCCATCTAAGGAGCAAAATAAAATGTTCACGTCCTTTAAGTTACCAAGTGCTTGTGTTTTTTGGTCTAGTGTCAATTGTGAACAGTTCACTTGGGGATCAGTGTAGTCTATTTAGGTAATGTTCCAAATATCTAAACCATTAGACTGCAGATAAAATTTCATCCTACAAGCCCAATATGCATAATTATTACCATCAAATAGAGAGGGTCTAGTGGTAGATTACCCTTCTAAAAAAGTGTTAAAGAAAGTGTTACAAGTTTCACTAGCCATTTATACTTTTTGAAAACCAAGTTATAAATTTTAGAAAACCAGTGCTCTGATACAAATGTTGAAAAATTGGGGTTGTCTATAACTTAATGTAGAATGGATCTTAAGGCTGTTTAAATAGTATAGGGGATGAAACGTGTGTTTCAAATCCATAAAATTAACTTATGAATTTTACATTATATCTATTCAAATTGAAAACATAAATAAGCAAGTAATAAAGTAAAAAGAAATAAAGTAATAATGCCCGAATTTCTATATTGGTTCGGACTAACCAATCCTGCAACCATTCCTGCATTACGATGTGTAGAATTTCACTATAATCGCTTGCTTTCCAAAGGTGGCAAGAACACCTTTATGATCTTGATTTCACGGGTTACAAGATACAACCTTTTGATTTCACAGGCTACAAGAACAACTTCTCTTTTTCGCAAACAACAACAAAGCACGGCCATTTGTCGTATCTTCAATACAGATTCTTGGAGATTTGGTACGATGATTCTGTAGACCTCAAATGATAATATATCTTTAAATTCTTTGAGGAATATGATGAAATCAGTTTGAGAATGATATGAATTCAAGTAGAAACTCTCTGATATAATATGATTTGAAAATCCTTGAAGAATTGGAGTGAAATTGCAACGACACGAACTTTTCAACGTTGAATTTGGAATATTTAAATGATTCTAAATATTTAATTTGGATATTTGAAATTAGAATATTTAATTGATTGTAAATATTAAGATGTTAATTTTTTTTAAATTGAATTTAAAACATAACCATTTATAGGGTAATTAAATTTTTGAATTTAATAATTGAATATTGGGTAAAATATTGAATCTGGAGTTATAAGCTTGTTAAAAATATTTTAAAGGCTTATAAAATTCATATTGATAATACTAAAGATAATAAATGGGTTAAAATTGAATTTATAATGGTTTGTTTAATTTTGAAATATATCGATTAAATTGACATTTGAAAATAGCCTTCCGAGGCACAGTCTCGGAATTCGACAAAACTAGTTGCCTTGGATTCGTAATAGTATTATTATCGGATTTCAAATTTGATAGCATTTGGAGTTGTCGTCTGGCCGTACGGTATAAAAACATGTTGAAATTTATATCGAAATTTAATATAATAACTGGGTCCAAAAGTTATCTTCTCCATACGATCGAGTTAGAACTCAAAACCTTTTCCATTGCATTCAAAACAGGGGTATAACATTATAGACGTCTAGCGGCACACCTCAATAGGAGATCAAGATTTTGAGTTGCATTTATCGAGACGATTTGAATTTAATTTAAAAATATATATTTATATCCTGGTCAGCTTCAGCTGGAATTATTTCACTTCATAAATTTTTCCTTTCATTTCAAAACCACTGTAGCTAGGCAAAATTTTCACGCAAGGTATCTTCCTCCTTTTATATCATCAGCCAAGCTTCCTTTTCAAAACCAACTCGTCAATTCAAAAAAAAGAAACAAACGTAACCAAATCCAGTTCTTTCCCCTTTCTAAAATAAAAATCAAGTTTATTCTTTCCCCTTCTTGTAACAACCCTGTATATTGTGATTATTTTTAATTGTATATTTTAATTATTTTAATTGATTTTTTTGTTTAAAAACTTATTTTATTTATTTAAAATGGATAATTTTTGTTATTTTAAATATAAATTTTGATTTTGATGTGAATTAGGATTCCAAACATGGCTATATAGAATATTTTCCAAAAATGTGAATTAGTCAATATGGTCCAACTTTGATTTTCAAATTTAAAAATCTAAAATTCTAAAATTTTGAATTTTATCTTTTATTATGAAATTAAATAAAGTTTTAAGAATACTGCTTTTCGTTTCGTTGAAATCGGATTAATATTGTGAAAGTTATGCTTTTTACACTACTGTATGTAAATTGTTTTATTTAACAAAATTTTTTATTTTAATTTATACAAATAATATTTTGTTTGTCATCTCATGTTCTAATTTATATTTACATATGCAACACAACATGTTATGTATATATTTTATTTTTAAAACATTTTTAAAAGTGTAGCTGAAATTTCTAATGTCAGTTGTATTTGTTTACAATTTTTAAATTCTAGTTTCAATTAATTAAAGAAATTATTTGTTTAATTTTCTATTTTACAAAGACCTTATTTTATTTTCATTTACACTTTATTTTTTTCAGCATTTATTTTATTTACTTGAATTTTTATTTGTTTAGAAGTGAAGTGATAATTTTCCAAAGCTAGTTGTATTTTCATTTGCAATTTTTAAGTCTAGTTTCAATATAATAAACTAATTTCTTTATTTACTTTTTATTTCTCCTAAGAATATTTGTTTATTTTCATTTTCACTTTATTTTGTTTGCCTTTTATTTTATTTACTGATTTTATTTTGTTTATTTTGTATAAAGATAAAGTGGAAATTCTAAGAGACAAAAAGCTTTAAAACTTGTGACTTTTTATTGCCTAGTCTTTTCATTTGCTTGCCTTTTCCTTTTCTCTTGTTTTGGCTGTACATTCTCATTGTTATTCATGTGAATTTTTCTCATCCACTTCATTCTTTCGGCCATTCCATTTTTGAAAAAAAATGTAAGTAATGTCTTCCTTTTTTCTACTTTCTCTTTTTCACTTTTCAATTGATTTTTGCTTGTTTTGCTTGATCTTTTCACATATGTTGTTCGGCCTATAACCTCACTATCTCTTCCACCGACCTCCACCACTTCCTTCCCCATGTCCTCCACAGCCTGACATTTTCCTCTCCGACCAGCAAGTGTCGTGACCATCCCATGAATAAAACTCCACAAAAATGTTGCAAACCTCTTCAAAATTGCCTAGCCGAGCCTAGTTTCACCACCACCTTCATTTCTTTGCCACGGCCACCCCCTTAGCCACCACCACCAGCCAGAACCGCCTCTGAACATCACCATCAACCCATCACCTGACCTGTAGCACCCCACGGCCGAGCCTAAATGTGAAATAGACCGAGCCTTGTTGCATTCAAACCCCCTCTTTTGCTTGCCTTTTTACCTTCCTCCAATTTGTAACCCCAAACTCTTCCTCTTCTCGAGCCTAGCCATACATATTTTTGATCCAAACCAGAACCTTTACCACCAATATACATCATGGCCGAGCCAATAAACCCTTCATGGTCATGCAAAGTTGAGTAGAGATCAAGAAAAATTGATTCAAAGGCTTGGTGGTGTTCTTTGTTAATCCTATTTCCTTTTGTTTCAATATAAATTTGGTATTGTATTTATAATTATATTTTCTTTGTTCATTGTGTATACAAGATCAACAATCCTCTGCGAATCAAAAGTCGTATCGTGCTTTCTGAAATTCATCTGTGTATTTTGAATCTCTAACTCCAGCTTAAAAGGTGAGTAATCACAACTGACATTTACGCTTATACGATTGTGAATTGATAGCAAGTGAAAGTGTAGAAATTATTACATCATGTTATACCTGCCCGTGTTATAAATTATATGATATTAATCCTATTTATTTATCTTTCATATCATCTGATACTGCTATAAGTTGTTATACTGTTCATTTTATTTTGATCATCACTGCAAGTTCTCTGTTAGTATAGAAATCACTATGGGTTGAAATGATACATACCCGAACGGACTTTAGAATAGGAAAAAAAATCCGTATGGGCTGAAATGATAGGCCTGAATGATTTTTATTTATTTTATTTTAACTTGGGATTGCGTGTTTGAAATGATAGAATCCAGATTTTTCTTTGTAAACTGCGGATTGAAATGATATATATCCGTATCACTTGACCTAGTTTAGAAAACTATATATAGACCCGTGGTTAATTTTAAAGCATTTTTGATTATTTTTAAGTATTTTTAAAATGTAAATTTATGATTATTTGATTTAAATAGAATTTAAAAATGTTTTAAATAAAGAATTATGATATTTCTATAAGTTAAAAATGCTGAATAAATGAATGGTTAGATTGAATTTTTGAAATATAACTTAACTTTGGAAATTTGGGTTTTGGGTTTTAAAATGACATTTATGTTTTATAAATAAAATGGAAATTAAGTTGTATTTGGAAAATGGTAATAACAATTTAAGTATTGAGAAATTGTTAAAATGTGAAGAATAGAAAATTGTACACTTGAATTTGTTAACTGAATTATTGAAAATTTGATTTTATTTATAAGAAATTTACTTTATATAAGTCATAAGTTAAAAGGTATTTTAATGAACATTTTTGAGTGTTAAAATATAATTTTTAAAATGTTTAAAGGGTTAAAATCAAAGTTTATGTGTTGCTGGAAATACATTGAAAATCTGGAATTTAATAACAGCACTTCAGAAATGCTATCGTTGCTGTAGTTAACTTAAAATCTGAAGTAAATGATATTACAACATCTTGTAAGTGCTGTGGTTGATACAGATGAACTATAGCTCAATTTTAACTAAGGCATATCACAACACTTGGTAAGTGCCGTGGTTGCTGAATGAAACCAAAACCTTAAACTAATAAAAGGCCTACAACAGCACTTGATAAGTGCTGTAGTAGGCTGAAATGAACTGTTTTCAAATGTAATTGAATACTACAACAGTTTTATTTAAATGCCGTCTTTTCTAACCGAACCATTTCAAATGAACTTAAATATTACAATAATTTTATTTAAATGCTGTCTTTGGCTGAAATGAATTGTTTCAAGTATAACTTACTACAGCATTTTATAAATGCTGTGAAAGGTTGAAATTTTCAATGTTTATGGTTTTTAAGTGAATAAATGAGCCCAGAAAAGGCTAAATTTTTGGAAATTGAATATTTGATTTGTAAGTATAATGACATCACTTTTAATGGTTTAAATGAACGATTTTAATTCAAAATTATAAACCATTTGAAATTTATAACCAAGGGTATACTTCTTTGTATGTCATTTGATTTCGTAGTGATCATTTTGATGCACACCTTCAGTTTGATAGTGTGACTAGAGGTGAGCGATTACTGCAGCTCTACGCTACCCTAGTCACATTTACACTATTAGTTGCATGGTTTACTTTAATATGGACATTTCTATGATAACATTTATTTCTGTTTAATTGATGGTTTAATGGATCCTTAAAGGATGGGCGATCGTAAGCATCCTTTAAGTTATTATGCATTGCTATTACAGTTCACTTGAGTTGGTTTACATTGTATAAGTATGTATGTCTCGACTCGAGTGTTTTGTGTTTTACTTTACGCTCGGATCAGCCTGAGAGTCATAGCTTTGGATTCACCTTCTAGAGTTAGAGATTTGTTGGAGCTTATCTATCTGTCTATTCGTCTGTTTCTGATCCAGTTATTTTTCCTATTCGGTATTTGCTTCTGTATTATTGATTTATGTATCCAGACTTCTATTGTATCAATTTTTAAACTAAGATATTTTGTATATGTTTTGAGAGTTTGTATATAGTAGCTTCATGAACTACTATGGTATTTTATTTCCGCTGCGAGTTATTCTGATATTTCTGTGTCTGTGATTGATTTATTTGCTCCAAAATTTATTACAATATGTTATTTTGAATTATTCAAGTCTGACATGTGAGGATTACTGTCGATTTGAATAGTTCAAAATAGTGGGTCGTTACATTTGGTATCAGAGCTTCGGTTTTAGGCAAACCTTAGCCTACGGAGCAAAAACTTATTAGAGATAGGATAGAAATACCCTAAAATGAGTGGAATCAATCTAAGAATCATTTCCTTGTGAGAGAACGTATTTTCGAACTACAAAATGATTTTCGAATGATTCTAAAGGATTTTTAAAGATTATTTTAGTATAAATTTCTTATTTTTGGAGATCATGATTTTCCAAGCTTCATCCCCTCTGTATCCACCTTGCTAGTAATCCCTTTTGTTAGGATTCACTAGAATTTTGACTTCTATCTTGTTGATCCGAATTCTTTTGTTGATAAGAAGTATTTTGGATATGGCAAAATCGGAAGAGCAAAAAGTGGCACGTCGAGCACGAAGAGCACTGGCCCATAAGGAACGGGAGGAAGCAATCGAGAAGTGGAAAAAGCTGTGGAAGGAAAGGGCATGACCTGATCCTTATGACCATGTCGTTTGTTATCGGTGTTATGAGAAGGGACACTATGCAGCCATGTGTAGGAAGAGAAATGGTGGGAAATGGATGGAGGGCAAACGTTTCCGATCCAAGATTTACTGTTTTAAATGTCGAGAGAGGGGACACTTTCCAAGTCGTTGCCAGAAGGTGAAGAAAATGAAATCTGCACCCACTACATCAGTTGGCCTATCAACTATTTGCTACCATTGTAGGAGGGTTGGGCATATAGCCAGGAATAGTTCCGAGAGACAGCATGGGAAGAAAGCTGTGTGCCTTGAGAGACAGCATGGGAAAAAAGCTGTGTACCCACAGTTCGAGAAGGAAGATGGGACGGTGGTGCATTTATGCCAAAAGTGTAGAAGTTGGGGGCACATTGAGGTGGAGTGTTCTGGACCCGTTGAAGTACTACCTGAAAGAATTAATACTGATGCTTTGTTTATGTAGAAGTAGTATTCTGTGGATCTGTTTGTTATCAATAGTATGTTAGGTTGCATTCGGTAAACTCTATTGTATCTTTTGCTTAGCTGAAGTTGTCAAACTAAAGATATTCATGCTCCTGTTTTCGTATGATCTCAAATTTGAATCTCCGTTTGTTTGAAATCCATCCTTGAAAAATCCCTTGAAATTTGTGTTTGATTGTATTTTGAACTTGTGCATACATCGAAATTATTATTTTGATAAGGATGACCCTATTTTATATATAAAAGTGAAATGTTGTCGATAATTATTATATACCTTTTAAAATGAGAATTTGAAGTTTCGAAAGGAGTTGAAATTTTGAAATTTTATAAGAAATTGATCCATATAAAATGATTTATAACCGAAGGGTTTGGATTTGAAATTGCAGAGATTGAACTCCGACATTTTGAAATTTTTTTTAAGATCTTGAAAATATAAAATAATACGATTTGAAAGTATTTTCCCAATAAGAAATGTTTTAAATGATTTTAATGGGTTCTAATGATTTCGAAGGAATTTCAAAGAAGTTTCAAAGTAAATTGAAGGCCAGAACTCACTGATGTCGCTGAAAAATAATTTCGGTAATGAATGCATGCATCATCGACATTGATTTTCGAGTTTCAGAGTGGGGGAAAGGCCACTTTAGTGGATTTTCTATGCGAGTGATGTTGTGAAACCAAATTTTGATTCCAAATGCCGAAGTATGAAGTGATATTCGAAAGATATATGTATATATATTTGAAACGATTTAAAATGAGCCGGTGTTCATTTCTTGAATTTGAATTGATTGATATAACCCTATCTTTTGGAATTGATTTACTGATTTGTGGTTGATTTCCAACTCTTGAATTTGAAATATGATTTCTTCGACTATTTGAATGTTCAAACACTTCCAAATCAAGGTTAACTTTTCTAAGCTAAGTAATTTTGTAAAGTATATAAGTTTAGTTTTGTATAATATGATTTAAATAAGTTTGAAACTGTTTTGTTAAGTAAATGAATAAGACTATTTGAATTATACTAGTATGAAATATAGATTTGAAATGTTTTGAATAAATTGTGTGTGTATATATAGAATAATAATCTTTCCAATGGTAAATTGGATTTTTCATGTAAAAATAAATAGTTTAAAGGTTTTGGAGGCATGCTTATAAACTTGGTAATCATTTTGGGAGTTATCGAACTTATATAAAATTGATTTGTATAAGTATGAAGTTGATTGGAAAACTATTGATTTGGAAAGGTTCCTAATTTGAAAAGTGAAATCTTATATACTCAAAGTCTATAAGTGTGATTTGATATACTATTGATTTTGAAAAGTATTTGATTTGAAAATGAAATCTTATATATAATGGACTTTATATAAGTATGATATTTGAAATTGATTTGAAAGGTACTATATGATACATATTTTCGAAGTAAAGATATGGGAAGTGCCTTCTGCTTGATATCCGCTCTGTGGCCACATCGTGGATTCATTATTTCGATATTATTCTCTTTGGTTTTGGTTTTCTAGATGTGATACTCGAGTGTCCTACCATGGCGTAACCCATGGTCTTTTGAGCGCGACTGCATAGCGTAATTCACAGGGGCTGCGAGAGCTTACGGGTATGGATGTTTCCTGGGGGATCCAAGCGTAATCATTGTGTATCTGCGATTTATTGGGTCGCTTGGTAGCGTAATCAGCAGGGGCTATGAGAGCCTACGGGTATGGATGTTTCCTGTGGGATCCAGGCGTAACCATTGTGTATCTGTGATACTACCAGTCTTCATGGCGTAATCGTAGGGCTGCGGTAGCCGACGGGTACGGATGTTTTCTAAGGGATCCAGGCATAACCATTGTGTATCCGCAATCCATGATCGACATGATTTGGTTGTTTTATTTGGATTGTACTTTCCATATCTGTTTTTAATGGGTTTTCCGCTATTTTCACTGGATGTTGAAACAAGTCTACTAAGTACCTGGAGAATTCTAGCTTTGCGCCTGATCAACGCATGCCAGAGTCTGCAGGAACAAGGATATACTTGTTAAGACGTCGAGATATAAAAGTATTTTGATTAAGTATTATATAAAGGATATTTTGATCAGTTATTTTCCTTTCTAAAAGATTTTAAAGTTTTTTAAATATTGTTTATTTTTTTAACTAACAATTTGAATTTAAAAGAATTTTATGGATGTAATAAAATGGATCTAACCAAATTATTGAATATTAAAGAATTCTAATTAAATTTATATAGTTTTAAATTAATGGCTCATCCTTGTCTTTTGACCTATTTTTCCCTCCTAGCTATCCCTATTCCCTACCTTCTTTTTTCGGGGATGTCTTCCAACCTATTGTTCTTTCGAGTTGTTTCTTCGATTTCTTCCTTTTCGAGGACGAAAAGCTTTGAGTGGGGGAGAGTGTAACAACCCTGTATATTGTGATTATTTTTAATTGTATATTTTAATTATTTTAATTGAATTTTTTTGTTTAGAAACTTATTTTATTTATTTAAAATGGATAATTTTTGTTATTTTAAATATAAATTTTGATTTTGATGTGAATTAGGATTCCAAACACGACTAAATAGAATATTTTCCAAAAATGTGAATTTTGGTCAATATGGTCAAAGTTTGACTTTCAAATTTAAAAATTTGAAGTTCTAAAATTTATCTTTTATTATGAAAGTAAATAAAATTTTAAGAATTTCGTTGAAATCAGATTAATATTATGAAAGTTATGCTTTTTACACTACTATATGTAAATTGTTTTATTTAACAAAATTGTTTATTTTAATTTATACAAATAATATTTTGTTTGTCATGTCATGTTCTAATTTATATTTACATGTGCAACACAACATGTTATGTATATATTTTATTTTTAAAACATTTTTAAAAGTGTAGCAGAAATTTCCAATGTTAGTTGTATTTGTTTACAAATTTTAAATTCTATTTTCAATTAATTAAAGAAATTGTTTGTTTATTTTTCTATTTTCTTAAGACCTTATTTTATTTTCATTTCCACTTTATTTTTTTCAGCATTTATTTTATTACTTGATTTTATATTTGTTTAGAAGTGAAGTGGTAATTTTCCAAAGCTAGTTGTATTTTTATTTGCAATTTTTAAGTTTAGTTTCAATATAATAAACTAATTTCTTTATTTACATTTTATTTTTCCTAAGAATATTTGTTTATTTTCATTTTCACTTTATTTTTTTGTCTTTTATTTTATTTACTGATTTTATTTTGTTTATTTTGTATAAAGATAAAGTGGAAATTCTAAGAGACAAAAAGCTTTAAAACTTGTGACTTTTCATTGCCTAGTCTTTTCATTTGCTAGCCTTTTCCTTGTCTCTTATTTTGGCCGTACATTCTCATTGCTATTCACGTGAATTTTTCTCATCCACTTCATTCTTTCGGCCATTCCATTTCTGAAAAAAAAAAATGTAAGCAATGTCTTCCTCTTTTTCTACCTTTTATTCTTCACTTTTCCATTGATTTTTGCTTGTTTTGCTTGATCTTTTCACATATGTTGCTCGGCCTATAACCTCACCATCTCTTCCACTGACCACCACCACTTCCTTCCCCACATCCTCCATGGCTTAACCTTTTCCTCCTCTGACCAGCAAGTGCCATGACCATCCCATGAACAAAACTCCACAAAAATGTTGCAAACCTCTCCAGAATTGCCTAGCTGAGCCTAGCTTCACCACCACCTTCATTTCTTTTCCACGGCCACCCCCTTAGCCACCACCACCAGCCAGCACCGCTTCTGAACATCACCATCATCCCATCACCCGACCTATAGCACCCCCTTGCCGAGCCCAAATGTGACATAGACCAAGCCTTGTTGCATTCAAACCCCCTCTTTTGCTTGCCTTTTTACCTTCCACCAATTTGTAACCCCAAACTCTTCCTCTTCTCAAGCCTAGCCGTACATATTTGAACCAAACTAGAACCTTTACCACCAATATACATCATGGTCGAGCCAATAAACCCTTCATGGTCGAGCAAAGTTGAGTAGAGATCGAGCAAAATTGATTTAAAGGCTTGGTGATGTTCTTTGTTAATCCTAGTTCCTTTTGTTTCAATATAAATTTAGTATTGTATTTATAGTTATATTTGCTTTGTTTATTGTGTATACAAGATCAATAATCCTGGTTCTCTCTCCACTTGAATCAAAAGTCGTATCGTGCTTTCTGGAGAAAAACCTGTGTATTTTGAATCGCTAACTCTAGCTTAAAAGGTGAGTAATCACACCTGACATTTATGCTTATATGACTATGAATTGATAGCAAGTGAAAGTGTAGAAATTGTTACATCATGTTATACCTGCCTGTGTTATAAATTATATGATATTAATCCTATTTATTTAACTATCATATCATCTGATACTGCTATATGTTGTTATACTGTTCATTTTATTTTGATCATCACTGCAAGTTACCTGTTAGTATAGAAATCACTATGGGTTGAAATGCTACATACCCGAACGGACTTTAGAATAGGAAAAAAATCATTATGGGCTGAAATGATAGACCTGAACAATTTTTATTTATTTATTTTAACTTGGGATTGCGGATTACCCAGATTTTTCTTTGTAAACTGCGGATTGAAATGATATATATCTGTATCACTTGACGTAGGTTAGGAAACTATATACAGACCCATGGTTAATTTTAAAGTGTTTTTGAATATTTTTAAGTATTTTTACAATGTAAATTTATGATTATTTGATTTAAATAGAATTTAAAAATGTTTTAAATAAAGAATTATGATATTTCTATAAGTTAAAAATGCCGAATAAATGAATGGTTAGATTGAATTTTTGAAATATAACTTAAATTTGGAAATTTGGGTTTTGGCTTTTAAAATGACATTTAAGTTATATAAATAAAATGGAAATTAAGTTATATTTGGAAAATGGTAATAAAAATTTAAGTGTTAAGAAATTGTTAAAATGTGAAGAATAGAAAATTGTACACTTGAATATGTTAAATGAATTATTGAAAATTTGATTTTATTTGTAAGAAATTTACTTTATAAAGGTCATAAGTTAAAAGGTATTTTAATGAACATTTTTGAGTGTTAAAATATGATTTTTAAAATGTTTAAAGGGTTAAAATCAAAGTTTATTTGTTGGTGGAAATACATTGAAAATCTGGAATTTAATAACAGCACTTCAGAAATGCTATCGTTGCTGTAGTTAACTTAAAATCTGAAGTAAATGATATTACAACACCTTGTACGTGCTGTGGTTGATACAGATGAACTATAGCTCAATTTTAACTAAGGCATATTACAACAGTTGGTAAGTGTTGTGGTTGAAATGAAATGAAAAACCTTAAACTAATAAAAGGGCTACAACCGCACTTGATAAGTGCTGTAGTAGGCTGAAATGAACTGTTTTCAAATGCAATTGAATAATACAGCAGTTCTATTTAAATGCTGTCCTTTTTAACTGAACCGTTTCAAATGAACTTAAATATTATAGCAGTTTTATTTAAATGCTGTCTTTGGATGAAATGAATTGTTTCAAGTATAATTTACTACAACATTTCCTAAATGCTATGAAAGGCTGAAATTTTCAATGTTTATGGTTTTTAAGTGAATAAATGAGCTCAGAAAAGGCTAAATTTTTGGGAATTGAATATTTGATTTATAAGTATAATGACTTCAATTTTAATGGTTCAAATGAATGATTTTAATTCGAAATTATAAATCATTTGAAATTTATAACCACGGGTATACTTCTCTGTATCGTTTGATTTCCTAGTGATCGTTTTGATGCACATCTTCAATTTGATAGTGTGACTAGAGGTGAGCGATTACTACAGCTCTGCGCTACCCTATTCATATTTACACTATTAGTTGCATGGTTTACTTTATTATGGACATTTTTATGATAACATTTATTTCTGTTTAATTGATGGTTTAATGGATCCTTAAAGGATGGGCGATCCCAAGCATCCTTTAAGTTATTATGCATTGCTATTACAATTCACTTGAGTTGGTTTACATTGTATAAGTATGTATGTCCTGACTCGAGTGTTTTGTGTTTTACATTATGCTCGGGTCAGCCTGAGAGTCACAGCTTTGGATTCACCTTGTGGATTTAGAGATTTGTTGGAGCTTATCTGTCTATCTATTCGTCTGTTTCTGATCCAGTTATTTTTCCTATTCGGTATTTTCTTCTGTATTATTGATTTATGTATCCAGACTTCTATTGTATCCATTTTTAAACTATGATATTTTGTATATGTTTTGAGAGTTTGTATATAGTAGCTTCATGAACTACTATGGTATTTTATTTCCGCTGCGAGTTATTCTGATATTTCTGTGTCTGTGATTCTATGATTGATTTTATTTGCTCTAAAATTTATTACAATCTGTTATTTTGAATTATTCAAGTCTGACATGTGAGGATTATTATCGATTTGAATAGTCCAAAATAGTGGGTTGTTACACTTCTTCACAAACCCGATTCATGGCTCGAAAAAAAGGAGTAACGCATCGTATCGTGTTCGATCAAGTCCGGAGGAGGGGGCATCGAGATTGGGCATTTATTTTCGAACGAGGGGTTGGCGTTCGAGTGGGATGTTGTGGGATCGACGAAGCAGGAAGTCATGCGTGGATGGGGGATAATGGCGCTGTGAGCTCGAGAGGCTTGGCTGTAGTCGACGAAGGAGGAGGCTCTTGCAAAGGGGGAATGGCGGCGAGTTAATCGACATGAGAGAGGGGAATCAGTAGAGTATAAGATAAATATTGTTTTATTTATTTAAAATTAATTAGGTAAATTTAATTTTAAAACACTTTAAATTTAAGTGTTACTTAAATGGGTAGGTTTGTTATTTAAATTCTCAATTTTTTTTACAGTAAAGCATATATAAATAGTAAGTAAATTTATGTTATTATTTGTAGAAAAAGAAAACATTTTTTTAAAATAAAAATATATGTATATATAAGTACACAGGCACATTGTAACCCATTATTTATATTTTTAAAAATGATTACGTAAGGTTTAAAACCTATACTAGTTTTGATTCTAAATATATATATACATATATATATATATATATATATATATATATATATATATTCATACTAAAAAAAGAGTAATTACAGCAGGTATATACACACACAATTTATTTATTTAACTTTAATAATATACATACATACTTACATACACACACACACACACACACATATATATATGTGTGTGTGTGTGTGAATATATATACAGTAAATCAAAAAAAAAATATGTAGATAAAATTTAGGAAAGATAGTAACTTTAGATGAAAATATAGATCATTTTTGTTGTGTGCTCTCCTCTTTTATTAGAGGATCGCACATTTCTCTCAAAAAAATATAGATAATTTTTGTAAGCATAGGTGTGTTCAAAATAAAAATAAATATGCATATTTTAAACTTACTAATTTATTTGGATTAAGGTGATCAATTTGTTTGATAAACTCTTTTAATTACTTTAGTTACTAAAAGAATTTTTAAAGGGAAATTAGTTTAAAATTTAATTATTTGTTTAAATCAAATCATTAGTTAAAATTAAACTATTTGTTTTAAATTAAATAATTAGTTAAAATAAATTTATTAAATGATAATTGATTGTTCATTTTGTTTGAATATTAATAAATCACCTAATTGTTTATACAAGGTCGAAAATCGGGAAACCAAGTCGGGATTGAAGTGGATTGCAAACGAAAAGCAATGGTGAGATTTTCTCACTCATTCGGATTTCCTATTAAAAATTTAAATGTTAAATTTAAATTATTGGATGCCTGACTTGATTGATAAATTTATAATTTAACTTTTGGATGTTATATATATATATATATAGTAGCATATATATTAACATTGGAGTGATTTATATTCCCGCATTATATAGCAGATGAGACCCTATGCTCCCCGCTTGATAGCAGATGACCCTTTGTACCACGATATCCCCCTCGAAGT
The DNA here is from genome assembly GCA_030765085.1 of Allium cepa. Classification (NCBI taxonomy): domain Eukaryota; kingdom Viridiplantae; phylum Streptophyta; class Magnoliopsida; order Asparagales; family Amaryllidaceae; genus Allium; species Allium cepa. The sequence continues at coordinate 826,374,312 of CM060934.1, forward strand.
GGGATTGGTATTTTTTATTTTTTGACTAACATCCACGGATGTAGGGAAATAGGTTGGAGGGATCCAATAGGATTCCTCAAAAATATTTATTGTTCACAAATATGTTGAAATATGATATGATGGATAAAATTGTTATGGCTTCTATGTAAATTGAATTGTAAAATGTTAAATAGCCTGGAAATTTGAATTTGGTATCTTTAAATACCATAAGTAAATTAAATTAAAGGAAATTAAAAGAAATTTGAATAAAAATATTTATATTGAAATTGGATTGATCTCTAAAGAGAATTAAGTAGAATAAAAGTATATTAATTAATTTGGGTTATACTTAAGGTGGTTTAAGTAAAGACTTGGGATTAAAAATGTTATAATTAGGGATCCAAGAGATGTTTGGAATCGATAAATAGTTTGAAATAAAATGAAATTTTCTTGAGAAATAAAATTATAAAATGGAATTTTAAATAATTTTTTTTATAAATAAATGAAAACTCAGGGGAGTTTATAAAATTATAAACGGGGTTTATAATGACATAGAAAGATACCAATGGATATGTTTCAAAAATATAAGTTAATGGTAAAAACTTGTAACGCCCCACTCCGAGACCCACTCTAGTAAAGAGTATTACGGAGTAATACCGTCTACTAGAACGGAGAATAGAGTATAATGGAAGCGACCATGTGTAATCAAGCTATAACTAACCACTGAATACGTCGAATAGGTGGTTTTCTTTTCTAAAGTGGTTCGACATATCCAATAGATATTTATAACGAAATTACAATGGCTAAGGAAAATAGGTTCAGAACAAGCATAATACTAAATGATAACATCATCATCACAGAATCACATAACAGATATAACATCCCAGAACAATACATCATCAATACAGATCCAAATACTATAAGTGGGTACAAAGCCACTGCTCACATATGTGAGTCAAAAATATGTACATATCAAAGTCCGAATAAAACAGAGTAGCGGAATAGTGGACAAATAAAAGCGCTATCTATCAGCATAGCAGATGATGTCCAAGCAGAAGCACATAAGCTAAGTCCAGAGACCTAACCTGAAACAACTCGGTCTGACCCGAGCGAAAACACTCGGGTCAGGCTAGCTAAATAATCAGTAATAACTGAGATATATATAATAATGCAGTACATAAATAAAACAATACTTCTCCAAAGAGAAGAGTAATATGGACTACATGAATATAATGACGATCCCTAATCATCAATAAACAGTAAAAATCTCCAAAGAGAATACAAACACCAAAGTGTTAAATAAATAAAATCGCCTCATATCATCGGCGTAGCCAAAGCTATATAAAGTTGCTCATAGGTAATAATCCCATAAGTGACCAGAGTCTAAAATCAATGCCCAAGCAAAGATCGATGCTCCAAAGAGCAATAGGGATATACTAAAAAGTCAATGACATCAAATACTGAAAAACAGTGTCCAGAGACACTGTGAATCCACAAGGTAATCGCACTTACATCGTATGGTTCCATAGAACCAACACCGAATGGCGATACTCGAATGGACATAAAAATCATCAGATAATACAAATATTGCACGTGCACCGACCAGAGTCGTTGTTGCCAAGTACTGTAGAGTTGTGATCGATCACTCGCACAGATGCGGAACGCGCGAAACGGCAAGATCCTTCCCAGAAGGATAAAGGCCCAGAGGCACATGCCGAATAAAAACTGCTCCATAGAGCAGGTGTCCAGAGACGTTTGCCCAGAGGCGTGGTGACCCAGAGGTCCAGTACTGGCCGCCCAGAGGCTAATGTGCCACTAACTTCTTGGAGAGGAACTCGTAAAGTGTTAACAATGAGTCCCATACCCCACGTTCGCACTAAACGGTTTCCTAACCAATAGCAAGCTCACACTCCAAACAATAAAAAGTCCACCTCATATCATCGGTAGACTAGACCCAAAGGTCAAAACGATCAATCGAATAGGTCGGGGATTAACCGGAAAGAAAATACACACGGTTTCCATAGGCCGGATATTTCCTAACCGTTTAAGCACCTTTCCACTTCGCTCGACGTGCTAAAAGTGAGTGTGAGATTTTTATTATAGAAAATAATGGTGTAAAACGGATTTGTAATTGATTTCGAAATCACTTTTAAAATGGTCTTTTGAAAAGTCTCCTATTATGGAGTAATTAATTTAATAATTAAAAATAATATTATATAATAATTTCGAAAGCCATTTTGGAGTGAAAATCCTTTTAAAACCTTTTTATAAAGTCCGTGTACGAAATCCAGAGACAAATCTCAACAAAATCGACGAAAACCAGAAAATCATCAAAAATATTCTAAGTGTTTGAAACCATTCAAAAACTGCTGCGAACCCAAGTTCGACAATTTATTTAGACCAGCAAACTGTGTCCAAATGGCATGAAAACTGGTAGGCATATAGTCCAACATCCCTACTTTAAGATGCAAAAAGAATTTCTGGATTCCGAGTTGAGACGAAGTGGCAGCGACGTCTCAAAGTTGAACCCAGAGAAAGATTCACACTGTTTTCCAACAGCGACCAGAGTCTAACTTTGACACGAAAACCGAAGTACCAAACGAATCCCAATGTTGTCCAAATTTTACAGAGATGGAGTTCGGAACTTCACCTTTCCAACGAGACCAAAAACGTCGAATTCCGACTTCGTATGCGATCAGGGCGGCATCACGAAGTAGAGGTCAAAAACTGAAACCGGAGTCAAGCACAGGTAAATTTTTTTTTTTTTTTTCTTTTTCTGGTGGACGCGGGCCCGGCCCGCGTCGGCCTGCCCCAGCCCGCCTGGGCTGGGGATATGGGACGCGGGCCAAGCCCGCGCCCGTGTGCCCCAGCCCAGGCGGGCCGGGGACATAATATTGCCCCAGCCCGCCTGGGCTGGGGCTACGTGGGCCGCCCCAGCCCACACGGGCTGGGGTAAACGGCCCCGCCCCAGCCCCATGCGGGCTGGGGTTAGGTGGGCCGTCCCCAGCCCGCGCGGGCTGGGGATTGGGGCCGCCCCCAGCCCCAAGCGGGCTGGGGTTTGGGCCGTCCCCAGCCCCTAGCGGGCTGGGGATCTGGCCCCGCCCCAGCCCCATGCGGGCTGGGGATCTGGGGCCCGCCCCAGCCCCTAACGGGCTGGGGATCTGGGCCCCGCCCCAGCCCCATGCGGGCTGGGGAAAGGGGCTGCCCCAGCCCCATGCGGGCTGGGGATCTGCTGCCCGCCCCAGCCCGCCTGGGCTGGGGCTGAGCCCGGGCTGCGCCCGGGCTACGCCTGGGCTGTGCCCGGGCTGCTTCTGGGCCATGTTTGGGCCTGTCACTGCACTGTTTCAGCCCATTTTCAGACTGCATTTTCCAGCAAGCAAAATATGCAGTTTTTTATGGTTTAGGGGTGTTTTTCTCAATTTTTGACATCAAAAAAATCACTAATAACCATCATTAATCACTACATAATGATTATAACACTAATTAAAGGAAACCAAGGCCAAATCATAGTATTATAACTAGCAATAATTACTAATTAATAGTAATTACCTTAATTAAGCAAATGATCAAATGGTTAGAGTGCACAATCAACAAGCCAAATTCATAAGCTCAAAAGCCAAGATCAAGAAGCTTCATGGACCCAAAATTTCATAAAAATAAAACAATAATTACAAACAAGATGAAGGAAATAAAAAGAGTATTAAGGAGATTAGATAATAGGAGAGAGAGATTGCATTACCTTTTTTTTTTCTAAGCAAATCAAATTATGAAGAGAAGGAGAAGGAGCTAAGTGGAGGCCATTAATTTGTTTAGATTTAGGTTTTGGAATTTATGAAGAGGAGGGTTAGGGTTAGGGTTTGGATGGGGTTTGAGATATTATATAGGAGGGGTTAGGCTAATGGGTAATGGTAAGTGGGTTTAGAAACCCATTAGGACTTAGGAAATAAACTAATAAGTTATCATGTGAACCAAAAATCCTAAGGCATCCTAGTTTTAATCAAAACCATGTTATTATCTCATAAGGCCCATTAACCCATAATCACTTTTTATTTAACAATTCTCCATTTTACCCCAAAACATTTTAATTTGCAAATAAATTACAAATTTAAATTCCCAAAAATTTGTTTAGCCCCCTTTTTAAATTAAAATCATAATTTTAATTCATCATTCGGTAATTGCAATCTCAGGGTTGTTACAAAACTTATAATGAGGAATTGAAATAACTATGAAAGGAAATAGTGCAGTATATTTCGTATATGAGGATGTTGAATATGGTCGACGTGATGTGAATTAAGAGGAATTTACTGAATTGGTGAATATTGGATTTTCTAAAAATAGACTTTGTTGACTTAGTAGAACTTTGTTTTAAATGGAATTTTAAAATTATCAAACTATATAATTTTTATAAAACTATTATTGGACTTAGAATATTCCGAAGTTAGTTATTATTTATTAATAACTAGATATGAATTTTTATGTTGATAATTACTTTTACCTTAACCCATATTTTGAAATTAAAACCATTAATCTTATTTTATAAGTATATATGTTTTTAAAATGTTTTAAATTCAATTATAAATCCTCTTGAGATGAGAAGCGAAATTTATTAAATTGGATAAGATTGAAAGATCTTATGGTGGGGTTTATGAAAACTTAAAGTATAAGATAGGAGTTTTTAGAAGGAGGAATAAAATTCACGCAAAGGAAAGTAAAAGTGAAACTGGGATTTTAATAAGTAAAGAGAGAGCTTTGGAAATATAAAAGGAATTAACTAAGGAATTCTGAGATTTATAGAATCCATGTGAGATGAGTTTGGTAATTTACAAATAAAGTTGTAAACGATTTTTTTGAGAAAAGAAATAGGGAATAAAATGAAGAGTTTCAAGTGTTGAATATTAAATGAAGTGGGAAAATATTCTAAGTATCGAAAAGGGTTCAAATTTATTCCGTGTGAATAAAAAGGAGTTTGAAAACTATTTTCAAAGAGTTGAAATATGGGAATAATATCTTGTGAAGATATTTTTGAAATAAATAATTTGGAAAATTATTTAAGGGCTTGATGGTTGCTTGTGTATGTTTTTTAATAATTAAATAACCAAGTATCAATATTGGCCAATGCGCCAATCATTTCGAAGAGACCAAGATCGGGTTTAATTACCCAAATACCACTTCGATCCGGTTTAAACGTTAGCGAGTGAAGACCGTGAAGATGATGAAGACGGTGATTCGGTTTGTCCAGACATAGGGCAACTTGTATGGACGAATGCTATCAAAACATCGTCTGGAGGACGTTGAGCATTCTAAGTGAACGTGTTCTTTAAAAGGTAACATATAGCCTCAAGCCTCATCAAGGGAATGGCTAAAATAGGGGAGGTGCAGCAAGGCTAAGTGGGTAGCACCCAATTTGGGCAAGATTTCCCCTGTCTAGATGTCCTTTTATTTCGACTATATGGGCGGTTCTTAGCTTCAACCGTGGGGTGATCTTATTCAGACTGTCCAGTAAGGGGTAGCTTCGGTCTTGTGTTGTAGGGGATCGGAAGTGGTTCTCAGTACTCTGATCTAGACCAGCTACTATGACGGGTGGCACCCTAGTAGCTCTGCCATTGTATGGAATCCAATCCCCAATAAGTGCTGTAAGGTTTTGATTGTGCCCAACTATGCTCGAACGTGAGATGTAAGCATTTCAGCTAGATTCTATTTTACTTTCTATAGAAATTATTGTAATATCAGATGAATTTGATAAAACGTTTTGGTTATCGTAAGGTAAAAACCCGAATATTTATATATGGCATGGTCTTACGAGATACATTTGTTTCAAAGGATTTTCAAAACTTTAATAATTCAATTGAGTGTGATTTTTTCACGCTGTTTTTCCAGACTGACTCGGGTGTTGTTTTATTACGATACTCGGGTCAGACCGAGTTAAACAGTTCCAAGATAATAAGCTAGGGAGCTCAAGAGGCGAGCTGGATGGTAGAGCGTACTTCCGTATTTGACTATTATTTCCGCTGTGTAAAGACAAGTATTAAGTTGTCCAAGTGATGGACGTTTGTTGTACTCTGATGATGGTATGTATATATAACAGTACATATTTCTTTGTATTTAAAAGCTGTTATTATATATTGTATTTTTTTCGGTTGCGGTTGTGAGATTCTGATGTTGTTTTTATCTTCTTCTTCCACCTCTTTCTTCTTTAACCCTGAAGACTTGTATTTCCATTCCACTTTGAGTTGAATTGTTGTGGAATATTATCAGCTCAAAGGGGTACGGATTTGCAGGCCATCACACTTGGTATCAGAGCTGAAGGTTAAGCGAGAACCATGGCTCTGGTGGGGATTACTTATTAGAGATAGAGTCAGTAGTACTCTAAAATGAGTTTGTGTGTATCAATTGATATGGACGCGTATTTGTTAGTGAATATAAATTTGTTTAATATTGTTGACTTATTGGTTGGGTGGCATATAAATTCTTGTCGAGTAGGGGGACGTCGCTATTCCGATAGGAGTTTATAAACATTTGAACATGATAAACTGACACAATATTGTTTTGAAGTGGGTGAATGAAATAATTTTACCCAAATATACTTTGATACAAAGGAAATAATTTTTTGAAATTATTATATATAATTGAATGTTTGGACGATAATATTATAGTCAAACAAGATTATAAAAGTTAAAATAATTTACATAACTAATATGGGATCTGAATCAAAATTTAAAATGAGGAGATTAAAAATTAAATTTGACATGATTTAGTTGAAGAAAAATTAAAATTTTGAAATTTAATTGATAACGATTGAAAGAAATAAATTAGTAAATTTTAGATGTGATTGAATTGGGAAAATAAAAATTAAGTTGGATTTGAGAAATAAGAATTGAATTGAAATTAAATTAAAAACAAAATGAAATTGAGCTAAAATAGAATTAAATTGAAATAAAATTCAGTTGAGTTATGGATGATATTAAATGAAATTAAATTCTTACTTAGACAAATAAAAGTAAGTTGAATAAGAATTGGGTTGGAATAAACAGATTTTGATAGCTTATAAAAGTTAGAGTTTATGAAATAAAAATATTCTTGGGCTATAAATTAATGAATAATCTCGAGTTAATAACGAAATGTGAATTTGCTTGATTATAAGTTAGTGAAAATATGAAATATAAGTGGGTGACTTATAAATGGAAAAGTGGGACAGAAAAACCCAAAAATAAAAATAGTTTGATATTTTGGAAAGTGAAATAAAATCCAAACTTGAATTACAATATAGAATTGAACTCAAGTAAAATAATGAAGTGATTTTTGAAGATAAAAAAATCAAATAGTGAATTGAAAGTTGGGAGTGAACTAATTTGGAATAAATTAGTTAATTAAATATGTTAATGAGATTTAAATTGGTTAAATAGAAGTTGAATTGTGAGTTAATAAGATTGGATTGTGAATTAAAAGTGGATGGTAGAAATAGAACTTGAGTTATAAATAATATTCAACGTATATTGTAAGTGAATTAAATATGAATTGAAGCCGTGTCAAATGAAATGGAATTGGATGAAAATAGGAATGATTTGAGTTGCAAATAAATCCAATTCGAGTGTAAGTGAGTTAAGTATGACCTTAGATATTATTAAAATGGATAAAGATAATGGGCTAATTGAATTAGATGGAATTTGATTAGATGAGAATCAAATTAAATGGAAAACTTAAGTATGAAGTTGGGATAAATTAAAGTTGTGACCACCCGGAATTTCTGGATATTTGAAATTGAAATATTTAATTGATTTTAAATATTTAAAAGTTAGTTTCTAACATGATTTTCAAATAACTCTATTTATTGGATAATTTAAATATTGAATTTAATAATTGGAAATAGGGAAAATTGTTGAATCTGGAGTAACAAGCTTGTTAAAAATAATTTTAAGGCTTAGAAAATTTGTATTAACAATACTGAAAATAATAGATCTTTTAAAATTGAATTTAAAGATGGTTTGTTCAGTTTTGAAATTTTGTCATTTAAATTGGTATTTAAAAATAACCTTCCGAGGCACAGTCTAGGAATTCGACGAAACTAGTTCTACTGGATCCGTAATAATGTATTATTATTGGATTTCAATTTTCGTATTGTTTGGAGTGATAGTTTGGCCGTACGATAAATAAACGCGCTAAAATTTATATCGAAATTCAGTATATAATAACTGGTCCAAAAAGCTATTTTCTCCATACGATCTAATTAGAACTCGGAACCTTTTCCATTTCATTCATAATAGGGGTATAACATTATAAATGCCTGGTGGCATGCCTCGATAGGAGATTGAAATGTTAAGTTATGATTTCGAGATGATTTAAAATTTAAATAATATTTATATAGATATATTGATTTAAACTTGGGCAAATATTTTCACGACGGCCAACGCGTGTCTCTTGGTATAACATGCGGCCCCTCTGGTTCAACACACGGTTTTTTTTAAAATGATATAGCTGGTCGAAATCTCAATGGCAAAACGAATTCTTTTCCCCTCTTTTCTTTTTAACATCATTCTCTTTTCCTCCTTTCAGTTTATCGAATTCGTTCGATATTTATGAAAAAAGAGTGAGGCGATTCGTACGAGTTCAAGCGACGATAGAAGAGGAAAGCGAGCTAGTGCTCGCGATTCAGGATTTCGATCGCTTGAATTTCGATCGCGATGGGTAGAGGGAGGGGTGAAACCCTGCTCTCGAGCAGGACAATTGGGGGAAGGCGGTGCGAGGTGTTGTTCAATTTGGTTCGGCAGAGTGCAATGGTGCTAGGATGGCGATGCGCGGTAGGCTCGCGCATGAAGAAAAGCATGGAAGAGGCCACATGGAAGGGTAGTAAGTGCGAGCGCGAGGCACGGGGGAGTCGTCGATGTGATGCCTGCCGATCGAGCTATGGTGGCGTTCGTCATGAGCTTCAATGAGGTAATTTAAAATTTTATCATTATTAAATTTAATATCACTTAAGTTAAATTGATAAATTAATTGTTGATTTTTTTTCACTTATCAGAAAATCTATAGCAAAAAATTAAAACAATTGGTTTTAAATTTAGTCAGCTATATATATACACACACACATAAAAGAACAAGGGTAATTTGGGTTTTATTTAGATTGTAAAAGGTGTTTAATTTTAAATTCATTTTGATAAATAGATAATTAGTTAATTTTGGAAAAAATATATATAGGATCTTAAAGCTGAAAAAACAGTTTTTAAATGTACATATATATAAATTATTTAATATAAATAAGAGTAAAGAAAATAAAAGGGATATTTAAAATGTTTCAGAGTTTATAAAAAGTAGATTTTTAAAATGTGTATAGCTTGTGCTTTAGTATATGTAGTTTAAACACACACATATATATATATATATATATATATATATATATATTCATTTACATATTTTAATTTGCTAGTATTCTTATATAATGGATTTGGTGCATTAATTGTGAAGTTGACTTATATAGTTATTTTAGTCACTACAGATAATTTATTAAAGGAATTTAGTAAAATCAAATTACTAGTTTAAACCAAAATGATTAGTTTAAATTAAATTATAGGTCAATTTAATTTATTAAATGGTAGATTATTTGTAAATTAAATAATAAACAATATAATGTTGTATAAGGTCTAAAACTATGAAGAAATAGTCGAGGTGGAAGTGGATTGCAAACATCAAAAATCAAAGGTGATTTAATCTCACTCATTTGGATACCTTTCAAATTCAAATAGTTAAATTTAAATTATTGATTGTTTGTTTGGATTGATAATTTAATATCAGTTGGATGTGGTATGTTATATATAGTAGTGTGTGTGTGTGTGTGTGTGTATATATATATATATATATATATATATATATATTGAAGTGATTGATTTTCCGCATTATATAGCGGATGAGACCCTATGCCCCCCCCCCCCCCCGGCATAATAACGGAAGACCCCATATACCGTGATATTCCACCTTGAAGTGGAATATTTTATATTGTGCTAACATCTGTGGATGACGAAAAATAGGTTGGAGGGATCCAACTGGAATCCTCAAGGTAGTGGAATTTATTTTTATAATCTATGTTTATGTGATAGCCTGTGATGATTATATTGAATATATTGAAAATTGAAATTATTGAATGCTATGGCTTGGTTGAATATATTAACTAGTATTTGAGAGAACGGAAAATATACATAGCTTGGATTTTTTTAAAGGAAATAAAAATGGGAATCTTTAAGTAAATAATTATAGAGAATTGGAATAAATTAAAGAATAAAAAGGATAATTTTTTTTTAAATTCTAATAAAAATCCCAAGTATGGGAAAAGAGATTTTGAACAAATGGAAATGAATGAAGGGCTTAAGTGGTATTGTTTAGAAATTAAAGAATTTTTTTTGAAATTCATGATTTAAATGATTTGGAAAGAAATAAGAGAAGAATTCTGAAATAAAGTATGATATTGGTATTTTCAGTTTAAAATAAGATTTTGAATCATAAATAAAGAAGTGAATTTGGAATTAATAGATTTTTGAAATAATTCGATAAGTAAAGGAATAATTATTAAATGGAATTGGTTTTGGAAATCAATTTGAAAACCGGCTAAGTGTTGAATTATGTTTAAAGGAGAATGAGAATTTGAAATTTATAAACGGGGTTTATAAAGAAAGTGAAATACGACATCGGTGGATATTTGAAATATAAATTCAGGATGGGAATTTATAAAGGAATGGGTAATTTGTTTCAAAAATAAATGGAGATTTATTCTTAAAGGTGGAAGAAATGTGTATTTCCCTGAAAAGCCAAGTACACTTTCAAAAGCAGATTTTAATTATAAGTTAAAAGTTTAAAAGTTGTTTTAAAAGATTGTTTTTGAGAAATTATTATTTAAGTTGTTTAAAATTTTTAAGGTAAATATTTATTAAATTTGTTAAAGTAGTAATAATTGTTAAGGGTTAATTGGTATTATGATTTAAAAAGATAATTATTGATATTTATATTTTATAAAGTAGTTTTATTTTAAAGATAGTTTGGCTAAAGTTTTTATTTGGAAAATTAGTATAGAATTTCATAATTTTTAATTTAAATCAGTTTTGGCTTAAGTTTACATTACAAGTCATTATAAAATTTCATAACTAGTTTTTAAATAAAGTGTTTTAAAAAGTTTTTATTTTAAATGTTTTAAAATATAGATATTTTTGTATAAAGTGATTTAACTTATTTTTAAATGTGAGAATTAAGACTTGATGATTTTCAGGAGACATAAAACAATTGGGTGGAATTTACTCCGTGGGAGAAAAAGTAATTTGAGAACTATTTTTCAAGGGGTTGAAGAACTGAAATATATCTTGCAAGGATATTTTGAGATTAATAAAATAATTGGAAAATTATTTAAAGTCTGATGATTTTTTGTGAATGCTTTTAGTGCATAGTGTGGAAAATGTTTCGAAAGTATAATATAAATCTTAGCCAACATACCACCATTATGTTATACCTACTATAGCTACCATGTTCAATTGCTGGTTACCGCCACATTCCATGGCAGGTTATACAACTAAAACATACGGGGCGCGTATTGATTCTTTGGATTTTCAACAAATGGTAAGGCTAAGGAAGTTCCTACGCCACATGGGTACGCCTCTGGAGGGACGCCCCAAGAACTTAACCAGCTCTCTACCAACACAAGACTGAGTTTGTAACAACCCGCATATTTATCGAGTTTGTATTTAAATATTTTATATAAATATTAACTCGTTAATCGGATTTTGGTCCGAAAAGCTACTTTTTGCAAACGGTCAAATTAGGACTCGAGACCATTTCCATTGAGTTCGAAATGTCGTTTACAACTTTTTAAGTATAAACATCGATAGGTTTGGAGTTAGTGAAATTTCACTAACTTTTCCCGCTTTGGACTTTGGGTTAGTTTAGCCTATTAAGCCCAAGTTCCAACCCTCTTCTCCTCACTCTTCATAAATTTCCTAACTAATCAAGCTTTGGCATTAATGGTGGAGGGAATGGGAAATTAAAATTCCAAAACTCAAATTCAATTGCAGTCCATCTTTCTACTCCAAATTCAAGAAGAAGACATTGGATTCAAGCTTCTTGTGCTTAGATAGAAGAAGGATTGATTCTTGCTTGCTTAAAACTTCATTTTCATTGATATTTGGTGCAAAGGTGAGATTTTTATCTCACAAATCTAGTCTATAACTATATTGGACTGTTGGGAATGATTCCCTACCACTTTTGCATGCACATTTGCATTTGGTTTGGATTGGATTGGCGAAAAACTCCAATTTTTAGCCTTTTTTGTGAATTTTCTGCATTTAGGTCGTTCTGTCCATTTTTGGTGCTCGGAGTTAGGTCGCTCGCGATCTAACCCTTGGGTCGCTCGCGAGTTAGCAGCATAGGTCGCTGGGCCATCTAAATTCTTGTTCGGTGTTAGGTCGTTCGGGCTTTAGGTCGTAGGTCGTTTGGCCTATAGGTCGTTAGGTCGCTAACACTTAGGTCGTTTCTGGCCTTAAATCCCCTATACAGCCTTAGGTCGCTTGGCTCTGGCTCCTTAGGTCGTAAGTCGTGGGCCTCTAGGTCGTAGGTCGTTAGGTCGTTAGGCCTTAACTCGTGTGGCCTTGGTCCTTTAAGTCGCTCGGCCTTGCCTTCCATTTTTAGGTCGCATGACCTTCTATCCCGCTAGGTCGTTGGACCTATAACCCGTTAGGTCGTTGGGCCTATAACCCGTAGGTCGTTAGGCCGTTAACCCACTAGGTCGTACGACCTATAACCTGTTAGGTCGCTCGACCGTTTGCTCCGTTAGGTCGCCCAACCCTACTACAAGTATTAGGTCGCATGACCTTGTTCCACTAAGTCGCTCGACCCTTAGGTCGTAACACGTTAGGTCGCATGACCTTGTTCCACTAAGTCGCTCGACCCTTAGGTCGTAACATGTTAGGTCGCACGCCTTTCACACCATTAAGTCGCGAGTTTAATTAGGTCGCTCGGCCTTAAAACGTTAGGTCGCTTGACCTGTGCTATTGTTAGGTCGCTTGGCCATTTCAGTTAGGTCGCATGACCACAGGGTTGCTCCAGTTAGGTCGCTTGACTCCTTAGAACCCTAGGTCGCAACCATTAGGTCGCTCGACCCTATTCCCCTTAGGTCGTTAGACCTCATTTTGTCTTCACTAGGTCGTACCGTTTTGGTCGGGGCGCTGCCCCGCACCCCGCCGGGGGCGCTGCCCCCTGGACCCCCGCGACCTGACCGGGCAGGTCGAACCCCGTAAGCGGTAGCGTTGCCCCTGCACCCCCACCTTGGGGGGTTGCCACCCCCCCTGGACCCCCCCTCCGTAGGGGATCTTATCTGAAAAACATTGAGCTGATTTCCTTGGATTTTATTCACATCTCCGTATGCGATTTTTGTGACTGATTGTTTCTACAATTGCTTCTGTGTTTTGTCACTTCATAATATAAAGATTTCAATACTAGTAGTAAATATCAAAACTCTTTTAACAAACAATTTCAACTCTATTTTTAATAACAAAGCTCTTTTCTTAAATCGTTTTCCAATCTATTAGTATATACAAGCCTTTACCTCACTCGGATGAGAAATCTAATTAAACGACTTAGTAAACAAGTGGTATGAAACGCTTGCGTTCACTTCGTCGGTTAATTCTTGGACTTGTTCGATTGAACCTCTTGTGACAATTTTATTAGTGAAGATTTACAGTTTGTTCGTAAATATTTAAGTTAAGCAAGTGGTTATGGGACATGAAGCTAAACTTCTATATTTACTAGCTTAGTGTAATTGACACTTCTCGTTGATCTTGATGATCGCTTTATGAATTAGACTAGCAATTGCGCGATGTCTCTTTCATTGCAAGGTTAGACTAGACACCACTTGTGTGATTCCATTCACACATACCTTTCTGCTTTTTGGTTAGTATTGACCTCAATCTGTGTGATTCCATTCACACATGCGGGGTAGCTCCCCATGGTCTCCGGACCGTCATGTGATAGGCCTCTTTCCCTTTTTATGATTTCTGGATTTCTCGTGTTGATTTCTGGAATTTATGTCATTGACTTGTTATGAGTACAAGTTTAGGGTATGATGCCCTCTTCGAATCTTTGAGAAGATTCTTGTGATATTGATTATCTCTTATTGATTGATCTTCTGTTGATCATTATTTACATACTTATAGTGGTATGTCGTTATGGATGTTTATGTTTATGCCATATCTTTTATGTTATATCATGTCATCTGATATTTATAGCTAGACTGATCCGTTTATTATTTTCTTAAATAATACTCGGGTCAGACCGAGATGTTACAGGTGCTTCTGCTTGACTTCTTCCCAGGGATTCATCACTCTGACTTTTGGCTAACTGTTTAGATTAGCAGTTTTTGTTGTATACACTTGAGATATAGACTCATAGTTGTATTCTTTTGTATAGCACGTGTTGCTATTCTTTTGTATTATCGTGGATCTTAATGACCACTACTCTGATGTGCACTTTCATGTGTTAGTTATATATTCATATCTTCTTCCGCCTTTGTGATATGGATATCTGTGACTGATTTGTGATATGATTATTTCTATGTTTGTTTCCGAAGATTATTTATAGCCACCGTGTGATAAGCAATTACATGGATGGTCGCTCCTCAACAGCCTTATTCTCCATGCTAGTTGACAGCACTACTCCGGAGTGTTCTTGGCTAGCGTGGGTATAGAGGTGGGGCGTCACAGAGTTACCTCTGTAACTAGGTAACTAACTGTCACGAGTATGCCACCCCCAGTCTAGACCGACCTTTATCCAAGGCGCCTATTAACCAACAACCACTAAGTAAATAATCTGGGCTCCATACCAGGAAACCACTTTAAATCCACACAAGTTAAATATCTGGACTCCATAACAAATACTACTTTTTATCCAGAAGGAGATGTACATACCCTGAGGGGCGCGAACCCTATAACCTTGCTGCATCCTTCATGTTTCGACCATTTTCGGGGTGTGAGGTGTGGCAAAGTCTCGTCCATAAAACTACACTTTTTACAAAACCATGCTTCGATCAACAAATGATCGACAACACTTAGCATGCCACATTACCAATTGGGAACATACTAATAACCATCAACTACATAACCTCTGAGCTCGTACGTCTCAGAGAAGGGTGTTAAGCTAAGTGAATAAATTCTCCGCCACCAACAGAAATGTATTTGATAGTAACCAGCTTTACGTCTTAAAGTGTAACGTCAGACATACATCTATACAAGTCCGTTCCAGGTTCAAACGGAACCGAAGGCACTTCAAAGAAGCCCTTGCAAATTCGGATATTCACTAATCACGTCCGGACTTCCCATCAAAAAGGGTGATATAATCTCTATCTATACCGGAGCAACGTAGTGTGCAGAGACATTTGACAGGTAATCCTTTTGCTTTCAAAAATACCCGGTCTTCAACACCGTCTTCAAATGCAATCCCATTTCGTCGTATTATTATTCAAAATGGGTATTATGACATAAAGTCCTCTTTCGACTAATCCTAATAATGATCATTATTTTAAAAACAAGTGTTACATTCAGATTCCAAGTAAATCACAACAAGTTTCTGCTTTGATCTTTTAAACAAAAGATCCATCACAAAGATTCGATGTGGTTTTAGAATATCCATTTGGAATTCGAACCTCGGTCGCATCGAAATTCAAATGCCATTTAAAGGCCAATATTGATAGTCGGTTATTTAACTATCAATCAATATTTACAACCATCATCAGATTTTAAATAATTTCCCCCAATTATTTATTTTTAAAATATCTTCGCAAGATATATTTTCATACTTCAACTCTTTGAAAACAATTTTTCAAATCACTTTCCTCACGTGGAATAAATTTTCGAATATTGTTTATTTCCACAGAAAAATTTGCCGAGTCCGAATACTTCCAAATAATTTAAATCACTTATCCAAAAATATATACTTAGAAACATTTAAAATAAAAACTATTTTAAAACACTTTATTTTAAAATATTATTTATGAAATTTTCTACCAATATCTCATATAAACTCAAGTCCAAAATAATTTTGAAAAATAAAAATTATTAGATAAAGTGTAATTATTAAAATAACCATTTTCTAAATCAAATACCAATCCAATCTTTAAAATAACCACTTCTATAATTAGCTTAATAACATTTACTTTAAAGATTTAAAAACAATTTTCGAAAATAATTACTCCAACAATATTCTTTTTAAAACCAATTCTAGAAATTTTAATTTATATTTTAAAAGCTACTTTGAAAACATATTCGGGTTTCCAGGGGAAATACACTTTCCATTTCAAAATAATCCATTTAAATCAATTAATAAATCCTTTTGGATTTATTTCAATTTACATTCCAAATTTGTAAATTTATTTCCACATTTTAAAATAAATCAATATTTACTTTTATACTAAATTTCCCTTTCCATTTTAAATTCCCATTGTGAATTTAAATTTCCTAAATATCCACTGATATACGATTTTCAAATCGATTTTCAAATCGATTTTCAAATATTCACTTTCAACACCAAATCAATTTTCATATCGATTTCCCAAAGATTTATTTTCAAATACTTAATAAATTTTCAAAATGATTCTCAAATTTATTTCAAACCCAAATCAAATTCCAAATTGATTTTTGAACTTATTTCAAACACCAAATCGAATTCCAAATTGATTTTTTAAATCACCACCTTTTAAAATAAATTCATTTATATTTCCCCAGCTATTTAAAATTCAAATTTTAAATAAAATTTTCAACTGTTAACAATATTACTAAAAATCCATTTATTAAAATATTTTTCCCGAATTTTGGGATTAATTTGATAGGATTACAAAAATAAACTTTTATACTTTTAAATTTATCCAATTCTCTAAAATGAATTTACTTCAAATTTTCTGTTTTAATTTTCAAAAATCAAATTCTTAATTTCTGGTATCCTACGATACCAAAAATATATTTGGTTAAACTATAGCCTTCAATGATTTCAATCACAAATATAGTCATTCATAGACTATTAATAAATCAACACACAACATATGTAACAAATTCAAATATTTGAGGAATCCTGTTGGATCCCTCCAACCTGTTTTCCTGCATCCACAGATGTTAGTACAACAATTAAATACCAATTCCAATTCGAGGTGGAATATCTCGGTATATGTGATTATATAATATCGTCCGCTATTATGCAGCGCATAGGGTCTCATCCGCTATATAATGCGGGAAATCAATCACTCCAAATACATATATACACACACACACTACTATATATACTACCACATCTAAACAGTCAATCAATAACTGAAATTCTAATTATATTCAATTGAATGAGAAGATCTCACCTTTCCTTTTATTTTTGCAATCCATTTCCAATCCCAGCTGGTTTTCTTCACAGTTTTTTTGACCTTGTATAAACATTTGATGGCTTAATTAATATTTGAAATCAATCGAACAATCAATTTCCATTTTATAATTTTTCTTAACTAATAATTTGTTTTAAACTAATTCCTTTTAAATAAAATATTTTTTAGTTACTAAAATAATTACATAAGTTTTATTAAACAAACCTATCTCTATCATAAATTATTTAAAAATAAACTAGTAAAAGAAATTAGGTATATACGTATATTTATTCTTCTTTGAAGTTACACTTATAAAACAATCTATACAAGTTTAAAAAAAATCCAAACTTTTATATATAAACTTTCAATATTTTAAATTCCTATTTATTTATCGTTTTCAACTTAACTATATAAAGTTATTTCTTATTCAATATATATTTCCTGTGTATAACATATCTATTATCTTTAAATTAAAAATAAAGTTTTTATATCTTTATTGTAAAAATATTCTTTTTAACCTTATTATATATGCACATACAAATATATATTCTAATTGGAAAAATAGACTACATGTACATATATCTCACTGTTATTAATAATTTTTTCCTTTCAGTCTGTATATATATATATATATTTAAATTAAGTATAAACGAGAAGGAGAGACGAATACCTCACTGCTCGATCGACCAAGGCCACCCCTCCATCACCGGCTCTTCCACGAGGTGTAGAACCCACTGCGTGTGACCCAGCTTCCTTTGACTTCGTCGAGCTCGAGCATGTCACCCCTTTTCAACGCGCCGCCGCTTAAATCCTCGGTCGCGACCACCATCGATCGTCAATGCTGACCCAAATCGCCTCCCTAAACACTACGACCTCTACGTGAGCGTGCGACACTGGCCCTTGATTCAATTGATTCGTCATCAATTCGATTTCGAATTAGAAGGAGAGAAATTAATTCGGCCATTGTTTTTATTTTGAATTTGAATTCGCTTTTTTTCCTTTTGAACGAGAGAGGGGTTCGAATAGGCTTTTTTTTATACAACACGCACGGTTTTGATTTTTTAATTTGAAAAAGAACGCATGTTAAATCTAAAGACAAGTGTTCAAAAAGAAATGCCAAGTCTAAAATGAGAGAAGAACATGTATAATTTGTCTTATGGAAATATTATTATACTTTAAATTAAAATTCAAATTTCTTCGATAAACGCAACTCAAAATCTCGATCTCCAATCAAGGCATGTCGTTAGGCGTTTATAATGTTAAACCCCTATTCCGAACGCAATGGAAAAGGTTTCGAGTTCAAATTCGATCATATGGAGAAGATATCTTTCAGGACCCAGTTATTAAGTTAAATTTCAATATAATTTTCAGCATGTTTGTTTATCGTACGGCCAAACGATCACTCCAAACATTACGAAGATTAAAATCCGATAATAATACGGATCCAATGGAACTAGTTTCATCAAATTCCGAGACTATGCCCCGGAAGGCTATTTTTAAATATCGATTTAAATGATATAAATTCAAAACTGAACAAAATACTTTCAAATCTAATTCCGAAGCTTCCATTATCTTCAGTATTATCAACATAAATTTTCTAAGCCTTGAAAATGTTTTTAACTAGCATAAAACTGAAGATTCAATATTTTACCCAACTTAAATAAATTAAATTCAAAAGTTTAATTGCCAAATTCATAGTTATATTTGAAATTCAAGTTTAAAATAACTTTCAAATATTTAAAATCAATTAGATATTTCAATTTCAAATGTTAAAATTTCTAGGCCGCCACAGATCGCTTATATTTCGGCCGCGATGGGTAAGTGGAGGGGCGACACCCTGCTCTCGAGCAAGCACGATTGAGGGAAGGCGGCGTGAGGTGTTGTTAAATTTGGTTCGGTGGAGTGCGATGGTGCTAGGGTGGCGCTGGGCGGCAGGCTCGCCCATGAAGAAGAGCATGGAAGAGGCTGTGTGGAAGGGTAGTAGGCGTGAGCACGAGGCACGGGGGAGTCGTCGACGTGATGCCTACCGATCAAGCTATGGTGGCGTTCGTCGTGATCTTCAGTGAGGTAATTTAAAATTTTGTCACTATTAAACTTAATGTCACTTAAGTTAAATTGATAAATTAATTGTTGATTTTCATTTCACTTATCAGAAAATTTACAGCAAAAAAATAAAACAATTGGTTTTAAATTTAGTCAGCTATATATATACACATATAAAACAGTAAGGGTAATTTAGGTTTTATTAAGATTTTAAAAGGTGTTTAATTTTAAATTCATTTTGATAAATAGATAATTAGTTGATTTTGAAAAACATATATATAAGATCTTAAAGCTGAAAAAAGAAAACAGTTTTTAAATATATATATTTAATATAAATAAGAGTAAAGAAAATAAAAAGGGATTTTTAAAATGTTTAGAGTTTATAAAAAGTAGATTTTTAAAATGTATATAGCTTGTTCTTTAGTATATGTAGTTTAAATATATACATATATATATATATATATATATATATATATATATATGCCTATTTCCATTTACATATTTTAATTTGCTAGTGTTTTTAAATAATGGATTTAGTGCATAAATTTTTAAGTCGACTTATATAGTTATTTTAGTTACTAAAGATAATTTATTAAAGGAATTTAGTTTAAAATAAAATTATTAGTTTAAAACCAAATGATTAGTTTAAATTAAATTATTGGTAAATTTAATTTATTAAATGGTAGATTATTTGTATATTATATCAGATGTTAATAAATCATATAATGTTGTACAAGGTCTAAAACTGTAAAGAAATAGTCGAGGTGGAAATGGATTGCAAACATCAAAAATCAAAGTTGGGTTAATCTCACTAATTTGGATACCTTTAAAATTTAAATAGTTAAATTTAAATTATTGATTGTTTGTATGTATTGATAATTTAATATCTGCTGGATGTGGTATATTATATATAGTAGTATATATATATTTGAGTGATTGATTACCCGCATTATATAGCGAATGAGACCCTCTGCGCCCCACATAATAGAGGATGACCCCATATACAGCGATATTCCACCTCAAAGTGGAATTGGTATTTTATATTGTGCTAACATCTGTGGATGCAAGAAAATAGGTTGGAGGGATCCAACTGGATTCCTCAAAGTAGTGGAATTTATTTTTATAGTTTATGTTTATGTGATAGTCTGTGATGATTATATTGGAAATTAAAATTATTGAATATTATGGCTTGGTTGAATATATATTGATATTTGAGAGAACATAAAAAAATACATAGCTTGGATTTTTTTAAAGGAAATAAAAAGGGAAATCTTTAAGTAAATAATTATAGAGTATTGGAATAAATTAAAGAATGAAAAGGATAAATTTTTTTTTTTTAAAAAATTTTAATAAAAATCCTAAGGATGGGAAAAGAGATTTTGAATAAATGGTAATAAATGAAGGGCTTAAGTGGTATTGTTTAAAAATCAAAGAATTTTTTTTAAATTCAGGGTTTAAATGATTTGGAAAGAAATAAGAGAAAAATTCTAAAATAAAGTATGAAATTGGTATTTTCAGTTTAAAATAAGATTTTGAATCATAAATAAGGACATAGGTTTGGAATTAATAGATTTTTGAAATAATTCGGATAAGTAAAGGAATAATTTTTAAATGGAGTTGGTTTTGGAAATCAATTTGAAAACCAACTAATGTTAAAACTGTGTTTAAAGGAGAATGAGAATTTGAAATTTATAAACGGGGTTTATAAATAAAGTGAAATAGGATATCAGTGGATATTTGAAATATAAATTCAGGATGAGAATTTATAAAGGAATAGGTAATTTGTTTCAAAAATAAATGGAGATTTAATTTTAAAGGTGGAAAAAGGTGTATTTCCCTGAAAAGCCAAGTACATTTTCAAAAGCAGATTTTCATAAGTTAAAAGTTTAAAAGTTGTTTCAAAAGAATGTTTTTGATAAATTATTATTTAAGTTGTTTAAAATTTTAAAGGTAAATATTTATTAAATTTTTTATAGTAGTAATAATTTTTAAGGGTTAATTGGTATTATGATTTAAAAAGATAATTATTGATATTTATATTTTATAAAGTTGTTATATTTTAAAGATAGTTTGGATAAATTTTTTATTTGGAAAATTAGTATAGAATTTTATAACTTTTAATTTAAGTCAGTTTTGGTTTAAACTTACATTCGAAGTCATTATAAAATTTCATAACAGTATTTTAAATAAAGCATTTTAAATAGTTTTCATTTTAAATGTTTTAAAATATAGATATTTTTGTATAAAGTGATTTAAATTATTTTTAAATATGAGAATTAAGACTTGATGATTTTCAGGAGAAATAAAACAATTGGGTGGAATTTATTCCGCGGGAGAAAAAGTAATTTGAGAACTATTTTTCAAAGGTTTGAAGAATGGAAATATATCTTGTGAAGATATTTTGAGATTAATAAAACAATTTGGAAAATTATTTAAAGTCTGATGATAGTTTGTGAATTTTATTTGCTAGTTAAATAACTGACTATCAATATTGACCAATACGCTGATCGTTTTGAAGAGTCTAGGATCGGGATTAATTTCTCGAAAACCACTTCGATCCTGTTTAAACGTTTTTGTGAGGAAGACAAGAGCTTCGAGTCAAAGATGGACCAGTAGTGTCCTAGGGCTAATTGCTACTAATCCTGAGGGTGATTCCAAAATGGATGTAGTAAGAGTAGTGCCTTTGGTTCCGCTCGAACCCGTAACGGACTTGTATAGATGAATGCTATCAGAACATCGTCAGGAGGACGATGAGCATTCTAAGTGAATGTGTGCAAAAAGGTAATGCTTAACCTCGAGCCTCATCAACCAGGAATGGCTGAAATAGGAGAGGTGCACACAATGCTAAGTGGATATCAACCAATTAGGGTAAGGTCACCCTTGTCCAGATGTCCCTTTATTTTGGCTGTGTGGGCGGTCGCTGATCCCAAACGCAGGGTGAACTTATTCAGACTATCCAGTAAGGGGTAGCTCCGGTTTTGTGATGCCGGGGATCAGGGTGGATCCTCGGTACGGTGATCTAGACCACTACTGTGACCGACGGTACCTCAGTAGCCCTGCCATTGATGGCAATCCATTCTCCCTACGTGCCTTTATGGTTTTGTTTGTAGAACCCACTTTGTGGCTAGTATTGATGGAATTTAATAATGTAACAATTTCGGCTATTTGAATAAGCATTTGTAGACGCTACTATAATATCAGAGGATTTTATATAAAATGTTTTGGTTATCGTAAGGTAAAAACTCGACATGTTTATTTGTGGCGTGGTCTTACTAGATACCTTGATTTCAAAATGATTTTGAAAACTTTAATAATCCAATTGAGTGTGTTTTCTTACGCTAGTTTTCCAGACTGAATCAGGAGTTATTTAACTATAATGCTTGGGTCAGACCGAGTATTATTGAGTATAGATTCTGGATAGACAGCTATGGAACTCAGGAGACGAGATGGATGGCAAGACATAGCAGCCGTACTTGATGTATATTCCGCTATGTTATAAGCTGTGTAGCCAGTTTTGTGTGGACACGTTAATATAACTGTCCAGTTGTGTGCTATAGATTTTTTTGTACTCTGATGATGTAATGCATAAACAAATATAGTTCCTTTTGTTTAAAGATTAGTCATTTATCTATTATATATTGTTCTGCTGCGATTGTGAGATTTTGATATTGTTTCTATTTCTTCTTCTACCTCCTTATTCTTTAACCCTAATGGTTCGTATTTATGTTCACTTTGAGTTGATATGATGGAGAATAGTGTCGGCTCAAGGAGTACGGGTTTGCGGGCTGTTACAAAAGTAAATTAACTTAGGTTTAAAATTTATAGAAGCTTGGCTTCAAGTAAAAATGAAAGCCCATTAAATAAAGGTTTGGGTTAAATTAATTTAGGAAGATGGTTATGTAACGACCCACCTTTTTGATCGAGAATAAACCACACATGTTGACTCAAATCATTCAAAAGGAGGATTGTTAATGGGTTAAATAAGAACATAAGAGAAAAGAAGAAGAAAAACAAAATAGAATCTCGTAGCGGAACGATAAAATATAATAATCAAATAAACAGTTCATGAAGCTGTCTAATATACTTTTGATTATCATTTATACAACATTCATCAGAGTTATACATACATCGAAAATAAATGAATAATGCAGCAGACAACATGATGCAAGAATAATAATAGTAGTTGTATACCAAATCTTCGTCTTCATCTTATAGAATAAATCTTTAATAAACTAAAAACTGAAGACTGACCCGAGCATAATAAAAAGACAAAACACTCGACTCAGGACTAAAAATATCCTTATGTTAGGAAAATCAATATCACATAAACATGAGTGTAAAGGCGTCAGAGATGCTTACGGGATTCACATCTCCTATCCAGTGTATAACGTGCGTGCAATAACTCAAGAGATGTTATAGGATTTTTCATCTCTTAAGGAT
Organism: Allium cepa; assembly: GCA_030765085.1. Lineage (NCBI taxonomy): Eukaryota > Viridiplantae > Streptophyta > Magnoliopsida > Asparagales > Amaryllidaceae > Allium > Allium cepa. Next base: position 826,398,136 of record CM060934.1, read on the forward strand.
CCGTCAAAATATTTATATATAGTAGAATACGCTACATAAATAATGTCTAGTTGGTAAAATAAATATTAAAATAGCGTTAAGGCTTTACATTAATCCCCCTTAACGTGCTTTTAAGCATTGTTGTAGAGTTTGAATATAAAACATCAGTTAACCGGTCAGTAGTAAGGGATGCGCTGTGATACGACAACACTAAACCAAAATCGTATGGGTCTCTTATAGGGATAAAAGTATGACAAGGCACACGAGGCAATGCCTAAGGTAGGATACTACCAGTTCGGGTCGTAGCATCATAGCCATGACCGTCCATCGCGTCCGTCCATCCCATATCGATTCAAAGGAAGGTTATCCCAATCAAGATGCACCAATTGAAACCAACATCAAGAGTAATAATATGCACCGAGTCCAAGAAAATCGAAGAACGGATGCCCGCTCGGTAATTAGCCCACTTGGCCTTGTCAAGCCGTCCTGTTTTAGTCATTTTAAATTGGCACAAGTGTCGGGGTCTATCCATCATCGTTCTCTTTCTTTAAATCTAGCAATCGGCGCCAAATCCAGCCACTTCGTTCAAGATCATCACTGCACGTACACAGTTGTTAAAGTGGTTTCGGTATCGACAGAGAATATGCCCACATCCGGCTCCAGTCTCTTTAACAACCAAACGTCATTTTACACACCGATTGGTACTTTTACATTTCGAAAACATTCCATAATTGACATCAAAATATCATATTCGCTTCAGAATCAAATCCATTTCGAAATCATCACATTTACTCAAAATATACAATTTCAATTCATAATCGTGTTCATCTCAATATCTCAACTTCGATTCCAAAATTGTTTCAAGTTTCGATTTGATTTATAACTTCAATTAAATCCGATTCATATTTAAATCCAAAATTAAATATAAACATTTCAGTCTTAACCAGTTTGAATTTTTGAAAATAGTATGAATACTTTTAAAATAGTTTAAGTAATTAAAATATTTAAAATCATTTAGTGTAAGATAGTTAAAATGGTTTTAATAGTTAAAATAGTTTAGTAGAATGTGGTTTATGTAGTTAAATACTTGGAAAACCAAAATAATTTAAAGATTTAAAGATTTAAAGAATATAGATTTTCAACAGATTATACTAAAATAATTTACTTAAAAATGGTTTCAAAGTCAAATCGGTCCAATTCCAACCTTCCAATTCAAATCAATTTCAATTCTCATTTAATCGAGTCAAATCAATTTTGACTTCGATTTTAAATTAATTCAATTCCACATTCAAATCCAATTAATTCAATTCTAATTCATCGATTTCGAGCTCGATTTTCAAAATATTGATTCAAACACTTAAATCAAATTAATCTTTGATATCCAACTTGAAATCTGAATTCTCAAGTACTTTTACTTAGTACAATTCAAAATTCGAATAAGAGTCCCATTCTTTGGATTAAATCAAACTCTGAAATTTAAATCATAATTCGATTATAACTTAGACGTCCCAACTTCAATTATTTAAAACCTTTAGTTTATCAAATTCAAGATTCCAACATTCAGCCTCAGTTCCAAAAATAATTTGATTTCTATAAATCTGATTATTTTATTTCTTTTAAATCAAAACCATTTATATAATTTCAAATCAAAGATTTTAAAATTATTTAATTTAACTAATCCGATGTCCATATATAATTTTCTATCCTATGGCCAAATGATCGGTTATTTCAATTAAATGTCAGGGATGGATATATCATTTAAATTAATTCCAAGTGTCATAGGGATATATATCATTTCAACCTATTTCTTAATTTATTCAAAAAAAATTCATTTTTATAGTTTATATACTATAAATAATAAATCGAGTGATAATATCATATATCAAAATAAATAAATATCCAAATCATCCAAAATGTCAACCAATAGCATCCATCGCAATCAATCATCCAATCAGTTTATAAAATTCATGGTAATTTCATATATCAATATCAGGTAATTTTAAATCCAATTAACTTCCAATTCAAATTTGATTGTCAATTTAAATTTTTAATGGTGAATTCAATGACAATCTATATGACAGTTAAATTTAAAAAAACGACCAATCATAAATTCAAATTTAACCAGCATGAGAATATTCCAGTACGTTGTGAGCGTTATAAAACACTCACCTTGAGTTTGAATTTCAAATCAAATCGAACGACGTTCGATTTGACTTAAAAATTTAATGAGCTTCAAACACCTCCATATCTGTACTACAGCGTAGATCTCGTCGCTGCGATTCCGGCGTCGCCAGTTTCGCCCGATTTCGACCTCGTACGCATGAGATATGAATGATTAAAGATTGTTTATATATTAATATAACCTAAAAACAATTTTTTTTTATTTTTTTAACCATTTTTATTTAATAACCATATTAAATTTAATAATTTAAAATAGTTAAAAAATATGGGTCGTTACATGTTACTAATATAAGCATGGAATGTTGTCAAGCTTAATGAAATGGGTTTAAATGAAACCAACGCAGGAATGAAATGAAATGCAAGTGAATGGATTGGGAATAAATTAGAAATGGAATGAAATTAATATAAATTGTATTGGAATCAATTTAAAATGGTTCTAAGATTAAGTAATTGTTTATTCACATGAATATCGCCGAATTTGCATAGAAATAATTGTCGTTTGGCAAAAACGAGATTATATAAAATTCTATTACTTGATAGAGGCAAATAGAATTGATTTTGAAATCAATTTAATTGAATATGAGTTCATTTCATTGAAAAATGAATTGGATGTAAGAAATTGAGTTGTAAACCATTGAAATTGAATGAAATGGTATATGAATTGGCTAAAAGTGATTAAATTTGTATCGAAAACCTTATAAATTGGTTATGGAAATTGTTTTGGGCATTGCATATGAAATCCATGTGTTGACTATCGAAAATGAGTAAAATGTAAATAAACTTCCTATAAATGGCACTTACATGTTTAAATTGGGTAAGTATAGGACCTAAAGGCCGTTTGGCTGGATTTGGTCGTGCTAATTGCTAAATAAATAAGCTGCTTGCTTAAAAATGCTAAGAAGAGGTACGCCTACGCCATAGAAAATAGGAAATATGAAATATTGTTTGTTTTTTTTGTTTTTTCCGACCGTGTGAGTCGACGTATATATATTTATCTCTCTTGAAAAATTGCAAAAGCTCTTCCATACAAAGGAGACTCTGCCAAAAAATTCGAAAATTTTAGGAGTTAGAATTTTTTTTTAAAAATTTTTGGAAGTTTTTTTAACGACAAATTGATTTCAAATTGGAATTGAAATAAAGGGATTTTGGGAATTGGAATTGAAACAAATTGTTTAGTTATAACTAAAAGATTAGAAAAATGAATATGAGATTTTCATTAAGTGAATTTTAGTAAGTTAATAGGTTTGGGGGCATTCTTCTACCTTAGTAATTTCGGGGATGTAATTCTTTTAAGGGGGGAGGAATGTAACGATCCAGACTTTTCAACGTTGAATTTGGAATATTTAAATGATTTTAAATATTTAGTTTCGATATTTGAAATTAGAATATTTAATTGATTTTAAATATTAAGATTTTAATTTTTTTAACATGAATTTCAAATATAACCATTTATTGGGTAATTAAATTTTTGAATTTAATAATTGAATATTGGGCAAAATATCGAATTTGGAGTTATAAGCTTGTTAAAAATATTTCGAAGGCTTATAAAATGTATATTGATAATGCTGAAGATAATAAATGGGTTAAAATTGAATTTAGCAATGGTTTGTTCAATTTTAAAATATATCGATTAAACTGACATTTAAAAGTAGCCTTCCGAGGCACAGTCTCGAAATTCGACGAAACCAGTTCCATTGGATCCATAATAGTGTATTATTGGATTTCAAATTTGGTAGCGTTTGGAGTTTCGTGTGGCCGTACGATATAAAAACGTGTTGAAATTTATATTGAAATTTAATATAATAACTAGGTCCAAAAAGCTATCTTCTCCAGACGATCGAGTTAGGACTCGAATTCCATTGCGTTCGAAATAGGGGTATAACATTATAGATACCTAGCGGCATGCCTCGATAGGAGATCAAGATTTTGAGTTGAATTTATCGAGACGATTTGAATTTAATTTAAAAATATATTTATATCTTGGTCACCTTCAGCTAAAATTATTTCACTTCATAACGTTTTCCTTTCATTTCAAAACCACTGTAGCTAGGCAAAATTTTTATGCAAGGCATCTTCCTCCTTTTATATCATCAGTCGAGCTTCCTTTTCAAAAACAACTCGTCAATTCAACAAAAAGAGTAACCGAATCCAGTTCTTTCCCCCTTCTAAAATCGAAATCAAGTTTATTCTTTCCCCCTTCTTCACAAACCCGATTCACGACTCGAAAAAAAGGAGGAACGCGTCGTATCGTGTCCGATCAAGTCTGGAGGATGGGGCATCGAGATTGGGCATTGATTTCGAATGAGGGGTTGGCGTTTGAGTGGGCTGTTGTGGGATCGGCAAAGCAGGCGGTCACGCGTGGATGGAGGTCAACGGCGCTGTAGGGTTATGAGCTCGAGAGGCTTGGCCGTAGTCTGTAACAACCCGATATTTTCATCCATTCACATCCACACATGCCAGACTTGAATTGCACAAAACATCGCATTGTAAATAAATTTGGAGCAAATGAAATACAATCACAAAATCACAGACACAGAAATATCAGAATAACTCGCAGCGGAAATTAAAATGCCATAGTAGTTCATGAAGCTACAATAACAAACTCTCAAAACATAATACATAATATCATTCTGGAAAACCATATACAATAGAAATCTCAAATACATAGAAGTTTATAAATACATGAGATAAACTAGAACAGCTGAAACAGAAATAGATATAAGTGTAGATAAGTAGAAACTCCAGCAAAGACTAGCTCCAGAAAGAGAGTCCAAAGCTGTGAATACTCAGGCTGGCCCGAGCGTAAAGTAAAACACAGAACGCTCGAGTCAGGACATATATACTTATATAATGTAAACCAACCCAAATGAACTGTTGTAGAATTGCACAATAACTTAAAGGATGCTTGGGATCACCCATCCTTTAAGAATCAATTAAACTATAAATTAAATACATCCCATGGTTAAAATTTCAAAATGGCATTTTATACTTCAAAATCAAATATCATTTAAAAATTCAATATCATTCAAAATCCATTTCAAAATATCAAATATCATATCTTCCAACCACATTCATTTATTTAGTGATACCATTTCAACACACATTTCAAATTGTTTATATTTCAAAACAAACTACTTCATTTTAAATCAAAAAATTAAAGTTATTATGTTTAATAATTAAATTATTAAATTTCCAAAATTTTAATCTTCCAAAGTTCATTCATTCACTTAAGTTTATCAAAACGGTGAAAATTCACCTTTCGTAGCATTTAGAAAATGCAACGGAAAGTCACATTCAAACAGTTCAATTTAACAAAAGACAGCTTTTAAGAATGCTGTAATAGGTTACATTAGTTTTAAAGAAACATATTTAAATTCAACAATTATAGCACTTACAAAAATGCTCTAATAGTCTTTAATTAAATTTAGCCATTTCGTTCATTATTATCAAATACAACATTTATAAATGCTGTAAAATCATTTACATTAGAAATAGTAGCATTTCATAAGATGCAGTTAATTAACTTCAAATATTCCATATAATTTCAAAAATAATTATATTTTTATTTAAATCATATTTAACTTATCAAATCACATATTTTCACTTTTAAAATCATCATTTTATTTTCCTTAAATTCATGATTTTATAACGTTAAATTACCATTCAAAAATCAATATTTAATAATAATTCACTTATTAAATTCCAACACTAAATTTAAATTCATTAAATTAAATTTTAACTTAAACTTAAGTCTAAATTTCAAACATAACTTAATTTCATTTTTATTTACTTAACTTAAAAATTCACATTTAAGCCAAATTCACAAATTTCCAATTTTAGTTACATTTCAAATTTCAACTTAAATATTCATTCATTTCATATTTTAACTTTATTCAAAAATCATTAATATATTATAAATCATTTAAATTCACTTTAATCCAAATTATCATGAATTTATCATATTTCATATTAAATTTAAATTCCAATTATCACCAAATTAAAATTTCCCAAAATAACTTACATTTCGAATTTTTCAACCTCCATAATTTATTTAACTTATAAATTTTCAGAAAATCAATAATACTTTACAAAAATCATTTTTTATCAAATTTAAATCAAATTATTATAATATTTGCATTTCTAAAATATTTTAAATTTTTTAGAAAAACATATTTTAGTTACGGGTCTGTATCTCATTTTCTAGCCTAGGTAAAGTGATACAGGTAATATATCATTTCAACTAATAATTTACAAAGAAAACCCGGGTTTTATCATTTCAAACCCGCAATCTCAAGTAAAAGAAAACAATTGAAAATCATTCAGGCCTATCATTTCAGCCCATAACAATTTTCTCCTATTCTAAAGTCCATTCGGGTGTGTATCATTTCAACCCATAGTGATTCTAATCTAAAGGGAACTTGTAGTGTGATAACTGATAAAAATAACAGAACAACATAATATAATAGTAACATATGATATAACAGGTGAATAAGCATGTGTGAACATCATATGATCATAACATAGCAGATATAATATGGTGATGCATTTCACAGATTCACATGTGATTGATTTACTAATTATATAAGTACAAAACTGTCTGGTGAGAATAACTCACTTGTATAAGCTGGAGACGATAACTGAAACACACAAACTGGGATCTTCAGAGGCATGCTAGCACGAATAAGATTTGAGATTGAGAGAGCCAAAGATTTATTTCCTTGAATACAATTCAAACAAAACAATATAACTAACATAAGTTTCAACCAAAAATACAATTAAACAATAGTAGAAATGAATGCATAAATCATCTCCAAACCACTTGCACTTGCTTTCTACCACCTATGCTTCAGCTATAGGTCATAAGACATGGCTAAGGAGTGGGTTTTGATTTGGTTTTGGGTTGAATTGGGTCGGCCATACATAGGAAAAGATGATGCAAATGCATGTGTGCATGGAACTAACACTACAAGGCAACCACCATGGATTCTATGCAACATATGGGTTCGGCCACAAGCTAGCATGGTGCGACCATCACTGTAGTGGGCTGGAGGATGGTGTGGAAGAGGGTTTTAGGTCATCCATGGGTGGTGGGGGTGGAGTTTGTGGCGGCCAAAGGAAAGTTGAAGGTGATGAAGACATAGGTGTTGGCTATGGTGCATATAGGTGAAGTTTCGTGCAAGTATTGTTTGATTTGGTCACATGGGTGCACGGACATGGGATTTGACAGAGGGATGGAGGTGGTGGTGGGTGGTTCAGGTGGTGGAGGAGGCAACCACGGTGAAAGAGTGGAGAGGAGCTTTGCATAGAAGGTGAGAAAGCAAGTAAAAATCAACAAACAAGAAGAAAACAATGGAAGGAGAAAAAGAACTTTACCCAAAATTCTTGGAGATGATGGAGGTCGAACTTTTTTCAGAAATGAGAAGAAAATTCACATGAAAAATGTTATAGAAAAGTGGTCGGCTGAAGGAAATGAAGAGATATGGCCAATTGAATGAAAAGTAAGGTTGAATGTGAAAAGGTGAGAATACAAATAGCCTTAGGAAATAAAAAGTCACAAACCTTTCACATTTCTCTGTTTCTTTTTATAATTTTAAAAATAACTGAAATATATATATAATTAGTCATACAAAATTCGAAAATACAAAAAATAAAAAAATATAAATAAAAAAATATTAATTATATATGATTAAAATAAGAAAATAGCACAAAAATGAGAACTAGTCTAGAAAATTTGAAAATAAATAGAATAAACTTTGGAAAAATTTTATGGACTTGGAAAATATTTATAAATAAAGATAAGAACATAAAATAAAAATGCATTCACAAAAATAAATAAATAAATTTTAGTTAAATATAATTTAAATGAAAAAATAGCAAAGAAAATAAAACTAGGCTTTAAAAATAGAATATAAATTCAATCAACTTTGGAAAAATTCAAACATCACTTTAAAAATATTTAAAAGTCAAAAAATACATAATATAACATAAACATACAAATTAGAATAAGATATATCAAGTAAAAATATCATTTATATAAATTAAAACAAAGAATATTGCTAAATAACCCTATATACACACACAATATTATAAAGGGTATAACTTTCACAATTTAAATCCAATTTCAACGAAATGAAAAGAGGTATTCATGATACTAAATCTATTTTCATAATAAGGATAAAATTAAAGAATTCACATATTTAAATTTTAAAAGTCAAAGTTTGACCAAATTGACCAAAATCTACATTTTTTGGAAATATTTTATTTATTCAGGTTTGGAATTGTAATTCACACAAAAATCAAATTTATATTTAAAATAACAAAAGTTATTCATTTTAATAAATATAATAAAGTTTTTAAATCAGGAGTTTCAATTTAAATAATTAAAATAAACAATTAAAATAATCACAAATACAAATTTATTCATTTTAATAAATATAATAAAGTTTTTAAATCAGGAGTTTCAATTCAAATAATTAAAATAAACAATTAAAATAATCACAAAATACTGGGTTGTTACACTCTCCCCCACTCAAATCTTTTCGCCCTCGAAAAGAACGAACAAGGAAATAAGAAAAAACAAGACAGACAAACAAATAGGACCTGGAATAAAAAATTTCGGATTCGAAGCATGAATGCTCTCCTCCGTCTCCCAAGTACAATCTTGGTCATCGGTACTTCACAGTACTTTGATCAGACTAAAAAATTTCCTTCCAAGGTGCTTCGTATCTCTGTCGACAATACGAAGTGGCTTACTCTCGACAGTTAGATTTAGGCTAAATATCCAAACTATCAAGAGCAGAAGGCTGAACAATAAGAGATGAATCATGAAGATACCAGAGAAGATGTGAGACGTGGAATACATCATGCACTCCAGACAGCTTCTCGGAAAATCCAGACGATAAGTCAAAGAACCAACTCTTTCCATAATGCAGAAAGAACCCTCCAAGAGGAAAAAGGTTGGAATATCTCGGAGGAAAAGTAGGTTGGAACACAAGGAAGGACCGTTATTTTTAAACCATATACATTTCAATTTAATTTTTTTTACAACATTTTAAACGTTTTATAATATGATGAATAGTCATTTGATTCAATTTTGATAGTTCGAAGTAAACAATATTTAAAACATTTGTAAACATTTTTATATTGTATTGACAAAATATTCTTTATATAATACTTTATCAAAATACTTTTATAACTCGATGTCTTAACAAGTTTACTTTCGTTCCTGTAGACTCTGGCCATGTGTTGATCAGGTGCAAAGCTAGAATTCTCCAGGTACTTGGTAGACTTGTTTCAACACCCAGTGAAAATACTGGAAAACACTTTTAAAAACAGATATGGAAAGTACAATCCAAACAAATCGACTAAACCAAAACAGTTGTCTAACCATGGATCGTAGATACACAATGGTTACGTCTGGATCCCCTAGGAAACAATCCGTATCCGTAAACTTTCTCAGCCCTGCGAGTTACGCCATGATGACTAGTAGAGTGCAGGATACACAATGGTTACGCCTGGATCCCCCAGGAAACAATCCATACCACTAGGCCATCTCAACCAGGCAGTTTCGCTGCTAATGCAACCTATATAGAGTGCAGGATACACAATGGTTACGCCTGGATCCCCCAGGAAACAATCCGTACCCCTAGGCCAGCTCAGCCAGACAGTTGCGCTATGCAGTCGTGTCGTAAGACCATGGAGATCGCCATGGAATTGGATGGAAACTCGAGTATCATATCCGGAAAACCCAAATCAGAGAGAATAATATCGATAGAATGAATCCACATTGGGGCCACAAAGCGAATATCAAGCAGAAGGCACTTCCATATCTTTACTTCGAAAATATGTATCGTATAGTACCTTTCAAAATCACTTTCAAATGTCATACTTATATAAAGTCCATTATATAAGATTTCATTTCAAATCGAATACTTTCCAAAATCAATAGTATATCAAATCATACTTATATAGACTTCGATTATATAAGATTTCAATTTACAAATTAAGTACCTTTCTAAATAAACAGTTTTCAAATCAGTTTCATACTTGTACAAATCCATTTTGTATAAGTTCGACAACTCCCAAATCAAAGTATTTAAATAAACAAGGTTCTCAATTTCAAACCATTTCAATATCAATTCAGTTTCAAAATCATATATGATTTCACCAATCATTTCTTCCAAATTACATATATTCAGTTTCAAAGTTTCTTAAAACAATAGATTTAGAAAATAATCCAAATTTCCAGATCAACAAAATTTAGGTCAAACAAATTCATTTCCATTTCAAACATATATTCACTTTAAAAAATTATAATACTTTCAAAGTTATAAATCTTTCGAAACCAAAATACTTGAAATCATTACACTTTGAAAAATCATAACATTTCGAAATCATATATTTGAAATCATAAAACATTCCTTTAGTTCTTTACATTCCATAGTTTCCAATTTTATTCAATTTTCCAACAAAACCATTTCAAATATTATAAAATTTCAAATAAAGATTTGATCCACAAAATAAACTATTCAATCTTTAATATATTTCAAAGCTTAAATATACCATATTTCAAGACTAAATTTTATAATTTCATACATCTCAAATTTTACTTCATTATTACCTTGTTTTGAAATATTCATCTCATAAATGCATCATTTTTAAATAAACTCAAATTACTGGTAAATCAAATATCCTTTCCTAATAATATAAACTACAGATATTCATTTATCAAATACCTTATACCTTTCAAAATTTCTTAGCTTTGAAAAGTTAACCTTGATTTGGAAGCGCTCGAACCTTAAAAGTAGTCGAAGAAATCATATTTTCAATCCAAGAGTTGGAAAAAACCAACAAATTAGTAAACCAATTCCAATAGATAAGGTTATACCAAAACAAATCTGAATCTCGAGGATTGAACACCGGCTTACTTTAAATCATTTCAAATATACATACATCTTTCGAATATCAAACCATACTTCAAAATCTTAAATCAAAATTTGGTTTCATAAAATTACTCACATAGCAAAGCTACTAGAGTGGCCTCTCCCCACTCAGAAACTTGAAAATCAACGTCGATGATGCATGCATTCATCACCGTAATTATTTTCCAGCGACATAAGTAGGTTCTGGACTTTTATTTTCTTGAAACTTCTTTGAAATCACTTTGAAATCATTGGAATTCATTCGAATACATTTGAAACATTTCTTACTCGGAAAAATATCTTTAAATCATATTATTATTATTATTATTATATATTTTTCAAAATCCTAAAACATATTTCAAAACACCGGAGTTCTGCAACAACCCTGGTTTTGAAGATTACCGAAAATATTAAATTATAATGGAGATTATAATTTAATATTGTAATTAATTAATTAATTAATTAAGAGAAAAATGAGGAAATATGTTTTATTTGAGATAAATGATGAATTTGAGATGTATTGGGTTAATGAATGTAGAATATTGTTTAAGATGGATAAATATTAATAATTTATTCAATATTGTGTTTATTTAAAATAATGTTGGCATTTTATTAATTTAAATATGGAGAAATGAGTAAATAAATTAATAATCATGAAGAATGTGGATAATTTAGTGAGAAATGATTTATTAGTGACAAAACATGTATTTGTTTTGTAATTAGATGTGTAAAATAATATAATTTAACCAATTGTGTTAATTTTGCAATTTATTGTGCAAAAATAAGAAAATTGGTTAAATTTGATAATAAATGAATATAAAATAATAAAATTGTTGAAACATAAGTTTTAATAATTTTATTGGAAACTAGATGGCAAGACGAATCCAACGCATCCAAAATCGTGAAAATCCAATCAAATATGTGTAAGTTATGTACATTGGTATATTGTGTAAATTATGAACACATAAATAATAAAACAAATAAATACCTAAGTCCAAATGGGTTTAGCCCCAACCTAGGTCAGCCCATAAGAAACATCTGGATGGAAAAAGAAAAAAAAAACTTGTACGTACAAAATTTTCACCCTTTCTTTTTTTTAGTCTTCCTCCTCAAATTAGCCTGTAGCTTCACAAAGCAAAATTCATGTCCTCCTTCTTATCCAAGCCCTAATAAATCAAATTACAACTAAAACTAAAAGAGTAATTAGCCAAATTAAAGAGAGCAAGATAATCTCCATCATGTTAATCTCGGATTTGTGATTTCATTTGTGATTTTATTGTATATTCATGTTTGGGGTTTGCTTTTGCTTTGCATGTCTCTCTTCTTGTAGTAGCAGCCTCCGGAGCTTCGTTGCAAGCCTAGAAGACCTCTCCTTGCTATTCAATTCTCTGCACGTCGCTGTAATAGGTAAGAATTATCTTACAGCAAGCTAAATCATCTGAAGTTGTGGAAAAATCTAATTTCTGTATGTCAATTTACTTCGGTTTGTTCATATTGAATCCTGAAAATACTCTATTTTCATTTGCTTGTATCTCCTAATTCCTTATCGGATTGAGGTTATTTTGGTCTCGTTTCGAAGCTTATTGACTGTAGTATATTCACGCCAATGTTTATTGCATTTGGATTTTATTTGATGCCTGAAAACTGAGTTAGAATTTGTTGTGTCGAATGGCTTTTGGCACAGAAGTACTCTTTTGCTGAAGTAGTATTTTGAGCATACCTTTTGAACCACAAATCGGAATATTGAAATTTTGGATGTCCTGAAATCCCCAGAGAATATGCTATAACTTTTCTTTGAATCAATTTGCCAAATTTTGACGTTTCCTATGCTGAAATCGTGAATGTTGTCTCTGGCATGTAGTTGTTAGCTACTGCACATAAAATTCATAGGATAGTATTTCGGCCATAACTTTCACGTTACTAATCGGAATATTGAAATTTTGGATGTTCTGAAAAATACCAGAGAATATGCTATAACTTTTCTTTCAATCAATTTGCCAAATTTTGATGTTTCCTATGTTGTAATCGTGAATGTTTGTCTCTGGCCTGTAGTTGTTAGCTAATACACATAAAATTCATAGGATAGTATTTCGACCATAACTTTCACGTTACTAATCGGAATGTTGAAATTTTGGATGTTCTGAAATCTCCAGAGAATAAGCTACAACTTTTGTGTTTTACGTTTTGTATGATTTTGAGGTTTAAATGGAGAAAAACTATTATTTTTACTGCTGGTCTGTCATTGGCAGCAATGATATTCATGTGTTTGTTCGGTTTTGACAATTCCATTAGCATTCTTTTGCAAAAATTGTACATGAAATTTGATGCTAATATTTGGCCATGATATCCAGCAGTGGATTAGCCAAGTTTACATGAGTTTTTGGATTTAAATTTATTTAAATTCAAATTGTTATTTTTTTAATGCATATTTAAAGGATTTTGAGCAATTATTATTATATTTAAAAAGTTTTTATAAATTTTTTATGGCCTTAAAAATAGTCTTCTCTCTATTAAAAATCCGGGGATTTATTATAAATAGTTTTATAAATCCTACTTTCGCTATAGAAATATTTTAGTCCTATATAAAAATATTTTATCATTTTGTAGAGTATTCCGACATACGAGAAAGTACATTAAACGATTTAGTAAAAACCACGGGGTATGGGACTCGTGCGCGTTTACTTTATCGCTTAAGTATGAACTTGTATGATCGAAATATTTTGAGGAATCTTTTGATCTCCTCCATGATTAGGGACCACTCCGTGGTACCTCAAGATGAACTTAGAGCATACTTTTCCATATTAGCATGATGAGCTTGTATGGAATGTAGTCCAATAATTCCCGAATGGGAATATATAGACGATGTTGGACTATTACGATTTGTTGATTTAGATTGTGTTTTACTTGTCGATGAAATGAGACAAGTTTGAATTTATTTTTGGTTTATCGTAGCGGAATTGCTACGAATTGATTATTTACATTCACCGATGAAATGAGGCATTGTGATTATATTGATTTATGATTTCTCCTAATGTGGAACCAACAAGTGATTAGTAAACCATTAGGCGATAACTCATGGTATGCGACGTGAGTTATACCCTTATGGGTTCCTAGTCTCGATGTTGATACACATTCAAGATTGGACTAGTACTATGAGACCACGAGTTTATTGGGGAATCAAAATTTGAAATTATACCCCAAATCATGAATTTACTATTACTCGGGTCTCTGACGTCACCGATTGGGATTGATTAAATTATAGGCTACGTAGTTGTCAAGATTGTCAAGATTTATCTAGATGACATGATCCCGATCATCACGATTGTTGGTACCAAAGTATAGTACTAGTGGAGATTCAAAAGCACGTGCAAAATTATCTTTTGATGCTTTATGATTTATCGGAATTTGATGATTTCTATAGCCTTATATATGAAGAAGGCGATATTATTTTTTGGTCCATGATTATTTAGATCGTTTCATGACTTGTTGGAGATTTATGAGATTTCATGATTTCATGGATGTTTGTTAATAATTTACTTTACTTAATCACATTTCCCCTTACGCATGACATTAGAATATTAGCTTGACACCTTCCTTGATTATCATTGAACCTTTCATTTATTCTGTTGGGTACTACAGAATGAATGTTTCCCTTTACTTATTATCCTAAGAGTTCCTTATCTACTGATGAGTTTAGTTGCCTGACCCGTGTGTTTTTTTTCACCCGGGTCAGACCGAGTTGCAGGTTAGCCCGGATTTCTTTTGCCTCCAGTTCAGCTTGATACTTTTGTGGGACACATATATGTATATTTTGGCTAGCTAGTCTTCGTCTTTTGGGACTACTCCTGTATGATCACTTGTATATTTTTGGGATGTATATTTTGACACTTAGCTACCTAGTAGTTACCCTTGTATGATGTATCATATGGATATGTATGGTGACGGTTATGTATGTATATGACTGATCTGGGTTTGCTTTTCTGTGACTTTGATTATTCCGTATATTATATTACATTATTTCTGTATGTTATATAGCCACCGTAGTGTGCAATAGTTATGCACTAGACCTGTCAACCACACATGAGGTAATAAAAAAAATTTGACACATACTTGACATGTTTAGTTCATAGCAATTGTATGCTATGTTGGTCGCTCCTATCCAGCCTTATTCTCTGCGTTAGTAGACAGAATTACTCGTTAATTCCCTTTACTAACGTGGGTCTCGGGGTGGGGCGTCACAAGTTCGGTTCCTCGAAATTCAAATTCAAAACCCTTCAGCTATAAATCATTTTTTTCTAAATCAAATTTCTTATAAATTTTCAAAAGTTCAAATCCTTTCAAAACTACAAATTTCCATTTTTAAAAGATATAAAATCTTTATCGAAAACATTTACTTTTATATACAAAATAAGGTCGTCCTTATCAAAATAATAATTTCGATGTATGCACAAATTCCAAAATACAAACAACCACAATTTCCCAAAGAATGATTCACAGACAGATTTTAAACAAACAGAGATTCGAATTTAGAGAAACTCTAATCAAATAGAATTATGGTTCGAAGATAAGCTCGAACAAATATGAGATAATTTTATTACCAAATAGAAGATGGATAAGCCTATATAACTTGAGGGTGACCTCAACCGGTCAACCGTAATTTTAGGAATATAATCAATTCAAAAATCTAAGGCAAATCGACATTCGATCGCCAGAGATAGAATCCGGGTAGAGCAGGAGATAGATGGCACTGTAAATCGAGGATGTAGAAATCTCCGGTGAATCAATGCCAATTGTAAAGAAGTTTCACCCCTTTACAAATCATTCAAAGATTGGCGGAATCACCGATCTTTAGAGAGGTCATTCCAAAGTGGGGTTATGGAATGCCCCATAAATCTAAAGGATAAAATAGGGAAGACAAGACTGAATTTCAGAACAAGTGGGAGTGTTCCAAAGTTCAAAGCAATCCTAATCGGTAAGAATCCTAACAAAGAGATTACTAACAAGGTGGATTCAGAAGAGATGAAGTTTAGAAAAATCTTGATTTCAAAATAAGAAATTTTTTATACCAAAATAATCTTTAAATATCCTATAAAATCATTTGGAAATCATTTATACTTCGAAAATACGTTCTCTCACAAAAAAATGATACTGAGATTGATTTCACTCGTATTTCTACCCTATCTCTAATGAGTTTTTGCTCCGTAGGCTATGGTTTGCCTAAAACCAAAGCTCTGATACTAACTGTAACAACCCGATTTTTTTCAGCTATTCCATCCACACATGCCGGACTTGAATTGCTCAAAATATCGCATTGTAAATAAATTTGGAGCAAATGAAATACAATCATAGAATCACAGACATAAAAATATCAGAATAACTCGCAGTGGAAATTAAAATACCATAGTTGTTCATGAAGCTACTATAACAAACTCTCAAAACATAATACATAATATCATTCTGGAAAGCCATATACAACAGAAATCTCAAATACATAGAAGTTTATAAATACATGAGATAAACTAGAACAACTGAAATAGAAATAGATATAAATGTAGATAAGCAGAAACTCCAGCAAAGACCAGTCCAGAAAGAGAGTCCAAAGCTGTGAATACTCAGGCTGACCCGAGCGTAAAGTAAAACACAAAACACTCGAGGTAGGACATATATACTTATATAATGTAAACCAACTCAAATGAACTGTAGCAGAATTGCACAATAACTTAAAGGATGCTTGGGATCACCCATCCTTTAAGAATCAATTAAACTATAAATTAAATATATTCCGTGGTTAATATTTCAAAATGGTATTTTATACTTCAAAATCAAATATCATTTAAAATGCAATATCATTCAAAATCCATTTCAAAATATCAAATATCATATCTTCCAACCACATTCATTTATTTAAAATACCATTTCAACACACATTTCAAATTGTTTATATTTCAAAACAAATTACTTCATTTTAAATCAAAAAATGAAGTTATTATACTTAATAATTAAATTATTAAATTTCCACAATTTTAATCTTTCAAAGCTCATTCATTCACTTAAGTTTATCAAAACAGTGAAAATTCACCTTTCGTAGCATTTAGAAAATGCTGCGGAAAGTCACATTCAAACAATTCAATTTAACAAAAGACAGCATTTAAGAATGCTGTAATAAGTTACATTAGTTTTAAAGAAACATAGTTAAATTCAACAATTATAGCACTTACAAAAATTCTATAATAGTCTTTAATTAAATTTAGCCATTTAGTTCATTATTATCAAATACAACATTTACAAATGCTGTAAAATCATTTACATTAGAAATAATAGCATTTCAAAAGACGCAGTTAATTAACTTCAAATATTCAATATAATTTCACAAACAATTGTATTTTTATTTAAATCATTTTTAACATATCAAATCACATATTTTAACTTTTAAAATCGTCATTTTATTTTCCTTAAATTCATGATTTTATAAAGTTAAATTACCATTCAAAAATCAATATTTAATAATAATTCACTTATTAAATTCCAACACTATATTTAAATTCATTAAATTAAATTTTAACTTAACTTAAGTCTAAATTTCAAATATAACTTAATTTCATTTTTATTTACTTAACTTAAAAATTCACATTTAAGCCAAATTCCCAAATTTCCAATTTTAGTTATATTTCAAAATTTCAACTTAAATATTCATTCATTTCATATTTTAACTTTATTCAAAAATCATTAATATATTATAAATCATTTAAATTCACTTTGATCCAAATTATCATGAATTTATCATATTTCATATTAAATTTAAATTCT
This sequence comes from Allium cepa, assembly GCA_030765085.1. Classification (NCBI taxonomy): domain Eukaryota; kingdom Viridiplantae; phylum Streptophyta; class Magnoliopsida; order Asparagales; family Amaryllidaceae; genus Allium; species Allium cepa. The sequence continues at coordinate 826,416,024 of CM060934.1, forward strand.
AGTTATCACCAATTTAAAATTTCCCTAAATAACTTACATTTCAATTTTCTAACCCCCATAATTTATTTAACTTATAAATTTTTCAAAAATCAATAATAATTTACAAAAATTATTTTTTTATCAAATTTAAATCAAAATATTATAATATTTTCATTTCTAAAATATTTTAAATTTTTTAGAAAAATATATTTTAGCTACGGGTCTGTATATCATTTTCTAGCCTAGGCAAAGTGATACAGGTAATATATCATTTCAACCCGTAATTTACAAAGAAAACCCGGGTTTTATCATTTCAAACCCTCAATCCCAAGTAAATGAAAATAATTGAAAATCATTCAGGGCTATCATTTCAGCCCATAACGATTTTCTCCTATTCTAAAGTCCGTTCGGGTATGTAACATTTCAACCCATAGTGATTCTAATCTAAAAGGAACTTGTAGTGTGATAACTGATAAAAATAACAGAACAACATAATATAACAGTAACATATGATATAGCAGGTGAATAAGCATGTGTGAACATCATATGATCATAACATAGCAGATATAATATGGTGATGCATACAGATTCACATGTGATTGATTTACTAATTATATAAATACAAAACTGTCTGGTGAGAATAACTCACTTGTATAAGCTGAGACGACAACTGAAACACACAAATTGAGATCTTCAAAGGCACGATAGCACGAATAAGATTTGAGATTGAGAGAGCCAAAGATTTATTTCCTTGAATACAATTCAAACAAAACAATATAACTAACATAAGTTTCAACCAAAAATACGATTAAACTATAGTATAAATGAATGCATAAATCATCTTCAAACCACTTGCACTTGCCTTCTACCACCTATGCTTTAGCTATAGGTCAGAAACACATGGCTAAGGAGTGGGTTTTGATTTGGTTTTGGGTTGAAGTGGGTCGGCCATGCATAGTAAAAGATGATGCAAAGATATGTGTGCATGGAACTAACACTACAAGGCAAATACCATGGATTCTATGCAACATATGGGTTCGGCCACAAGATAGCATGGTGCGGCCATCACTATAATGGGCTGGAGGTTGGTGTGGCAGAGGGTTTCAGGTCGTCCATGGGTGGTGGGGGTGGAGTTGGTGGCGGCCAAAGGAAGGTTGAAGGTGATGAAGACATAGGTGTTGGCTATGGTGCATATAGGTGAAGTTTTGTGCAAGTATTGTTGGATTTGGTCACATGGGTGCATGACCATGGGCTTTGACAGAGGGATGGAGGTGGTGGTGGGTGGTTCAGGTGGTGGAGGAGGCAGCCATGGTGAAGGAGTAGAGAGAAGCCTAGCATAGAAGGTGAGAAAGCAAGTAAAAATCAACAAACAAGAAGAAAACAATGGAAGGAGAAAAAGAATTTTACCCAAAATTCTTGGAGATGATGGAGGCCGAACTTTTTTCAGAAATGAGAAGAAAATTCATGTGAAATATGGTAGAGAAAAGTGGTTGGCTGATGGAAATGAAGAGATATGGCCAATTGAATGAAAAGTAAGGTTGAAATGTGAAAATGTGGGAATACAAATAGCCTTAGGAAATAAAAAGTCACAAACCTTTCACATTTCTCTGTTTCTTTTTATAATTTTAAAAATAACTGAAATGTATATAATTATTGAGTCAAAATTCTAAAATATAACAATTAAACAAAATATAAATAAATAAATATTAGTTATATATGATTAAAATAAGAAAATAGCAAAAAAATGAAAACTAGTCTAGAAAATTTGAAAATAAATAAAACAAACTTTGAGAAAATTTTATGGACTTGGAAAATATTTATAAATAAGGATAATAAAATAAAATAAAAATGCATTCACAAAAATAAATAAATAAATTTTAATTAAATATAATTTAAATGAAAAAATAGCAAAGAAAATAAAACTAGGCTTTAAAAATAGAAAATAAATTCAATAAGCTTTGGAAAAATTCAAACATCACTTTAAAAATATTTAAAAGTTAAAATATACATAATATAACACAAAAATACAAATTAGAATAAGATATATCAAGTAAAAATATCATTTATATAAATTAAAACAAAGAATATTGCTAAATAACCCTATATACACACAATATTGTAACAGGTATAACTTTCACAATTTAAATCCAATTTCAACGAAACAAAAAGAGGTATTCATGATATTAAAGCTATTTTCATATTATAAGATAAAATTAAAGAATTCAAATATTTTAAATTTTAAATTTAAAAGTCAAAGTTTGACCAAATTGACCAAAATCTACATTTTTTAGAAATATTTTATTTATTCAGGTTTGGAATTATAATTCACACAAAATCAAATTTATATTTAAAATAACAAAATTAATCCATTTTAATAAATATAATAAAGTTTTTAAGTCAAGAGTTTCAATTTAAATAATTAAAATAAACAATTAAAATAATCACAAAATATCGGGTTGTTACATAGTCGACGAAGGGGGAGGTTCTCACAAGGGGGAATGGCGGCGAGTTAATCGACACAAGAGAGGGGAGTCAGTAAGGTATAAGATAAATATTTATTTATTTATTTAAAATTGATTAGGTAAATTTAATTTTAAAACACTTTAAATTTAAGTGTTACTTAAATAGGCAGGTTTACTATTTAAATTTTCAATTTTTTTACAGTAAAGCATATGAACAGTAAGTAAATTTATGTTATTATTTACAGAATTTTTTTTTTTGAAATAAAAATGTTTGTATATATTTAATTACATAGACACATTGTAACCACTGTTTATATTTTTAAAAATGATTACAGTAAGGTTTAAAACCTATATTAGTTTTGATTATATATATATGTGCATATATACATATATACATATATATATATATATATATGAAAAAGAGTAATTACAACATGTATATATACACACACACACAATTTATTTATTTAGCTTTAATAATATACTTACATATATATGTGAATATATATGGTAAATCAGAAAAATATATATGTAGATAAAATTTAGGAAAGATAGAAACTTTAGATGAAAATGTAGATTATTTTTGTAAGCATAGGTTGGAAATGCTATGCTTTGGTACCAAATGAAAGTTCTCTATGCTCTGATACCAAATGAAAGTGACTACTGTGTGGCTAGTTATCACTTAGGATCGTGTAATATGGAATGTATTATAATCTAAATGTGGAAATAGATAATAATTGTAAAGTAAATAAGAATAAGCATACCAATAGTTTTTGTACTGGTTTGAATTTCCCGTTCTACGTCCAGTCCCACACTTCCCTCTCGAATTTCACTCAATAACCCCTCAGTTAAACCAGAGGAATAGGTAAACAACAACTGAGCAACCGATCAGAATTTTTCCGCCTCAACAGCCGAAGAGGACTTTTACCGTCTAAACAACCAAACAGGACTTCTACTGGTAAACAAAATAATTGACACTTGTGTTCTGAATAACACAGGCATGTCTGTTAAAAATTACACCCATTCTATAATCTTTTCCTCAAGCAAATATTGTGTGTGAAGATATGAAAGGAAGATATTGCTTAGAATCAAAGAATATGTTAATTAATTCAGAGATTCAAGCAATATATAGATTGTGATTGCTTGTAGATTGCAGAGATAGATTGAAGAGAATATAGCAAGAAATAAAAATAAAAATTGGTCATTTGAGAAGTGATTCTAATGTGTTTATATAGTGAAAAAATAGTTACAACTACTCATGAAGAGTTTCAATCAAAAGATGCAGCCATATCTCTTCGATTTGAATCATAACTCTTTCGAAGATAGAGGTGCCTCTTTAGGAAAAATGACCATTGGAGTCGGTCAGTCGATTGAGCAAAAACGATCAGTTTACTGAATATTCAAAGATAGTGAAAAAACAGTGCATATCTGTGTGCCGAGCATGGTAAGTTGACTGATTTTGAAAATATAAACGTGTATACATATATGCACAAGTTCAATAGGCTGTTTTTAGATATTCAGTCGACTAAATGACTTTGTTCAGTCGACTAAATTCTGTTGATAATCAAAATTCACCATAGCTCATTTGGTTAGAGCACTTGCCTTCTAACTAGTGACTTGGGTTTGTGCCCTGCTCCATGCATTTTTTGAAAACTTGATTTTTAAATATGCATGCAAGTTTATTTGAATTTCAATGACGATTCTTGAGGAAAGATTTTAATAAAGCACTAAACTAGACTCTATATACATGACTCTTGTTAAAGTATTTAACTATATAAACCATACTTTGAATCGTTGAGTCTGGATGTTGTCGTAGTCGTAAATTTGTGAATCGTTGTTTCATGTCAGCAATCAAAACCTATGATCCAACATTCTCCCCTTTTTTGATGATGACAACTCAATTTGCTATGGATGAATCTTTGACAAGCTTTGTTGACTTATCTCTCCTCCTGAATATATTCCTGTAATTATGCTGTCGATTTCTCCCCTTGAATCTGTGCTATATATTCCTGTAAATAATAAATCTTTTCTCCCCCTTAGTCTATTGCATCGTTTATTCCTGCAAATAGCGTTAGAGCAATATCTTTCTCCCCCTTTGTCCTTGACAAAAAAGAGAGTTTATATGATGACATAAATTATATTCCACATAAGTGTTTAACATAGAACAATAAAAAAAAATAACTACTACGTATAATATAAGTTATCAAAAAAATTCAACATTTAAAGCATGCGATACCCAAGGTTCTTATAATTTTCTAATTTTTAGGAAACCATACCCATTTGGGTGTGGTTGAACCTTTAAAAATATTTTATTATTATTAACTAGCATATCAAAATAATCATCAATGTATTTTTCTCTATTTTTTCAATTAACAGGAACCCAAATACTTATATTATTTTTATTCATATTTTCCGTCAATGACTTTGAACTTCTAGAGAAATTATACACATTATTGGTCATAAAAGTATTTGAATTTCTATAAAAATTGGATTTAGACTTTACTCGAAATTTAGTACTAGCACTAACATTTTTACTATACATGAAAGCGTATCTAATGCTATTTCTATGGTTTTTTTATTATATCCTAAACCACTTTTATCATGTAAAGGTCTAGAATTGGATAAAATCATGTTTAAATTGTTTTGACCTTTATTAAATTTTGTGACTTCACTGTTAAGTTTATTAAATTTAGCTTTAAAGTCACAATTATTATTTTCAAAAGAAATATTAATATTATTAAAAATATCATTTTTCTCATTTAATTCAAAATTCTCGTTTTTAACGTACAGTTCTCATTTTTGAGAAGGAAATTTTGACATTCTGAATTATCTAAAGAGGATTGTAATAAATCATTTTGTCTTTCCAAATCAGTAATTTCTTTTGAAAAATTTTATTTTTATTTTTCAAACATAGTATTTTGATTGTCTAGAAAATCTTTAAGAGCCTCTAAATTATTTTTCAAAACACCCTGTTGATTTTCTAAATCTAATTTCTCATTTTTCAGTTTCTCATTTTCAAGTTTGATTGATTTCATCTTTTCTAAAATAAGAAAATTAATCTTTGAGATCTTTTCTCTTATACTAACTAATTCATTATTCTCATTAGCTAAAATGTGTAAATCAGAAAGTACCTTTTTGTAGTCCTCACTGGTGGCTTTGACAGGGATTTTGCCCGTTGTATTTCAACTGGATCGTTTTCTGGCCATTATTCTATGATGTTCCGACAATCGATAGAATTCCAGGCTCCGATACCAAATGAAAATGCTATGCTTTGATAACAAATGAAAGTTCTCTATGCTCTGATACCAAATGAAAGTGACTACTGAGTGACTAGTAATCACTTAGGATCGTGTGATATAGAATGTATTATAATCTAAATGCGGAAACAGATAATAATTGTAAAGCAAATAAGAATAAGCACATTAGGAGCTTTTATACTAGAACGAACTTCCCGTTCTACGTCAGTCCCAGACTTCCCTCTAGAATTTCACTCAATAACCCCTCACTTAACCCGGAGGAATAGGTAAGCAACACCTAAGCAACTAATCAGGATTTTTCCACACCAACAGCCGAAGAGGACTTTTACCGCCTGAACAACCGAACATGACTTCTACTGGTAAACAAAACACTTTACACTTGTGTTCTGAATAACACGAATATGTTTTTTAAAAGTACACCCTTCCTATAATCTTTTCCTCAAGTAAATATTATGTGTAAAAATATGAAAGGAAGATATTGCTTAGAATCGAAGAATATGTTAATTAATTAGGAGATTCAAGCAATATATAGATTGCGATTGCTTGTAGATTGCAGAGATAGATAGTAGAGAACATAGCAAGAAATCAAAATAAAAATTGGTCATTTGAGAAGTGATTCTAATATGTTTATATAGTGAACAAATAGTTATAACCATTTTGTGAAGTGTTTCAATCAAAAGATACAACCATATCTCTTCAATTTGAATCGTAACTCTTCGCAGATAGAGGTGTCTCTTAGGGAAAAATGACCATTAGAATCGGTCAGCCGATTGAGCAAAAATGATTAGCCTACTGAATATTCAAAGATAGTGAAAAAACAATGCATATCTGTGTACTGAGCATGGTCAGTCGACTTGTTGTTTTCGGTCAGTCGACTGAGTTTGAAAATATAAACGTGTATACATATGTGCACAAGTTCAATAGGCTGTTTGTAGGTAATTAGTCGATTGAATTCTGTTGATAATCAAAAATCACCTAGCTCATTTGGTTAGAGCACTTGCCTTCTAAATTAGTGACCTGGGTTCGAGCCCCGCTCTAGGCATTTTTGAAAACTTAATTTTGATTAAATTATGCATGCAAGTTTATTTGAATGTGAATGATGATTCTTGAGGAAAGATTTTAACAAAGCACTAAACTAGACTCTATATACCATATTTGATGACTCTTGTTAAAATATATAACTATATAAACCATACTTTGGATGTTGTCATAGTCGTAGATTCGTGAATTGTTGTTTCATGCCAGCAATCAAAACCTATGATCCAACGTAGGTGTGTTAAAAAATAAAAACAAATATACATATTTTAAACTTACTAATTTATTTTAAATGGATTAAGGTGATTAATTTGTTGGTAAACTCATTTAATTACTTTAGTTACTAAAGAATTTTTTTAAGGGAAATTAGATTGAAATTAATTATTTATTTAAATCAAATCATTAGTTAAAATTAAAATATTTGTTTTAAATTAAATAATTAGTTAAGTTAAATTTATTAAATGGTAATTGATTGTTCGATTTGTTCAAATATTAATAAATCAACTAATTGATTATACAAAGTCGAAAATCGAGAAACCGAGTCAAGATTGAAGTGGATTACAAACGAAAAGCAAAGGTGAGATTTTCTCACCCATTCGGATTGCCTATTAAAAATTTAAATGTTAAATTTAAATTATTGGACGCCTGGCTTGATTGATAAATTTATAATTTATCTATTGGATGTTATATATATAGTAGTATATATATTAGTATTGGATGTTAAAATATGATATTATGGATAAAACTATTATGGGTTATATTGAAATTGAATTGTAAAATGTTAAATAGCCTGGAAATTTGAATTTGGTATCTTTAAATACCATAAGTAAATTAAATTGAAGGAATTAAAAAGAAGTTTTAATAGAAATATTTATATTGAAATTGGATTTATCTCTAAAGAGAATTAAGTAGAACAAAAGTATATTAATTAATTTGGGTTGTACTTATGGTGGTTTAAGTAAAGACTTGGGATTAAAAATGTTATAATAAGGCCTCCAAGAGATGTTTGGAATCGATAAGTAGTTTGAAATGAAATGAAATTTTCTTGAGCAACAAAATTATAAAATGTAATATTAAATAAAATTGTTTTTATAAATAAATGAAAACTCATGGGAGTTTATAAAATTATAAACGGGGTTTAGATATCAATGGATATGTCCTAAAAATATTAGTTAATGGCGAGAACGTATATCGAGGAATTGAAATAACTATGAAAGGAAATAGTGGAATATATTTCGGATATGAGGATGTAGAATATGGCCGACGTGATATAAATTAAGAGGAATTTATTGAATTGGTGAATATTGTATTTCATAAAAGTAGACTTTGTTGAATAAGTTGAATTTTTTTTAAATGGAATTTTAAATTACTTAATTATATAATTTTCATAAAACTGTTATTGGACTTAGAATATTCCAAAGTTAGTTATTATTTATTAATAACTGGATATGAATTTTTATGTTGATAATTAGTTTTACCTTAACCATATTTTGAAAATAAAACCATCAATCTTATTTTATAAGTATATATGTTTTTAGAATGTTTTAAATTCCATTATAAATCCTCTTGAGATGAGAAGCGAAATTTATTAAATTGGATAAGATTGTAGTGGAAAGATCTTATAATAGGGTTAATGCAAACTTAGAGTATAAAATAGGAGTTTTCAAAAGGTGGAATAAAATTCACACAAAGGAAAGTAAAAGTGAAACTGGGATTTTAATAAGCAAAGAGAGAGCTTTGGAAATATAAAAGGGATTAACTAAGGAATTCTGAGATTTATAGAATCCATGTGAGATGATTTTGGCAATATACAAATAAAGTTGTAAAAGAATTTTTTGATAAAAGAAATAGCGAATAAAATGAAGAGTTTCAGGTGTTGTGTAACGATCCACTATTTTAGACCATTCAAATCGACAATAAAACCATACATATCCGACTTGAATATTTCAAAATACCGAATTGTTATTTAAAATTTGGCAAAACTTAAAATATATAGTAAATAAATCAATCATAGATCACAGAGTAATATAATGCAGTGGAATAGATAAAGAATAGTAGTTCATGAAGCTACTATATACATCAGAGTTAGAAAAATACAACCGAATAGTTCAAATGAAGTGAAGACTCCAATGCAACAGATGACTTCTCTGAACCAATCAACTGGAAAGGCTGGAATCTGAATCGATAGTTGGATTTCCAAAAGAAGCTCCGAACTCCAAAGGTGAGTCTCAAATGCTGTATCACTCAGTCTGACCCGAGCGTAAAGCAAAACACAAAACACTCGAGTCAGGATTGACATTCTTATATCAATAAATCCAACTCAAGTGAAATATCAACTGAAATACAAATAACTTAAAGGATGTTTGGGATAACCATCCTCTAAGGGTCCATGGAACTTTCTACAAGGTAGAAATATACACTATAACACCGTGGTCATTTCAGCTTAATTTATACTTCAAAACCAAATCTCATTTTCACTTCAAATATCTCTATATTTCCCAAAATAGTTTTTATATATATTAAATAATTTATACAGTAAAGTATTTTCAATTTCGTCGACTTAACAAATCGTTCCAACATCAACCCGACCTTCCCATTCAAAATAAATTCAATCTCAATTTATCAATTTAAATTCAACTCAATTTCTAAAATAACCACTTAAATTTTATCGATCTCAAATTCGGATTTATAATCACAAATACCCCTTTATATTTCCATATATTTCAAAACTTTAAGTATTCAACGTTTCATCTAAATTTTCATTCAATTTAGTTTTCTAAATAATAAATTCAAATTTAGTTCAACCAAAATTTTCATTTTAATTCAATTTAGTATCTAAATAACAAATTCAACTACGTTGATTTCAAATACAGATCCGAATCTCAACATAAACCATTTAAATTTTTAGTTCAAGGCTTTAATATTTAAATGTTCTATATAATAGTTTCATATAGATCTCGATTTAACCTCATTATTATTTAATCTTGAAATACTCCCTTATTAGATTCAATATCATTTAAGTAACCTTAAATTACTTTTTACTCAATATTTTCTTTAATTTATTTAAACGTGAAATATTCATTAAATAACTTAAATCAAAAATCCAGTTATAAAATCATACCCTTTAAATTTCCCATTCAAAAATTTCAAATCGATTTAATAAAATAAATCCTTATTTAAATACCATTTTTATAAACCCAAATTTATCTCCCAATCTTAATTATTCAATTTATTACAAGAGAATCTATTTGAAATATAGATTTACATAAATAATTAACCATATTATATGTATTAAATCAATCTAATTTAAATCAAATATTACTACTAAATCTATATATACAATTTTCATTTATATAATATCTTAAGAATCAAATTTATTAAACCATATATTTCTTTCCAAAATTATAGAAATTGTTTTCAAAATATTTATATAGACCAACGGTGTCTGTATATATTTCCTATCATATAGTCAAGTGCTACGGATATTTATCATTTTAATCCGTATACTAAATATATACAGGTGGATATCATTTCAACCCGTAATCCCAAACTCAATTAAATGAAAATCGCTTGGGTTTATCATTTCAACCCATAACGATTTTTTTCCTATTCTAAAGTCTGTTCGGGTATGTATCATTTCAACCCATAGTGATTTCTAAACTACATGGAACTTGCAGAGAGATAACAGAAAATACAATAAAATAACAGAAATATATCATCAATAACAATATAATATAAATAACAGGATATGGTGTCATATCCCGCAGGTGAACAGTTACAAATAATAGCGTATATAACAAAATTAAATAACTACAGCAGCATATTTCAATTGTCCTTTCAATTGAAATCAAATTTAATGAATAAAAAAATGTTAATCGTGAGTGATTGCTCACCTTTCGAGGCTAGAGAATATAGAAGGAGACATGGATACTCACACTAGTACAGACATTGAAATTAAATTTCAAATCCAAGCAAAGCAAAATCGGCACAAATTCGACGATCAAAGCTGATTGGCTCGAATTGATGAAACAGATCAGACCAGAACTGGAACGATGAAGATAAATGGTATAAGCGAACTTTTATGACCACCTATATCTATATATACACATATGAAATTTATATTCTAAGTTCAAACATCACAAATTTAATTTACATGTTTTTCAAACATATAAATAAATAAATCAATCAAGCTTACATTTTTTTTAAAATCAACATACTCTTAAAATATATATATATATATATATATATATACTAGCACCTTTATACTAAACTTATATAACTAGTATATATATTCTCAAACAGATAAAATAAATGTTTAAATATGAATACCTAAAAGAAAACTTTTTTTTATATATAACTATTTCTATATATTTTATGTTATATATATATAATTTAAACCCATCAATATTTTTACATTCAATAACATATTATATTCAACCTATATAAATTTCCAAATTATATGTGTGTATTAAAATAATTTATAAAGTAGAGTATTTATAAAATCATCTTAAACCCAAAATAGTATAAATATAATACTGTAACAAAATATATACAATCATCAACTAAATAAGTCAGTACCACATAGAAACCCATATGGTAACAAACCACATAATATACATATATTAAAGTATTTTATATAGTCCGTAACAAAACAAATATATGACTTACATAAGCGAATAACTATATTATGGGAAACCTGATATCAACAAATAGAAGCTGACCCATATTAAAATATAAAACAATATATATATATATATTATTATTAAAAATGAAAGATACTTATTTTATAGTATGTTCCCTTCAAAATGTCGCATACATAATTCAAAATATTAACATGACTTATAAGCTGCGAGGAAGATCAAATAGAAACTATATACAAATATGCACTGTCATGTTATGAAAATAAACTTTTGAAAAAATAGTATTCAGTACTTATATAAATAGTATGTATATCACAACTAACAAATAAAAAACAAAACAAAAAAAAAAAAAAAAAAAAAAAAAACATGTAATTTCGAATATAAATCAAAACATATATGTGCATACACGCCTATACCTCACCGATCAAACAGAAGTAACCGGAAGGCGAGGTGATGGGTTTCATTTGATGAGGAGGTTTGGAAGAAAGGTGAAGTAGCGGATGCAAATAATGGTGATAGCCGCATGCTTCAGTTTGCTTTTTTTTTTTCCAAAGAAAAGTAGGGAGGGGAACGAACAGATCTAGAGGAAAGAGAAGTGAAAGCGAAAATAAATAGGGATGAACCGCATGTTTTCAGGCAAATATAACTGAAGAAAATGAATAAGAAACCAAATTTTAAGTGAATAAATAAATAAAAGTGATTGTAACGGTCAACCCCTGATTTGGTGAAAATAATTGTAGCAATTAATAAAAGACATAAATAGCGATAGTCACGTTGCTTGATTCAGCTGACCCATAAAAGCAAATTATTTAAAATTTAAACGGTAGAAACGTAAAAAAAACGTACCACCATAAAATGAAATTGATAACGTCTGTGCATTGATTCTGCAATATTTATTAAAGCAATTGATTGATGCGCATTTAAATTTGAACGGAAGGAAAGAGAAAAGTCACAGTTAAAGGTAAGCTTTAAATTTTTAATAAATACGAAATGTTTCTAAGTTTATACGTTCATAACTTTCCAGCTGTAGTGTATATATATAATTAATGGTCATAAAGAAAGAAGTGGAAATAGGGAACGTAGGAAAGGAAAGGTTAGAAAAATGAAATTTTGTTGAGAAATGAATATTTGCGTGAGTTATATAGGTTTGATCAGAGAGCTAGCGTGATTTAAGGAGAAGAAAGAACGATAATAAATCAACTTGCTTTGAAATGGAAAGGAATTAAACTAGCTTTGATTTTTAATGAGCAGTTATAGGCAAGAAATAAGATATTGATTTAAAAAAAGGCCACGATTTTGATTGAGCACTGATTTTTCTTGTTATACACGGTTACTAGATTTTTAACAAATTTTAAGCAAATGGGTTTCGAAATTAAAGCAGAAGAAACGGTCAGCTAAGATTAGATTTTGGAATAAATTTTTTAAACAATATTGAATGCGTTTAAAATTTAAAGCTCGCGTTGATGGGAAAATTAAGAAATTAAAAAGGCGAACGGTTATAAAATTTGTAAATAACTTTCCTATTAAATTAGGAGAGTAAAAGGAAAGTGATTAAAATCAGAATGCGTACATCAGACGCAGTGATTTTTGTCCAAAAAAATGAAAATAACGGATTTAAATTTTATACGTTTTCTTGTATGTGTATATACATTATTTATTCCATCAAATAACGCGCCTTTTAAACGCGAAATTAAACAGTTTATTTATACACGAAGTTTTGGAAATTTATTACTTATATAAAAATATGATTTGTTTACACATTTACTAAGAAATTTAAATTCAAAAATGTATATAAGTAAAATATAAAATATTAAATTTTTAAAAGTATAAAATCAATTTTTTTAAAGAACAAAAGGTGAAATAAACGTTGTTACGAATATATTAAATTAAACCAAAATATTAAAAATTAAAAATTTAAAGATTTATAACTTCAAAAAAAATGTTAAGTTTTGACCAAAATAAGAATTTTAGAATTTTCACACTAATATAAATCTTGGGTGATTATTTGTAATTAAATTTAGACAAATTTTCGAAAATAAAACCCTAGAGTTATAAATAAGGAATAAAATATTGCTAAAATTTGGGCTGTTACACTCTCCCGCACTCAAAACTTTTCGTCCCCGAAAAGGAAGGAGGTAGGAGAATTGAAACAACCAGAAAGAAAATAGATTGAAAGACAATATAAACAATAAATTTTAAAATTATATAAATTTTACTCGAAATATTCATTTGAAAACTTCACTTGGAAATCTTAAGATACTTTCAACATTATAGATACATCAATAATCATTTTATTTAAACATGTTTTATTAAATTAATAACTTCAAAATATTTATAACACTAAAATTTTCTATTAAACAATGTAGTATAGAAATATGCAATATTTTAAAAGGATATATCCAACAAGGAAGGAAGGTAGATTTGGAAAACAGAATCAAGGTGAATAACTAAACTGAGCAGATAAGGTAGATGCAAGGAATAGTATCGGGCACGAATAATTAATCTAGAACCATAAGAATTTAAATTTCAAATATTAATTCAAAATTTCTTTGTTGGGAAAAATACTTTTACAATAAATACCTTTATAATAATAATTTTATAATAGAATACTATTATATCGAAATAGATTTTCCTTTCGAAAATACTTTTATAACTCGATGTTTCAACAAGTTTATCCTCGTTCTTGCAGACTCTGGCCATGCGTTGATCAGGCGCAAAGCAAGAATTCTTCAAGTACTTAGTAGAATTGTTTCAACACCTAGTGAAAATACTTGAAAAACCTTTAAAACAGATATGGAAAGTACAATCCAAACAAAACAACCAAACCAAAACCTTTGTCCGACCATGGTTCGCAGATACACAATGGATACGCCTAGATCCCCCAGGAAACAATCCGTATCCGCAAGCTTTCTCAACCCTACGAGTTACGCCATGATGACTAGTAGAGTGCAGGATACACAATGGTTATTCCTGGGTCCCCCAGGAAACAATCTGTACCCCTAGGCTGTCTCAGCCAGGCAGTTTCGCTACTATTCGCGACCTACACAGATTGTAGGATACACAATGGTTACGCCTGGATCCCCCCAGGAAACAATCTGTACCCCTAGGCCAGACTCAGCCAGGCAATTGCGCTATGCATTCGCGAGAGAAAAAAAACCATGGGTTACACCACGATGGGAACACTCGAGTATTACATCCGAAAAATCAAAAATTAGAGAGAATAATATCGATAGAATGAATCCACAATGTGGCCACAAAGCAGATATGAAGCAGAAGGCACTTTCCATATCTTTACTTCGAAAATATATGTCATATAGTACCTTTTCAAATCACTTTCAAATATCGTATTTATATAAAGTCCATATATATAGGATTCCATTTTTCCCAAATCGAATACTTTCCAAAATCAATAGTAGATCAAATCATACTTATATAGACTTCGATTATATAAAATCTCTTTCCAAATTGAGTACCTTTCAAATCAATAGATTTCAAATCAACTTCATACTTATACAATCCATTTTATATAAGTTCGACCACTCCCAAATCAAGTGCTTAATAATATAAGGTTCTCAAATTTCAAATCATTTCAATATCAATTCAGTTTCAAAATCATATATGATTTCACCAAATTTTCTTCCAAATTAAATATCTAAATTTCAAAGTTCCCAAAATAATAGGTTTAGAAAATTATCCCATTTTCCAAATTAAAATAATTCAAGTCAAACAAATTCATTTCCAAAATCACCATACAAGTACTGGTTTTTAATTCCAATTTAATTTCAGAACTAAATATTTTCCCAAAATCAATTATGCTCAAAATGGTTTCCAAATTTATAATTATCCCTTTTTTTTTAAAACTTTTAAACTATCTATTTCTATGTGAAATATCCAATTTACCTTTCCGAAAACCATTATTCAACTATTTTTTTTTCAAAACATTTCAAAACAAAATTTATATTCTTTATCAAACATTTTATACTCTTCGAAATTTCTTAGCTTTGAAACTTTAATCTTGATTTGGAAGTGTTTGAACATTCAAAATAGTTAGGCAAATCAAATTTTCAATTCAAGAGTTGAAAATCAACAATAAATCAATAAATCAATTATTAAATCCGAAACTCGAGGACTGAACACCGGTCTCATTTTAAATTGTTTCCAATATACACTTATATCTTTCTAAAATATCAAATTATACTTTGGAATTTGAAATCAAAAATGGGTTTTACAAAATCACTTGCATAGCAAAGCTATTAGAGTGGCCTCTCCCCCACTCTGAAACTCGAAAATCAATGTCGATGATGCATGCACTCATCACCGAAATTATTTTCCAGCGACATAAGTGAGTTCTGGACTTCTATTTTCTTGAAAACTTCTTTGAAATTTCTTCAAAATTATTGGAATTCATTTGAACTCATTTGAAACATTTCTTATTCGGAAAAATACTTTTAAATCGTATTATTTTTATATATTTTCCAAAATCTTAAAACCAATTTCAAAATATCGAAATTCAATTCTCGAATTTCAAATTTAACCCCACAGTTATAAATCATTTTTATATAAATCAATTTCTTATAATTTTTCAAAATTTCAAATCCTTTCAAAACCTTTTTATATAGAATAACATTTCTTATTTGCTTTATATATATAGGTATATAATCCTTATCCAAAAAAATTTCACTTTTATATAAAAAAAAATCATAGTTATCAAAATAAAATTTCGGTATAAACAATTTCAAAAATACAAACAAAGCCCCATTTTCAAAGGATGATTCAAGAAATGGATTTCAAAACAAAGATAGAGATTTAATTTAGAGGAACTCCAATCAATAGAATCCTGATTCAAAGATAGACTCGATCAAAGATGAGATAATTAAATTACAAAATAGAAGATGGATATACTTCTATAAATCGCGGGCGACCTTTACTGGTCAAACGTGATTCCAAAATTAGATCGGTGTGGAATATTGAGGCAATTCGACATTCGATCGCCAGGGATATAGAATTCGGCATAACAAGATATAGCAGCATCGTAAACCGAGGATACAAAAATCTTCGTTGAGTCAATGCCAATTGAAAATGAGTTTTCACCCCCTTTACAAATCATTCCGTGGAGTTATGGGATACTCCGGAATCAAACGAATATAAATAGAGAGAGACAGAATGAATTTCAGAACTGAGGATTCCAAAATTCAAAGGAAATCGAGTCAAAAGGAAGAGTAACTCGAGCGAAAGTGATTCTGTAAATAAATTTACCATATATGCTAAGTTTTGCCTAGAGCCAAAGGTCTGATACCAACTGTAACGACCCGCTATTTTGGACCATTCAAATCGACCATAAAACCATACATATCCAACTTGAATAATTCAAAATACCGAATTGTTAATTAAAATTTGGCAAAACTTAAAATATACAGTAAATAAATCAATCACAGATCACAGAGTAATATAATACAGCGGAATAAATAAAGAATAGTGGTTCATGAAGCTACTATATACATCAGAGTTAGAAAAATACAACCGAATAGTTCAAATGCAGTGAAGTCTCCAATGCAACAGATGACTTCTCTGAACCAATCAACTGGAAAGGCTGGAATCCGAATCGATAGTTTGATTTCCAAATGAAGCTCAAACTCCAAAGGTGAGTCTCAAATGCTGTATCACTCAGTCTGACCCGAGCGTAAAGCAAAACACAAAACACTCGAGTCAGGATTAACATTCTTATATCAATAAATCCAACTCAAGTGAAATATCAACTGAAATACAAATAACTTAAAGGATGTTTGGGATAACCATCCTCTAAGGGTCCATGGAACTTTCTACAAGGTAGAAATATACACTATAACACTGTGGTCATTTCAGCTTAATTTATACTTCAACACCAAATCTCATTTTCACTTCAAATATCTCCAATTTCCCAAAATAGTATTTATATATATTAAATAATTTATACAGTAAAGTATTTTCAATTTCCTCAACTTAACAAATCGTTCCAACATCAACCCGACCTTCAGATTCAAATTAAATTCAATCTTAATTTATCAATTTAAATTCAACTCAATTTCTAAAATAACCACTTAAATTTTATCGATCTCAAATTCGGATTTATAATCACAAATACCCTTTATATTTACATATATTTCAAAACTTTAAGTATTCAACGTTTCTCCTAAATTTTCATTCAATTTAGTTTTCTAAATAATAAATTCAAATTTAGTTCAACCTAAATTTTCATTTTAATTCAATTTAGTTGCTAGATAACAAATTCAACTACGTTGATTTCAAATACAGTTCCGAATCTCAACATAAACCATTTAAATTCCAATATAGTCCAAGGCTTTAATATTTAAATGTTCTATATAACAGTTTCATATAGATCTCGATTTAACCTCATTATTATTTAGTGTTGAAATACTCCCTTATTAGATTCAATGTCATTTAATTAACCTTAAATTACATTTTACTCAATATTTTCTTTAAGTTATTTAAATGTGAAATATTCATTAAATCACTTAAATCAAAAATCTAGTTATAAAATCATACCCTTTAAATTTCCCATTCAAAAATTTCAAATCGATTTAATTAAATAAATCCTTATTTAAGTACCATTTTTATAAACCCAAATTTATCTCCCAATCTTAATTATTCAATTTATTACAAGAGTCTATTTGAAATATAGATTTACATAAATACTTAACCATATTATATGTATTAAATCAATCTAATTTAAATCAAATATTACTACTAAATCTATATTTACAATTTTCATTTATATAATATCTTAAGAATCAAATTTATTAAACCATGTATTTCTTTCCAAAATTATAGAAATTATTTTCAAAATATTTATATGGACCAACAATGTCTGTATATATTTCCTATCATATAGTCAAGTGCTACAGATATTTATCATTTCAATCTGTATACTAAATATATACGGGTGGATATCATTTCAACCCGTAATCCCAAATTCAATTAAATGAAAATCGCTTGGGTTTATCATTTCAATCCATAACGATTCTCTCCTATTCTAAAGTCTGTTCGGGTATGTATCATTTCAACCCATAATGATTTCTAAACTACAGGGAAATTGCAGAGTGATAACAGAAAATACAATAAAATAACAGGCATATATCATCAATAACAATATAATATAAACAACATGATATGGTGTCATATCCCGCAGGTGAACAGTTACAGATAATAGCATATATAACAAATTTAAATAACCACAGCAGCATATTTCAATTGTCATTTCAATTGAAATCAAATTTAATGAATAAAAAAATGTTAATCGTGAGTGATTGCTCACCTTTCGAGGCTAGAGAATATAGAAGAAGACACAGATACGCACACTAATACAGACACTGAAATTAAATTTCGAATCCAAGCAAAGCAAAATCGGTACGAATTCAACGATCAAAGCTGATTGGCTCGAATTGATGAAACGGATCAGATCAGAACTGGAACGAGAAGATAAATGGTATAAGAGAACTTTTATAACCACCTATAACTATATACACACATGTGAAATTTATATTCTAAGTTCAAACATCACAAATTTAATTTACATGTTTTTCAAACATATAAATAAATAAATAAATCAAGCTTACATTTTTTTTAAAATCAACATACTTATATATATATATATATATATATATACTAACACCTTTGCACTAAACTTATATAACTAGTATATATATATTCTCAAACAGATAAAATAAATGTTTAAATATGAATATGTAAAAGAAAACTTTTTTATATATATAACTATTTCTAATATATTAAATGTTATATATATATATAATTTAGATCCATCCGTATTTTTAATTCAATAACATATTATATTCAACCTATATAAATTTCCAAATTATATATGTGTATTAAAATAATTTATAAAGTAGAGTATTTATAGAATCATCTTAAATCCAAAATAGTATAAATATATTACTGTAACAAAATATATACAATCACCAACTAAATAAGTCAGTACCACATAGAAACCATATGGTAACAAACCGCATAATATACATATATTAAAGTATTTTATATAGTCTGTAACAAAACAAATATATGACTTACATAAGCGAATAACCATATTATAGGAAACCTGATATCAACAAATAGAAGCTGACCCATATTAAAATATAAAGCACAATATATATATATATATATATATATATATATATATATATATATATATATATATTCTTATTAAAAATGAAAGATACTTATTTTATAGTATGTTCCCCTTAAAATGTCGCATACATAATTCAAAATATTAACATGACTTATAAACTGTGAGGAAGATCAAATAGAAACTATATATAAATATACACTGTCATGATATGAAAATAAACTTTTGAAAAAATAGTATTCAATACTTATATAAATAGTATGTATATCACAACTAACAATCAAAAAAAAAACAAAAAAAACATGTAATTATGAATATAAATCAAAACATATATGTGCTTAAACGCCTATACCTCATTGATTAAACAGAAGAAACCGGAAGGCGAGGTGATGAGTTTCATTTGATAAAGAGGTTTGGAAGAAAGGTGAAGTGGTGGATGCAAATAATAGTGACAGTCGCATGCTTCAGTTTGCTATTTTTTCAAAAAAAAGTAGGGAGGGGAACGAGCAGATCTAGAGAAAAGAGAAGTGAAAGCGAAAATAAATAGGGATGAACCGCATGTTTTCAAGCAAATATAACGGAAGAAAATGAATAGGCAACAAAATTTTAAGTGAATAAATAAATAAATGTGATTGTAACGGTCAACCCTTGATTTGGTGAAAATAATTGTAGCAATTAATAGAAGAAATAAATAGCGACGGTCACGCTGCTTGATTCGGCTGACCCATAAAAGCAAATTATTTAAAATTTAAACGGTAGGAAACGTAAAAAAAAACGCACCACCATAAAATGAAATTGATAACGTCTGTGCATTGATTCTGTAATATTTATTAAAGCAATTGATTGTTGTGCGTTTAAATTTGAACGGAAGGAAAGAGAAAAGTCACAATTAAAGGTAAGCTTTAAATTTTCAATAAATACAAAACGTTTCTAAGTTTATACGTTTATAACTTTCCAGCTGTAGTGTATATATATAATGAATGGTCATAAAGAAAGTTATGGAAACAGGGAGCGTAGGAAAGGAAAGGTTAGAAAAATAAAATTTTGTTGAGAAATGAATATTTGCACGAGTTATATAGGTTTGATCAGAGAGGTAGCGTGATTTAAGGAGAAGAAAGAACGGCAATAAATCAACTTGCTTTGAAATGGAAAGGAAATTAAACTAGCATTGATTTTTATTGAGAAGTTATAGGAAAGAAATAAGATACTGATTTAAAAAAAGGCCACGATTTTGATTGGGCACTGATTTTTCTTGTTATACACGGTTACTAGATTTTTGACAAATTTTAAGCAAATGGGTTTCGAAATTAAAGCAGAAGAAACAGTCAGCTAAGTTTAGATTTTGGAATAAGATTTTTAAACAATATTGAATGCGGTTAAAATTTGAAGCTCGCGTTGATGGGAACAATGTCAAGAAATTAAAAAGGCGAACGGTTATAAAATTTGTAAATAACGTTCCTATTAAATCAGGAGAGTAAAAGGAAAGTGAATAAAATTAGAATGCGTACAACAGACAGCAGTGATTTTTGTCCAAGAAAATGAAAATAACGGATTTAAATTTTATATGTTTTCTTGTATGTGTATATACATTATTTATTCCATCAAATAACGCACCTTTTAAACGTGAAATTAAACAATTTATTTATACACAAAGTTTTGGAAATTTATTACTTATATAAAAATATGATTTGTTTACACATTTACTAAGAAATTTATATTCAAAAATGTATATAAGTAAAATATAAAATTTTAAAATTTTAAAAGTATAAAATCAATTTTTTTGAAGAACAAAAGGTGAAATAAACGTTGTTATGAATATATTAAATTAAACCAAAAGATTAAAAATTAAAAATTTAAAGATTTATAACTTCAAAAAAATGTTAAGTTTTAACCAAAATAAGAATGTTAGAATTTTCACACTAATATAAATCTTGGCTGATTATTTATAATTAAACTTAGACAATCAAATTTTCAAAAAATAAAACCCTAGAGTTATAAATAAAGAATAAAATATTGCTAAAATTTGGGCTGTTACACTCTCCCCCACTCAAAACTTTTCGTCCCCGAAAAGGAAGGAGGTAGGAGAATTGAAACAACTAGAAAGAAAATAGATTGAAAGACAAGATAAACAATAAATTTTAAAATTATATAAATTTTACTCGAAATATACATTTGAAAACTTCACTTGGAAATCTTAAGATGCTTTCAACATTATAGATACATCAATAATCATTTTATTTAAACATATTTTATTAAATTAATAACTTCAAAATATTTATAACACTAGAATTTTCTATTAAACAATGTAGTATACAAATAAGAAATATTTAAAAATGATATATCCAACAAGGAAGAAAGGTAGATTTGGAAAACAGAATCAAGATGAATAACTAAACTGAGCAGATAAGGTAGATGCAAGGAATAGTATTGGGCACGAATAATTAATCTAGAACCATAAGAATTTAAATTTCAAATATTAATTCAAAATTTCTTTGTTGGGAAAAATACTTTTATAATAAATACCTTTATAATAATACTTCTATAATAAAATACTATTATATCGAAATATTTTTTTTTATTTCAAAAAATATTTTTATAATTCGATGTTTCAACAAGTTTATCCTTGTTCTTGTAGACTCTGGCCATGCGTTGATCAGGCGCAAAGCTTGAATTCTTCAAGTACTTAGTTGACTTGTTTAAACACCTAGTGAAAATACTTGAAAAACCTTTAAAACAGATATGGAAAGTACAATCTAAACAAAACAACCAAACCAAAACCTTTGTCCGACCATGGTTCGCAAATACACAATGGTTACGGCTGGATCCCCCAGGGAACAATCCGTATCCGTAAGCTTTCTCAGCCCTGCGAGTTACGCCATGATGACTAGTAGAGTGCAGGATACACAATGGTTAAGCCTAGGTCCCCTAGGAAACAATCTATACCCCTAGACTGTCTCAGCCAGGCAGTTTCGCTACTATTCGCGACCTACATAGATTGCAGGATACATAATGGTTATGCCTGGATCCCCCAGGAAACAATCCGCACCCCTAGGCCAGACTCAGCCAGGCAATTGCGCTATGCAGTCGCGAGAGGAAAAAAAAACCATTGGTTACGCCACGGTGGGAACACTCGAGTATTACATCCGAAAAACCAAAATCAGAGAGAATAATATCGATAGAATGAATCCACGATGTGACCACAAAGCGGATATCAAGCAGAAGGCACTTTCCATATCTTTACTTCGAAAATATATATCATATAGTACCTTTTCAAATCACTTTCAAATATCGTATTTATATAAAGTCCATATATATAGTATTCCATTTTTCCCCAAATCGAATACTTTCCAAAATCAATAGTAGATCAAATCATACTTATATAGACTTAGATTATATAAAATCTCTTTCCAAATTAAGTACCTTTCAAATCAATAGATTTCAAATCAACTTCATACTTATACAATCCATTTTATATAAGTTCGACCACTCCCAAATGAAGTGCTTAATAATATAAGGTTCTCAAATTTCAAATCATTTCAATATCAATTAGATTCAAAATCATATATGATTTCACCAAATTTCTTCCAAATTAAATATCTAATTTTCAAAGTTCCCAAAATAATAGGTTTAGAAAATTATCCCATTTTCCAAATTAAAATAATTCAAGTCAAACAAATTCATTTCCAAAAATCACCATCTAAGTACTGGCTTTTAGTTCCAATTTAATTTCAAAACCAAATATTTTCCCAAAATCAATTATACTCAAAATGATTTCCAAATTTATAATTATCCCTTTTTTTAAAAACTTTTAACTGTCTATTTCTATGTGGAATATCCAATTTACCTTTCTGAAAACCATTATTCAACTATTTTTTTTTCAAAACATTTCAAAACTAAATTTATATTCTTTATCAAACATTTTATACTCTTCGAAATTTCTTAGCTTTCAAAATTTAATCTCGATTTGGAAGTGTTCGAACATTCAAAATAGTTAGGAAAATCAAATTTTCAATTCAAGAGTTGAAAATCAACCATAAACCAATAAATCAATTATTAAATCCGAAACTCGAGGACTCAACACCGGTCTCATTTTAAATTGTTTCAAATATATACTTATATCTTTCTAAAATATCAAATTATACTTCGGAATTTGAAATCAAAAACTGTTTTACAAAATCCCTTGCATAGCAAGCTTTTAAAGTGGCCTCTCCCACACTCTGAAACTCAAAAATCAACGTCGATGATGCGTGCACTCATCACCGAAATTATTTTCCAGCGACATAAGTGAGTTCTGGACTTCTATTTTTAACTTCTTTGAATTTCTTCAAAATTATTGCAATTCATTTGAACTCATTTGAAACATTTCTTACTCGAAAAAATACTTTTAAATCGTAATATTTTTATATATTTTCCAAAATCTTAAAACCAATTTCAAAATACCGGAATTCAATTCTCGAATTTCAAATTTAACTCTATAGTTATAAATCATTTTTATATAAATCAATTTCTTATAATTTTTCAAAATTTCAAATCCTTTCAAAACCTTTTTATATAGAATAACATTTCTTATTTGCTTTATATATATAGGTATATAATCCTTATCAAAAACATTTTCACTTTTATATATATAAAAAAAATCGTAGTTATCAAAATAAAATTTCGATATAAACAATTTCAAAAATACAAACAAAACCTGATTTTCAAAGGATGATTCAAGAATTGATTTCAAAACAAAGATAGCGATTTAATTTAGAGGAACTCCAATCAATAGAATCCTGATTCAAAGATAGACTAGATCGAAGATGAGATAATTAAATTACAAAATAGAAGATGGATATACTTCTATAAATCACAGGCGACCTTTACCGGTCAACCGTGATTCCAAAATTAGATCGGTGTAGAATTCTGAGGCAATTCAACATTCGATCGCCAGAGATATAGAATTCGGCATAATAAGATATAGCAGCATCGTAAACCGAGGATACAGAAATCTTTGGTGAGTCAATGCCAATTGAAAAGGAATTTTCACCCCCTTTACAATTCATTCAGTGGAGTTATGGGATACTCCGGAATCAAACGAATATAAATAGGGAGAGACAGAATGAATTTCGGAACCGAGGGACATTCCAAAATTCAAAGGAAATCGAGTCAAAAGGAAGAGATTCAACTCGAGCGAAAGTGATTCTATAAATAAATTTACCATATATGCTAAGTTTTGCCTAGAGCCAAAGCTCTGATACCAACTGTAACGACCTGCTATTTTGAACCATTCAAATCGACAATAAAATCATACATATCCGACTTGAATAATTCAAAATACCGAATTGTTAATTAAAATTTGGCAAAACTTAAAATATACAGTAAATAAATCAATCACAGATCACAGAGTAATATAATACAGCGGAATAAATAAAGAATAGTGGTTCATGAAGCTACTATATACATCAGAGTTAGGAAAATGCAACCGAATAGTTCAAATGCAGTGAAGTCTCCAATGCAATAGATGACGTCTCTGAACCAATCAACTGGAAAGACTGGAATCTGAATCGATAGTTGGATTTTCAAATGAAGCTCCGAACTCCAAAGGTGAGTCTCAAATGCTGTATCACTCAGTCTGACCCGAGCGTAAAGCAAAACACAAAACACTTGAGTCAGGATTAACATTCTTATATCAACAAATCCAACTCAAATGAAATATCAACTGAAATACAAATAACTTAAAGGATGTTTGGGATAACCATCCTCTAAGGGTCCATGGAACTTTCTACAAGGTAGAAATATACATTATAACACCGTGGTCATTTCAGCTTAATTTATACTTCAAAACCAAATCTCATTTTCACTTCAAATATCTCTATATTTCCCAAAATAGTATTTATATATATTATACAGTGAAGTATTTTCAATCTCCTCAACTTAACAAATCGTTCCAACATCAACCCGACCTTCCCATTCAAATTAAATTCAATCTCAATTTATCAATTTAAATTCAACTCAATTTCTAAAATAACCACTTAAATTTTATCGATCTCAAATTCGGATTTATAATCACAAATACCCCTTTATATTTCCATATATTTCAAAACTTTAAGTATTCAACGTTTCATCTAAATTTTCATTCAATTTAGTTTTCTAAATAATAAATTCAAATTTAGTTCAACCTAAATTTTCATTTTAATTCAATTTAGTTGCTAAATAACAGATTCAACTACGTTGATTTCAAATACAGATCCGAATCTCAACATAAACCATTTAAATTCCAATATAGTTCAAGGCTTTAATATTTAAATGTTCTATATAACAGTTTCATATAGATCTCGATTTAGCCTCATTATTATTTAGTCTTGAAATTATCCCTTATTATATTCAATATCATTTAAGTAACCTTAAATTACATTTTACTCAATATTTTCTTTAATTTATTTAAACGTGAAATATTCATTAAATCACTTAAATCAAAAATCCAGTTATAAAATCATACCCTTTAAATTTCCCATTCAAAAATTTCAAATCGATTTAGTTAAATAAATCCTTATTTAAATACCATTTTTATATACCTAAATTTATCTCCCAATCTTAATTATTCAATTTATTACAGGAGAATCTATTTGAAATATATATTTACATAAATACTTAACCATATTATATGTATTAAATCAATCTAATTTAAATCAAATATTACGACTAAATCTATATATACAATTTTCATTTATATAATATCTTAAGAATCCAATTTATTAAACCATATATTTCTTTCCAAAATTGTAGAAATTGTTTTCAAAATATTTATATGGACCAACGGTGTCTGTATATATTTCCTATCATATAATCAAGTGCTACGGATATTTATCATTTTTATCCGTATACTAAATATATACAAGTGGATATCATTTCAACCCGTAATCCCAAATTCAATTAAATGAAAATCGCTTGGGTTTAACATTTCAACCCATAACGATTTTTTCCTATTCTAAAGTCTGTTCGGGTATGTATCATTTCAACCCATAGTGATTTCTAAACTACATGGAACTTGCAGAGTGATAACAGAAAATATAATAAAATAACAGGCATATATCATCAATAACAATATAATATAAACAACAGGATATGGTGTCATATCCCGTAGGTGAACAGTTACAGATAATAGCATATATAACAAATTTAAATAACTACAGCAGCATATTTCAATTGTCGTTTCAATTGAAATCAAATTTAATGAATAAAAAATGTTAATCGTGAGTGATTGCTCACATTTCGAGGCTAGAGAATATAGAAGGAGACACGGATACGCACACCGATACATGCACTGAAATTAAATTTCAAATCCAAGCAAAGCAAAACCGGCATGAATTCAACGATCAAAGCTGATTGGCTCGAATTGATGAAACAGATCATATCAGAACTGGAGCGATAAAGATAAATGGTATAAGCGAACTTTTATAACCACCTATAACTATATATACATATGAAATTTATGTTCTAAGTTCAAACATCACAAATTTAATTTACATGTTTTTCAAACATATAAATAAATCAAGCTAACATTTTTTTTAAAATCAACATACACTTAAATATATATATATATATATATATATATATATATATATATATATATTCTAACATCTTTATACTAAACTTATATAACTAGTATATATATATTCTCAAATACATAAAATAAATGTTTAAATATGAATACCTAAAAGAAAACTTTTTTATATATAACTATTTCTATATATATATTAAATGTTATATATATATATAATTTAAATCCATCCATATTTTTACATTAAATGACATATTATATTCAACCTATATAAATTTCCAAACTATATATGTGTATTAAAATAATTTATAAAGTAGAGTATTTATAGAATCATCTTAAATCCAAAATAGTATAAATATAATACTGTAACAAAATATATACAATCATCAACTAAATAAGTTAGTACCACATAGAAACCCATATGGTAACAAACCGCATAATATACATATATTAAAGTATTTTATATAGTCTGTAACAAAACAAATATATGACTTACATAAGCAAATAACCATATTATAGGAAACCTGATATCAACAAATAGAAGCTGACCCATATTAAAATATAAAACACAATATATATATATATATATATATATTCTTATTAAAAATGAAAGATACTTATTTTATAGTATGTTCCCTTCAAAATGTCGCATACATAATTCAAAATATTAACATGACTTATAAGCTGTGAGGAAGATCAAATAGAAACTATATATAAATATACACTGTCATGTTATGAAAATAAACTTTTGAAAAAATAGTATTCAATACTTATATAAATAGTATGTACATCACAACTAACAAAACAAAAACAAAAACAAAAAAAATGTAATTTCGAATATAAATCAAAACATATATGTGCTTACACGCCTATACCTTACTGATCAAACAGAAGCAACTGGAAGGCGAGGTGATGGGTTTCATTTGTTGAGGAGGTTTGGAAGAAAGGTGAAGTGGCGGATGCAAATAATGGTGACAGCCGCATGCTTCAGTTTGCTTTTTTTTTTCCAAAGAAAAGTAGGAGGGGAACAAACAGATCTAGAGAAAAGAGAAGCGAAAGCGAAAATAAATAGGGATGAACCACACGTTTTCAGGCAAATATAACGAAAGAAAATGAATAGGCAACCAAATTTAAGTGAATAAATAAATAAAAGTGATTGTAACGGTCAACCCTTAATTTGGTGAAAATAATTGTAGCAATTAATAAAAGAAATAAATAGCGACGGTCACGTTGCTTGACTCAGCTGACCTATAAACGCAAATTATTTAAAATTTAAACGGTAGGAAACGTAAAAAAAACGTACCACCATAAAATGAAATTGATAACGTCTGTG
This sequence comes from Allium cepa, assembly GCA_030765085.1. NCBI lineage: Eukaryota > Viridiplantae > Streptophyta > Magnoliopsida > Asparagales > Amaryllidaceae > Allium > Allium cepa. The sequence continues at coordinate 826,444,410 of CM060934.1, forward strand.
CATTGATTCTGCAATATTTATTAAAGCAATTGATTGATGCACGTTTAAATTTGAACGGAAGGAAAGGGAAAAGTCATAATTAAAGGTAAGCTTTAAATTTTTAATAAATACAAAACGTTTCTAAATTTATACGTTTATAACTTTCCAGTTGTATTGTATATATATAATGAATGGTCATAAAGAAAGAAGTGGAAACATGGAGCGTAGGAAAGGAAAGGTTAGAAAAATAAAATTTTGTTGAGAAATGAATATTTGCGTTAGTTATATAGGTTTGATCAGAGAGGTAGCGTGATTTAAGGAGAAGAAAGAACGGCAATAAATCAACTTGCTTTGAAATGGAAAGGAAATTAAACTAGCGTTGATTTTAATGAGTAATTATAGGCAAGAAATAAGATATTGATTTAAAAAAAAGGCCACGATTTTGATTGAGCACTGATTTTTCTTGTTATACACGGTTACTAGATTTTTAACAAATTTTAAGCAAATGGGTTTCGAAATTAAAGCAGAAGAAACGGTCAGCTAAGATTATATTTTGGAATAAGATATTTAAACAATATTGAATGCGTTTAAAATTTAAAGCTCGCATTGATGGGAATAATGGCAAGAAATTAAAAAGGCGAACGGTTATAAAATTTTGTAAATAACGTTCCTATTAAATCAGGAGAGTAAAAGGAAAGTGAATAAAATTAGAATGCGTACAATAGACGCGGTGATTTTTGTCCAAAAAAATGAAACTAACGGATTTAAATTTTATACGTTTTCTTATATGTGTATATACATTATTTATTCCATCAAATAACACGCTACTTTAAACGCGAAATTAAACAGTTTATTTATACACAAAGTTTTGGAAATTTATTACTTATATAAAAATATGATTTGTTTACACATTTACTAAGAAATTTATATTTAAAAATGTATATAAGTAAAATATAAACTATTAAAATTTTAAAAGTATAAAATCAAATTTTTTTTAAAGAACAAAAGGTGAAATAAACATTGTTATGAATATATTAAATTAAACCAAAAGATTAAAAATTAAAAATTTAAAGATTTATAACTTCAAAAAAAATGTTAAGTTTTAACCAAAATAAGAATTTTAGAATTTTAACACAAATAAAAATCTTGGGTGATTATTTATAATTAAATTTAGACAATGAAATTTTTAAAAAATAAAACCCTAGAGTTATAAATAAAGAATAAAATATTGCTAAAATTTGGGCTGCTACATGTTGAATATTAAATGAATTGGGAAAATATTCTAAAGTATCGAAAAGGGTTGAAATTTATTCTGTGGGAATAAAAAGGAGTTTGAAAAATATTTTCAAAGTGTTGAAATATGGGAATAAAATCTTGTGAAGTTATTTTTGAAATAAATAATTTGGAAAATTATTTAAGGGCCTGATGGTTGCTTGAGAATGTTATTTGATAGTTAAATAACCGACTGTCAATATTGGCCAATGCGTTGATCATTTCGAAGAGACCGGGATCGGGTTTAATTACCCAAAAACCACTTCGATCCGGTTTGAACATTAGAGAATGAAGACTGTGAAGATGATGAAGATGGTGATTCGGTTTGCCCGGACCAAGGGCAACTTGTATGGATGAATGCTATCAAAACATCGTCAGGAGGACGATGAGCATTCTAAGTCAATGAGTTCTTTAAAAGGTAACGCATAGCCTCAAGCCTCATCAAGGGAATGGCTAAGACAGTGGAGGTGTAGCAAGGCTAAGTGGGTAGCACCCAATTAGGGTAAGATTTCCCCTGTCTAGATGTCCCTTTATTTCGACTATTTGGGCGGTTCTTAGCTCCAATCGCGGGGTGATCTTATTTGGACTATCCAGTAAGGGGTAGCTTCGGTCTTGTGTTGTAGGAGATCCGGAGTGGTCCTCGGTACTCTGATCTAGATCAGGTACTGTGACGGGTTGTACCCCAATAGCCCTGCCATTATATGGAATCCAATCTCTAATAAGCGCCGTAAGGTTTTGATTGTGCCCAACTATGCTGGAATGTGAGTTGTAAGCATTTTAGCTAGATTCTATTTTACTTTCTATAGACACTATTATAATATCAGACGAATTTGATAAAATGTTTTGGTTATCGTAAGATAAAAACCTAACATATTTATTTGTGGCGTGGTTTTACAAGATACCATTGTTTCAAAGGCTTTTCAAAACTTTTATAATCCAACTGAGTGTGGTTTTCTCACGCTGGTTTTCCAGACTAACTCGGGTGTTGTTTTATTATGATGCTCGGGTCACACCGAGTTAAACAAGCCTAAGATAATAAGCTAGGGAGCCCAAGAGGCGAGCTGGATGGCAGAGCACACTTACATATTTGACTATTATTTCCGTTGTGTAAGGACAAGTATTAAGTTGTCCAAGTGATGGATGTTTGTTGTACTCTGATGATAGTATGTATATGTAACAGTACAGATTTCTTTGTATTTATAAGCTGTTATTCTATATTATATTTTGTCCTGCTGCGATTGTGAGATGCTGATGTTGTTTTTATCTTCTTCTACCTCTTTCTTCTTTAACCCTGAAGACTTGTACTTCTGTTCCACTTTGAGTTGAATTGTTGTGGAATATTATTAGCCCAAAGGGGTACGGATTTGCTGGCCATCATAAAATGGTATGGATATGCATAGAGAAAGAATATGCAATTGATTTCTTTGGCAAAAGTACGGAAGTAAAGGTGTATGAGAATGAAGAGAGAATTGATTATAAAATTCGTTTTCTAGAGCCTTTATATAGTGGTTTAAGAGATATGTCTTTTGGTGAAGAGGTAGCGGGAGAATCCCTGGATTTAAATTTTAAAAAACTGACCAACGTGAAATATATCGACATACTTCACCTAATATGTCGACATGACATTTTCAAAGAGAACATCAATACATCAACAACATCAATAAGTGTTGCAAATTTTAGATTTCAAAAGTACCTCTTTTTATGGATTTTTGTGATTCGGTTGAGGTCAATGGTTGATGATCTTCACGTATAAATGCGGTGAGATTTTTAACAAGGAATTCTAAGACTCAACCAACTACTCATCACTTCAAACACATCTGTCCTTTTATCATTATTCTTCAATCAGTTTTTTCTTCCATGACTCTGATTAAGCTTCTTATATAATCCATTTGCTTCTATTGAGTTCTCGTTTATCTTTGTAAATGTCTCCATAATATATAAGAAATAACCATTCAACTCAGAAATACAATAGCACTAATAATTATATGATTGTTATCATCAAAACCAATACCTAGGGTATTAACAATCTCCACCATTTTGTTAATGACAACCATATAAATATTTGAGGGATAAAATACAATATTTTTATATTTGACTCCCCCTAATTCTATGCACTCCCCCTATCATTTTGCATAGCATATTTATACAATTTCTCCCCCTTTGTCATCAACAAAAAAGCAAAAAATAGAATCGCTTAAGCGCAACTAGACAATATGTATAGAGTTTATATATATATATATATATATATATATATAAATGCATATAAAAAACTCATTTGGGGAATCAAAATCAATATAAAGCATGAAATAAACTTATCAAGTAAAATAATCAAAGATAGATGAGTTTCAGAGTTATCGACTTTGCCAATGCAAATAACATATCCTTTTGATATTTATCCAAAGTTCAATGGATAACTTGTCTTATGCTTTGAACATCCACTGTCTAATATCCATTATTCAGTATTTGGAAAAGAAAATACGCGCACAGTACCCTATTTCATTTTGGGTCCACGGGGTTAACTTTTAGGAAGCCAAACCCATGAAGAGTTTGAATGCCCTTTCAAAATATAATTATTGGATAAATGAAATTTATTAATAAATTTATTAATATATTTTTCTTTTTCAGTATTATCTAACTTTCTAGGAACCCATAAAACAATGAACCTATTTGGGGGTTTTAATAGTAGTTTCTTAGGTTTTGGTTTGAACTTGGTAGTTTTAACAAATTTAGTACTTTGAGTACTAATTTTGTTTAATTTGGGCTTAGGGGTGTATCCAAGTCCATGTTTATTGTTAGCAGGTTTAGATCCAGATAATAAAATTTCTAGATCATTTTCCCTTTGTTACATTTATCAATATCAATTTTTGTTTTTTCAAAATCCTTATTATAGTTAAGAATAACATTATCTAGAGATGTTATTTTGTTATTTAGATCAGCTATCTCTAATTTTATTAAAAGATTTTCTGATCTTAATGACTCATTTTCACTTTTAAGTTTTTCAAAATTTTCAAGTTTTGAATCATCGTTAAGTCCATTAAGACTTTCAATATCATCTTTTAGACATTGTTTTTATTTAGTTAACATTTCGTTCAACATTTTTAATATATCTATCTCTACTAAAAAAATTTTGTGCTCTTTTCTAAGCATTTTATATCCTTTATACATATCATTTAAGACAACGTAATTTCTTTATTAAAATTCCATACTTGGTTATCCTTTGCTAAGAAGCACATGTTGGCATTTTCTATTTCTAAATCACTATCACTTGATGACGTATCTAAATCATCCCATGTCATGTTGAAAGCATGTTTCCTCTTCTTATTCAAAGAGTACTTTAATCTCTTCAGGTTGGGATAGTCTCTTTTCAAATGAATGGGTTTATCACATTGGAAACACTTAAAAACATTTTCATTTATGGAATTATTGTTATTAGTTTTCCAAAGTTTGTTCATTTTCCAATATTTCAATAATTTCTTGAAATTCCTTACCATAAACTCGATGTCATCATCATCATCTGGTTTATCGTTGTCATTTGTAACGTTAAGTGCTAGTGATTTCTTCTCATTTGCTTGGTTCTCTTTTCTTACTAGCAACTTTACTTCATAGGACATTAACTATTAATTAAATCTTTTTTTCATAGTGCTAATATCAGCTAGAGTCTTCTGATCTTTTTCTATAAAGCGAATTTAAGATCTTTCTAACTTGTTCCTCTTTAGTAGTTTTCTTTCGTACGATATAATGCTTCTACTATATTCTAAAATCTAGAATACATATCAAAAATTGACTCATTTGGTTTCATTTGTAAAAGTTGAAACTAGTTAGTTAGCATAAATATCTTAGTTTGTTTTACTTTACTAGTTCTCTCATGTGGGACTTGCAACGTTCTTCGAATTTTATATGCAGAATTAAACATAGGCACTCGGTTAAATTCATTTCTATCTAAGGAGCAAAATAAAATGTTCATGTCCTTTGAGCTACTAAGTGTTTGTGTTTTTTGGTCTAGTGTCCATTGTGAACAGTTCGCTTAAGGCTCAGTGTACTCTATTTGGGTAATGTTCCAAACATCTAAACCATTAGACTGCAACTAAAATTTCATCCTACAAGCCCAATATGCATAATTACTACCATATAATAAAGGGGGTCTAGTGGTAGGTTACCCTTCTACAAAAATCTTAAAGAAAGTGTTACAAGTGTCATTAGCCATTTATACTTTTCTAAAACCAAGTTATAAATTTTTGATAACCAGTGCTCTAATACCAAATGTTGAAAAATTGAGGTTGTTTATAACTTAATGCGGAATGGATCTTAGAGGGGATGAAGCGTATGTTTCAATTCCATAAAACTAACTTATGAATTTAAAACTATATCTATTCAAATTGCAAACATAAATAAGTATGTAATAAAGTAAAATGCACTAAAGTAAATAACATCTAAATTTTTATACTGGTTCAGATTAATCAATCCAACAACCATTCCTACACTACAATGTGTAGAATTTCACTATAATCGCTTGCTTTCCACGGGTGGAAAGAACATCCACTACAAGAAAAACTAGTAGTAACAGCAATGAAAGTCAGCGTTTTTACGTTGAGCGTTGTGATACAATATAACAGACGCTGTGTAATATAACGGTACTTGCCTAAGCGGGAAAAATAATTAAGACGCAAAATTTATTTCCTCTCCCTTCAATATCGATCCTTTTCGATTTTTTCTCTCCTAAAATACGATAACTTTTCTTTTCCTAATCCAGAACCCTAAATCATTTACATTTTCTCCTTCAGAAACCCTAATTCGACGAGCTTAATTCCTTTGGAAACCTTAAATATCATCGACTTCTCATAATTATGGTTTGCTAGTTTTCATGGATTTGAGGTTCATCAAGGTTAGGTTCATCGGTTTTCTCAAATTCCTTTGATCGCATCACCAGTATTCGTAAGTGCTACTAATCCCCTTCCCTAAAATTCAAAGGAAATATGAAGTCTTAATTTAAGATGGCTCGTCATGTTTTTCAAATTTTATCATGTAATTTGATTTCATAAAGAAATCCCAAACCCCTCTTTTATTTTAAATCGCCTTATTAGATATTTTGGACTGATTTTGGAGAAAGTGGATGTGATTTGTCTAAACTGTTTTTGCATTTAAAATTAAACCTATTTTTTATGATTTCGCCAGAATAAGGATGCCGATAATGTATATCTGCAGGTTCGTGTATGTGCTTTCCCAACAAATGGATTTGGGTTTAAAGACATTGGAATTAGTCCAGACTGCAATCCAGAAAATAGAGCTACCACCAGACAGGTTTATATCCTTTTATTGTTGCATTGATGTACAAATGTGCCATATTTTGTGTTCTGCAGGATAAAATGCAGAGTTTTAACTTGCTGAATAATAAAACAGTATAGTAAAATGGTTCAAATTCTGCAATTTCAGTTATTGAATTGGGCACTAGAACCTGCAGATGATGATATTCTTGATAGATTATACGAGCTTGGTTACTTGGATGCAGCTGTTTGGGGTGCTCAGAATCCTTCAGAATTAATCTTAAATGAAGAAGGAAATATTAGCGGTTAAGGATGCTATCATTTGGTTATAGAAACAGAAGCATACAACCAAACACAAGCTGCACAGATTTGTAAGTGTATTTTTCAGTTTCTAATATATTTTTTATGTATTTTTGTATTTTTTAACGTGTGGAAAAAAGACCCTGACTGTTATGACAGTCATATTTCTGTATTTTTTAACATGTGGAAAAAAGACCCTGACTGTTGTGTTTAAATTTCTTCAGTCTTTACTTTTAAACTATTTATTACTTTATTGAAAAATATTTTTAACAAATAGATAGTTTGCAAATGTTAAAAACTATTAAACATAGGCATTATTTGAGTCAATAAGTCAAGCATTTGCTGCCACTGATTTATCAAACAGTGCCACGAGTAAGTATTTGATGCTTTGGGTTTTAATTGATAAATGGATATTGTATGATTACAGAGCCACTAGGATTCATGACTACATATGGCATAAATTTTGAGCATATGATGCATTTTCCATTACCATTTTTGACAGCAAACTTACATTGTGCTTTTGAATGGATAAAAATTAAAAAGTTTTTTTGAACTAGTCTAATATACAATTAAAATACTTACTCGAAAGTTTAGAGTCTTCTTATGTATTGATTTGAAAAAACAGTTGCATGGTTCAATGTTTGTCATAAACTCTATATACTTAGATATACGATCTCATCTTCAAACGTTACACTCTAACGCATTTAGTGATGTAAACAATACAATGGGTAATTGTTGACACAAAAAATATGTAGCGGTATTAGCCATTAATTTGTAGTATATTATAGCAAATAAGTAGATTTAAAAGCTGTTGATACATAAACATGAGGCAGGTTGCAAATAAATCTGTTAATATTATATTTCTTGTCTCTCATTACTATGAGCCTTCATTACCTATTTGCGACCACCGGAACTCCTTTTCGATTTCCATTCATAGAATTTACTAATAATGGTAACATTATTTCTAGATTTTGACAGTTGTGTTCTTTTATTTCTTTATCAATTTAGTTGACATTTTTCTTGTGGAAATTCAATTCCATCATTATAAGAACCATTAATGAAATTCAATATGCATATATTACCTGTACAGATAATCTCGTGGATCATTATTGACTTCATGGTTAGCTGTCTATATTATTCGATGGAATAGTATTTTTTGAAAATGATAATTATAGATATTTTTGATAAATATAATGATAGCACTGTATATTCTTTCTCTCAGGAAACAAAATCAGGAATGAAAGAATTCTTTGAATATAATTGTGGCAGGTTAGTAAACTTGTTAGAGTTTTTTTGGTATATGTTGTTAACTACTAACATATATGGTTCTTGATATTCAAGTGAGTGTAATAAATGGTTTTTTTAGAAACTTATATATGACAGGTGCTGGAGCTTGTTTATCTAGCTTGAAAGTAAGTATACAAAAGATTTATTATATTTAAGAGGCCCAAGCCATTTTAGCTGAAATAGTTACGACTTTCTTCCTTCGTGCAAACTTCAAGTTACATGTATGTAGTTCTAATTAGCTTGAATCAAATGGACCAGTTCATGCTGCAGCAACACCAACAGCTAATGGTGAGGCCTAAAGCTACCTAAGCTATAGCCCTTGCACTATCTTTTATCATCGGATGACTGCTCGTGCTTTCTCTTATTATTATTATGTTGTCCTTGTTTTTTAAGTTGGCGGTCTTTGCACCCGGTTTTACAAGCAAGTCTCTCTTGCTTTATCCATGTTTGGTTTACCTATGCTTTAAAATCTATATTCCTTTCCCATCAGATAAAACTAAATTGTATCATTTCTTCTTCATTTGTAGAGCAGTACATTCTTTTATTCTTTCTAAGAAAATGTCTTGTGTTTATATGTTATGTTGTTTTGCTTTATTTGCTGTTATTGCCTACATATTGCTTTATCAACTGTATGTTTATAGTATCGATTACTCTTCCTATTTTATTTTACTAAGATTCAGCTTGTATCATTAGGAGTGCAAGCTTTCTTGACCTGTGTTTTTCCTGTCATTATAATCTATTTTCATAGAAACACTACATGGTTTGAATTCATATTCTTAGCTGTTGTCGGTTTGATAAGTGCTTAACTGCAATTTAAGAGAAAAATGTCATCGCCCCCAACAGCCGACTACAATTTGCCATACCAGAAACCTATACCATTCTATATTTCTGTTCATTCTTACATTTAACAAAAATATAACAAAACAAGCCTTGGCTGCCATTAACAAGAGGAAGAGAAGAAAACTGATCAAGAGCAGCTCTGCTTTCATTTCCAAAGATAAAAGAGTACTTTAATAAGCTTTTTTTCTAGGTGAGTAATATTAACCATGTTTATCGTTCGAATCTGTTTAGATTTGGATCTACTGTTTATATATTGTTTATAATGTTGACAAACACCTTCTAACAATTTCATGTAAGTTTGGTTGTTAATTGATAGTTAATGACATGTTTATGGTTATGATTTGAGCATGATGTTTTGCCAAATTATTTTGAGCACAATCAGCTATTATTTGCTTCCATGGACACAGATAGTGCATGCACGAAAAAGTAGCTGTGTTCATACTGTATGAACTACTTTATCGAAATCTTTCTAGTAAAGCTTTGAAATGTCATAAGCATGGAAATATTTATATGAAATATTCAGGAAGGGATTTATCCAGTGTTAGGTTTTGCCAGGAGTAACTCCTTGACATTGTTGTTAATATGAATATTCGTAACAGTGTTTCAGTATAATTTTGTAAATATTTTCATCCTAGTTGTGAAAAGATTGATAAAAGTAATAATAGCAGTACTTGCCCTCTTTCCTGGTTTCTTTTCTACAGGTTCGAAAATGTTGTTTTCGTTTATTTTTTTTTGATTTGTTAGTTCTCAAATTTTATATGACAATCAGTTTTTATTTTTTCCCTTTATGTTAAGAAGGTATTGTTTTCGGCTATTTATAGATATCAGTAGGGATGCATTAGGCCATAACAATCATAATCGTTTTGGATTTGTGTTCTTGCATTTATTTTTGCATTAAAATGCTTTATGGTGCTAGAGTGGCATATCAGAAGTTAAATTAATGTTCAGTTTCTAAATAAAATTAAATTTTAATTGAATAATAGATGTCTTTTTTTAATTTTTTAATTTTATTTTGTTCCTTTCTGAAAGGTTCAAGTTCTGTTTTTTTGGAGCAACTTTTTCTTCACAGAACTTGGTAGTAGTAGCTATCGTTTGAACTGTTCCATTTGACATGTAAATGAAATTCATTTCCAATAAACTGACAGAAAGATGAGATATTTGTAGCAGATAATTTATGCTTCATTAGTGCCATTAGGCTGCCCCATTAGTCTTTCAGATCACTCACTGTTTGAACTGAAACACAAACACCCAAGCTCTTTTGAGTGGTGATTGATAAAACTCAAGTGTTCAGCAAAATTGATAGTAAAAAGGATTTTGCACTTGTTTTAGTCTTTTAACTTATATTAGTGTTCATTTTTTCAGATACACGGCTTTACTGAATAAACTATTTTAGCTGTAAAAAAGCATGTAAATCGAAAACATTTCAATACCGGAGCGTGTAATGGTTGGGGAGGACAAATCTAGCAGCAGTATGACCAAAATTTGTGCCATGCCATGAGACAACCTTTCTGTAAGCTTAAATCGAGCATATACAGGTATAAATTACACCCACTCTTTTTGAACTGCTTCATCATTATGACCGTTTGAAGAGTGGATATCAAATTTACTTGCTCTGATAATGACTAGATCCACTATGTGCTTATATAACACTTGTTCTGTTCTATAATTTGTTTTTTAAAAAATTGATCAGTAGCAATATTAATGGTGTTTTTGCATTGTGAGTCTGATAATGTTCTAGCTTTGTTAGTATATACTATTTTATTGTTAATACATTTGGTTCAACGGTAACATTCAACATTAATCACACATTTAAGAAATATCTTTCACTACAATGATGCAACAGTGGAATCTGTTAAACGAACTTATGAATATAAACATGCTGACGAATATGTTATATGAGCGATATTGGAAATATTAATGTATCTCTTATAACCATTACAAATCATCATGCATATATTTGCTATTTTAACTGCATAGAGTTGTTTTCTTTTACAGTTTACCATGCATTTTGTAATTATATATAAAGTATGCAACATGAGTGATTCTACAAATTGTTTTATGCGGCTAATTTGCTTGCTTCAAAAATCTATCTCAGGTGCTTGTTAACTATACCAGATCATCAAAAGAAGCGGAAGAAGTTTCCAAAGAAGTGAGTTTCATTCCCTCTTTAGTGTGTTATGTGTGTATGGCATAGTTTGTTTTAGTTAAGTTGGAGCTGTAATTCCTATTGGATGAAATTCCATGCATTCTTTTACTTTTTAGACTCTCTGGCCTATGCGATTTTCTAGTTAAATAAACAATTTTATAGTTGAACAAGTACGATACTAATGTTAGAAAGAAGATTTTTAATTTTTACAACTACATAGTGATATGATTTAACCGGCGCTATAGTTTACATTTATAGATAAAATGAATTTTATTCAGTGTTTATATATGGAACCAGCTTACATAATGCCATACAATACCACTACCATGAAACATGATTGAAAACATGGTTGATCAGAACAGCCAGAATCTGCTGCCAGAGGAAGCAATCATGAAGCAATAATGTTTCATACTTTTACATATGATTGCATGTTGTTAATAAAGCATTATGTTATATTATGACTTGATGGTATATTATCGATTAACAAATGAAGACATCCATATTTTACAGTTAGACATTAAAACAGTAATTGATACTACAATAGTGGGAAATTGATTATCCTCTTTAACCCCATGTACTAGCTTACTTATTAGATTTTATGTAATATAATCAGTAATATTGTTTTCTCTGAAGTTGTGATGGATTTGATGAGTTACCTATTTAAATAGCATGAACCAGCACAAGTCTCTAACTCGGAGCATTGTGCTTAAACTTGCAGGCATTTGGGTTTCAGTTAGAAAATGGAATCCCAATAGAGAGCTGGTTTGAAGACCGGAATGATAAAGAACTGCTTTCATTACTTCCATTTCTGGAAAGCTTGGTAGGAGTTGAAGATGTTCGACCAATAATTGCCAAGAAATTCAACCTGCGTGAAAAGGTAGCTGCTTCCTCTTCTTCACTGTTGTCGCTTGACTTAAGAAGGTGATGGCCTAAAAAAAGACTACTTTCTGTACGGGTTCAAACTTGGATGACCGTATGTACTATTACTATTCTTGTAATTCAATTTCTTGTATCTTGACGTTGGTTGTCTTGTTTACAGGCTACCGTTGTTTTTACATTTTTTTTATGAAAACCTGAACCTGTACTAAGATGTTGTAGAGTTTCGGAAGTAGATTTTCAAGTCATAAATTGGTTAAGGCCAAGTATAATTGTAATAGTGTAATATTTTATTAAATTTGGTTCAGTATCTATATTTAACGTAGCTCTGGTACTATCAATATTTTAGTGGAGATTTATAATCTTGGAAGTACCTTTCTTTTCTTTTTTATTCTATTATATAAATAGAAGACAGCGTTTGATTAATGCTGTCAATGAAGAAACAACAACGTTCAATTCGTGCTGTAATTATCTTGAAATAGTCAATAACAGCGTTTTTTACATGCTGTCGAAATAGTTGATGATTCAATAACAGCATTTTTAACATGCTGTCGAAATTGTTGATGATTCAACAATAGCGTTTAGAAAACATAATACAACACGTTATAAACGCTGTTGAAAACATTATTGACAGCTCGTAATAAACGCTGTCACAGAGATGTTTCAACAGCGTTTACAGAAACGCTGTTGTAAGTTATGTATGTACGACAGCATGTCGTTATACAGCGTTTCTAATAACGCTGTTGTATCATATTACAGCGTTTATCAAACGCTGTTAAAAGCCTTTTGTGGTGTAGTGATCTTTACAGTCTTGATTTCACGGGCTACGAGATACACCCTTTTCATTTCACAGGTTACAAGAACACCTTCTCCTTTTCTCAAACAACAACAAAGTATGGCAATTTGTCATATCTTCAGTACATATTCTTGGAGATTTTGTACGATGATCCTATAGATCTCCAATGACAATATATCTTTAAATTCTTTAAGGAATATGATGAAATCAGAGGGAGAATGATATGAATTCAAGTAGAAACTCTCTAATATAATGAGGTTTGCAAATCCTTGAAGAATTGGAGTGAAATGGTATGGATTTGCATAGAGAAAGAATATGCAATGGATTTCTTTTGCAAAAGCATGGAAGAGAAATTGTATGAGAATGAAGAGAGAATTGATTAGAAAATTCATTTTCTAGAGCCTTTATATAGCGGTTGTAGAGACATGTCTTTTGGTGAAGAGGTAGTGGGAAAATCCCTTGATTTAAATTTTAAAAACTGATCAACAGGAAGTATGTTGACATACTTGACCCTAAAATGTCGACATGCAGACATTTTCAAAGAGAACATCAACACATCAACAAAATCAATGAGTGTTGAAAATTTTAGATTTCAAAAGTACATCTTTTTTATGGATTTTTGTGATTCAGTTGAGGTCAATGGTTGATGATCTTCAAGTATAAATGCCATGAGACCTTTAACAAAGAATTCTAAGACTCCAACAACTATCATCACTTCAAACACATCCGTCTTTTTAGCATTCTTCTTCAATCGGCTTTGTTCTACAATGGCTCTGATTAAGCTTCTTATATAATCTATTTTCTTCCATTGAATTCTTATTTATCTATATAAATGTCTCCATAATATATCTGAACTAACCACTCAACTCAGAGATACATTATTCATAATATTTATATGGTTTTTATCATCAAAATTAATACCTAGGGTATTAACAAGGCTAACATCCCATTTAAACTAAATAATTTTATTAATTACATCTAATTTAATTGCTTATCGATATAACATATTAATCGATATAGTTATAACTATTATAAACATATATTTAATAATATTTATTCCTCAAATCATATTCAAAATATATAAATAATATTTCATAGAAATTAATTAATTTTATTAATTTATAAGAATTTAAATTGTGTGCTAAATTTTTTTATTATTGTGGTTGGGAGACTCGTTAGGTGTAAATTTGGTTAGCGATTAAATCAATCTATTTGAATGTTAATGTTCACACATCACTTAGCAGGTGATGTCACATTTTGACAAATTTATCACTTACTTAGTTTTGGTAAAATCCAATTTACTTTATTAAGTGCTACATGTGTCCTCTCTTGAACAACGCTTCACTTCTAATACTCCTAAACCACCGAACTATAATCACTCAATGGACGCCGTACTATGATTTGACTATAATCAATGTGGATTTTTTTTTATTGAAGCTTCATAGTATTCTTAAGTCAAGAGAACTGTGTACATCAGTTACATCGTTATTTTCTGCTTGACTTTATTTATATTGACCAGTACAAAACTATCCAGTGAGTCATTACATAATTACTCAATTACTATTAGTACGTTACCCTAAGCTGTGCAGTTAATGTGCTCGGTAGTTTCAAAGCGGTGAAGGTGCAAAAAGTCATAGCGAGGATACAACGATGATATAACGGGATATAGTGGACGACTCTAAAATAGCGTATAAAACTCGTACTTAATATTTTTACAAATATATAAATGGTAAGTAAATGAAAAATTATCATTAAATTGAATTATAAATAATACATAAATAATTTTAAATAAAAACATGTGCGAATATACTTTAAATAAATGAAAAACTGTTATATAACATAATTGAATTTGGTAGAATATTAGAATATTTTCAATTCTGAAAATATATTAAAAATTAAATCAAATAAATTAGTTTCATAATTTTATAATGTATAAATGCAAATTTTCAATTCATTTTATTAAAAAAGGTAAAGCAGGAATAGCGGAATATAGCGGAAATAACGGGATATAGCGGAAATAGCGGAGATTAAAGCGGAAATGCTATATTCTAGGGCTATATGGAAAAATCATAGCGGTAGAAATCCGCTATGAGATATAGCGGGGTTGTAGCAGGGTAATAGCGGGGCATTAACTACACAGACCCTAAGTACCTATAGCAGTCATGGGTAATGTACTATCTAATATTTGGAGTGCGTTATGTACTTGTCTCAACAGATACATCGATATCCAGTCTCGTTGTATCTTGACTAGGAACATTTAAAATGGTATATTTGTTTTCATTGTGATAAATTACTCACGGTTAGAACACTATATAACTACTGTCACAAAACATACCATTTATGGATTTTCAGTTAAATAAGCTTTTAATTAAATTAGTTAATTAATATAACACACTATATCAGGTATATATTAGAAAGAAAAGAGTTTTATTTTGAACACGATTGGTCAATGGGTTAGATATATATAACGAATTATATAATTGCCCCCAACACATACCCTAAATCTACCATAATCATCGTTTGTGAATCTATTTTGAGTTGTTGCCTAGTTATTTCCATTAGTTATTTCTGTTAAATGCCCAATTGCTGGCATATACAAAAGTGGTGTATAATTCTAATCCTCCTATGTTTTTGAATTCAACTTTAATTTGCTGCTCATTAGAATTGACTAAAATTGCCGATCATACATTTACATCCTATAGAATCATAATTCTACCTTTTGCAGGATTAGAAATGATTCTATGGCAGAATTGACTGAAGTTTCTACTCCAACCACCTTAGTTGCATTACACGCTTCTTTCTCATTTTTATTAGCAAATTTATTTATGTATTCTTTGTTAGGAACTGTATATTCGTTAATATCAATATCAACATCTTCATCATCAGAAGATTCCACCTGGATGTTTAATTTTTGTATTTCTTCTAAACTGGTAGGTAACTCCTCTAAATCTTCCTCGACATTTTTAGAGTGATGTTCTGATTCCACCACAAACTACAGCACCGCTATGTCTTCAAGATCTTTACTTTCAATAGGCTGCTTTGGCTTTTGAGGACCTCTTAGCTTTTTTGGAGAGTCCAACTCATTTACCGTGAATGATGGTATGTGTACATAGGTTCTTTATGGGCTAGTAACTCCAACATTTGAATATCTATTTTTTTGTTGCATCAGTTTTTGGTCCACTAACATATATATGTGGTTCTTTACTAGTGGTTGCATTTGATACGTTAGTTTAAGTCTTTTCCACCCTCACTTATTTCTTTTATGAGATGTTGTTACATTGTTGATTATTATAGCCAAAACACTCGCACACCCCATATTTAGGAGGCACAAACTCATACTCCGCTTCTTGCATATAAGCATTGCCATGTTTATCAATAGCTTTAACTTTTCTTATGAGCTCCGACCCAGCTTCCACTCCAATCAACACTTTAGAAAATTAATTCTTTTCACTAGTTTAGTGTATTCATCAATGCTTAGGGATTTACCAATTAGGCTAGCTAATTTAAAAGATGCATCTAATGTTCCGTAGTGCAAAATTCATATTATTAAATTTGATCCATACTACGTAAGTAGTCATCATTACCTTTCAAAATTAAAATCTGCATCCTATTTTCTCATGAAAATCAATTTATTGTTCGTGAACCAAGGGTCTCCTTTGAGAGTACGATCATAATCATCCACCCTTTTAAATTTAGTCGGATATAATCCATTATCCCTTGGGCAGATATCCTACGAACCTTTAGTTTTCCAAATATTATAAGTGTTGAAATATATAAAATATGGATGCTTACATTCCATATATGTGTAAATTGAATTTTTCCACATAGCATAAGCCTCCTCAGAATCTTCGTCTTCAAAAATCTGTTATTCTTCCTTTCCTTCATTGATCGACTGAAAAAAATTAAATTTTCCCTTTATGTCAACCTTGCTACCCAATACGTCTGCCCAAGCTTTTAGGCTTTTTTCTAGCCCTAATTTCATCGGCCCAGGGTTATGTTTAACTGCCTCGGCAAAGAGCCATTACCTCTTCCGTTTAACCTCTTTCCAACCACCTCCATCATCCTCCTTGTTCTCACCTAAGGTTTTGGGAATAACTTGATTATATGCCATTTTTTTATAAATATGTACACATACAAACACACATTAAAATTGATTATGTATACACAAATATATGCATATATAATATAGTTTGAAATTAAGTATAAAGTTTTATATAAAAATATTACATAATTTTTAGATCACAGAAATAATTGTTTATAATTTTAATTAATTTATTTAAATTTATTTTGAAGACATTTTATAATTGATTAATTAAAAATCATTTAAATTCAAAAAAATTATATATATTTATTTATGTATGTGCACATGTGTAGTTATATTTATAAATATTTAGTATTAAATATTTAAAAAATAAATTTTTCGATTTTGTACATAAGATGACAACAATTAAAATAAGAAATATATATAAAAATTGTTAAAATTAATTATTAAATGATTTGTTATTTTATATAAACAAACATTTATTCAAATATATTTTAAAGTATTATATATAAATTATAATAATTATTATTTCCATATTTGTGTGAATATATATATGACTATAGTTAACATAATAATTTTACATACATACATGCGTATGTGTGCGTGTCTCTCTCTCTCTCTCTCTCTATATATATATATATATATATATATAAAATTTATGATGCAAACATATTTATTAGTTTAGACAACATGTAGAATACTAAAGGGGCTAACATGTCCATTGCAGTGTAAATCCCAACACCTATATATGGGCATGTCAAGTCATGTGCACTTTATTATGTTGCATGTGTATGTACACACATATGTGTATATGATACATATTCAAATATAATATAAAATAATATAAAGAAAAACTTTATTAATAAAATATAATAAATAATGACTTGCGTAAAGAAATTTAGAAAAATTCTAAATGAATTAGAGTTCATAGGCCTAATAAAGATCCAAAATGGTAAATTTTTTAAAATTCATCCATTTATTCCACTATGGGATGATCCAGTTTCGACAATGATATTGAAGCCAACTGGCTTATGTGATCTATATTAGCCATGTTGGAGCAGACTAATAAGCTTATAACCCACTTAATATGGTGCCTAACAAACGTAGTGTATAGGCTGGATTGTCGGGTAATCAGGTACCTTGCCCTATCTAGCTACCGACCTGGCCCGAACAGTTATGTGAGCCCAAACATTGTCCCTAATAGAAAAAGGCCGAAATTCAATTGCACGGGCTAATTTAAAAATTATTTTGAAATTAAAATATGGATTTTAAATTTAAAAGTTAAATTCGAAATAAGAAAAATATTACAAATGTTATAGTATAAGTTTTCAAATTGTTTTGAAATTGAAAATAAAAATTTTAAATTCAAAAGTTAAATTTAAAGTAAAACACATATTATAAAATTATAATATAAATTTTCAAATTGTTAAGATATTATAAAATTAATTATAAAAATGTTATTGATTAATAAGATTAATAAAATAAATGAATTAATTAAATAAGTTAATTAATTAAATGTATATACATGTGATGTATATATATATATATATACATATATATATAATGATATATGTTATGTTGCCTTAAATTGTTTAAGGCAACATGAGTATGCATGTGTAGATAAAAGAATATTCGAAATTAATACAAATTTAAATAAAATATATTAATTAAATAAATAACTTAAAAGTTAGCTAATAAATTAAAATACATACATACATACATACATACATACATACATACATACATACATACATATATATATAAGATATATGTGTATTGCTATAAAGTTTAATATAAATTACATTGTTACATTACTCAATATAATATTTTATACTTGAATTTTTCAATATAATATGTTAAAATTGAATAACATTATAAGTAATTAAATTGTTAATAATTAACTAAATTAATTAAATAAGATTTAATTAATATAATGTTATGTATAAAATATTATGTAAGTTAAATAAAATATAAAGGTTATATAATAATTATACTTGTATAATATAAATGTATAAACTAAGGTGGAAAACTAAGAAACCCAATTAGACTTAAGGAATGTATGTATGTATGTATAGGGTTATATTATGATTTATGATGTGTTCGATACTTGAATCAAGAGGGTATTTCATAAGTCGATATCACTCATTAAATATATTGAAGATTACGAATCTTTGATATGTGTCCTCTACCATTTATATATTAATAAATGACTTGCATACCCTCTGGCTGTTGAGCAAACTCAAGCTAGAGATGTTATGTGTAGTATTATTAATATATAAACTAGATGAGGTAAGATAACTGTATGTATTTGTTGAGCAAACTCAAGGTACATATACTATACTTAGGCCATCAGCGAATGGTAGGTACGAGCAAACAATTTCATTTGATTTATTGTGAAAACTCAAGATCGAAATGAGAATAGGATAAGAAACTATGGGTTAGGAGTTATATATGATACAAACGATAAGGAGTTATCCATCGTTTTTGAGGCTGTGACTTGTTGAACAAACTTAAGATCAGAAGTCCAAGACAAAAGAGTCCTAATACCCACCAGTAAAGTCAAAAGACTTCCATGTTTTGTTTTAGAATTTGGAGAAACATAAAAGGCTAGTGAGAGCCTTTTTTTTAAATTAATAGTAACATTCAATTTTTTAATATTGTAAGAACATCTGCTATATAAAGTTATGATAATCTCCATCAATAAATTTGAATATATTGATAAAATGTTTATTCATGAAAAGATATACAAAGAAACTGAATTAAATATTGATAAAGAAATATTAAATATATTTATTAATGATTTTTTTCATGTTGACCCATGCAATCACCTAATTATGCAATCACTAAATGCATTGTAATTAGACCATTTACGAGTTCACTTGCCTAAAAATAAATATTCTCTTTAATGAGTTTCGAAGTCTAACAGAAATACAAGAATATGGATGTTTGAATCATATACGATCACATATAAATGTTATATAATGAACGATTGCAATTGTTAATGTATGAAACCTCAAGGAAAATAGTTTATTAAATTAAACAAGTAAGCTGTGTTGTGAGATCATGTATTCAATATGATTGATTAAAGTAATGACCTTATTGTGTTAAATGTAACACTGGTCCAAAGTGTTGAGTCAAAGCTTCTATGAAGATTTTGATTGCTGACAACAATATAACGGCAATCGACAAATCAAGACCTACATATGGTACTCTAGATTATAGGTTGATTATTTGATGTTGTAATAGTGATAAACTTGTTAAAATCTATCCTCAAATAATCATGCATTTCAAATATAGTCGATATATATACATTTAAACATCATTGCACATTCACTGTGAAAATTTACACAGACCGGTCGACCGGTTGAAAATGGGGCGGTCGACCGTTTCTGGTAAAGTTGCACAGTAAACGTGCACACATGCACATAACGACTATATATTTAAAATCCTGTCTACCGGTCATTTTTTGACCTGTCGACCGTTTTTAAACAGAAAGCAAGTTTTCCAAAAGACACTTCTCTTCTCCAAAAGTTGCATCTCCTACCTTTCACCAATAATCACAACTCTTAATGGCAACTGTTTCACCAAGAGTTACAACTATTTCTTCTTATATATACTCATCTAAATCGTTGATTCAAACATGAATTTATATGATTATTATATGCTATCTCTGATCTTACTTTCTAACATTCTTGCATTCTAAAAGCACTCATTTAATTAATAGCTTATTGAATCATTGAAACTATTTTATACCTTTTGATTCAATAAGCAATATACCTTCTTTAATCTTCACAAAACATCAGTCATATACTTTGAGGATAAGATTATAGGAAGGGTGTACTACTAGTGACAAATCCGTGTTTTGAAGAACACAAGTTGTCAACAACAATTGTATTTGTTTGTGTTGTCCTCGTGTTGTAAGAGGCAAGTGTTGAAGTCCTCAGTGTGTTAGAGGCGTGAAATCCCGTTCGGCTGTTCGGGTATTGTAAACCTGTTCCTCCGGGTGAAGCGAGGTAGTTATTAGTGAAAATCCAGATAGGAATCTGGGACTGGACGTAGGACGGTGCTCCGAACCAGTATAAAAATCTCTGGTGACGGGAGACAAAAGCTTATTAACAAATATTAAATACTCAGATGGTGGCTCAGTCACTTTTGGAGACAATTCAAAAGGTTATATCATCGACAAAGGCGATGTGAGCAATTGCGGTACATCTAACTTACCTCTTATTACTAATGTCATGCTAGTTAGAAATTTAAAACACAATTTACTTAGTATTAGTCAGTTATGTGACAAGGGTTTTATAATTTCCTTTTCAAATAATAAGTGTAGTATTTTAGATAAAGACCATAATTTAGTTTTTGAAGGTTATAGAGACAGAAATATATATATTCTAAATATGAATATTAATCATAATTCAGATATGTGTCTTGTGGCTAATGACAATGATCCATGGCTATGGCACAAACGTTTCTGTCATATAAACTTCAGAAATATTGACAAGTTAGCTAAAAACAATCTAGTTAGAGGACTACCCAAAATGAGTTTTAAAGTTAACAACATTTGTGATGCATGTCAATTAGGAAAATTGACCAAATCATCTTTTAAATCCAAGAAAGTTATATCAACATTACAACCACTTGAGTTACTGCACATGGATTTATTTGGACCTACTAGAGTTCAATCAATAAATCACAATCAATATGTGCTTGTAATTGTTGATGATTTCTCTCGTTATACATGGACAATTTTCTTAAAAAATAAAAGTGATACTTTCAATCATTTCAAATCCTTCGTCAAAAGAATTCAAAAATCAAAAGGGATTAAAGTTAAAAATATAAGAAGTGATCATGGCGGAGAGTTTGAAAATAATGAATTTGAACATTTTTGTACAAAGAAAGGTATATATCATAATTTTTCGTTTCCCAGAACTCCACAACAGAACGGAGTAGTAGAACGAAAGAACCGAACTTTACAAGAATGTGCAAGAACATTATTGAATGGAACTACCTTACCAAAACATTTCTGGGCAGAAGCTGTCGCAACCGCCTGTTATGTTTTAAATCGTGTGTCCATAAGACCTCTTACCAAGAACACTCCTTATGAATTGTTTAACAAAAGAAAGCCCAAAATCTCATACTTCAAAGTTTTTGGTTCTAAGTGCTTTATTTTAAATACGAAAGACCAGCTTGGAAAATTCGATCCAAAAGCCGATGAAGGAATATTTGTCGGTTATTCGGAACGAAGTAAGGCCTATCGGATATTTAATAAACGAACCAAAACTATTGAAGAATCACTTCATGTATCTTTTGATGAAATCTATCAGCATCCTCACACAATATCAGATGATGACGAATCAATAGTCATTAATAATCCAATCATCTCAAATACTGATTCTGACTCAGAAGTAATTATTGAGAATGCTCCTCAAATATGTGAATTACAAACACCACCAAGAATATTAAGAGACCATTCGGCCCAAAATATAATAGGTGAAATAACATCACATGTCAGAACAAGGAGTCAACTCAATCAAATGGGTCATGTCGCTTTTCTCTCAAATATCGAACCCAAGAATCCAAAAGAAGCTGCTACAGATGATTACTGGATCATTGCCATGCAGGAAGAACTAAATCAGTTTGAGCGCAATGACGTTTGGGAACTTGTTCCAAGACCAACTGATCAGTCAGTAATTGGTACTAAATGGGTCTATAAAAATAAGGTTGACGAACAAGGAAATATCACCAAAAATAAAGCAAGATTAGTAGCACAAGGATACAATCAAGAAGAAGGTATCGATTATGAAGAAACTTTTGCACCAGTTGCTCGACTAGAAGCTATTAGAATTCTATTATCTTTTGCTTGTCATCATAATTTCAAACTTTATCAGATGGATGTCAAAAGTGCTTTTCTCAATGGATTTATCAAAGAGAATGTCTATGTCGAACAACCTCCGTTGTTCGTACATGAAAAATATCCTGACCATGTGTTCAAACTTAAGAAAGCTCTGTATGGTTTAAAACAAGCACCTCGTGCTTGGTATGAACGATTACGTAGCTATCTTATTAATTCAGGTTTTGAAATAGGCAAAGTCGATCAAACTTTGTTTATTAAACATTCTCGAAAAGATATTCTGGTTATCCAAATATATGTAGACGATATAATCTTTGGTTCAACAAACGATAAACTCTGCAAGGAATTTGCAAGTATTATGACCAAAGAATTTGAAATGTCTCATATTGGAGAACTATCTTATTTTCTTGGACTTCAAATCAAACAACTTTCAAACGGTATTTTTATCAATCAAGAAAAATACTGTGAAAATCTTATCAAACGCTTCGGATTACAAAATACATCTGGTAAACCAACTCCTATGAGTACAACTACACATCTTGAAAAAGATGAAAGTAGTAAGAATGTTGACCAGAAATTATATCGAAGCATGATTGGTTCTCTTCTTTATCTTACAGCTAGTCGTCCAGATATATTAATGAGTGTTTGTTTATGTGCTCGTTTTCAAGCCGATCCAAAGGAATCACATTTACGAGCAGTGAAACGTATAATTCGTTATCTTAATAATACCAAAGATTTTGGTCTTTTCTATCCAAAAGAATGTCCATTTGAATTAGTATCATATAGTGATGCTGATTTTGGTGGCTCACGAACGGATAGAAAAAGTACAAGTGGTACGTGCCATTTTATTGGAAAATCACTTGTCTCTTGGTTTAGTAAGAAACAGAATTGTGTTTCACTATCAACATGTGAAGCTGAATATATATCAGCGGCTCTTGCTTGTACTCAAGTACTATATATGCAACAAACACTTCAAGATTTTGATATTCATTTATCAAATTCTATTATATACTGTGATAACACAAGTGCTATAAATCTTTCTAAAAATCCAGTGAATCACTCTCGAACTAAACACATTGATATCCGTCATCATTTTCTTCGAGATAATATTGAAAAAAGAAATATATGTCTTGAATATATCCATACTGACAATCAATTAGCAGACATTTTTACTAAGCCGCTGCTCGAATCTAATTTTATTAGATTACGAAGAGAGCTTGGTTTAATTTCAAGAAAAAATCTTGACTAAGCAATTACTAATGTACACTTTCTCTTTTGGTTATTCTCTTTAATTATAATTTTTTTGTTTAAACTAAACTAATGTCTTTTCTCCTAGTAACCGTATCTTTTACTTAACCTATTTTTTATATTAAATATTAGCCATTGCTTTATTTAAATGGTTAAATTTTATTTACTCATTTTATAAATTCAGTTTTAAAAACAAAGCTATTTTTAGAATAACAATAAAATTTCTGCTTATATTTTCGTGGTTAAAAGTTATCATTAACTCACATCCATAAGATTATATATAAGAAACTTATATATAAGCTTGCAAATTTTTTATACTTTGATCATCTTTAATTCTTATCTATCCATAATAATATATTCAACTTACACTATGGCTCATATTTGTGACAAATGTGCGCAAGAATCTCACATTTCTATTACAAGCTCTGAGTCGGACGAATATTATTCTGCTACTACTCCAAAACAAAAATCAAGCTGTCATCATCAATGCTCCTGTATGTCTGATAAAACTCCAAATTCAAAACGAGTTAAAAGGACACTATTCTATTCTCCTCGAACCAAAGCTCAAATTGAAGAGATACACCACTACCAAAAACATCAAATCGACCTTCAGAGACAATTGCATTATGGACAAAACCAACTGTATCATGAACAACAACGTACGTCGGCGCGATTATCCGTCTTAGAAAGAATGGCATCGTTCTTCTGCGGATCAAACAAGCACGATGTTCATGAACCAATGCCATCCAGGCCATCGACTTCAACGACTCCAAACTCTTGGGATAGAAATTATAACGAGAATGAAGGAGCTCGAAATAAGTGGAGTCCAAGGGCTAAACGCATTGAAGACAACAAAAATTCTAATGACAACTCTCCTTCTCATTAGAATTTCATAATGTATATTGTTTTGTTTTCATATATATTTCTTGTAATATCATATATTCTGTAATAATAATATAATATAAAATATATGCAATCGATTTTTTTTCAAAATTTTTTGCAAAATCAAGCAGTTTTCAACACAGAGCAAAACCGGTCGACCACCGGAAATATGACCGGTCGACCAAAAATGCTCTCGGGTTGAAAACAGTCGACCGGTCATATATAGGCGGTCGACCGGTCGCATGCATTTACAGTTTTTTTTTTACAGTTCACGTATATATTTTATACCCCACACTCATTTCTTTCTACTTCCTACTGAAAGCTTTCCCAATTCCCAAACCCTAGTTCATATTTCTCAAGCTCCAAAACTCTCAAATCCTCATCAATGGCTCCACCACAAAAGAAATCAAAGAAAAGAGCATCTTCAGAATCTTCATCTCTAACTCTCTCTGCCAGAAAGTGGCTTGAAACTCCAGTTGCCGTAACTCGATGGAATCAAATGACAAATTATAAGTTCCATCCGGGCTCATTCATCAAATTCGAAGACTTCACTTCATACGGTATTCGTCGTTTAGCAAACAATTCCAGTATTTCTCCTCTAATAGATTTTTCAGATAATAGCGTAGAAATTAATCACTTAATGATTAAATTATTCTACGCAAATATGAATTTAGAAGAATATACACCGGATAATCCAAATGGAGTTATTTGGTCGGTAGTTTGCGGCAAACGAATTTATCTTACTCATGATAGAATAGCTTCTATTCTTGGAATACCAAATCGAGGTGAAGAATTTTCATCGACATTTTGTGAAGTATTCACCCGAAATAGCACTAGCCATAAGTTTATAGAAGATAATAGTGACGGCACCAAATCGATTGGGCTACGACCGACAGCAAGGCTATTACATCGTGTCTTGATGCACTCTCTATTTCCTCGATTAGGAAATTATGATGCCGTCTACAAGGAAAATTTCAAGGCTCTTTATGCTATATACGGGGAAATCGAAATCAACTGGGCTCACATGATTTTCGATGAAATTTTAAAAGTGAATAACTCCACTCGACCTCATTTCTTCTATAATGAGTATATTATGCGCATATTGCTAGCATGTGGAGTAACAGCCCCTGATTCAGCAACATCTACACCAAAATGCATTGACTCCACTACCATCAAGCGCATGAAACTTCATCCTCCCTATATTCAGATTATGCCATTCGAACAATGGCAACAACGAGGTACACAAGCACAACGAGCTCCATCTTTCCGACCTCGTTCCGGAGAAGTTAGGTTGTTGAAATCTAAGTCGTCTACAAGAGAATCTCTTGAAACCATCGCTCGTAATCAATTCTTACTTGAAGCGAGACTCAAACGTATGGATTCAAAAATTGACAAACGATTCAACAAGGTCAAGTCTTTCTTCAGTGCTATATGGGATGCTATATCATGTAGCACATCTGTCTCTACCCAACATCAAGACCCCGGAAAGCGTCCGGCTCCTCCCACTTTCACTTGGTCAACATCCGAGGAATCTGCTGG
Source organism: Allium cepa (assembly GCA_030765085.1). Taxonomy (NCBI): domain Eukaryota; kingdom Viridiplantae; phylum Streptophyta; class Magnoliopsida; order Asparagales; family Amaryllidaceae; genus Allium; species Allium cepa. The sequence continues at coordinate 826,470,729 of CM060934.1, forward strand.
TACAAGCGGACAAGGTCATGGAGAGACGTGTAGAGGTGATGACGATGACGACGACGACGATGACGATGATGACGATGATGATGATGAAGATGATGAGGAGGAGATTCAGTCGGACTAAAGCTAGTTTGTTTATTTTTTTAAGTTCTTTAAAAACATCTGTGACACTTGTACTAATTAGTGTCCATCTTATTGAACTATGGCATGTATGGTAGTTTTCAAAACATCTTATGTTTAAATATGTATTATGCATTGTTCTTTTTTGGTTCATATTCTCTTTTGTTTACTCCTTTTTGTCGATGACAAAGGGGGAGAAAGGTGCTAATAATTGTTTGCAGGGAGAAAGGTGCTAATAATTGTCTGCAGGAAATCACATATTCAGGGGGAGATTCAATACTTTAGCTATATATTGTCATCAATCAAAAAGGGGGAGAATGTTGAGTCAAAGCTTCAATGAAGATTTTGATTGCTGACAACAATATAACGGCAATCGACAAATCAAGACCTACATATGGTACTCTAGATTATAGGTTGATTATTTGATGTTGTAATAGTGATAAACTTGTTAAAATCTATCCTCAAATAATCATGCATTTCAAATATAGTCGATATATATACATTTAAACAAAATTTACACAGACCGGTCGACCGGTTGAAAATGGGGCGGTCGACCGTTTCTGGTAAAGTTGCACAGTAAACGTGCACACATGCACATAACGACTATATATTTAAAATCCTGTCTACCGGTCATTTTTTGACCCGTCGACCGTTTTTAAACAGAAAGCAAGTTTTCCAAAAGACACTTCTCTTCTCCAAAAGTTGCATCTCCTACCTTTCACCAATAATCACAACTCTTAATGGCAACTGTTTCACCAAGAGTTACAACTATTTCTTCTTATATATACTCATCTAAATCGTTGATTCAAACATGAATTTATATGATTATTATATGCTTTCTCTGATCTTACTTTCTAACATTCTTGCATTCTAAAAGCACTCATTTAATTAATAGCTTATTGAATCATTGAAACTATTTTATACCTTTTGATTCAATAAGCAATATACCTTCTTTAATCTTCACAAAACATCAGTCATATACTTTGAGGATAAGATTATAGGAAGGGTGTACTACTAGTGACAAATCCGTGTTTTGAAGAACACAAGTTGTCAACAACAATTGTATTTGTTTGTGTTGAAGTCCTCGTGTTGTAAGAGGCAAGTGTTGAAGTCCTCAGTGTGTTAGAGGCGTGAAATCCCGTTCGGCTGTTCGGGTATTGTAAACCTGTTCCTCCGGGTGAAGCGAGGTAGTTATTAGTGAAAATCCAGATAGGAATCTGGGACTGGACGTAGGACGGTGCTCCGAACCAGTATAAAAATCTCTGGTTTGATTTTTCTATTTTTATTTTTTGCTTTGCTACTATCATCTATTTTCCGCATTTATATTATAGTCCATATTACACGATCCGTGTGTACTATATTAATACGTGCATTAGTATACTCACCCCCACTTTCACAAAGTCTACAAGATAGATCTAAGAATTAGTCACTGAAATGTCAATTTGGTCAGTTTATTTAAAGTGCAATTTATTTGATGACCATAAAAGTTAAGAAAGACCAAATGCACTTTTGTAAAGTGTTTGTTATGACATTGTAATAAGGATCTCCTTTGAATGGTTCAACCGTTTAGAAAGAAAATCTAATGTATAAGAGTGAATGTTACCTAAGGCACAATTGGGATGAAGAGAATGAATGGTCACTTTAGTTTCATAAAGAAACATCAAAATGAGAATTATAAAATAATAGCTTACACTTAATATTGGAATGAGAAATATGATTTTTTTCCAATATGTGTTTTCACATAGAAAACTGTTTTCTATTTGATTTAATTTTTATATTGAGATATTTGATCTGAAAATTCTTGATTGTAATTTAGTTATAGTAAATGAAATAAATAGGATATATTAAGTGGCCAAATGAAGCTTCATATTTCATATGCTATTATAGTATTGGCAAAAATAGTGGGAGCTTACCATAAAGCACTTATTGATCGCATCAAGTTACAAAAACTGTTTTTGTAAAATATACCAAACATTATGTATGAATAATAATTGTTTTTTAGTATTTACTAAAAACTGACATAGTTTTATTTTAATATGAATATTATAAATATTCATTATAAATAAAACTATAGTACTGGTATTTGTGATGCATTAGAAAATACAAAAGTATGTAAATTTATTTCAACTATTCTAGAATTATGGACTATGTCACAATTTTGAGAAATAATTTTTGATTATATGATTATGAATCATATGGTACTAGTAAATTATATCTCAAACAATTAAGGGAAAAACATCCATTAAGTGGAAGCATGATAAGAGTTGATGAACTCTTTGGATTGATACATATAGATGTATGTAATGATCGGTCTATTATTACTAAAATGGTTCCACGTACTTCATTATTTTCACTGACGAGTTATCATTGACATGGACCAGTTTACTTGATACACTTGTATTATTTTTGTGGCAATCTCATAGAACATAAAATGGAAGTAAATAAAATAATATGCAATAGAAAATAAAATTGATTCAATTTGATCGAATAGGAAAATATTTTGGAAAGAATACCGAACGTACTTAAGAATGAATAAAGCTTCAATCTTAAAGTCACTCTTCCCTATGATACATAATGATGTATCGATCAAAAGTGATCGAACTTTTTTTTACAAAGTATGATTAATGGTAAGTGAAGTTGAGTTAACTTCTTTCTATTAGGTTGTGTACTTAAAATTAGTACACAAGGTTAAATTAGTTTCATCCAAATAATAGTTTACAAAATCATACAATATAAGGGTTTATAAGAAACTCTAACATATTCTAGGCCAAGGAGTTGGCAGGTTGTACAAGTCGAAAGATTTCACGTAATAATTGTTCGTAAAGGATCTTGTATGAATCGCCCAAAAAGGAGTTTAAGGACGACTGTCATTGGATGACCAATTTATGTTCTTAATGCAAGAATTGAAAACTAAAACCGAATAAGTTTTATATAAAAGGTAATTCATAAAGTGTTTATGAATAGCTATTTCATTACATTGAGAATCACCAGTTGTTTCAAGAAATACCTACTTCACAGCAAAGAATTTTCTTTTAGAAATTATTGGTAGTAAAATGGTTTTGGATACGAGCCAAGGATAAAATTGACTACGAGGGATGATATGAAATTAGCTTGACCGTAATGAACATAACGCATTATAATGTCTATAAAGTATTCTTATACATTGAAGATAAACTATGAATTTCTTGTCCACATCAAGAATAGACAATCCTCGGCTCTTAATTAAACCATTAAGAGTATTAGCTCCACGATATGGCATTATGTACAAATCCAGGATGCATTCTGAAACGACCTATCTTTTTGGACGGTTTAAATCGACGATAAAACACACACGTTAGACTTAAACCATTCAAAAGGGAAGATTATTAGGGGTAAATAAGAAAAAACGGAGAAAGAAAGAAAACAAATACATAATCTTGCAGCGGGATGACAAAATATGGTAATCAAATAAATAGTTCATGAAGTTGTTTACATATAACATTGATTATACTTTTATAATACAGATCAAAGTTACATACAACAAGAATAAATAGTAAATAAATGCAGCGAAACAACATGATGTAGTGGAATAAATATAATAAATAACAATATTACAAAATCTTCGTGTTTATCGTCCAAAAAGCAATCTTTGATAAACTGAAAAGCTCAGACTGACCCGAGCGAATTGAAAAGAGAAAATGTGACGCCCCACCTCTATACCTACACTAGCCAAGGACACTACGGTGTAATGCTGTCAACTAGCACGGAGAATAAGGCTGTTGAGGAGCGACCATCTATATAATTGCTTGTGCGAGCACCGATATGCCAGATAAAAATATAACTTTTCAGAAATCCGACATACCGACACAAACTCAAAGCTACTACACAGTGGCTATATGTAATCTTCGGAAAGAAATATAGAAATAAACATAACACAAATCAGTCACAGATAATTCATATCACAAAGGCGGAAATAGGCATGAATATAACACATGAAAGTGTACATCAGAGTAGTGGTCAAACAAGATCCACAATATCAAAAATAGATACAAGTGCTAGATAAAAGAATACGTATACATCAAGGAGTCTATATCTCAATAGTATACAACAAAAACTACTAAACTGGAGTAGTTAGCCCAAAGATCAGATGATGGTCCGATAAGGAGTCAAGTAGAAGCACCTGTAAAATCTCAGTCTGACCCGAGTATTATTTAAGAAGAAAATAATAAACGGATCAGTCTAGCTATAATTATCGGTTAAAATGAGATGTAATAAGAGATATAATAAAAAGACATATGATAACCAAAAATGTCATACTACGACAAGTATACATTAGAAAATCCACAAAAGTCATACAATATCTCAAGAATCACATAACATCAAAAAGAATGTCATATTCTTTATTTAATTCACCAAGCCACAAAAAATGGCATACATATCAATGCCAATCGCAAAAGTTAGTGAAACATAAATTCTAGAAATCATCAATTAGAAATCCAATAATCACAAGAAAAGGATGGCCAATCCCAAGCGGGAGCATGAAAACTCATCAACACGTGTATCACAAACAATTCGGGACATCGACGCAGTATATACGGTACGTCCAATGAATCGAAAAGCCGATACATTGATGTAGTACAAACGGTACATATAATGAATCGAAACACAAAACAATTCGGAACATCGACGCAGTACACACGTTACGTCTAATGAATCGAAAAGCCGAGACATCGATGTAGTACAAACGGTACATCCAATGAATCGAAACACAAAGCAATTCAGAACATCGACGCAATACACACGGTACGTCCAATGAATCGAAAAGCCGAGACATCGATGTAGTACAAACGGTACATCCAATGAATCGAAACACAAAACAATTCGGAACATCGACGTAGTACACACGGTACGTCCAATGAATCGAAAAGCCGAGACATCGATGTAGTACAAACGGTACATCACATGAATCGAAACACAAAATAATTCGGGACATTGACGCAGTACACACGGTATGTCCAATGAATCGAAAAGCCGAGACATCGATGTAGTACAAACGGTACATTACATGAATCGAAACACAAAACAATTCGGGACATCGACGCACTACACACGATACGTCCAATGGATCGAATAGCCAAGAAATCGATGTAGTACAAACGGTACATCACATGAATCGAAACACAATAAAAGTACATGGGTCGCTAGCCCACAAAGAAATGAGACGAAGCTCAATAAAACGAGGTACCGTCCCCTTCGGGGACAAAGAGACATCGCACATTGATAGTCTAAACCATAAAATGATCATCATCGATCATCAAGAAGTGTCAATTACAGTAAGCTAGTAAATATACGAACTTAGTTTCATGTCCCATAACCATTAGCTTAACTTAAATATTTACGAACAAATTGTAGATCTCCACTAGAAAATTGTCACAAGAGATTCAATCGAACGAGTCCAAGAATTAACCGATGAAGTAAAAGCAAGCATTTCATATCACTTGTTTTACTAAGTCGTTTAATTGGATTTCTCATACGAGTGAGGTAAAGGTTTGTATATACTAATAGATTGATAAACGGTTTAAGAAACGAGCTTTGTAATAAAATAGTTTTGAAATCGTTTTGATGAAAGGGTTTTGATATTTACGACTAGTATTGAAACCTTTATATTTTTGAAGTGACAAATCACGAAAATGATTGTAGGAACAATAAATCACTAAAATTCACATTCGTAGACGTGAATAAAAAAAATCCAAAGAAATCGATATCAAATCCATCAAAATGGATATTTCCAAAAATTCCAGAAGAAAATGTCATCAAAGTCGATAATAAATGATAACAACAAAAGGGAAACAACACGAATCGATTAAAGTTGGAAATTCAAACAAATAGGCAATATAGGCATAATTGGCAAATAGGAGCAGGTCGGTCAACCGGACCTTCTGGGTCGGTTGACCGAAAAAACAGCCCAGAAATGTCTCGGGCTACAGATCGGTCGACCGGCCCATGGGTTCGGTCGGCCGAACCTGATGTTCTTTAATTTGAAACCCATTTCAAAGGAGGTGCAAACACCTTCAATTTGCAAACGAACAAGCATGGACGCTAGGGGTTTATGCCTATCGGGTACCCGGTCCTATAAGCTCATCGATTCATCACCAAAAACATGATCAAAACATCAAAGTTATGATTTTTAAAGATTTGAACTTAAAATACCAAAAATTGAAATATTCACCAATTCAATCCAAACCAAAAGCAAATGCACATGAATAAGTGTTAGGAATTCATACCCAACATTCAAAGATAGATATAAGCATAGATGTGAGATAAAAACCTCACCTTTGAACCCAAAACAAATGAAGAAGAAGCTATAGAGTAAAGGCAAGGACAATCACTCTTCAATTCCAACCCAACAAGCTTGAATCTAAGCTTAATGGAGAAACATTTCCTAAATTAGGTTTAGGAAATTTCTGAAATTGAATGGAGAAAAATTTGGAGAAGATGAAGAGAAGGCTTACCAAAGCTTCTTCTTGAATTTGGAGGTAAAAGCTTGAATTTGCAATAAAGATTAGGGCTTGGAGTTTTAATTTCCCATTCCTCCCACCATTGTTGCTAAAGCTTGAGTATTAAGAATTAAAAATGAAGTAATGAAGAGTTGGAGTGGAGTTGGGTTCATATTTAGGTTAATGGGCTTAAACCCAAACCAAAGCCCTAAGTGAAAAAGTAGCAAAATTCTACTATCTCCAAACATATCAAAGTTTATGCTTAAAAAGATCGCAAACGTCATTTTGAACTCAATGGAAGGTGTCTCGAGTCTAAATTCGACTGTTTGCAAAAAGTAGCTTTCCGGACTAAAATCTGACGAACAATGAAATATTTAAATAAAATATTTAAATATAAAATTGATAAATATGCAGGTTGTTACACAAAGCACTCGAGTCAGAACTAAAAGATCTTATGTAAGCTAAATCAACAGTAAATAAATATGAGTACAACGATGTCAGAGATGTTTATAAGGTTTGACATCTCCTGTCCAGTGTCTAACGCGAGTGCAATAACTTAGGAGATGTTCGGATTTCCATCTCCTAAGGATCTGTTAAACTATCTACTATGTAGTTCAATATGCTATTATAATAGCGTATACAGTAAAATAAAGTATTAAAATAGCATTAAGGCATTACCCATATCCCCCTTAACCCATTTTATATATTCCCATAGTCTATACAGTACCATAGCTTCTCTGTAAACTGGAGGTTTACCCAGAGAGCACTCCATAGGTCTGGTAGAAAACAAACTCATAGAAGGCATGATATGTCATGTGAACATGACATGCGAGACAATGCTTGGGGTAGATATACTGTTTGCGGATCCGGACTGGTGGTAACGCATAGTAGCTACTACGACCCACCTCGAAACACATTCCTATAATCAAAATCAAGGTGGCCACCAAATCATCACAAAGTCATAATATAGTATCGAATAAATGTGTTCGATCGGAGGTGCGACCTCAATTGGCCCAGCATGGCTCCTGTTTTAGTCACATCTAAGCTGACTCACGGGAGTCAGGGTCATGTAAATACCTCATAAAGAGTCGTTCGCCAAACCATCGTACTTCATTTCTGGAATCTCCACCACGTACACTGCTGACTCTATCTCTAATGAGTAATACCCAACAGAACCATGGTTGTCGCTTAACCATATGCTCCGATACCAGCTGTGATGACCCGTAAATCCGTACTCCTTGAATATACACTAATCTCCCTTGATTAATTCAAGATGAACAGAAATACGAATTCTCAATGTTTAAGAAAAAGAAAAGGAGAGAGAAGAAGAGAGAGAAGAAGAGAGATAAGGTAGAAAATAGAGAGAGAAGAAGATAGAAAAATAGAACGGAACAGAAGAAAACAACAGAACAACAACAGAATCTCACAATTCGCAGCGGAACAACATATAATAGATAAATGAATAATCTTTAAACAAAGAACTATATCAGTTATTACATTACATCACATCATATCATCATTACATCAGAGTGTACAACAACAACAACAAACAGCGGAAAAGAAATACTATATACTAGTAATACGCCATGCCATCCATCTTGCCTCCAGCAACTCCAGAATATCCAGAATATCCTGATAAACCTTAACTCTTGACTGCCCGTGTGGAAATTGGTGGGCACCCAGAGTTTAGGAAGGAAAACAATAAACTCCGAGTCAGTCATGTGACTGGTGTGAGAACTCAAAACAGTTTATTTATCTTTAAAATCAAAATAGAGGAATATTTTTTTTAAGTCAATTCGCAATGCTTTTTAAAAATGAGACTACCATAAGGCCTCCCTCACACACACACACAATGCAAACGCAGAATCGGAGGAGATTTCTCCTTATGATAGTCAAAGATGCTTGATACGCATTTAAAAGAACATTTGATATTATTACTAGTGCATAGTGTAGGAAAATATTTCGAAAGTAGAATATAAATCTTAGCCAGCATAGACATTCCGAACTATGCCTACTATAGCTACCATCCAAACAGTGGGGCGCCACCATAAGTGAATAATAGGTTCTACAACTAATACCGTACAAGTTTCATATTGGGAATTGGATTTCCAACGAATGATCAGGCCAAGGAACTTCCCATTGCCACATGAGAATGCCTCTGGAAGGACATCCCCGAGAACCAAACCGGATCTCTACCAACACAAGGCCGGGTTACCCCTAACTGAGTAACAACTGACCGAGTATGCCATCCCCCGGTCCTTTGGGACCTTTAACCGAGCGCTCATAATCAATTCACACAATCATAAAGTGTTTTCTACATGAGTAAGTATCTGGGCTCCATACCATGATGCCACCCTTTTCCAGAAGGAAATGCACATACCCTAAAGGGCGCTACCCCTCATAACCTTGCTGCATCTTTCCTGTTTTGACCATTCCCGAGGTGTGAGGCTCGACGAAGTCACGTCCACAAAGACATACTTTATACAAAAGCCATGCTTTGGGTCAACAAATGATCATAGAAATGATCACCAAGATAGACGATCAAATAAATGATCCTATCACAAATAATCAACACAATGATCATTTCACAGCAACACTCAGCATGTCACATTACCAAATTGGGAATATATCGCTGATAACCTTCAACTACATAACCTCTGAGCTCGTACGTCTCAGAGAAGGGTGTTAAGCTAAAAGAATAAATTCTCCGCCACCAACAGAAATATATTTGAAAGAAATTGGCTTTATATCTCAATTTGTAATGTCAGACATACAATCCATACAAGTCTGTTCCAGGCTCGAACAGAACCGAAGGCACTTACAAAGAAGTCCTTGCAATCCGGATATCCACAATCCTGATCGGATTTCCCATCACTTAGGGAGAACTCTATACCGGAGCAACTCGGTGCAGAGTCAATCGACAGGTCATCCTATTGCTCTCGCAAATACCGGGTCTTCAACACCGATCTTCAATGCTATCCATTACGTCGTATCACTATTCGGAATGGGTTATCCGAATAATGAGTGCAATAATTTAAAAATAAGTGTGCATTCAAATTGAAGCAAATCACAACAAATACCTTTCAAAGGTAAATATTGATAGTCGGTTATTGAACTATCAATGGATATGCACACATCACCAGATTCCAAATAATTTTCCAAATTATTTATTTTCCAAAAATATCTTTACAAGATATATAATTTTCACACTTCAAAAATAAATCAATATTTATTTTTAAACGAATTCCACTTTCTTTTATAAATTACATAGTGAATTTATATTTCAAAATATTTATGAATAAACGATTTCAATTATTCATTTTCAATTTACCTTCAAAAAGATAAATTCTCTAATATTCACTTTATATTGGAAAACATTTCCATACTTATTTATTAACAAGCAATTCACAAATCCATTTATTTTCAACACTTGGAAAATATTCAATATTCTTAAATCGAGATTAAGTACATATTTCATTCTTTAAGGAAATCATTCTCTTAACCATATTTATTTGGGCCAAAACGAATGTTGCGTAAAACATTATTACGACAACCCAAAATCACTAGTATAGGGATTCGAAATTAAAATAGATATATAAATCCCAATACTATACAAAACATTTCCTTTCGGAAATCATTTACTATAACAACAGTGTTACAGTCCACCATTTCCTTCTATTTCTCGAAAACGTCTATTTCAACAATAAATGTTGAAATCTATGATTTCGAATCTCAACACAATTAAAAACATCGTTAGATCGTTTTAATTCTGTTTAAAACATCATATTCAAAACAATTTCTTTAACATATTATTCACTATTTACAAACGTGAATATACTTGTTAACGAATTTCATCATTTCTATACATTTTATTTTAAAGGATTATTCACCGTCTAAAACGTGAATATAATTCCATAAATAAGTTATAACATTTACTTATCAAAATAAGTCGTTGCGAATTTATAAAACAACGTTTATAAATTCCTTTTCTATTTATCTTATAAAAACTTCTTTTATAAATCTCCTTTATTAAGCTATTTCAATTTATAACTCAATTATAAACCAAAGGTTCATATTATAAGTTAACTACTTAGAATTTATTTGTTTGCACAATCGTTCCTTTAAACTTCATAATTATCAATCTTATAACTTATAAGATTCAATTATTTATCCAAAACCATTCTTTTAATAACTTTATAAATTTTATAAACCTACTGCTTATAAAATTCCATTTATAACTTCACCGTTTATAATTCTATAAATTTCATTCATTTATGAAATTCATTTACAATTCATTCTAACACTTATAAAAGCTCGTTTTATAATTCCAATATTTTTAATTTATAAATATCAATTTATCAATCTTTTAATATAAATCAATTTATATTATTATTTCAAAACTTCTTCAAAGTCCTTTATAATTTCACCATTTTGATTTATAAAATAATCAAATTTTATAAATCCTATATTTAAACTTTTCACAATAAATTCAGAAATCCCGTTTTAACTATTTTATAAAATCATTAATCCCATATTTTCAAAAATCAACTTTTAACTGTATTTCTCAAAAATCATAATTTTTATAACATTAAAATTATAACGTTTATTTATTTAAAATGAATCAATTCCAAAAATATTTTATAAACGTATACTTTCAAAAATCACTTTGAAATCCTTTTAAAATTCCAAAATTTGGTCAAATGATGCTACATACCAAATAGCCAATCACGACAACAACGATATCATATATCGATATGATAATCCATCAAATATCAAAATATCTGAAATCAAATAAATACTGTTGAGGAATCCAGTTGGATCCCTCCAACCTTTTTCCTGCATCCACAATACATTAGCACAATACCAATTCCGCTCCAGTACGGAATTATCGCGGTATATGGGATTTAAAATATTATCCGCTTAATAGACGGCGCAATAGGGTCTCATCCGCGATACAAATGCGGGAAATCAATAACTCCAATATATACATATGCCAATATATATATATATATTGCTATTATATATAATACCAATTTCACTGTTTATGAAATATTCGCGGTATATGTTTTTAATAAATAACATCCGCTTACTAACGGCGCATAATGTCTAATTTAACAATCAATAGATATCAATCATCATTCAAACATGCATTCAAATATTTTAAATCTAACTATTTAAAATAAAATCGAAACTAATTCGATTGAGTGAGAAGTTCTCACCTTGATTTCAATTTCGTTTTAGCGATTTATTTCGAATAAAATTAAACGGACGTTTAATTTTACCCGAAATTCTCACTAACTCCAAACGACTCCAATCCAATTCCATCACGTAGTGCTCGTCCATACGATTCCAACGCAACTGGTTTCGCGCGTTTTCGACCTCGTATGAAAAAGTTATGCATTTAACAAGTTTACACGATTTTTATAAACTAATTACAACATAAATTAACTATTTATAAACCTACTCTAATCATCACCGTAGATCCCTTGCCCCCCCTCATCATGACCGCACGTTCCTTCTCCTCTCCCTCTTCGTTCTTCTTCCAGAAACAATCACGGCCGAACCCAAATTTGCTCCAAACTAGGGTTAATTTTTGCTCCGCCCACAAGCATCGATACTCCATCATACCACCGCCATCTCGAAGCACATCACCCCAACTATCTTCGGCTGTGAGCATGAGAAGCTCGGCCCCCTCCTCCGCATGAAAATTCGTGCGCAAGTGGCAGGCGTCGGCCCCCTCTTGCTCCCCCTCTGATACTCCATTGTTGATCATCACCGTATAGATTTACTCGTCTCTCCATCCTCTACAACTTCTTAGTTGGTGATTTCGCGTGAATGTTTGTAGATTGGGAGAGATTGAGGGGGGAAGTTGAGACAATTTCGGCCATTAATTGTTTGAACTGGCGGCTACACGTTTAGGGTTAGGGTTTTGTTATTTTTTTTATTTTTTTTTCTTGTGAATGGAGGCCTATTTATAGAAAACGAACGACACTATTCATTTCGGAAATTCCAAACTCCGATTTACACGCCGTAACCAGCGTTTCTAGGGTTTACCCCGCGTTCCGGACACAATGGAACAGGTTTCGAAAGCTAATTCGGACATCTGTGCAAGTTATGGCTATAAACGTTCAATTTGAATTAAACCGATTTAAACGATTTTCTAGGCGTTTTAATTTGTACCGGACAAACGGTAAATCCAATTGACACGAAATTTGAAACCTTACAATAATATCACATTACGGATCCGATGAAACTGGTTTCGTTGAAATCCGAGACTTTTTGAAAAATGGCTATTTTAACTCGCCAAATTAATAATAAAAACAATTTTGATGCATTTCGAGCTGCCACAATCAAACGATAACTCCGATTGACACGAAAATTGAAATCCTGTAATAACTAACTATTACAGATCCAATGGAACTGGTTTCGTTCAATTCTGAGACTGTTCAAAAATTGACTATTTTCACTAGTCGATTAAATATTAAAATATTCAATTTTCACAAATTTACTTTTAATTCGATTTTAAAAGTTCTAAAATATCGTTCTAACTTCAATATGATAAAATAAAATTTTACAAATCATTTTGAATCATATTTAACTCAATTTTCAATTATTTCCATAATTTAACATATTAAATTATCGATTTAATTATTCAATTAAATCCAATTATTCAAAATAAAATTTATTCGACTTATAAATCTCACTTATTAATATTTAAAATTAATTAAATATTCGAATTTTAATTAAATAAAATTCTGGGTCGTTACAATCTTCCCCCCTTAAAAGAATTTCGTCCTCGAAATTATCAAGTAAGAAAAGTTACAGAATCTATTAATTTTCCAAAATCCATAGTTAAACTTCTTACAATAACTTTACTAAGTTTTCAAATCATACTTAGTTATATTTTCAAAAACAACTACTATTGTTTAACTTTCAATTCCAAATCAAAGTTAAAGTTTTCAAAATTTTCCAATTTTCTCAAATTTTTTCTGACGCCTTAAATTTTCGAAAAAATTCGCCATAGTCTCCTTTGCGCGGCTCGATCCGAAAAAAAATGACAGTATATATATCACAAATATACATCTCATCAAGTAATGAGGCATCCCGAAGGGAAAAAGTATAAAAGTACGGTATGTAATCTGAGATATGTACCTTATATTTTATTAGCATGCATATACGGCTAATATAGCGCGAAAGCGAGCTCCAAATGTGAAGCAAACGCAATCCGCACCTACTAAACACTCAACAAACAACATGAGAATCATGCATATATGAAAATAATCTCAATATACATCATATAGCAACATAATAACTATATATGTCAACATAGCAAATGAAACAAAAGCAATATATACAACCATCAATCAACTATCATCCAACTAACCAATAAATATTCATTCATATTCTCATTAATATTCAATGAAATGGTTTTCAATTTAAATCATATTTGATTCATTAACAGTGGATGTTTTTACTAACCTTCATTCTCAATTAGTTTATATTCACTAATTCATATTCAAGTTGGTTCACTTCCAAATCAAATTCAATTTTATTTAAGATTCACTTAAATTCCAATTGAATTTAAATTACTTTAGCTTTCAATTTCATTAACACTTAATGAATTATATAAAATCAATCAACTAACAACCATATAACAATCAAAGTATATTAATTACAACCAAATTCCTTTGCTTATATTCATTCAATTTGGTTTAATTAAATTGATTTTCATTCAATCTTTCAGCTTCCAATAACATTAGATTTTAATGAATTTACAGTTACATTCATTATTCCATATCAATTATTCACATTTAATTGATTAATATTCAATCCATTCATTCAATTCAATTTCAAAAGTTGAATTTCATTTATATAACTCAAGTTCACATTTATTACTTAACTTTATTAATTTACTTTGATACTAATATCAACTTCATTCAATATCTATTAAGTTATATTTCCATTTTTAAAGTAAATTTCCATTTAACTTTAAATTCATTTTCATTACAACTCATATTCATAAATATATTCATATAGTTTCACTTCTTATATATATAAGTTTATTTCACAATTGTAAATCACTTTAATTATAATTCAATTCTTATAATTCTTTTTACTTATACAATTACTCTTTTATTTAGATTATTCAAACAACTAAACAATCAACTTATATACACTTTAATAATTCTGAAAAATTATTTCTTTTATATACAAAATATAATCAAGGTAAAATTATTTCATTTACCCAATTTAAAACAATACTGTGTCGAATTGTTCTATTCAAGTGTTTATAAAACCCCTTCGGCATAGTTTTGCAGACCACGCTGACGAAAGTTCATATGCCACTCAATAAACCAATCATCACAATATAAAACAATTTTATATTCACTAACAAATACGCTCTCATAGCTATTATTACACTCAAACTCATTCTAGAGTACTGCTGACTCTATCTCTAATGAGTAATACCCAACAGAACCATGGTTGTCGCTTAACCATATGCTCCGATACCAGCTGTGATGACCCGTAAATCCGTACTCCTTGAATATACACTAATCTCCCTTGATTAATTCAAGATGAACAGAAATACGAATTCTCAATGTTTAAGAAAAAGAAAAGGAGAGAGAAGAAGAGAGAGAAGAAGAGAGATAAGGTAGAAAATAGGGAGAGAAGAAGATAGAAAAATAGAACGGAACAGAAGAAAACAACAGAACAACAACAGAATCTCACAATTCGCAGCGGAACAACATATAATAGATAAATGAATAATCTTTAAACAAATAACTATATCAGTTATTACATTACATCACATCATATCATCATTACATCAGAGTGTACAACAACAACAACAAACAACGGAAAAGAAATACTATATACTAGTAATACGCCATGCCATCCATCTTGCCTCCAGCAACTCCAGAATATCCAGAATATCCTGATAAACCTTAACTCTTGACTGCCCGTGTGGAAATTGGTGGGCACCCAGAGTTTAGGAAGGAAAACAATAAACTCCGAGTCAGTCATGTGACTGGTGTAAGAACTCAAAACAGTTTATTTATCTTTAAAATCAAAATAGAGGAATATTTTTTTTAAGTCAATTCGCAATGCTTTTTAAAAATGAGACTACCATAAGGCCTCCCGCACACACACACAATGCAAACACAGAATCGGAGGAGATTTCTCCTTATGATAGTCAAAGATGCTTGATACGCATTTAAAAGAACATTTGATATTATTACTAGTGCATAGTGTAGGAAAATATTTCGAAAGTAGAATATAAATCTTAGCCAGCATAGACATTCCGAACTATGCCTACTATAGCTACCATCCAAACAGTGGGGCGCCACCATAAGTGAATGATAGGTTCTACAACTAATACCGTACAAGTTTCGTATTGGGAATTGGATTTCCAACGAATGATCAGGCCAAGGAACTTCCCATTGCCACATGAGAATGCCTCTGGAAGGACATCCCCGAGAACCAAACCGGATCTCTACCAACACAAGGCCGGGTTACCCCTAACTGAGTAACAACTGACCGAGTATGCCATCCCCCGGTCCTTTGGGACCTTTAACCGAGCGCTCGTAATCAATTCACACAATCATAAAGTGTTTTCAACATGAGTAAGTATCTGGGCTCCATACCATGATACCACCCTTTTCCAGAAGGAAATGCACATACCCTAAAGGGCGCTACCCCTCATAACCTTGCTGCATCTTTCCTGTTTTGACCATTCCCGAGGTGTGAGGCTCGACGAAGTCACGTCCACAAAAACATACTTTATACAAAAGCCATGCTTTGGGTCAACAAATGATCATAGAAATGATCACCAAGATAGACGATCAAATAAATGATCCTATCACAAATAATCAACACAATGATAATTTCACAGCAACACTCAGCATGTCACATTACCAAATTGGGAATATATCGCTGATAACCTTCAACTACATAACCTCTGAGCTCGTACGTCTCAGAGAAGGGTGTTAAGCTAAAAGAATAAATTCTCCGCCACCAACAGAAATATATTTGAAAGAAATCGGCTTTATATCTCAATTTGTAATGTCAGACATACAATCCATACAAGTCTGTTCCGGGCTCGAACAGAACCGAAGGCACTTACAAAGAAGTCCTTGCAATCCGGATATCCACAATCCTGATCGGATTTCCCATCACTTAGGGAGAACTCTATACCGGAGCAACTCGGTGCAGAGTCAATCGACAGGTCATCCTATCGCTCTCGCAAATACCGGGTCTTCAACACCGATCTTCAATGCTATCCATTACGTCGTATCACTATTCGGAATGGGTTATCCGAATAATGAGCGCAATAATTTAAAAATAAGTGTGCATTCAAATTCAAGCAAATCACAACAAATACCTTTCAAAGGTAAATATTGATAGTCGGTTATTGAACTATCAATGGATATGCACACATCACCAGATTCCAAATAATTTTCCAAATTATTTATTTTCCAAAAATATCTTTACAAGATATATAATTTTCACACTTCAAAAATAAATCAATATTTATTTTTAAACGAATTCCACTTTCTTTTATAAATTCCATAGTGAATTTATATTTCAAAATATTTATGAATAAACGATTTCAATTATTCATTTTCAATTTACCTTCAAAAAGATAAATTCTCTAATATTCACTTTATATTGGAAAACATTTCCATACTTATTTATTAACAAGCAATTCACAAATCCATTTATTTTCAACACTTGGAAAATATTCAATATACTTAAATCGAGATTAAGTACATATTTCATTCTTTAAGGAAATCATTCTCTTAACCATATTTATTTGGGCCAAAACAAATGTTGCGTAAAACATTGTTACGACAACCCAAAATCACTAGTATAGGGATTCGAAATTAAAATAGATATATAAATCCCAATACTATACAAAACATTTCCTTTCGGAAATCATTTACTATAACAACAGTGTTACAGTCCACCATTTCCTTCTATTTCTCGAAAACGTCTATTTCAACAATAAATGTTGAAATCTATGGTTTCGAATCTCAACACAATTAAAAACATCGTTAGATCGTTTTAATTCTGTTTAAAACATCATATTCAAAACAATTTCTTTAACATATTATTCACTATTTACAAACGTGAATATACTTGTTAACGAATTTCATCATTTCTATACATTTTATTTTAAAGGATTATTCACCGTCTAAAACGTGAATATAATTCCATAAATAAGTTATAACATTTACTTATCAAAATAAGTCGTTGCGAATTTATAAAACAACGTTTATAAATTCCTTTTCTATTTATCTTATAAAACTTCTTTTATAAATCTCCTTTATTAAGCTATTTCAATTTATAACTCAATTATAAACCAAAGGTTCATATTATAAGTTAACTACTTAGAATTTATTTGTTTGCACAATCGTTCCTTTAAACTTCATAATTATCAATCTTATAACTTATAAGATTCAATTATTTATCCAAAACCATTCTTTTAATAACTTTATAAATTTTATAAACCTACTGCTTATAAAATTCCATTTATAACTTCACCGTTTATAATTCTATAAATTTCATTCATTTATGATATTCATTTACAATTCATTCTAACACTTATAAAAGCTCGTTTTATAATTCCAATATTTTTAATTTATAAATATCAATTTATCAATCTTTTAATATAAATCAATTTATATTATTATTTCAAAACGTCTTCAAAGTCCTTTATAATTTCACCATTTTGATTTATAAAATAATCAAATTTTATAAATCCTATATTTAAACTTTTCATAATAAATTCAGAAATCCCGTTTTAACTATTTTATAAAATCATTAATCCCATATTTTCAAAAATCAACTTTTAACTGTATTTCTCAAAAATCATAATTTTTATAACATTAAAATTATAACGTTTATTTATTTAAAATGAATCAATTCCAAAAATATTTTATAAACGTATACTTTCAAAAATCACTTTGAAATCCTTTTGAAATTCCAAAATTTGGTCCAATGATGCTACATACCAAATAGCCAATCACGACAACAACGATATCATATATCGATATGATAATCCATCAAATATCAAAATATCTGAAATCAAATAAATACTGTTGAGGAATCCAGTTGGATCCCTCCAACCTGTTTTCCTGCATCCACAATACATTAGCACAATACCAATTCCGCTCCAGCACGGAATTATCGCGGTATATGGGATTTAAAATATTATCCGCTTAATAGACAGCGCAATAGGGTCTCATCCGCTATACAAATGCGGGAACTCAATAACTCCAATATATACATATGCCAATATATATATATTGCTATTATATATAATACCAATTTCACTGTTTATGAAATATTCGCGGTATATGTTTTTAATAAATAACATCCGCTTAGTAACGGCGCATAATGTCTATTTTAACAATCAATAGATATCAATCATCATTCAAACATGCATTCAAATATTTTAAATCTAACTATTTAAAATAAAATCGAAACTAATTCGATTGAGTGAGAAGTTCTCGCCTTGATTTCATTTTCGTTTTAGCGATTTATTTGAAATAAAATTAAACGGACGTTTAATTTTACCCGAAATTCTCACTAACTCCAAATGACTCCAATCCAATTCCATCGCGTAGTGCTCGTCCATACGATTCCAACGCAACTGGTTTCGCGCGTTTTCGACCTCGTATGAAAAAGTTATGCATTTAACAAGTTTACACGATTTTTATAAACTAATTACAACATAATTAACTATTTATAAACCTACTCTAATCATCACCGTAGATCCCTTGCCCCCCCTCATCATGACCGCACGTTCCTTCTCCTCTCCCTCTTCGTTCTTCTTCCATAAACAATCACGGCCGAACCCAAATTTGCTCCAAACTAGGGTTAATTTTTGCTCCGCCCACAAGCATCGATACTCCATCATACCACCGCCATCTCGAAGCACATCACCCCCACTATCTTCGGCTGTGAGCATGAGAATCTCGGCCCCCTCCTCCGCATGAAAAGTCATGCGCAAGTGGCAGGCGTCGGCCCCCTCTTGCTCCCCCTCTGATGCTATATTGTTGATCATCACCGTATAGATTTACTCGTCTCTCCATCCTCTACAACTTCTTAGTTGGTGATTTCGCGTGAATGTTTGTAGATTGGGAGAGATTGAGGGGGGAAGTTGAGACAATTTCGGCCATTAATTGTTTGAACTGGCGGCTACACGTTTAGGGTTAGGGTTTTGTTATTTTTTTTTATTTTTTTTCTTGTGAATGGAGGCCTATTTATAGAGAACGAACGACACTATTCATTTCGGAAATTCCGAACTCCGATTTACGCGCCGTAACTAGTGTTTCTAGGGTTTACCCCGCGTTCCGGACACAATGGAATAGGTTTCGAAAGCTAATTCGGACATCTGTGCGAGTTATGGCTATAAACGTTCAATTTGAATTAAACCGATTTAAACGATTTTCTAGGCGTTTTAATTTGTACCGGACAAACGGTATATCCAATTGACACGAAATTTGAAACCTTACAATAATATCATATTACGGATCCGATGAAACTGGTTTCGTTGAAATCCGAGACTTTTTGAAAAATGGCTATTTTAACTCGCCAAATTAATAATAAAAACAATTTTGATGCGTTTCGAGCTGCCATGATCAAACGATAACTCCGATTGACACGAAAATTGAAATCCGGTAATAACTAACTATTACGGATCCAATGGAACTGGTTTCGTTCAATTCTGAGACTGTTCAAAAATTGACTATTTTCACTAGTCGATTAAATATTAAAATATTCAATTTTCACAAATTTACTTTTAATTCGATTTTAAAAGTTCTAAAATATCGTTCTAACTTCAATATGATAAAATAAAATTTTACAAATCATTTTCAATCATATTTAACTCAATTTTCAATTATTTCCATAATTTAACATATTAAATTATCGATTTAATTATTCAATTAAATCCAATTATTCAAAATAAAATTTATTCGACTTGTAAATCTCACTTATTAATATTTAAAATTAATTAAATATTTAAAATTAATTAAAAGCAAGTTAGGGATATCAGTGTAAGCACATTGTAACATACGCGATTTTTCGTTGCCGAAAAACCGAATAGTTAGGGTTTTAAGAAAAAGAAAAGAAAGAAAGAAGAGAGAAGGATAGAAAATATAGAGGAAAGAAAATAGAAAATAGAACGGAACAGAAAACAACAGAACAACAACAGAATCTCACAATCGCAGCGGAACAACATATAATAAATAAATGAATAATCTTTAAACAAAGAACCATATCAGTTATTACATTACATCACATCATATCATCATTACATCAGAGTGTTACAACAACAACAACATCAAATAGCGGAAAAAGAAATACTATATACTAGTAATTACGCCATGCCATCCAGCTTGCCTCCAGCAACTCCAGAATATCCTGAATATCCTGATAAACCTAACTCTTGACTGCCCGTGTGGAAATTGGTGGGCACCCAGAGTTTAGGAAGGAAAACAATAAACTCCGAGTCAGTCATGTGACTGGTGTGAGAACTCAAAACAGTTTATTTATCTTTAAAATTAAAGTAGAGGAATATTTTTTTAAGTCAATTCGCAATGCTTTTTAAAAATGAGACTACCATAAGGCCTCCCGCACACACACACAATGCAAACGCAGAATCGGAGGAGATTTCTCCTTATGATAGTCAAAGATGCTTGATACGCATTTAAAAGAACATTTGATATTATTACTAGTGCATAGTGTAGGAAAATATTTCGAAAGTAGAATATAAATCTTAGCCAGCATAGACATTCCGAACTATGCCTACTATAGCTACCATCCAAACAGTGGGGCGCCACCATAAGTGAATGATAGGTTCTACAACTAATACCGTACAAGTTTCGTATTGGGAATTGGATTTCCAACGAATGATCAGGCCAAGGAACTTCCCATTGCCACATGAGAATGCCTCTGGAAGGACATCCCCGAGAACCAAACCGGATCTCTACCAACACAAGGCCGGGTTACCCCTAACTGAGTAACAACTAACCGAGTATGCCATCCCCCGGTCCTTTGGGACCTTTAACCGAGCGCTCGTAATCAATTCACACAATCATAAAGTGTTTTCAACATGAGTAAGTATCTGGGCTCCATACCATGATACCACCCTTTTCCAGAAGGAAATGCACATACCCTAAAGGGCGCTACCCCTCATATCCTTGCTGCATCTTTCCTGTTTTGACCATTCCCGAGGTGTGAGGCTCGACGAAGTCACGTCCACAAAAACATACTTTATACAAAAGCCATGCTTTGGGTCAACAAATGATCATAGAAATGATCACCAGGATAGACGATCAAATAAATGATCCTATCACAAATAATCAACACA
Organism: Allium cepa; assembly: GCA_030765085.1. Lineage (NCBI taxonomy): Eukaryota > Viridiplantae > Streptophyta > Magnoliopsida > Asparagales > Amaryllidaceae > Allium > Allium cepa. The sequence goes on from CM060934.1 coordinate 826,492,698, forward strand.
ATGATCATTTCACAGCAACACTCAGCATGTCACATTACCAAATTGGGAATATATCGCTGATAACCTTCAACTACATAACCTCTGAGCTCGTACGTCTCAGAGAAGGGTGTTAAGCTAAAAGAATAAATTCTCCGCCACCAACAGAAATATATTTGAAAGAAATCGGCTTTATATCTCAACTTGTAACGTCAGACATACAATCCATACAAGTCTGTTCCGGGATCGAACAGAACCGAAGGCACTTACAAAGAAGTACTTGCAATCCGGATATCCACAATCCTGATCGGATTTCCCATCACTTAGGGAGTCTCTATACCCTTGCAACTCAGTGCAGAGACAATCGACAGGTCATCCTATCGCTCTCACAAATATCCGGTCTTCAACACCGGTCATCAATGCTATCCATTACGTCGTATCACTATTTGGAATGGGTAATCCGAATAACGAGCGCAATAATTTAAAAATAAGTGTAGCATTCAAATTCAACAAATCACAACAAATACCTTTCAAAGGTAAATATTGATAGTCGGTTATTGAACTATCAATGGATATGCACACATCACCAGATTCCAAATAATTTTCCCAAATTATTTCTTTCCAAAAAATATCTTTACTAGATATATAATTTCACACTTCAAAAATAAATCAATATTTATTTTTAAACAAATTCCCTTTCCTTTTATAAATTCCATAGTGAATTTTCATTCCAAAATATTTATGAATAAACGATTTCAATTATTCATTTTAAATTTATCTTCAAAAAAGATAAATTCTCTAAATATTCACTTTGTATTGGAAAAACATTTCCATACTTATTTATTCATAAGTAATTCACAAATTTTATTTATTTTCAACACTTGGAAAATATTCAATATACTTAAATCGAAATTAAGTATATATTTCATTCTTTAAGGAAATCATTCTCTTAAACATATTTATTTGGGCCAAAACGAATGTTGCGTAAAACATCGTTACGACAACCCAAAATCACTAGTATAGGGATTCGAAATTAAAATAGATATATAAATCCCAATACTATACAAAACATTTCCTTTCAGAAATCATTTACTATAACAACAGTGTTATAGTCCACCATTTCTTCTATTTCTCGAAAACATCTATTTCAACAATAAATGTTGAAATCTATGGTTTTGAATCTCAACACATTTAAAACATCGTTAGATCGTTTTAATTCTATTTAAAACATCACATTCAAAACAATTTCTTTAACATATTATTCACTATTCAAAAACGTGAATATAGTACGTTAACAATTTCATCATTTCTATACGTTTCATTTTAAAGGATTATTCACTGTCTAAAACGTGAATATAACTTCATAAATAGGTTTCAACAATTTACTTATCAAAATAAGTCGTTAGCGAATTTATAAAACAACGTTTATAAATTCCTTTATTAACCTATTCAATTCACAACTCAATTATAAACCAAAAGTTCATATTATAAGTGAAATACTTATAATTTATTTGTTTGCAAAATCGTTCCTTTGAACTTCATAATTATAAATCTTATAACTTATAAGATTCAATTATTTATCCAAATCTATTCTTTCAATAATTTTATAAATTTTATAAACCTACTGCTTATAAAATTCCATTTATAACTTCACCGTTTATAATCTATAAATTTCATTTCTATTTATGAAATTCATTCACAGTTCATTCTAACACTTATAAAAACTTGTTTTATAATTCAAGTGTTTTAATTTATAAATATCAATTTTATAAATCTTTTATATAAATCAATTTGTATTATTATTCTTTTAAAACATCTTTAATCCCCTTTATAATTTCACCATTTTGATTTATAAAATAATCAAATTTTATAAATCCTATTTTTAAACTTTTTATAATAAATTCAGAAATCCCGTTTTAACTATTTTTTAAAATCATTAACCCCATATTTTCAAGAATCAACCTTTAACTATATTTCTCAAAAATCATAATTTTTATAACATTAAAATTATAATGTTTATTTATTTAAAATGGATCAATTCCAAACATATAGTATATTTTCAAAAATCACTTTAAAAATCATTTTAAAATTCCAAAACTTGGTCCAATGATGCTACATACCAAATAGCCAATCACGACAACAACGATATCATATATCGATATGATAATCCATCAAATATCAAAATATCTGAATTCAAATAAATACTGTTGAGGAATCTAGTTGGATCCCTCCAACCTGTTTTCCTGCATCCACAAACATTAGCACAATACCAATTCCGCTCCAGTACGGAATTATCGCGGTATATGGGATTTAAAATATTATCCGCTTAATAGACGGCGCCATTGGGTCTCATCCGCTAAAAAATGCGGGAGACCAATAACTCCAATATATACATATGCCAATATATATATTGCTATTATGTATAATACCAATTTCACTGTTTATGAAATATTCGCGGTATATGTTTTTAATAAATAACATCCGCTTACTAACGGCGCATAATGTCTATTTTATCAATCAATAGATAACAATCATCATTCAAACATGCATTCAAGTATTTTAAATCTAACTATTTCAAATAAAATCGAAACTGATTCGATTGAGTGAGAAGTTCTCACCTTGATTTCAATTTCGTTTTAGCGATTTATTTCGAATAAAATTAAACGGACGTTTAATTTTACCCAAAATTCTCACTAACTCCAAACGACTCCAATCCAATTCTACCGCGTAGTGCTCATCCATACGATTTCAACGCAACTGGTTTCGCGCGTTTTCGACCTCGTATGAAAAAGTTATGAATTTTTAAAGTTTCACGATTTTTTTTATAATAATTTACAACATAACTTTTATATTTTTCAACCTTCAACTATTCAGAGCCGTAGGATCTCCTTCAAGCAAATCACGCCCCTCCTTTTCTTCTCCCTTCCCTCTCGTTCGCGTATGCGTGCCTCGTGCCTCCCTGTAGATTGCCGAACCCATCTCTCAATATTAGGGTTAGGTTTAATTTTTTTTTTCTTGTGAATGGAGCCCTATTTATAGAAAATAAATGAACACTGTTCATCCGGGTTTTCAAAACTCCGATTTACGTGCCGAAACTGACGTTCCTAGGGTTTACCCCGTGTTTCGGACACAATGGAATAGGTTTCGAAAGCTAATTCGGACATCTGTGCGAGTTATGGCTATAAACGTTCAATTTAAATTAAATCGATTTAAACGATTTTCTAGGCGTTTTAATTTGTACCGGACAAACGGTAAATCCGATTGACACGAAATTTGAAACCATACAATAATATCACATTACGGATCCGATGAAACTTGTTTCGTCAAAATCCGAGACTTTTTGAAAAATGGCTATTTTAACTCGCCAAATTAATATTAAAAATAATTCGATGCGTTTCGAGCTGCCACGATCAAACGATAACTCCGATTGCTACGAAAATTGAAATCCGGTAATAACTAACTATTACGGATCCAATGGAACTAGTTTCGTCCAATTCTGAGACTGTTCAAAAATTGACTAATTTCACTAGTCGATTTTAATATTAAAATATTCAATTTTCACAAATTAACTTTTAATTTGATTTTAGAAGTTCTAAAATATCTTTCTAACTTTAATATGATAAAATAAAATTTTACAAATCATTTTCAATCATATTTAACTCAATTTTCAATTATTTCCATAATTTAACATATTAAATTATCGATTTAATTATTCAATTAAATCCAATTATTCGAAATAAAATTTATTTGACCTATAAATTTCACTTATTAATATTTAAAATTAATTAAATATTCGAATTTTAATTAATAAAAATTCTGGGTCGTTACAGTTGTTAAAGTGGTTTCAGTATTGGTAGAGAGTAAAACAATATCCGATCTTGGTCTCTTTAAGAACCATCCGGTATGTAGAACCAACCGCTTATTACATACCGGATGGTTCTTTTACATTTCCAAACCATTTCATATTGATATCAAAATAACATATTAAATTCAAACCATATCACTTTCGAAATCATAATTACTTTCAAAATCCTATTTGCTTAAATATGTCGTTTTACCAGCAAATATCATTTCACATCCCAACTTATGTTATAACATCTTTAAACTTTATCCGCTTTAAAATCAAGGCTTCAATTATAAACACTTACACTTTACACGAAGGGAAAATTTGAAATTAGTTTAGATAGTTAAAAATAGTATAAAAGGTTTAATAGTTTAAAATAGTTAAAATAGTCAAAATACTTTAAAATAGTTTGAAAATAGCTTAACGTAGTTTAGGGGGATTTAAGATAGTCTAAATTTTATTTAAAATAGATTAAATAGATTTAAAATAGATTAAATAACTTAAAAATAGATTAAATAGATTTAAAATTGTGATGACCTAGAATTTTTAAATATTTGAAATTGAAATATTTAAAAGTTAGTTTCTAACTTGATTTTCAAATATCGCTATTTATTTGATAATTTAAATATTAAATTTAATGATTGAATTGGGAAAAATGTTGAATCTGGAATTCTAAGCTTGTTAAAAACATTTCAAAGACTTGGAAAATTTATATTGATAATACTGGAGATAATAGAAGTTTTAAAATTTGAATTTGGGAGTGTTTTGTTCAGTTTTAAAAATATATTGTTTAAATTGAATTTAAAAATAGCCTTACTAGACACAGTCTTGGATTTCGACGAAATCAGTTCCATTGGATCCGTAATAGTGTATTATTATCGGGTTTCAATTTTTGTTGTGTTTGGAGTGATCGTTTGGTTGTACGGTAGATAAACGCGCTGAAATCTATATCCGAATTTTAGTATAATAACTGGATTCAAAAAGCTATCTTCTCCATATGATCGAATTAGGACTCGAAACCTTTTCCTTTGTGTTCGAAATAGGGTTTAACATTATAAACGCATAGCGGCACGCCTCGATAGGAGTTCGGAATTTTAAGTTGTAATTTTTGGACGATTTAAATTCAAATTTATATATATATATATATATATATATATATATATATATATTGACCGATCAAAAATTTATTTATTTCTTTTACTATATTTGACCATCTGTCTTTCGAGTTACACCATTTGTCTTGCATTTAGTAAATATTGAGCATGCCTCTCATTTTCTTTCTTTGAATCGTAGCCATATTTTTATTTTTTCTTAAAAAAATAAAAGAGAAAACATAATAATTGTTCGTTCGAATTTAGGTTATAATCTCGTCCTCCTCAACCATAATTGAAATCAAATTCAATAAAAAATGGCCGAGACTAATGGATTTTCTTTTTGAGGGGCATTCGCTTTCTTTCGATTTAGGGCTTTGGCAGAGGGGACTGTCGATTATTGGAGGAGAATTCGCGTGGCTCACGATGGCAAGGCTTTGGGTGGAGAGGTCGGCGGGCTGTAGTGCTCTCGTCTTGGAGTTTCAGCTTCGTTGCTATCTGGGTTAGTTCACGTCAGGGTCTTCGTTCATCGTCAGAGTTTTTCTGAGGTATTCGAGTTGTTTTTTCTTCTCTTTTTTTCTTTCTTTAGGTTACTAAATTTTCGTAGTTCATAACTTCTGTTACTTTTTAAAACAAAGATATGTAAATTAGACTAGCTAAATTTTTAATTCGAAATTGGTTAATTAAGTTTATTAACTGATAATATTAAACAGCTAAATTGATTTGACAGAATAATAATAATAATAATAATTAGTTTATGTATTATTTAAAAATAGTTTTGGGTTACTGGCATATTACAATATTTGTTTCTAAAAAAATAAAAATGCGGGGGTTTTAAAATGTTCAAAGAATTTATAAAAGTTGGATTTTTGAAATCTGTAATCTATTTTATAAATATGTATGTAGTTCAAAAGAAATAAATATACATATATGTTTTCACTTACTAAAGATAAAAATATATATGTATTAGGGTGACTAACTCGTTCAATCAACTTATTAAACCATTTTAGTTACTAAAGGAAATTATTTATTATTAAAGGAAATTAGTTTAGATTGATTATTTGTTTAAATTTAATCATTGGCTAAAATTAAAACTAGTAAACGATAATTGATTTTTCAATTTTTTCGAATATTAATTAAATCCTCTAATGTTATTCAAGGTCCAAATTTTGTGAAGGAAATAGTTGATTTGAGTCGGATTGCAAAACAAAGGTGAGTTAATCTCACTCATCTGGGTTTTTATTTAACTTTAAATAGTTAAATTTAAATAGTTAAATTTAAATATTTGGTTGAATGATTAAATTGATTGGATATGGTATATTATATATAGAAGTATATAGTTTATATTGAAGTGACTGATTTCCTACATTATATAGCGGATGAGACCATATGCGCCGCATAATAGCGGATGAGATTATATAACCCCATATACTGCTATATTCCACCTCGAAGTGGAATTGCTATTTTATATTATGCTAACATCTGTGGATGTTGGGAAACAGGTTGGAGGGATCCAACTGGATTCCTCAAAATATTTAGATTTGTTTAAATATTCTGTGTTATGATTCATTGGATAATCTGTGATAGATTACAATGGTAATTGGAAATAATGGATGCTATGTTTGATTGAATATAGTATACCGAATGTATAGATTGGATTTTTAAATTGAAATAAAAGAGAGAATTTTAAAGTAAAATAATTGTAGAGAATTTGAATAAATTAGAGAATGAATTGGAAAAAGAATGAAAATTGATTGTTAAATTCTAATAAATAAATTCCCAGCATGGGAAGGGGATTTTGAATAAAAAGGAAATAATGAATTTTAAAATTTAAGTGATATTTATTTTAAAATTCAAGGTTTAAATTTATAAAAAGGAATTTAGGAAAATATGAAATTGGTAATTTCAGTTAAATAAGATTTTAAATCATAATTTAAGAAATAAAATCTAAATTTTTTGGGTTTTGAAATAAAAATAGAATAAGCAAAGGAATTTATTTTGAAATGGAGTAAAATCTGAAAATCAATTTGGAAATTGATAAAGTGTTTGAAAACTGTGATTTAAAAAGAATAAGACTATGGAACTTTATAAAACTGGGTTTATAAAGTAAATTAAGATATCAATGGATATTTTGGAAGTATAAATTTCACCATGGAAATTTATAGAGGAATGGGTAATTTGTTTTAAAAATAAATAGTGGTTTATTTTTAAAAGGCGTGAATCCCTGAAAAGCCAAGTACGTTTTCAAAGCAGATTTTTAAGTATAAGTTGAAAGTTTTAAAGTTATTTAAAGGAATGTTTTTAAGAAATTATTATTTAAGTTGTTAAAATTTTAAAAGGTAAATATTTATTAAAATTAATTTTTAATATCTAAAATTTATAAAGTAGTTTTATTTTAAAGATAGCTTGGTTAAAGTTTTATTTACAAATTTGTATAGAATTTCGTAACTCTTATTGTAAATTTAGTTTGGCTTAACATTTTAAAAAAAAAATTAGTTTTATATTGTATAAAGCAGTTTTATTTTAAATATTTTTAAAAGTATATATTTTTGAATAAAATATTTAAGTAATTTTAATTTAAGTGTTTTAAAGTATGATTTAGAATAAAACGATTTAAATTATTTTTAAAACTTGAGCATTTAGGATTTGGTGGATTTCAGTGGAAATAAAATGATTGGGTGGAAATTTGTTTCCAGGAGAGAGAGAAATGTGATTTGAAAACTATTTCAAAGGTTTGGTGTGTAGGAAAATATACAGCGAAGATATTTAAAAATAAATAATTTGGGAGAAATTATTATGGCTTGATAATTATTTGTGATTGTTATTTGATAGTTAAATAACGGAATATCAATATTGGCCAATGCTGATCGTTTCGAAGAGACCGGGATTTATTTCCCAAAAACCACTTTGCTCCGGTTTGAATGTTTTCGTGAGGAAGACAAGTGCTGGAAGTCGAAGATGGAGTAGTGAAGTGCAAGGGCTAATCGCTACTAATCTTGAGGGTGATTCTAAAATGTGTAACATCCCGCCTTTTCGCACGCTTTAAATCGACACACGTGCCAATTCAAACCAAACGGAAGGACGGATTGTTATGGGGTAAATAAGAAAAAGTAGAGAAAGAAAAAAAACAAACTAGAATCTTGCAGTGGAATGATAAAATATAATAATCAAATATACAGTTCATGAAGCTGTTTTACAAAATATTTGATTATACTTATACAACATATATCAGAGTTACAAATACCAAAGAATATTAATAATAATGCAGCGGAACAAATGTGATGCAGTGGAATAAAATAAGTAATAGTATACAAATCTTCGTCTTCGTCCTCCAAAGATAAAGTCTTCAAAATCCTGAAATCCTCAGGCTGACCAGAGCGAATTGAAAAGACAAAAACTCGAGTCAGAACTAAAAGATCTTATGTAAGTTAGATCAACAGAAATAAAATGAGTGCAGTAACTTAAAAGATGCTCGAGATTCACATCTTCTAAGGATCCGTTAAACTATTTACTATATAGTAATATTTCGCAATTATAATAGTGTCTATAGTAAAATAAACTTATTTTAAAACAGCATTAAGGAGTGACCCAATATTCCCCTTAACACATAATTTATTCCCATAGTCTATACAGTACCGTAATTTCCCCCGTACTGGGCGTCGTCAGAGGGCACTCCATAGGTATGGTACAAAACCAAAATCGTATAAGGCGCGCTAGGGTAGGTGACACGACACAACTAGGCAATGCCAGGGTGGATATAACAATTGCTATCCGGGCTGGTGGTAACGCATAGCCGCAGCTACCGCTCACCTCGAGCCTCACCCCCAAATAAAAAAAATCAAAAGTGGCCACCGAATCAATCCAAAAGTCAAAGTATAAAATCAAAGTGACGTGTCCTATCAAAGGTGCTACCTCATTGGTTTGAGAATAGCTCTTGTTTTAGTCACCTTATGCAAATCACGGGAGTCGGGTCCACGTATTTACCATAAAGGAAACGCCGCTACCATCGTACTTCATTCTGGAATCTCCACCACGTACACGGTTGTTAAAGTTGTTTTCGGAGTTGGCAGAGAGTATGACAACTTTCGATCCCGGTCTCTTTAACAACCAACCGTTATTATAACACCGCAACCTTTTCAAAATAATTTATCCTTTTAAAACCAGAATATAATATCCATTTCAAAACCATAAAATTACGATATCATTTCTTCTTTAAAAAAACCAAATCAATATGAAATCATTTTCAAATATATCTTTTTCTAAAACCATAACATTTCAAGTTATAATATTTCGAAACCAAATACTGGAAATATAGCCTTCCAAAACATAAAATTTGAATTTCATAACTTTGAAATATAACTACACCACTTAAATGGTTTAAATATTAAATTACTTTATAAAATAAAATAGCTTCTTCCCCTTTACAAATCAATTCCAAATATAGGTTTAAATTCCCAAATAAACCAATATAATTTCCATATATTTCAAAGCTTTGATTATCCCACCATTTCAAAACTTATTCTTTGAAAATTTCATATATATCAATTCCAACTCCTATTATTTAGATTTTAAATATTTTACATAATAAATCCATTTTCATTCAAACAAACTCAAATTTCAGATAACTAAATATTTTCTTCAATTCATTTATACTTGAAATAATCAGTTAATTCACCTAGTCCTAAAATCAAGTTATAATAATTTATACCTTTAAATTTCTCAATTTAATAAATTTCACATCAACCTTTTAGAGTTTAATTCTAAAAAAAAATTCCATTTCAAATAAATCTCCGATTTATCTCCCAAACTTAATTTATTTAAATCATTATTCACTCTATATTAAATAGAATTTAAATACTTACTCACATTTATTTTAATAAAATCAAACTCTATTATTAAACTTAATTTTTATTTAACAACTCATACATAGCTTAAATTCAAGCATTCAACTTTATATAAAATAATATTTATAAAATCTCAAAAGTTAATATTCATTAAACCATATTATCTAAAATAATCAAACTTAACTATTGGGCTTATTTTATATTTCAAAGCATATTTATATATAGCTAGAATCAATAATAAATTTGATGTTTATATAACATCAAAATCAATATTTATATAACCCGTATATTTCTTTACAAAACCATAAAAATCATTTCAAATTATTTTTTTATCTATATAGAACACGGTGTCTGTATATAGTTTTCTACCCTATGGTCAAGTGATACAGATATTTATCATTTCAATCCGTAATTTAAAATAAAAATTACAGTTATATATCTTTTCAAACCGCAATCCAGAATGAAATATAAGTGCATAACAATTTGCAGTTTATAATGATATAAAATATAACATCCATTCATCTAATGACAATCATCAGCCATTAATCACAATCATCATCCAATTCAATCAATAGCATCAATATATAATGGATAATAAACAACAGGTATCCTAGCAGTTTATATTCAAAAATAAATTAAATGAAAATTTAACTGGCAATTTATACGCAATAAATAAATTTGATGCCAAAATTTATTCAAAATAAATGCAATTTAACTGAGATGATGATTAAATACATGCCAAACAGCTATAAATAGATTTCAAATCACATCATAAATAAATTTAACAAACATAAGAAATTTTAGAAGTTGTGAGTGGGTTAAAACACTCACCTTTTGAATTTAAATTGAATTCAAATCCAATTTAAACCCAAAAATTCAACAGCCTTAGAATCTGTCCAAACCAGCGTCAAAATCTCGGAAAATTAAATACGATCCTAACGCAAGAAACTGTGCGTAAATTCGAGGTCGTATGAGAAAGTTATGATTATTGAACAAATTGAAATCAAAATTGGAATAAAGTAAAAAAATTAAAAAAAAGCAAACCGAACATTTGCCACGTCATACCTTCTTCCAGGCTCACGCGAAACAATGCAAGCCGATTGAACCCAATATCGTGCCTTTTGACCCATCTTTGATCGCCGATTGTCAAGCCTACGTCACGAATCACGGCCTTCAACCACCACCATCGAGTTCGGCAACTCCGGCCGACACTCCTTGGGTCGCGCGACCTCCGTTGGTTAGCCACCGCCGGCTCCCAAAACTAGGGTTTCGAACCCTAGTTCATCTTTTCTGACCACCACGCTTCGATTCAAGTCAAGCGACCACCACCATCTCGAAGCCCATGACGAGATCTACAATACCCAGTTTTTAATTTCGTCGATTGACATCGAAATCAAAATCGCCGAATTCGACTTTGACTGCGATTTCTCATCAATCCGGTCACTATCTCGAAAAACGAACAGCAGACGTAGGTTTGTATCAAGGAGATCTTCGATACATATTTTTTCAAATTTTTTTGAGGAGTTTGAAAATTTGAAATTGATTTTTGAATTGGATAAATTAGGGTTTACAGCCATTGAGGAAGAGAAGCACAAAAGTTTCTGTACGTATAGAAATGAGAAATAGAGGCTGCTAGGGTTTATAGCAGGATATATATAGGCAAATTGAAATAGAACAGATGGATCGGGTTGAATACACGCGCTAACGACAAAGTGGCCCAAAAAGCCCGTTTCGACCCCGCAACGAAATTTGGTCAACCCATATATCAAAATAGATGTTCTAAAATATTTTAAACGCAATGGAAAAGTTTCACATCCAAATTCCATCGTATGAAGAAGTTATGAAAAAATCAAATTATTTTAAATTGATTTCTATTGATTTCAATTTCATTTATTTCAAGGCGTTTCGAGTCCGTACGATCAAATGACAAGCCCGATCGCTACGAAACTTGAAATTCTACAATAATTCACCGTTTCGGATCCGATGAAACTGGTTTCGTCAAAATCCAAGTCAGTGGCCAAAATGGCTATTTTTTCATTAATTAAATAAATTAATAATCAATTGATTAAATCAAATTTTCAATTTAATTTCGATAATTGAAATTTTTTCAACATTTTTAACTTCTCACTCATTCACAATGATTTAAACAAATTTAGTTGTCAATTTAGAGTTGATTTTCTTATTAACTTCATGTTTACCTCAATTTCAATATTAAATTTCAATTTTATTCAATTTAGAAATTATAAAATAAATTCCAAATATCCATTTATCAAATAAATAAATTATTATTCCATTCATTCATGTCAAATAGATGGATTAAACCTTGGATTCAAAACCATTACATAGATATTCTCACTCATCTAAATTCCCATTTTAAATATTTAATTCATTTAATTGCAATTAACCCTTTTATCATAAATTAAACTCCAATATATTGATAAAACTTTGTTCCATTCATTTTATTCACTAATCATTATATTATGACGAATATTTACGTTATTCCCCATTATTACCTTAATTTATTTTAACGTAACATTTAATTTTGATTTATTGCAATGATTTCCAATTCAATTGAATGAACTAAATATATATAACTCATAATAATTGTTGTAAAAACTCGTAATCACACATTTATAAGTTTATTATTTCCATTCTAATATTATAGTTATTTACAGAGTATTGGTTTTTATTAAATCATCATTTATTATATATATATATATTAATTAATTAATTCAATATTTAAGTTCGTTTAGATTTATTACCAAGTACACATTACCTTATTCCAACAAATTGGAATTCCATTCAATTACTATAAACAATCATTTTCCCATTCACACTTTATTATCAACCCACAATTATTGCAATCCATTTTCTTATATGGATTTCATCCAATTATCATTAACTTTACATTCAATTACTATTCAATGTATATTTACTCATTAATTAATTCGATATTTACGTTTGTTTCCTTCATTTTATTTATAATCTAGTATAACATTTGCATTAATCCCATTTCATTCCATCCATTAATGGGTATTGCATTGAAATTTAATTTATTAGCTTATACTAAAATTATTACCATTAATTGCAATTGGATTACCAATTTGATTCAATACCCTAAATAAATAACATATAATAATTCAATACTTACATTTGTTTACCTATGTTTCATTTATACAAATTATATTATTCCACGCATTAATACAATAATTGCATTTGTTCTTATTATATTCCATTTATAGCTAAGTCATAATATTTGAATTTTTTTTAAACTGGAACGTTCATTCGAATTCATTAATTATTAACTTGCGTTAACACGTTTCCTTACTTTACAATCAAATACTATTAACAATGTTTTATTACATTAATTAATCTAATACTTTCCTTTATTTCTTATATACAATTTACATCTAGGTATAATCTTTTCACTACTTTCATTCATTATAATTCTATTTAAATTACTAATAAATAGGTTTTAATTACCATTTATATAATTTATTTTAGCGTTCATTTCAATATTAATTTATAAAGTTTTTATTTCTACTAAATTTAATTACAAAAATCTCATTAATTTAACAAATTTAAATTATCGAAAATTACGGGTCGTTACACTCTCCCCCACTCAAAACATTTCGTCCCCGAAAAGGAAAAACAGAAGGGAGAAGAAAGAATAAATAAATAATACGCCTTATTCAAAATATTAACTTTATAAACAAATAATTTACCAAATTTATTACTTTAAATAAAATATACCAATTTTATAACCATTAAACTTTTATACTTAAATTATTAAAGTTTGGAAAAACATTTTCAATTTTTTTTTTCTAAGTCCGAAATTTACGGAAAATTTTGGCAGAGTCTCCTTTATACGGGGAGGCTCGGTAGAAAATATAATATCAAATATAACAATATACAACATATATTTACCAAAATAATATATCCTAACCCAGGAAAACAATATAATAACGCTATAAAATCGTAATTCGAAAACGTACCTATTCGTCGGGCATTTAATGCTTAATTATGAAACCAAAAGCAATAGCATTTGCTTCCATAACCTGTATTTCACTTATATAATCTAAAAAGAGTTAATAATTATATAAAATGAAATATTTAAGGTTGTTTCAATCATAACAAACAAATCAATACAAACAACAATCACTTGCAACAGGGCATACAACCATCACATAGAGTCATCCCAAATCAATCAATCATTCATATCAAACAAAACAAATAGTTTTTTGGGTTTAAAACTTTAATTGTCCGGAATGGAAAATAAACTACTAAGCGCACCATTTACTCAACAGTCTTAGATGAAGCTAAATTGATTATTCATACATCTAAACAATTTTTAAAGCATCTTTGCCCAGACAACCATAAACCAAACAACCACAATTTCAAATAATGGATCAAATTAATTTATATTAAACTCATTTTCATACATTTGTTGTTTGATTTCCCTTTTTTTCATGTAATAATTTATCCTTTCAATTTACATTCTCTTACAGTTTCATTTACTTTTATTTATTTCTTACAATTCTCATTTTCTTTTATCCATATACTGCAAATTTCTTTTATTTACATTACATCCATTTATTCATTACTTAATCTCATTTATTTACAGTATTTATCTTCCTATTTATTTTATTATAAATAACTTCTACATTTACTTAAGTTTTAATTACTATCTTAGAATACTTAATCTCTATCAAAATTTATAAAGCAAAATTTTTATTGAACCCTTCATTATTTAGTATTACTTGTATAATCTTCTGCTACATTTTCTTACTAACATTTAAAACTTTTAAATCTTTTGGTAAGTTATATATATGCTTTTTAAGAATGCAATTGAAAATCATACAAGTTTATCTTATTTCTTCTAAAATTTATTCAGTGTTCAATAATTATATCCTTTGTGTTATAGGTTACACTGTGATGAGCCAGAATTTTTAACAATTTAAAATGGAACAATTAATTAATTTTAAATATTTAAAGGTTAATTTTAACTTGAATTCCAAATATTAATATTTACTTGATAATTAAATTATTGAATTATATAATTCGAAATTGAGTAAGATGTTGAGTATGGAATTTCAAGCCTATTAAAATAATTTGAAGGCTTATAAAATTTATAATGATGATGCTGAAGATAATAAAATGGTTGAAATTTAGTTTAAAGGTGATTTGTTCAGTTTTAATAATATATCGTTTAAATCGATATTTAAAAATAGCCTTCCGAGGCACAATCTCGGAATTTGACGAAACCTATTCCATTGGATCTGTAATAGTCAGTTATTATCGGATTTCAATTTTCGTAGCGTTTGGATTTACCGTTTGTTCGTACGGGTGAGAAATGCGTCGAAATTAAAATCGATAATTTAATATTTTAAATCGATTCATAAAGCTAACTTCTACATACGACTAAATTTGCTTCCGAAACACGTTCCATTGTGTTTGGAATACGGGTAAAACCTTATAAACGCCTGTCGGAATGTCTGATTCGGGGTTTGAGATTTCGCGTTATGCGTAACGGGATATTTTGAAAATTTAATAATATTAAAAATATAAAGGTAAAATCACCAGCCACCCTATATTGTAACGACCCGCTATTTTCAACCATTCGCATCCGCACATGTCGGACTTGAGTTACTCAAAATACCGAATTGTAAAATAAATTTGGCAAAACACAGCATTAACAGTAAATAAATAAATCACAGATCACAAACACAGAGTAATAAATGCAGCAGAAGTAAAGAAATAGTAGTTCATGAAGCTACTATATAAATACATCAGAGTCAAACAAGATACAACGGAGATAACAAGATACAATGGAGGTCTCAACATGATAACCAAGTATGAATCGGAATACATCACTGGAACCAACCGGATAACTGGAATCAACTGGATAACCGAAAGTGAAATAGATAGCTATATCTTCATGCAATCCAACTACGAAGGTGAGTCTCAAATGCTGTATCACTCAGTCTGACCCGAGCGTAAAGCAAAATACAAAACACTCGAGTCAGGACATACATACTTATGCAATGTAAACCAACTCAAGTGAACTGTAATATAAGATACAAGTAACTTAAAGGATGCTTGGGACCGCCCATCCTCTAAGGATCCGTTAAACTATTTACTATGTAGTAATATTTCGCTATTATAATAATGTCTATAGTAAAATAAACTTACCTTTTTCATAGCATTAAGGGGTTACCCATATAGCCCTTAACACGTAATAGTCCTAGTAGTCCATCCAATATCATAGTCCCTCCTGATCGGGAAGCCACCAGAGGATACCACCCGGGCTACGGGAGAAAACCAAACTCGTACAAGGCACGATAGGGTAAGTGACATGGCACACCTAGGCAATGCCAGGGTAGATATACCAATTACGCTTCCAGGTCAGTGGTAACGCGTAGCGCGCAGCTACCGCCCACCTCGAGCCATACCCCCAAACAAAAATCAAAAGTGGCCACCGAATCAATCCAAAAGTCAAAGTATAATATCGAAGGGATGTGTCCGATCAAAGGTGCTACCTTATTAACCCGTCAATCGCTCCTGTTTTAGCCACCTTATGCCAACTCACGGGAGTCGGGTCCACGTATTTACCTTAAAGGAAACGCCACCACCAACCTACTTCATTCTGGAATCCCCACAGCGCACACGGTTGTCAAAGTGGTTTCGGTATCGACAGAGAGTATGCCAGATATCCGATCCCGGTCTCTTTAACAACCAAACGTTATTATAACCGTGATTACAACCTTTAAAAATGGTATTTATACTTTAAAAATCAAAATAAATTTCAAATACATTTCAATATCATAATATCATTTCAAACATCATTTATTTAAACATCAGTCATTTTATTTAATATAAAATACCATTTAAATCTATTCAGTTTATTTAGGAATTAATTGCCTTTCAACTCACATTTAAAAGTTAAATTCTTCCATTTAAAACCATTTAAAGTCAATTCCTTATTTTTATTAATTACATATTAAATTCCAAAATTTAAGCCTTTTTCCCAAAGATTATTAAATTTTATTAAAACAATCAAAAATTCAGTTTCCGTAGCACTTATAAAATGCTACCTGAAGTTATAGGTTAAACAGTTCATTTACAAAAGACAGCATTTAAGTGCTGTAATAGATTTCTTTATTTCCAACTAAGCTTTAGTTATCTTTATCAACTATAGCACTTACAAAGTGCTATAATAGCTTTTAGTTCAAATTAGCCTTTAAGTTCATTTAAATTTAACTACAACATTCACAAATGCTGTAATATCCTTTATATTTAAAATTTCAAGGTTTAGCTATAATTTCATAACTAAGTAAATTTTTATTTAAATCATATTTAACTTACAAATCATATATTTTCACATTATGAAGTCATAATTTCAATACTCATATTTTTATGAATTTATAAGTAAATTTTCATACAAAAAATCAAATTTTATTATGAATTTCTTATTTAAATCCAAGTATTAAATTCCCATTTCTTTAATTAAATTATTAACTTAACAATTAAGTTCTAAATTTCCAGAATATAACTTATTATCAATTATTTTACTTAACTAAAATCCCACTTCTAACAAAAATTCAGAATTTCCCAAAATAAGTTATATTTCAAAATTTTACTTAAACATTCATTTATTTAACATTTGGCTCATTCAAAAATTATTATAAATTTTATAAAAATAATTTAAATACATTTTAAACCAGAATATTATAAATTTTCCATTTAAAATATTTTTAAAACATTTCATAAAAAAATTATATAAACCACGGGTCTGTATATAGTTTTCTAGCCTAGGTCAAGTGATACGGATATATATCATTTCAATCCGCAATTTACAAAGAAAACCCGGGTTCTACCATTTCAAACCCACAATCCCAAGTTAATTAAATCACTAAATAAATAAATGAATGCATAAATAAGTAAGTATCGTTCAGGCCTATCATTTCAGCCTGTAACGATTTCTATTCTATAGGGAACTTGCAGTGTGATTTGCAGTAAATAATAAAAAAAATCTAATTGCAAAAATATAACAATAGATAATACAGCTGATGATGGGTCAATTAAATAATGGGGTTTTAACATCATAAGTGTGACGCCCCACCTCTATACCCACGCTAGCCAAGAACACTCCGGAGTAGTGCTGTCAACTAGCACGGAGAATAAGGCTGTTGAGGAGCGACATCCATGTAATTGCTGATCACACGGTGGCTATAAATAATCTTCGAAAACAAACATAGAAATAATCATATCACAAATCAGTCACAGAGGATCCATATCACAAAGGCGGAAGAAGATATGAATATATAACTAACACATGAAAGTGTACATCAGAGTAGTGGTCAGTAAGATCCACGATAATACAAAAGAATAGCAACACGTGCTATACAAAAGAATACAACTATGAGTCTATATCTCAAGTGTATACAACAAAAACTGCTAATCTAAACAGTTAGCCAAAAGTCAGAGTGATGAATCCCTGGGAAGAAGTCAAGCAGAAGCACCTGTAACATCTCAGTCTGACCCAAGTATTATTTAAGAAAATAATAAACGGGTCAGTCTAGCTATAAATATCAGATGACATGATAT
Source organism: Allium cepa (assembly GCA_030765085.1). Taxonomy (NCBI): domain Eukaryota; kingdom Viridiplantae; phylum Streptophyta; class Magnoliopsida; order Asparagales; family Amaryllidaceae; genus Allium; species Allium cepa. The sequence goes on from CM060934.1 coordinate 826,511,060, forward strand.
AACATAAAAGATATGGCATAAACATAAACATCCATAATGACATACCACTATAAGTATGTAAATAATGATCAACAGAAGATCAATCAATAAGAGATAATCAATATCACAAGAATCTTCTCAAAGATTCGGAAAGGGCATCATACCCCAAACTTGTACTCATAACAAGTCAATGACATAAATTCTAGAAATCAATGCAAGAAGTCCAGAAATCATAGAAAAGAGAAAGAGGCCTATCACATGACGGTCCGAAGACCAAGGGGAGCTACCCCACATGTGTGAATGGAATCACACAGATTAAGGTCCAGACTAACCAAAAAGCAAAAAGGTATGTGTGAGTGGAATCACACAAGTGGTGTCTAGTCTAACCTCGCAACAAGAGACATCGCACAGTTGCTAGTCTAAATCATCAGAATGATCGTCATGATCAACGAAAAGTGTCAATTACACTAAGCTAGTAAATATAGAAGTTTAGCTTCATGTCCCATAACCACTTGCTTAACTTAAATATTTACGAACAAACTGTAAATCTTCACTAATAAAATTGTCACAAGAGGTTCAATCGAACAAGTCCAATAATTAACCGACGAAGTGAACGCAAGCGTTTCATACCACTTGTTTTACTAAGTCGTTTAATTAGATTTCTCATCCGAGTGAGGTAAAGGTTTGTATATACTAATAGATTGGAAAACGGTTTAAGAAAAGAGCTTTGTTATTAAAAATAGAGTTGAAATTGTTTGTTAAAAGAGTTTTGATATTTACTACTAGTATTGAAACCTTTATATTATAAAGTGACAAAACACAGAAGCAATTGTCGAAACAATCAGTCACAAAAATCGCATACGGAGATGTGAATAAAATCCAAGGAAATTAGCTCAATGTTTTTCAGATAAGATCCCCTACGGAGGGGGGGTCCAGAGGGGGTGGCAACCCCCCAAGGTGGGGGTGCGGGGGCAATGCCACCGCTTACGGGGTTCGACCTGCCCGGTCAGGTCGCGGGGGTCCAGGGGGCAGCGTCCCGTCCAAAACGGTATGACCTAGTGAAGGCAAAAAGGGGGTCTAACGACCTAAAAGTATTCGCGACTTAACGGGTTATAGGCCTAACTCGTGAGCGACCTACGAGATAGGCAAGTGGAACGACCTAAAGATGAATGGGTCAAACGACCTAACGTGAGCACAGGTGAAGCGACCTATCGGTCCAACGACCTAAGGGGAAAAGGCAACCTAGGTCTAACGACCTAACTGCTCGCGACCTAAGGGGCTAAGGTTATGCGACCTAAAATGGGTTCGCGACCTAACACTCAAACGACCTAAAGAAAATAAGGGGCCGAGCGACCTAAAAGAAGCAGCGACCTAAATAGAATCGAGGTCCAACGACCTACGAGTTAGGTCATGCGAGTTAAGGAGGTCAACGACCTAACAAAGACACACGACCTAATAGAGGAACGCGACCTAAAGGCACGCGACCTAGCGACCTAAGCAGGAAACGCGACCTATAAGGGACAAGCAACTTAAGTGGTTTACGCGACCTAGTGGACGAACAGGTTGAGCGACCTAAGAGGTTCGCGAGTTATCGGTTTAATAAGGCAGAGCGACCTAATGAAGGAACAAGGCCGAACGACCTATAGGGCTCGCGACCTACGACCTAAAAGGCATGCGACCTACGACCTAAAACCGAGTGAGTCAAATACGAAGGCCGTGACTTTTCCATCCCGAGCGACCTAATGAAGACAGAACGACCTAAGAGCAGTTTTTCACCAAAAACACTAAAAATTGGAGTTTTTCGCCAATCCAATCCAAACCAAATGCAAATGTGCATGCGAAGGTGATAGGGAATCATTCCCAACAGTCCAATATGGTTATAGGCTAGAATTGTGAGATAAAAATCTCACCTTTGCACCAAATATCAATGAAAATGAAGTTTTAAGCAAGCAAGAATCAATCCTTCTTCTATCTAAGCACAAGAAGCTTGAATCCAATGTCTTCTTCTTGAATTTGGAGTAGAAAGATGGATTGCAATTGAATTTGAGTTTTGAAATTTTAATTTCTCATTCCCTCCACCATTAATGCCAAAGCTTGATTAGTTAGGAAACTTATGAAGAGTGAGGAGAAGAGGGTTGGAACTTGGGCTTAATAGGCTAAACTAACCCAAAGTCCAAAGCGGGAAAAGTTAGTGAAATTTCACTAACTCCAAACCTATCGATGTTCATACTTAAAAAAGTTGTAAACGACATTTCGAACTCAATGGATGTGGTCTCGAGTCCTAATTTGACCATTTGCAAAAAGTAGCTTTTCGGACCAAAATCCGATTAACGAGTTACTATTTAAATAAAATATTTAAATACAAACTCGATAAATATGCGGGTTGTTACAGACTCCCCTCAAAGAAATTGCGTCCTCGCAATATATATAAGATGGAAATAAAAAGTAACAACCATAAAAGCATATTAACACAAGGGGAATTTTGAAATAAGAAGTTCACCTCAAGGAGCAGGAGTAAGCAAGTTCGGATGTGTACGCTCGATGAATTCTCTGGATTCCCAAGAACAATCCTTAGGATTTGAGGACCATTGAACCTTCACAAGCGGAACATCTTTATTTCGAAGTCGTTTAATCTCAGAAGCTATAATTCGAATAGGATGCTGCTCATAAGTTAAATTCGGCGAAACTTCAATTTCTTCCACAACAGCAGGCTCAAGAATAGAATCAGGATCCCGAAGGCATTTCCGTAATTGAGAAACGTGAAATACATCATGCATAGCAGGAAACTGAGCCGGCAATGCAAGGCGATAAGCCATGGAACCAATACGTTCAGTGATAGGAAATGGGCCAATATATCGAGGCGCTAACTTCCCCGATCGACTGAAACGTACAACACCCTTCATAGGTGAAACACGAATAAAAACAGGATCCCCAACAAAAAATTCTAATTTCCTTCTTCGATTATCGGCATAGGTTTTTTGTCTACTCTGGGCTTCTTTCATCCTATGTCGAATAAGTTCAATCTTTTCCGTGGAATCACGAATAAAGTCTGGACCTAAAACCAGCTTCTCACCGGCCTCAAGCCAACAAGAAGGAGATCGGCATGGCCTTCCGTAGAGTGCCTCGAAAGGTGCCATACCAATACTAGATTGGAAGCTATTATTATAGGAAAATTCAACAAGTGAAATATGATCTTCCCAACTTCCACCAAAATCAAGCACACAAGCACGAAGAAGATCTTCAAGAGTTTGATTCACACGCTCGGTTTGTCCATCGGACCGGGGGTGATAAGCGGTGCTAAAATTAAGCTTCGTTCCTAAAGCTTTTTGAAGACTCTTCCAAAATCCACTAGTAAACAATGGATCACGATCGCTAACAATAGAAGTAGGAACTCCATGCAATTTTACAATTTCCTTGACAAATAGTTTGGCCAAAAGAGGAACGGTTCGGTTAGACCGAACCGGAATAAAATGGGCGGATTTAGTAAGTCTATCAACAATCACCCATAAGCTATCATGACCCGAACGAGAACGGGGAAGGCCATCTATAAAGTCCATGGAAATTTGATCCCACTTCCAAGTTGGAATTTCTAAAGGTTGCAATAACCCACCAGGCCTTTGATGTTCGGCCTTGACAAGTTGGCAAGTCATGCAACACTTAACAAAGTTAGCAATATCAGATTTCATTCCCTCCCAATAATAAAGTCGCTTCATATCAGCGTACATTTTACTACTACCGGGATGAATGGTGAATTTAGAACGATGGGAATCTTCTAAAATATCTTTACGAAGATCTCCAATATTTGGTACGATAAGTCTACCAAATTTTCGAATGCCGCCACGAGAATCAATATCAAAGTCTTTCAAACCTTCAATATCAATTTTATCCTTAACATTTTTGCCAAGAAGAGCCAATTCAGAATCTAGCCCTTGAGCTTCAAGAATGCGGTCTAAAAGAGAAGGATGAGCCTCAAGGCTACATAAAACAAGCGATGAGCATAAATCGGATACGCGCTCTCGAATCTCACAAGTGGATAAGATCTCGAGATCGTTCCATTCGGATATCATCATAGAAACAACTGCTTGTTGCTTATGGCTAAGAGCATCGGCGACACGATTACCCTTACCGGGGGTATAAAGAATATCAAGATCATAAGGTGCAAGGAACTCGAGCCAACGCTGTTGACGTAAATTAAGTTCTTTTTGAGAAAATAAATATTTCAAAGACTTATGATCCGTGTAAAGAATAAATTTCTCTCCCAATAGATAATGACGCCACATTCGAAGGGCGAAAACAATAGCCGCGAGCTCTAGATCATGTGTGGCATATCTAGTCTCGGCCGGCTTCAATTGCCTAGAAGCATAAGCAACAACACGTTCTTTTTGCATAAGAACGACACCCAAACCAACGTGACTAGCATCGGTATAAACAACAAAATCTTGGTTCCCCTCGGGAATAACAAGAATAGGAGCATCGGAAAGGAGTTCTTTCAATTTCTGAAAAGAGGCTTCACATTTGTCCGACCAAATGTATTTAACTCCCTTCTTAGTCAAGCCAGTAAGAGGCACGGCAATCTTAGAAAAGTCTTTAATAAAACGACGGTAATAGCCCGCCAATCCGAGAAAACTACGAATCTCTGTCACACTCTCCGGTCTCTTCCAATCTTGAATCGCTTCAATCTTTGAAGGATCCACGGATATCCCGGATTCGGAAATAATATGACCGAGAAACTTCACACGAGATTGCCAAAAGTGGCATTTAGAAAATTTCACCTTTAATTGATTACTCCTAAGTGTTTGCAATACAATCCGAAGATGTTTCTCATGTTCCTCCTTGGTTTTTGAATATACAAGAATATCATCAATGAATATGAGAACAAACCGATCGAGGAAATCTTTGAAAACTCGATTCATGAGGTCAACGAAATAAGCTGGAGCATTCGTTAACCCAAATGGCATAACAAGCCATTCATAAGATCCATATCGAGTACGGAATGATGTCAAAGGAATGCTATCTTCAGCGATACGAAGCTGATGGAAACCGGTAGCCAAGTCCAATTGTGAAAAGACCTTAGCACCATTAAGCTGATCGAATAGATCATCAATCCGAGGTAAAGGATATTTATTTTTAATAGTAAGATCGTTAAGCTTGCGATAATCAACGCAGAGCCTCAGAGTACCATCGGATTTCTTTACGAAAATTGCCGAAGCTCCCCAAGGCGAGGAACTAGAGCGAATAAATTGCCTCGTCTCCAACTCAGATAATTGTTTACGCATCTCCTCATTTTCCTTATTGGACATGCGATAAGGAGGACGAGTAATAGGTTGAGCTCCAAAAACAAGATTAATTCTGAACTCAATTGCTCGTTTAGGTGGTAAACCTAAAACGGGCTCGAATATGTCGGAAAATTCACGAACAACATGAATACGAGAAATAATATCATCTTCATCATCATCATCGTTATCACGAGGATTTAAAAAATATAAAGATGCCACCAAACAGGATTCTGAATCTTTAAGATTAACAGAAATCTGATTAACAGATAGTGGATGTCGGAGATGAATAGTCCGCTCAGGACATAGGATATGGGCTTGATAACGGTTAAGCCAATCCATTCCCAAAATTATTCCAAATCCTAAGTAACGCATGACATGCAAATCGGCTAGGAAAGAAAAATCGCAAAAAATAATCTCCACATCTTTACAAAGCAAACTAAGAGTTGCGGATCCACCAACAGGATTCGCAATTTTTAAAGAAGTCATCAATGCAGTAACACTTAAGGAAAAAGTGTCTACCAGTTCCTTTGATATAAAAGAATGGGATGCACCCGTATCAAAGAGAACTCTAATAGGTTGATCATGAAATAAAATAATACCATCAAGAATGGAATGAGAAATACCTTGGCCACGAGATGTGTTGCCAGGGGCTTGAGCCACATTCAACTTTCCTTCCTTCTTGCCTTTACGCTTGAGGCATTGATGTATGTAATGATCCGGGCTCTTACAATAGCGACAAGATTTGGGCTTAGAGCACTTATTCGCATAATGATCCCCAGAGCCACAGTTGAAGCAACTCGCACCACTAGGAGAAGGAGACTTTGCCGCAGGGGTTGCTTGCTTACCCTTTTTGTTGGGATAAGGACCCTTGAATTTGTTTGGCCTCTTCTTGTTGTTGAAGTTTGGTTTAGGGCCTTCCACTTCAACATCACTCTCTCTATCAGCCTCTTCAAGACGAAGAGCGATATCGACGAGTTGATCAAATGCGACTTCTAGTTTCAGGAGTAGTGGCTTCTTAAGATTCTTATTTAAGCCATAAACGAACCTCTGGTTCTTCTTTAATGGGGTGTTGATGTATTCAACCCCATATTTGGAAAGCGATTCGAAGGCTGCGACGTAATCAGTCACAGAGGATTGACCTTGAACAAGGTCTATAAAACGTCGAGCCAATGTTACTTTCCCAGCTTCTGGTACAAACTTTAACTCGAAGCGTCCCTGAAATTGCTCCCAGGTGAGATCCGCTTCATTAATTTCTGAAATAAGGAGTTCGTACCAGTCCAATGCTCTCTCCTGGAGCATGCTGGAAGCCACCTGAACGCTGTGGAGATCGATAAGGTTCATGCGAGAAAAGATTCGATCGCATGATTTTAACCAAGCTTGGACCTCGATGATATTTTCCGAACCTTTGAAGGGCTTCCCACCCAAGTTGGTGTAATCGCTGCACAAACGTGCAAATCCTGACTTTGGGTGAGTAGGTTCCGGGTTAGCTCCAGCTGCTTGAGCATTAGTTACTAAATCAAGAAGCTGTTGAGCAGTCATAAAAACTCCATCCGGGGGAGCAGCACCAGATGATCTAGTTCTGGGACGGCCTGGTCTAGACATTCTCTTCCTTTAAGAAAGAAAGAAGAGAAGGAAGAAGGTTATTCACCAATGAACATCAAGCAATCTTGATAGATAAAATAAGAAATCATAAAGGAAATAGGATGAATCGGTACGAAGACTCGAATTAATCCTATGGTATGACTCCTAAGATAGACTTAGGACGATGATCCTTGTTAAGTTATTCTACATTGTTCCGAAGTTTGGCTCTGATACCAAGCTGTGACGCCCCACCTCTATACCCACGCTAGCCAAGAACACTCCGGAGTAGTGCTGTCAACTAGCACGGAGAATAAGGCTGTTGATAAGCGACCATCCATGTAATTGCTGATCACACGGTGGCTATAAATAATCTTCGGAAACAAACATAGAAATAATCATATCACAAATCAGTCACAGAGGATCCATATCACAAAGGCGGAAGAAGATATGAATATATAACTAACACATGAAAGTGTACATCAGAGTAGTGGTCAGTAAGATCCACGATAATACAAAAGAATAGCAACACGTGCTATACAAAAGAATACAACTATGAGTCTATATCTCAAGTGTATACAACAAAAACCGCTAATCTAAACAGTTAGCCAAAAGTCAGAGTGATGAATCCCTGGGAAGAAGTCAAGCAGAAGCACCTGTAACATCTCGGTCTGACCCGAGTATTATTTAAGAAAATAATAAACGGGTCAGTCTAGCTATAAATATCAGATGACATGATATAACATAAAAGATATGGCATAAACATAAACATCCATAATGACATACCACTATAAGTATGTAAATAATGATCAACAGAAGATCAATCAATAAGAGATAATCAATATCACAAGAATCTTCTCAAAGATTCGGAAAGGGCATCATACCCCAAACTTGTACTCATAACAAGTCAATGACATAAATTCTAGAAGTCAATGCAAGAAGTCCAGAAATCATAGAAAAGAGAAAGAGGCCTATCACATGACGGTCCGAAGACCAAGGGGAGCTACCCCACATGTGTGAATGGAATCACACAGATTAAGGTCCAGACTAACCAAAAAGCAAAAAGGTATGTGTGAGTGGAATCACACAAGTGGTGTCTAGTCTAACCTCGCAACAAGAGACATCGCACAGTTGCTAGTCTAAATCATCAGAATGATCGTCATGATCAACGAAAAGTGTCAATTAGACTAAGCTAGTAAATATAGAAGTTTAGCTTCATGTCCCATAACCACTTGCTTAACTTAAATATTTACGAACAAACTGTAAATCTTCACTAATAAAATTGTCACAAGAGGTTCAATCGAACAAGTCCAATAATTAACCGATGAAGTGAACGCAAGCGTTTCATACCACTTGTTTTACTAAGTCGTTTAATTAGATTTCTCATCCGAGTGAGGTAAAGGTTTGTATATACTAATAGATTGGAAAACGGTTTAAGAAAAGAGCTTTGTTATTAAAAATAGAGTTGAAATTGTTTGTTAAAAGAGTTTTGATATTTACTACTAGTATTGAAACCTTTATATTATAAAGTGACAAAACACAGAAGCAATTGTAGAAACAATCAGTCACAAAAATCGCATACGGAGATGTGAATAAAATCCAAGGAAATTAGCTCAATGTTTTTCAGATAAGATCCCCTGCGGAGGGGGGGTCCAGGGGGGGTGGCAACCCCCCAAGGTGGGGGTGCGGGTGCAACGCCACCGCTTACGGGGTTCGACCTGCCCGGTCAGGTCGCGGGGGTCCAGGGGGCAGCGCCCCGTCCAAAACGGTACGACCTAGTGAAGGCAAAAAGGGGGTCTAACGACCTAAAAGTATTCGCGACTTAACGGGTTATAGGCCTAACTCGTGAGCGACCTACGAGATAGGCAAGTGGAACGACCTAAAGATGAATGGGTCGAACGACCTAACGTGAGCACAGGTGAAGCGACCTATCGGTCCAACGACCTATGGGGAAAAGGCAACCTACGTCTAACGACCTAACTGCTCGCGACCTAAGGGGCTAAGGTTATGCGACCTAAAATGGGTTCGCGACCTAACACTCAAACGACCTAAAGAAAATAAGGGGCCGAGCGACCTAAAAGAAGCAGCGACCTAAATAGAATCGAGGTCCAACGACCTACGAGTTAGGTCATGCGAGTTAAGGAGGTCAACGACCTAATAGAGACACACGACCTAATAGAGGAACGCGACCTAAAGGCACGCGACCTAGCGACCTAAGCAGGAAACGCGACCTATAAGGGACAAGCGACTTAAGTGGTTTACGCGACCTAGTGGACGAACAGGTTGAGCGACCTAAGAGGTTCGCGAGTTATCGGTTTAATAAGGCAGAGCGACCTAATGAAGGAACAAGGCCGAATGACCTATAGGGCTCGCGACCTACGACCTATAGGGCTCGCGACCTACAACCTAAAAGGCTTGCGACCTACGACCTAAAACCGAGTGAGTCAAATACGAAGGCCGTGACTTTTCCACCCCGAGCGACCTAATGAAGGCAGAACGACCTAAGAGCAGTTTTTCACCAAAAACACTAAAAATTGGAGTTTTTCGCCAATCCAATCCAAACCAAATGCAAATGTGCATGCGAAGGTGATAGGGAATCATTCCCAACAGTCCAATATGGTTATAGGCTAGAATTGTGAGATAAAAATCTCACCTTTGCACCAAATATCAATGAAAATGAAGTTTTAAGCAAGCAAGAATCAATCCTTCTTCTATCTAAGCACAAGAAGCTTGAATCCAATGTCTTCTTCTTGAATTTGGAGTAGAAAGATGGATTGCAATTGAATTTGAGTTTTGGAATTTTAATTTCCCATTCCCTCCACCATTAATGCCAAAGCTTGATTAGTTAGGAAACTTATGAAGAGTGAGGAGAAGAGGGTTGGAACTTGGGCTTAATAGGCTAAACTAACCCAAAGTCCAAAGCGGGAAAAGTTAGTGAAATTTCACTAACTCCAAACCTATCGATGTTTATACTTAAAAAAGTTGTAAACGACATTTCGAACTCAATGGAAGTGGTCTGAGTCCTAATTTGACCGTTTGCAAAAGTAGCTTTTCGGACCAAAATCCGATTAACGAGTTACTATTTAAATAAAATATTTAAATACAAACTCGATAAGTATGCGGGTTGTTACAATAAGTTTATATCACAGGAAGATATAATTAAATAAAATAAATTTACTATTACACTTGTTATCAATCTACAGATATATAGATATGTTTGTCTAGTGAGAAATACTCACCTTAAAGCTGCAGAAAATTAGATTCAAACGATTGTATCACTTGATAAAGAAACGTACAAACGGCACGATCAGATTTCCGTGGAGGCAACTTCTTGATTCAAACCTTGAACATGATGAATGAAAAACTAAGTATTCGCATTTTACTATGATTATTGAAAACAGAATAAGAAAATTTTGACCCAAATTCTCGACCACTCCACCCACATCTTGACCATGTTCTCACTGCTCAGCCCTTCTTTTATTTGAGTTATATGAACGCACTCTATACTAAAACAGTGGATAAATCGTTGAGACACTATTTCAAAAAGGGGTGCTCGGCCCATCCATTCTATTTTACTTCTCTTTTTTTTTTTAGTACACAACTGCACTTATAAAATTTACTTGCTCTTGCTGCTACAATAGGACACAGCCCTGACTATCAAAAAGCATGCACGCAGGCACTTGTATCATGAATATTTAAAAAAGTTTGTCATATAAAAGGATCGGCTTGGAGGAGGAGTTGGCAACAGTAGTGATGGAGGGGGTAGGGGTGCGGCCGAGCATGAAGTGTATGACAAAATATAACAAAACAAAAAGAAGAAGGAAGGAAAAATAAATAAACCATTACCTGATTCCCTGCTCATGAAAAAGAAAGAAGTAGATGGAGATGTAGACAATTTTAAGGTGAGGAAATGTGATATGAGGTTTGTATTTATAGGCAGAAGCTTTCTACGCAAGGAAAAGTAACGTGTGCAAATCAATGGGAACAAAAAGGCAAGCAAATATTTTTGCTTTGATATGGGATGTTGAATTATTGCTTTTATAAGGCAAAGATTATTTAAATCAAATAGTTAATTTTTGCAGTGGTATCTTGGACCACATATCCAAAAGTAATGTACATTGATTTGATAAAGGAATAACAAAAAATCAAAAATGTGAACGGTAAGGAAATCATAAATCTCGAAAGTGTTGTATAAATTAAACCTTGCGTTGATAATGGTGAAAGGAAAGGCAAGGAGAAAAGTTGATATGTGAACCGATTATAGATTTACATGATTTTATACTCATTAAAATAAATGGAAGGTGAAATATCTTTAAACGCATTGACAAGGCACGGTTGAATTTTCTCTTTTAAAAGTGCATGGCAATTTATTTAGGAATAAAGGCAAAAATTATAATTCGTTTAGAACGTGATATAGATAGGAAGCTTGCATTTATCAGGGGAAAACGGCATGTAAATTTTCAAATTTTAGACGTAAAAGGAAGAAAATGATTTCCCCGCATTGCATTAATTAACGGTTGCGCAATTTGCAATTTGAATAGGTTGAGCGAATTAAGAAAGTAACTGCAAGTAATTATATTTGTCTTTGAAATGGAGATGGAGTTTGGACAAATTTGTGAACGTTACTCTAATAAAGATTTTATACCAACTTAAGACCAATGAAAGCTATGGAAAGTGTAACTTTTGGCTAAAGCAACTCTTTAACTGATTTTTTTTATTCATATAGATATTGCGGTATGAATTTTAAAATGTGCAAAACCGACGCAATCAAATACCCCCAAATTAATACAAAAGTAACATTTTTTAATTAATACATTTTCCTATTTTATATTCTATTTATTCCATTAAATATCGTACCCTTATAAATGCATAATTTTAACAGTTTATTAATACACTGAATTCTTAAAAGTTACTCCTTAACATGTTTACATTATTCTGATTTATTTAGCATTTCCAATGAAATTTATTATTCAAAAAATATTACATTTTTAAAGTAAGTAGATAATCCATTTCTTTATTTAAAATTCCAATTAGAGTTATCCTTAACAAAGTTAAAAATTTCAGAAACTTTCATTTTTATTATAGAATTTTGGGAAATGATTTACTCAAATTAAAAATTTATATTATAATAAATTCCAAGGTTTTATAAATAAAAGAATATAGTGCTTGTAATATTTCTCTCTCTCTTAGGAAATGAGAAAATAAAGAAGATGAGAAAAAGAGAAACTTGTACGTGAATTGCAAGGCAAAATATACGACTAAACTAAAGGAATGAATGGATAGAAAGGAACAAATGTTAGGAAAACAAAAAGGCAAGAATTAAGGCAATCCTTCGTTTCTTTCCCTTAGAACAGGTAATTAATCTAGAGCTTAATTATGTATATGGAGAGAGAAACCTTTCATTCTTTCTCTAATCAAATTGATTGATTAATTAAATGTCATTAACAAGCTATTTATTTATGGCAAGGAATGTAACTATGTCCAAATGTATTCTACAGTAAATTATGTAAGTGCAATATTAGATTGTGTACAAAGATGATGTCTCCTTCATATATATCTTTATTAGTCATAGTATTATTAAAAACATATACATATACGCGTGTGTGTATATATATATAATAGACTTATACATATAAATGTGTTAAAATTAAGTTTCACTATTTTATGAGCCTAAAATTAAAGATAACAATTTTGAACCTAATCTCCAGATTAAAAGGGTTTAAGATTAAAAAAGTTATGACTTTGCATACAAGTCCATCTTATAAATCTTAAGTCAAATTAATGCACACACATATGTATATACAAATCATTGTAAATAATGTCTTAAACTTAATACAACATCTTTATGTTAAAATTTATAACTTAGTAAATTCTTTAATATTAAGCAATAAATTAAGGTCTAACGTTAATTTAAAAGGAAATAAAAGGAATCGTGATATTTTGTAATAAATTCAAGCTATTTTTTATAAAGAAGCCCCCCTCCTTTTTTTTACTTTAAACAAAAGTTTGCAAAAACCAAAAGATTGGATTTAAATAATGAACACATGCAAACAATAATAAACTATATATGTTTTCTATTTGAATCAATAACATAAATATTACATTAATTAAGGCTTAAATTTAAATTACAATAAGTTTTTTCCCTCTTTTTTTAACCAAAACTTATTAACTTAAAAATTTAATTATTGAAAATTAAAAAAAAAACAACGTTTTCAAGTAAAACTTAATTAAAATATTTACAAAATTATGGGTTGTTACACTCTCCCCCACTTAAATCTTTTCGTCCCCGAAAAGGAAGGAGGTAGGAGAATAGAAACACCCTGAAAGAAAATTAAACTGAGACTCAAAATGAAATCATTGATTTAAACCATATAAATTCAATTTAAATTAATTAGTATTCAATAATTGATTTAATTCATTTGATTTTTACTGAAGTTAAATCAATCTTAACTATTTCCAAATTAATTATCTTATTATGCAATTATTTTGAAATTAACAATTTCTAAAATCATAAATTTGTATAGTCATTTATAATAATCATCTTTTATTCAACAAATTTAATTCTTCTTTATTCCAGATTATTACTAAATATATTCTACTTAATATATCTTATCGCACATATTAAGTAGATTACATTTATTATAACTATTCCAATTTATTTCTAAATTTCCTTTAACACCATTTGATATTGTATATTACTCAATTATTTTTTTGTTCTATTTACCTCTATTTGTCTTTTTGTAACTGAAACTTTAAGTGTATAACATTTATTATAAACAATCAAAATTTATTTATAAAATCCTTTTATATTGTACATTATCCAATTACATAGTTAATTTCTGAATGATTTAGGTAAGTTATATTGGCATGCAATTTAATATTATACAAGTAAAATTTATTCCAATTCTATTATTCAAATTTAAATATTCATTCAAAATTTGACTTTATTTTATCATTAGAATCACCTTTTAACATAAATTTATGAATTAAATTTCCAATTAACTTCAAACACTTTAGAGATAAATAAATACATACATATAGTATATGTCAAATCAATTTTAAATCATATATCTATATATATTATAAATTAAGTTATATTTTAGAAATTCAAATCAATTAAATTTTTGAAGCAAAACTACAGCGTGGTCTCTTCACTTTGATACTCGAAAATGAATGTCAATGATGCTGCAGTCATCATAGAAATTATTTTCCAGCGACAAAGAGAAGAGCACTAATTTTTAAAACTTTAAAATTCTTTAGAAACAAATTTCTATTCGAAAAATACTTCAAATAATATATCTTTTAAAACTTTAAACCAAAGTTCGAAATCATCGGAAATTAAATTCTCAAATTCTTGATTTTAAATTCATCTAAATTTCCAAATTAATTTAAAACCATGTTTTATAGTTCAATTATTCATATATGAAACAAAAGTTAATGGTTACAAGCTATATATAAAGTCAAATATTATTTCTTAATGCCCTATTCAATTAATTATCAGAATTCAGAAAATCAAACTCATACATAATATAATTATACAAAATTTATCATTTACTAAATTTTGAAATCAATATGGTGTCAGTTTGCTCTGTTCAAGTGTTTTGGAAATCCTATCAATAGCGATGATCGGACGAATCGATCGAAAACCCAAATCAACATCAACAACTCAAACAACACAATATATAAAACATTTTAAATATTGGTTTACAAAGAAAGAATAGGGATTCAAATTTGATTGACTAAGATCAAAAGAATTCGATTCGAAGATAAGTTGGAAACAAAAGATAAGATGATTAAATTGACAGAATAAGGAATGGATAGGCTTACATAAATCGCGGGCAACATTAACCGGTTCAACCGTGACTTCAAGAATAAGTTCGATGTAGAGTTCTGGGGCAAATCTACATCCGATATCAAGAGATAGAATTCAGGATAACAAGAGATACTAGCATCTAAACCGAGGATATATAAATCTCCAGTGAATCGATGCCTATGGTAAAGGAGTTCCACCACTTTACAAGTCATTCAAAGATTGGAGAGACCGCTGACTCATTCTAAGGATCATTCGAAGTGGAGGTATGGGACACTCCAGAATCAAAAGAAGATGAATAGTGGGGACAAGAATGTATTTTGGTACCGCAGAGAACGTTCCAAAATTCAAAAGGAATCGAGTTAAAAAGGAAGAGATTCACACACGAATGAAAGTAATTTTGTAAATAACTTTACCATATATGCTAAGTATTGCCTAGAGCCAAAGCTCTGATACCAAATGTAACGACCAACTATTTTCAACCATTCGCATCCGCACATGTCGCACTTGAATTGCTCAAAATACCGAATTGTAAAATAAATTTGGCAAAACACAGCATTAACAGTAATAAATAAATCACAGATCACAAACACAGAGTAATAAATACAGCGGAAGTAAAGAAATAGTAGTTCATGAAGCTACTATATAAATACATCAGAGTCAAACAAGATTTAACGGAGATAACAAGATACAACGGAGGTCTCAACATGATAACCAAGTATGAATCAGAATACATCACTGGAACCAACAGGATAACTGTAATCAACTGGATAACCGAAACTGAAATAGATAGCTATATCTTCAAGCAATCCAACTTCGAAGGTGAGTCTCAAATGCTGTATCACTCAGTCTGACCCGAGCGTAAAGCAAAACACAAAACACTCGAGTCGGGACATACATACTTATGCAATGTAAACCAACTCAAGTGAACTGTAATATAAGGTACAAGTAACTTAAAGGATGCTTGGGACTGTCCATCCTCTAAGGATCCGTTAAACTATTTACTATGTAGTAATATTTCGCTATTATAATAATGCATATATTAAAATAAACTTACTATTTTCATAGCATTAAGGGGTTACCCATATGGCCCTTAACACGTAATAGTCCATCCAATATCATAATCCCTCCTGATCGGGAAGCCACTAGAGGATACCACCCGGGCTACGGGAGAAAACCAAACTCGTACAAGGCGCGATAGGGTAGGTGACACGACATAACTAGGCAATGCCAGGGTAGATATACCAATTACGCTTCCGGGTCGGTGGTAACGCATAGCGCGCAGCCACCGCCCACCTCGAGCCACACCCCCAAATAAAAATCAAAAGTGGCCGCGAACCAATCCAAAAGTCAAAGTATAATATCGAAGGGATGTGTCCGATCAAAGGTGTTACCTTATTAACCCGTCAATCGCTCCTGTTTTAGCCAACTTATGCCAACTCACGGGAGTTGGGTCCATGTATTTACCTTAAAGGAAACGCCACCACCAACCTACTTCATTCTGGAATCTCCACCGCGTACACGGTTGTCAAAGTGGTTTCGGTATCGACAGAGAGTATGCCAGATATCCGATCCCGGTCTCCTTAACAACCAAACGTTATTATAATCTGTGGTTACAACCTTTAAAAATGGTATTTATACTTTAAAAATCAAAATAAATTCAAATATGTTTCAATATCATAATATCATTTCAAACATCATTTATTTAAACATCAGTCATTTTATTTAATATAAAATACCATTTAAATCTATTCAGTTTATTTAGGAATTAATTGCCTTTCAACTCACATTTAAAAGTTAAATTCTTCCATTTAAAACCATTTAAAGTCAATTCCTTATTTTTATTAATTACATATTAAATTCCAAAATTTAAGCTTTTTTCCCAAAGATTATTAAATTTTATTAAAACAATTAAAAATTCAGTTTCCGTAGCACTTATAAAATGCTACCTGAAGTTAAAGGTTAAACAGTTCATTTACAAAAGACAACATTTAAGTGCTGTAATAGATTTCTTTATTTCCAACTAAACTTTAGTTATCTTTATCAACTATAGCACTTACAAAGTGCTATAATATCTTTTAGTTCAAATTAGCCTTTAAGTTCATTTATATTTAACTACAACATTCACAAATGCTGTAATATCCTTTATATTTAAAATTTCAAGGTTTAACTATAATTTCATAACTAAGTAAATTTTTATTTAAATCATATTTAACTTACAGATCATATATTTTCACATTATGAAGTCATAATTTCAATACTCATATTTTTATGAATTTATAAGTAAATTTTCGTACAAAAAATCAAATTTTATTATGGATTTCTTATTTAAATCCAAGTATTAAATTCCCATTTCTTTAATTAAATTATTAACTTAACAATTAAGTTTTAAATTCCCAAAATATAACTTATTATCAATTATTTTACTTAACTAAAATCTCACTTTTAACAAAAATTCAGAATTTCCCAAAATAAGTTATATTTCAAAATTTTACTTCAACATTCATTTATTTAACATTTGACTCATTCAAAAATCATTATAAATTTTATAAAAATCATTTAAATACATTTTAAACTAGAATATTATAAATTTTCCATTTAAAATATTTTTAAAACATTTCAGAAAAATATTATATAAACCACGGGTGTGTATATAGTTTTCTAGTCTAGGTCAAGTGATACAGATATATATCATTTCAATCCGCAATTTACAAAGAAAACCCGGGTTCTATCATTTCAAACCCGCAATCCCAAGTTAAATAAATCACTAAATAAATAAATGAATGCATAAATAAGTAAGTATCGTTCAGGCCTATCATTTCAGCCTGTAACGATTTCTATTCTATAGGGAACTTGCAGTGTGATTTGCAGTAAATAAAAAAAATCTAATTGCAACAATACAACAATAGATAATACAGCTGATGATGGGTCAATTAAATAATAGGGTTTTAACATCATAAATTTATATCACAGGCAGATACAATTAAATAAAATAAATTTACAATTAAACTTGTTATCAATCTACAGATATATATGTATGTTTGTCTGGTGAGAAATACTTACCTTAAAGCTACAAAAAATTAGATTCAAACGATTGTATCACTTGATAAAGAAACGTACAAACGGCACGATCAGATTTCCGTGGAGGCAACGTCTTGATTCAAATCTTGAACAAGATGAATGAAAAACTAAGTATTCACATTTTACTATGATTATTGAAAACAGAATAAGAAAATTTTGACCCAAATTCTCGACCACTCCACCCACATCTTGGCCATGTTCTCACTGCTCAACCCACCTTTTATTTGAGTTATATGAATGCACTCTATACTAGAACAGTGGATAAATTGTTGAGATACTATTTCAAAAAGTGGTGCTCGGCCTATCCATTCTATTTTACTTCTCTTTTTTTACTACACAACTTCACTTATAAAAATTTACTTGCTCTTGCTGCTACAATAGGACACGGCCCTGACTATCAAAAAGCATGCACGCATGCACTTGTATCATGAATATTTAACAAAGTTTGACAAATAAAGGATCGGCTTGGAGGAGGAGTTGGCAACAATAGTGATGGAAGGGGTAGGGTGCGGCCGAGCATGAAGTGTATGACAAAATATAACAAAACAAAAAGAAGAAGGAAGGAAAAATAAATAAACCATTACCTGATTCCCTGCTCACGAAAAAAAAAGAAGTAGATGGAGATGTAGACAATTTTGAGGTGAGGAAATGTGATATGAGGTTTGTATTTATAGGCAGAAGCTTTGTACGCAAGGAAGAGTAACGTGTGCAAATCAATGGGAATAAAAAGGCAAGAAAATATTTTTGCTTTGATATGAGATGTTGAATTATTGCTTTTATAAGGCAAAGATTATTTAAATCAAATAGTTAATTTTTGCGGTGGTATCTTGGACCACATATCCAAAAGTAACGTACATTGATTTGATAAAGGAATGACAAAAAATCAAAAATGTGAACGGTAAGGAAATCATAAATCTCGAAAGTGTTGTATAATTCATATCTTGCGTTGATAATGGTGAAAGGAAAGGCAAGGAGAAAAGTTGATATGTGAACCGATTATGGATTTACAAGATTTTATACTTATTAAAATAAATGGAAGGTGAAATATCTTTAAACGCATTTACAAGGCACGGTTGAATTTCCTTTTTTAAAAGTGCATGGCAAATTATTTAGGAACAAAGGCAAAAATTATAATTTGTTTAGAACGTGATATAGATAGGAAGCTTGCATTTATCAGTGGAAAACGACATGTAAATTTTCAAATCTTATACGTAAAAGGAAGAAAATGATTTCCCGCATTGCGTTAATTAACGGTTGCGCGATTTGCAATTTAAATAGGTTGAGCGAATTAAGAAAAGTAACTGCAAGTAATAATATTTGTCTTTGAAATGGAGATGGAGTTTGGACAAATTTGTGAACGTTACTCTAATAAAGATTTTATACCAACTTAAGACCAATGAAAGCTATGGAAAGTGTAACTTTTGGCTAAAGCAATTCTTTAACTGATTTTTTTTATTCATATAGATATTGCAGCATGAATTTTAAAATGCGCAAAACCGACGCAATCAAATACCCCCAAATTAATACAAAAGTAACGTTTTTTAATTAATACGTTTTCGTATTTTATATGTTATTTATTCCATTAAATATCCACCCTTATAAATGCGTAATTTTAACAGTTTATTAATACACTGAATTCTTAAAAGTTACTCCTTAACATGTTTACATTATACTGATTTATTTACAATTTCCAATGAAATTTATTTTTCAAAAAATATTACACATTTTTAAAGAAAGTAGACAATCCATTTCTTTATTTAAAATTCCAATTAGAGTCATCCTTAACAAAGTTAAAAATTTTAGAAATTTTCATTTTTATTATAAAATTTTGGAAAATGATTTACTCAAATTAAAAATTTATATTATAGTAAATTCCAAGGTTTTATAAATAAAACAATAAAGTGCTTGTAATATTTTTCTCTCTCTTAGGAAATGAGAAAATAAAGAAGATTATAAAAAGAGAAACTTGTACGTGAATTGCAAGGCAAAATATACGGCTAAACTAAAGGAATGAATGGCTAGAAAGGAATAAATGTTAGAAAAAATAAAGGCAAGAACTAAGGCAATCCTTCGTTTCTTTCCCTAAGAACAGGTAATTAATCTAGAGCTTAATTATGTATATGGAGAGAGAAACCTTTCATTCTTTCTCTAATCAAATTGATTGATTAATTAAATGTCATTAACAAGCTATTTATTCATGGCATGGAATGTAACTATGTCCAAATGTATTCTACAGTAAATTATGTGAGTGCAATATTAGATTGTGTACCAAGATGATGTTTCCTTCATATATATCTTTATTGGTCATAGTATTATTAAAAACCTATACGTATACGTATATATATATATATAATAGACTTATACATATAAATGTGTTAAAATTAAGTTTCACTATTTTATGAGCCTAAAATTAAAGACAACAATTTTGAACCTAATCTCCAGATTAAAAGGGTTTAAGATTAAAAAGGTTATGACTTTGCATACAAATCCATCTTATAAATCTTAAGTCAAATTAACGCACACACATATGTATATACAAATCATTGTAAATAATGTCTTAAACTTAATACAACATCTTTATGTTAAAATTTATAACTTAGTAAATTCTTTAATATTAAGCAATAAATTAAGGTCTAACGTTAATTTAAAAGGAAATAAAAGGAATCGTGATATTTTGTAATAAATTCAAGTTATTTTTGTAAAGAAGCCCCCCGCCCCCTTTTTTTTACTTTAAACAAAAGTATGCAAAAACCAAAAGATTGGATTTAAATAATGAACACATGCAAACATTAATAAACTACATATGTTTTCTATTTGAATCAATAACAGAAATATTATATTAATTAAGGCTTAAATTTAAATTACAATAAGTTTTTTCCCTCTTTTTTTTTACCAAAACTTATTGACTTAAAAATTTAATTATTGAAATTTTTAAAAAAAAAACAACGTTTTCAAGTAAAACTTAATTAAAATATTTACAAAATTATGGGTTGTTACATATATCGTACGCGAGCCACCCTAGACCTGAATTGCGTCGACCTAGCTATCTCCTTTCCTTTTATTAAGCCGTGTACTTCGAAAAATCTTCAGAGAAAAAAAAAGAGATAAATAATATCGAATCAGATCTATGGCCGAAGCCCTCATTTTTTCCTCTCTCGTCCAAAATCGAAGTCATTCATTCGTTTCTAATGGCCGATACTTCAAGTGAAACCACAAGACACGTTCTTCTTCCCCTTCACTCGATTTTGAAATTGAGTCAACTCCTCTCACCTTTACTCGCGTCGAGTGGTCTATGCATACTAGTTCGAGCATCGAAGCATCGAGCGAGGTTCGCGACCAGGGCAAGCTCGCGTGCGACTGTGCGAGGCGTGGCAGCGGCGTACCGAGGTTAGGGTTTGGTCGAGAGCATCGAATAGGGAGCACGCACGCAACGCTGATGTATTCAGCGAGTCTAAAAGAAATAACAGGTTATTTCCATCAATTTTTTTTAATAATACAGGTATAAATATTTAATGAGAAGCTGATAGAATTTAGCAATAAATTTTATTTTAAGGATATTTACAGAAAAACAATTATTTAAAGTAAGATATAGTTATGCAATTTATATATATGTACAAAATGGGATATATATAGTTTAGAACAGAAGGTTTCATTAGCCGGAGAATTTTACGCAGAAAAGAATTTTAAAAAAAAAATGGATGTGATGATTTACTTGTTGTATTAACCTATTTAACTATTTTTAGTTACTAAAGAATATTTTATTAAAAAGAAAGTTATTTTAAAAGTTGAATTATTAGATAAATTAAATTTATTAGTCAAATTAATGGTTAGTTAATTAAAGTATCAAATGGTAATTAATTTTTCGATTTGTTCAAATATTATAAACTACCTAATTTTTTATACAAGGTTAAAAATCGAGGAAACCAAGGAATTTTTGAAGTGGATTGCAAATAAAAGAAAAGGTGAGCAAATCTCGCTCCGTTAGATTTTTACTTAAATTTAAATGGTCAAATTTATGTATTTGGTTGCATGATTAAATGGATTGGTGTGCTCTGTGAATCGGTGATCGGGTGACTTTGGCTTTGGTTGGTTCTCGAGTTAATTATTGCTTGACTCGAAGTATTCGAGGTTTAAATTGTTTTAAACTTAAATCATACATAAGAAAATGTTTTCATTTTAATGTTAATAAGGACTTAATGATCTGTGATTCATTAAATTAGTAGGGTAATTAAAATGGAAAATTAATAAATTCAATTAATTAATGATTTGGGTTAATTAATTTAGTAATGAATGGTTTGAACTAAATAATTAATTTTTAAGTTAATTAATTAAGTGTAAGTAATTCAGAATAATCATTGGATTGTTCGACAAGTAATTACTTAATGTAATTAATGAAATATAACTACTTTGCGGAATGAATCAAGAGATTAATTAAGATGAGTAATTGAGGAGTAATTGATTTATTTAATGATGTAAATGAAAGGGTGGATAATTACAGGATGAGATAAATCGAAAGTGATCAAAATTTGTGGTTTAATTTATGATTAATTATTTAATGTAATTAAATAAATTAGGACAAAATGAAATGTAAATGGGAAATCATTTATTTATATAATCAATGATGAAATTAAAGATTGATTAGTTAAGATTAATTAATCAGTACTAATTGATTTATGAGAAATTAATTAATATAAGTAATTAAGGATTAATGAAATTAATATAGTTAATTAATTTATGAAGCAATTAAGATTTCTTATTGATTTTGGTTAAGAATAATTAATATCGTGAAATTAATTAAAGATAATTACTTGAATGAAATTGAAAGGTAATTAATCCAGGGTGATTAATTAAGATGAATAATGAAAGGTTAACTAATTAATTGATTTGGAATTAATTAATGTTAAATGAAGGAATCTAAGTGATTGAGGTTAGAAATTCAATTAGAATCAACTGAATAAATATGAAAGTGATCAAATTTGCTTATGGATGATTGAATGGTGTTAGATACTTTGAATGAGTTGATATCTCTAATATGAAATGTTGTGTATTTCATTTGGATAACTTGGGTTAAGATGACATGAGACTCGAAGAGACCGGGATCGGGTATTAGGAAATACCCGAAACCACTTCGAATTTTATAGATTGATATATGAAATCTATAGGCTAGACTGAAGAGATTTAAAGGAATTGGACTATTTAAATCTAAAACTTGGTATTTAGAAAATGGATGTGTGAAATAAGAAATTTGTAACGGCCCGATATTTTCAACCATTCGCATCCATTATAAGTGTATGGGTAGACAGTCATGTCGAAATTTAATTGCTCAAAATACCGCGTTGTAAATAAAAATTTGGCAAATCTCAGAATATACAGTAAATAAAATCACAGATCATAGACACAGAGTAATGATAATGCAGCGGAAGTAAAAGAGGAGATAGTAGTTCATGAAGCTACTATATAAAATATGAGATACATCGGAGTTAAATAAGATACAACAGAAGAGTAACATGATACATCAGGTACAAATCAGATACATCACTGAACCACTGGATACTGAAACAAAATAGATGGCTGGATCTTCAAGGAAAGCTCTAACGCCGAAGGTGAATCATGAATGCTAACTCAATCAATCTAACCCGAGCGTAAAGCAAAACACAAAACCCTCGAGTCAGGACATAAATACCTATAAACTGTAAATCAACTCAAGTGAACAGTAACAAAATGCATCAGTAACTTAAAGGATGCTTGGGACCGCCCATCCTCTAAGGATCCGTTAAACTATTTACTATGTAGTAATAAACTCTATATACGGTAGTGTCTAATCAGTAAAGCATAATCATATATAAAATAGCATTAAGGGGACGGTGAACCTTAACGCGGTCGGATCTTTAAAACCAAAATCGTAGTGGGCTTGAATAAGGATATGACACGGCACGCGAGGCAATGCCAGGGTGGATACACCGTTTGCACTCCCGGACCGGTGGTGATGGCAAGCCAGCAGCTTCCGTCCACCTCGAACAATACCCCCGAATCAAAGTGGCGCCACCGAATCGAATCACAACAGTAATAGAATGGTTTCCGATGGAGCATGCTCGATGAAAGGGTGCGACCCTTTGTGTAGCCTGGTATAGCTCATGTTTTAGTCATATATGCCAACTCATGGGAGTTGGGTCCACGTAATATATACCTCGAGAACATCGCCACCATCCTACTTCATTCTGGAATCTCCACTGCGTACACAGTTGTTAAAGTGGTTTTCGGTATTGGCCGGCTATAAGACAATATCCGATCCCGGTCTCTTTAACAACCAATCGTTATTATAACCCGTAGTTATGACTTTTTAAAACAATATTTATACTTCAAAATAAAATATTATTTCAACCCAAATCTTTATCAAAATAAAGATTAAATCATTCCAAAATATCATATCTTTCGGATCTTCTTTTCAAATCATTTTAATATCAAAATATCATATCTTTCAAAACCACACTTCAATCATTTAATATATCAAAATATCATATCCTTTCAAAACCACATTCATTTCAAATCATTATTCATTTTATTCAATTTAAAATATCATTTCAATCCATATTTCAAAACAGTATATATTCCAAAAATCATTTTTAATCATTAAAATGAAGTTATTATGTTTAATAATTAAATTATTAAATTTCCAAAATTTTCGACTTCCAAAGTTCATTTATTCACTTAAGTTTATCAACGCAGTGAAAATTCACTTTTCGTGGCATTTAGAAAACGCTACGGAAAAATACATTCAAAGCAGTTCAATTTAACAAAAGACAACATTTTAAAATGTTGTAATAGGGTTTACTTAAATTTTGAATAAACTTAGTTAAATTCAACAATTTATAGAACTTACAAAAATTTCTATAATAGATTTTAATTCAATTTAGCTTTTTAGTTCATTATCATCAACTTCAGCATTTACAAATGCCGTAATATCATTTACATTGTAATTAATAGCATTTCAAAATGCAGTCAATTAACTTCAAATATTCAATATAATTTCTCAACCAATTATATTTTTATTTAAAACATTTTAACTTATGAAATCATACATTTATCACATTTATAAACATCATTTAATTTTCCTCAAATTCATGATTTTATAAAGTTAAATTTCATTCAAAAATCAAGATTTAATAATAATTCACTTATTAAATTGCAATGTGGAATTTTTAAAATCCATTACATTAAATTTCAACTTAACACTTAAGTTCAAATCCTCAAATATAACTTTGTTTTATTTTTATTTACTTAACTAAAAGTTCACTTTTACGTCAATTTCATAAATTTCCATTTTTAGTTATATTTCAAAATTTCAACTTACAATATTCATTCATTTCACATTTCAACTTTATTAAAATCATTAATATGATATAAAAATCACTTTAGATTCATTTAAATTCAAATTATCATAAATTTATCATAATTTCATATTCAATTAAATTTCCAATTATAATTAAATCAAAATTTCCAAAGTAACCTACGTTCAAAATTTCTAACTTTTTCATTAATTCATTTCACTTACAATTATTCAGAAAATCAATAATAATTTACAAAAATCCTTTTTTATTAAATTTAAAATCAAAATATTATAATAATTAAATTTCTAAAATATTTAAAATTTTAGAAAAACATATTTTAACTACGGACCTGTATATAATTTTCTACGCTAGGTAAAGTGATATGGGTAATATATCATTTCAACCCATAATTTACAAAAAAAATCCATGTTTTATAATTTCAAACCCGCAATCCCAAGTCGAAATGAAAAATTTAAAACCATTCAGGCCTATCATTTCAGCCCATAACATTTTTTCTAACAGGGAACTTGCAGTGTGATCATATACAGAAATAATATAAACAAGGTCAATATAACAATATACAGTCATATATCAGATGTCAGGTGAAAATTAACAGTTTTAACATGGTAATAATATGGTAATAACATGGCATAGCATATCATATGATCATCATTAACTTGCATAAACATTTTTTTATTACTAAACACTTGTCATCAATTCACTTTTCATAAGTATAAATGTCAGAGTGAGAAAGACTCACTGTTTCAAGCTGAAGACCAAAACAACAAACACAAGAGCGGTTCCAAAATTATGACAAGCACGATACAGCACGACTTTTGATTTGAATGAATGGAGAGCCTTGATATTGGTCTTGTAAACAATAACCAAAACAAGACAATACACACATAAATATTCAACGCAAAACAATGTTGAAACAATGAAAGTACGAAGCAACAAAGGAATAGATTACTTGACCTTGCTTTAAACATTCAAATGTTTGGCCTAGAAGGTTCTTGGGTTCAGCCATGATGATGATATAGCTCAGGTTTGGAACCATAACTCACGGCTAGAAGGAGTATGGAGTAGTAGGGTTATAACATGAAGCATACAATTGGTCAAGGCAACATATATGAAGTTTTTGAGCACAACAAGGCTCGGCATTGGGTCAAGTGGGGCTTGGCCATACTTGTACAGGTTTGGACAGTAGATGGAGGGGTGTGGGGAGGTCTGGAAAAGGTGGTGGCGGCGGCCTATGGTGGTGGCCAAGGTGGCGGATGAAGATATGAAGTGATAGGGTGGCTATCATGAATGTTTCAAGGCTTTATGCATTGTTTTTGTGGAGTTTTGGTTCATGGAGTCTTGGCCATGTCAATTTCAGATCTGGACAGAGGCTAAGATGAAGTGTAGTGGTGGTCGCAAGGTGGTGGTCGTGGCTAGAGGTGGTGGCCATGGTGAAGTATGAAGGTGGTGAAGTAATAGTGGTGGCTAGTGCATTGTTTTGAACATTATTTGCAAATTTTGTGGAGTTTTGTCACCAAGGGAGGTGTGGCCATGGATGGATCTGAAATGATGGCAGGAGATGATGCCAAGGAAGAGTGGTAGGGGATGGTGGAGAGTATGGTGGTGATGGTGGGTGGTAGAGGCCAATCCAGAAAGCATAGAAAACTAGGCAAAATACATAGAAAATGAGAAGAAAAAGGTAGAAAAAAGATGTAGCCATTACCAGATTTTTTTCTCAAGATGGAGGCCATGATTTTTAGGGTTTTGGAGCTTAAAAATTCGTGAATAATATGAGGGAGTCAGCTGCAAAGGATGAGGAAAGGAATGGCTAAGATAAATTGATGTATTAATTGCAAAAAGAAACGGATAAAACGTCTTTACGTTTCAGGCTTTTAAGATCTCTTAACTTTCTAAACCTTTTGCACTTCTTTTTCTTTTTAATTTTGTAAAAACAAAATAAACTCAGAAATGTTATTTAAAACCGAAACTAAGTAAGAATAAAATAAAATAAATAATTTATTTTAAGTAAAATAGAAAAAGGAAATAAGAAATTGCTTAAAAATAGCAACCCTGACATAAAAATTACAAGAAGATCTCCAATGACTTTGAAAAATTTATTACTTCATAAAAAAATATTAAAACACAAAATTTGAATTAAAAATGGTTTTAAAAAAATTTCAAGGTAAAATAATAATTTAATTTTTATTAAATAGAAAGTTAAATAAAGAAAAATGCAGTAAATACCAACTAGGCTTTATAAATTGAAATAAATTCAAATAAACTTTAGAAAAATTATTATCATTTTAAAAATACTTAAAAGTCAGAATATACAAAATATAACATATTATCACATATTAAAATGAAATATAACAAAGAAGAAGTAATATATACAATTTA
Source organism: Allium cepa (assembly GCA_030765085.1). NCBI lineage: Eukaryota > Viridiplantae > Streptophyta > Magnoliopsida > Asparagales > Amaryllidaceae > Allium > Allium cepa. The sequence goes on from CM060934.1 coordinate 826,538,509, forward strand.
AAATAGTCATTGTTAAATAACCATATATACGCACAATATTGTAAAGGGTATAACTTTCACAATTTACATCCAAATTCAACGAAACGTAAAGTGTTGTTCTTAGAATTTTATGTACTTTCATAATAAAATAAAAAATTAATTTTTTTTAAACGTTTAAAATTTTAAGTTGAAAGTCACAGTTTGACTATTTTGACCAAAATCAGCATTTCAGGCAAATATTCAACTTACACAAGTTTGGAATTATAACTCATATAAAAATCAAGATTATATTTAAATAATAAATTTAATCATTTCAAATAAGTAAAATAAGTTTTTAAATCAAAATCTTACATTAAAAATAATTAAAATATACAATAAAATAATTACAAAATACAGGGTTGTTACACTCTCCCCCACTCAAAACTTTTCGTCCCCGAAAAGGAATGAGGTATGGAAGGGCACAGAAAAGATGGAGTGAAATAGGATTAAGATAAGATGACAAGAAGATTGAAGTTATACCCGATAACTGTTGTTATAGGTAAGCTTTACAAGGTGGAGGTGATCTTTCCAAGATCCTCCAGAATCAAGAACACAAGCACGAAAAAGGTGGATTCAAAATGATTACCAAAGGTCTATCAAAGATTATAGAAAGATTTCTAAACAGAAAGATTATAAAAAGATGCCTATACCGGTCTATAGCAAGATAAGGATGATAAGGACAACCAAAAGATAGTTTGAAAAACAAAATAAGGAAATGAATTTATTTGAAAGCATGGAGATTTCAACTTAAACAGAGAATAAATCTTTACACAAGTTAAATAAATCTTAACTATCTCAAATTTCATTATCTTATTATCCAATCATCTAAAATTAACCATTTTTTAAAACCATGGGTTTGAAAAATAATCATTTATTGTACTCACGTGTACTTAATAAATTTTATTCTTCTTTATTCCTAATTACAATTAAATTTATTCCTATCAATATATTTATCACTTATGTTAAACATACTTACACTTATTATAACTACTTTCTTTTATTCTTAGTTCTTTTAAAATTAATTTATTGTAAGTTATTCAATTACCCTTTATTATATTTACCTCTGTTAATCATTTTATAATTAAAATTTAAGTGTATAACATTTATTATAACTACTCAAATTTTATTTATAAAATCTTTTATATTGTATATTATCCAAATTACATTGTTAACTTTTGAAATTAAGGTAAGTTATATTTGAATGCACTTGTATTATACAAATAAAACTTTCCACTTCAATCATTTCAAGCTTAAATCATTTATTAAAAAATTTTGATTTTCTTTTTTTATAATTGAAATAATTTTTTAAAAAATAAAATTTTAGGAACTAAATTCTTGATTTCTTCAAACCATTTAGAGATAACTAATAATATATACATAATATGACAAATCAAATTCCAATCATATATCTATATATACATATATATTATAAATCAAGTCATATTTCAGATAATTCAAACCAAATTAAATTCCCTAAAACAAAGCTGTAGCAAGACTACAGAACAGTCTCTTAACTTCGAAACTCGAAAATGAACGTCGATGATGTCGCGATCATCACCGAAGTTATTTTCCAGCGACAAAGAGAAGACCACTATAAAATTCTTTGGAAACAAATTCTATTTGAAAATACTTCAAATAATATAACCTTTTAGAACTTTAAACCAAAGTTCGAAATAATCAGAATTTAAATCCTCAAATTCTTGTTTTAAATTCATTTCAGTTCCCAAATAAATTTATAAACAAATATTTATAGATCTATTTGTAGAACAATAATGATAAATCAAGTATTATCATTTCAAATTATCAATTTAAATCATTTCATTAAGTTTCATAAATTCACTTATATATCAAAATTTATTTCATTAACCAATTTTTTTTAAAAATATATTATGTCCGTTTGTTATGTCAAAGTGTTTTGGAAATCTTATCGATAGCGCTGATTAGACGTATCGATCAGAAACCCAACTCAACATTAACAAGGCAAACAACACAATATATAAAACATTTTAAGTTTAAATACTAGTTTACAAATACACTATACATGAATAGATTTTCAAAGAAGGATAGAGATTCAAATTTTTGATTAACACAAATCAAAGGAGATTATGATTTAAAAATAAGTTGGAAACAAGGATGACATGATTAAATAACAGAATAGGAAGATGGATAAGCTTATACGAATCACGGGCAACCTTAACCGGGTCAACCGTGACTTAAAGAATAAGATCAATGTTGATTTTTCTAGGTTAAATCTACATTCGATCTCAAGAGTTAGAGTTTGAAATAACAAAAGATATTAGCATCTAAACCAAGGATAGATAAGAATCTCTGGTGAATCGATGCTAACTGCAAAGGATTTTTCCCCCTTTTTCTATTAAATTTGAAATTGGCATGACCGCCGACTCACTAGAAAGATCATTCGAAGCGGAGTTATGGAATGCTCCAGAGTCAAAAGAAGAAAATAGTGAGGGATATGAATGGGTTTTGGAACCGTAGGGAACGTTCCAAAATTCAAAGGAATTGAGTCAAAAAGGAAGAGATTCAAACTCGAATGAAAGTGATTCTGTAAATACATTCACTCCATATGCTGAGTTTTTGCCTAGAGCTACCAAAGCTCTGATACCAACTGTAACGGTCCGATATTTTCAACCATTTGCATCCATTATAAGTGTATGTGTAGACACTCATGCCGAAATTGAATTTCTCAAAATACCGCGTTGTAAATAAAAATTTGGCAAATCTCAGAATATACAGTAAATAAAATCACAGATCACAGACACAGAGTAATGATAATGCAGCGGAAGTAAAAGAGGAGATAGTAGTTCATGAAGCTACTATATAAAATATGAGATACATCAGAGTTAAATAAGATACAACAGAAGAGTAACAGGATACATCAGGTACAAATCAGATACATCACTGAACCACTAGATACTGAAACAAAATAGATGGCTGGATCTTCAAGGAAAGCTCTAACGCCGAAGGTGAATCTTAAATGCTAACTCAATCAATCTGACCCGAGCATAAAGCAAAACACAAAACCCTTGAGTCAGGACATAAATACTTATAAACTGTAAATCAACTCAAGTGAACAGTAACAAAATGCATCAGTAACTTAAAGGATGCTTGGGACCGCCCATCCTCTAAGGATCCGTTAAACTATTTACTATGTAGTAATATACGCTATATACGGTAGTGTCTAATCAGTAAAGTATAATCATATAGAAAATAGCGTTAAGGGGATGGTGAATGTGACGCCCCACCTCAATACCCACGCTAGCCAAGAACACTACGGTGTAGTGCTGTCAACTAGCGCGGAGAATAAGGCTGTTGAGGAGCGACCATCCATGTAATTTCTTATCACACGGTGGCTATAAAATAATCTTCGGAAACAAATATAGAAGTAAGCATAACATGCGAATCATCACAGATATCCATATCACAAAGGCGGAAAGAGATATGAATATATATCACATAAAAGTGTACATCAGAGTAGTGGTCTAAAAAGATCCACGATAATACAAAAGAATAGCAACGCGTGCTATACAAAAGAATACAACTATGAGTCTATATCTCAAGTGTAAACAACAAAAGCTGCTAATCTAAACAAGTAGCCAAAAGTCAGAGTAGTGAATCACTGGGGGAGGAGTCAAGCAGTAGCACCTGTAACATCTCGGTCTGACCCGAGTATTATTTATAAGAAAATAATAAACGGATCAGTCTAGCTATAAATATCAGATGACATGATATAAAATAAAAGATATGGCATAAACATAAAATATCCATACTGACATACTACTATAAGTATGCAAATAATGATCAACAGGAGATCAACCGATAAGAGATAAATCAATATCACAAGAACCTTCTCAAAGATCCAAAGAGGGCATCATACCCTAAACTTGTACTCATGACAAGACAAAGAGATAAATTCCAGAAATCAACACAAGAAATCCAGAAATCATAAAAAGGGAAAGAGGCCTATCACATGACGGTCCGAAAACCATGGGGAGCTACCCCATATGGATGAGTCTGAGTCACCCGAATGAGGTCAAGGCTAACCAAAAAGCAAAAAGGTATGTGTGAGTGGAATCACACAAGTGGTGTCTAGCCAAACCTTGCAATGAAAGAGACATCGCGCAATTGCTAGTCTAATTCATAAAGCGATCATCAAGATCAACGAGAAGTGTCAATTACACTAAGCTAGTAAATATAGAAGTTTAGCTTCATGTCCCATAACCACTTGCTTAACTTAAATATTTACGAACAAACTGTAAATCTTCACTAATAAAATTGTCACAAGAGGTTCAATCGAACAAGTCCAAGAATTAACCGACGAAGTGAACGCAAGCGTTTCATGCCACTTGTTTTACTAAGTCGTTTAATTAGATTTCTCATCCGAGTGAGGTAAAGGCTTGTATATACTAATAGATTGGAAAACGGTTTAAGAAAAGAGCTTTGTTATTAAAAATAGAGTTGAAATCATTTTGTTGAAAGAGTTTTGATATTTACTACTAGTATTGAAACCTTTATATTATAAAGTGACAAATCACAGAAGCGATTGTAGAAACAATCAATCGCAAAGGTCACATTCGAAGATGTGATAAAAATCCAAGGAAATCAGCTCAGCAAGTTCTGTTGAATATTTTTCAGATAAGATCCCCTACGGAGGGGGGGGTCCAGGGGGGGTGGCAACCCCCCAAGGTGGGGGTGCGGGGGCAACGCCACCGCTTACGGGGTTCGACCTGCCCGGTCAGGTCGCGGGGGTCCAGGGGGCAGCGCCCCGACCAAAACGGTACGACCTAGTGAAGACAAAATGAGGTCTAACGACCTAAGGACTCAAGGGTCTAACGACCTAACGACTCAAGGGTCATACGACCTAACGACTCAAGGGTCTAACGACTCAGCGACTCAAGGGTCCAACGACTCAGCGACTCAAGGGTGAACGACTCAGCGACTCAAGGGTGAACGACTCAACGACTCAAGGGTGAACGACTCAGCGACTCAAGGTTGAACGACTCAGCGACTCAAGGTTGAATGACTCAGCGACTCAAGGGTGAACGACTCAGCGACTCAAGGGTGAACGACTCAGCGACTCAAGGGTCCAAGGACTCAGCGACTCAAGGTTGAACGACTCAGCGACTCAAGGTTGAACGACTCAGCGACTCAAGGGTGAACGACTCAGCGACTCAAGGGTGAACGACTCAGCGACTCAAGGGTCCAACGACTCAGCGACTCAAGGTTGAACGACTCAGCGACTCAAGGTTGAACGACTCAGCGACTCAAGGTTGAACGACTCAGCGACTCAAGGTTGAACGACTCAGCGACTCAAGGTTGAACGACTCAGCGACTCAAGGGTGAACGACTCAGCGACTCAAGGGTGAACGACTCAGCGACTCAAGGGTGAACGACTCAGCGACTCAAGGGTGAACGACTCAGCGACTCAAGGTTGAACGACTCAGCGACTCAAGGACGAACGACATAACTCCGAACGACCTAAAAATGGCCAGAACGACTCAAGTGCAGAAAATTCAACAAAACGCTAAAAATTGGAGTTTTTCGCCAATCCAATCCAAACCAAATGCTAACATGCATGCTAAAATGATAGGGAATCATTCCCAACAGTCCAATATAGTTATAGGCTAGAATTGTGAGATAAAAATCTCACCTTTGCTCCAAAACCCAATGAAAATGAAGAACAAAGCTTGAAGGCAAATGGAGAAGCAACCACAAGCTTGAATCCGATGTCTTCTTCTTGAATTTGGAGTTGAATGTTGGAGTTGCAATAAAACAAAGACTTTGGAGTTTTAATTTCTCATTCCATTCACCATTTTTGTTGAAGCTTTAGTGTTAGGAAATGAAATGAAGCAATGAAGAAGAAGGGGGGTGGAACTTGGGCCTAATGGGCTAAAAGTCCAAACCAAAGGCTCGAGTGAAAAAGTGGTGAAATTCCACTAACCCCAAACATATCAATGTTTATACTTAGAAGATTGCAAACGACGTTTCGAACTCAATGGAAGTGGTCTCGAGTCCTAATTTGACCGTTTGCAAAAAGTAGCTTCGGACCAAAATCCGATTAACGATAAAATATTTAAATATAAAAATCGATAAATATGCGGGTTGTTACAGACTCCCCTCCTTAAAGAAATTGCGTCCTCGCAATATATAAGGTGGAAATAAGAAGTAACAACCATAAAAGCATATTAATACTAAAGAAATTTGATATTAGAAGTTCACCTCAAAGAGCAGGAGTAAGCAAGTCCGGATGTGTTCGCTCGATGAATTCTCTGGATTCCCAAGAGCAATCCTTAGGATTTGTGGACCATTGAACCCTCACAAGCGGAACATCTTTATTTCGAAGCCGTTTACCCTCCGAAGCAATAATTCGAATAGGATGCTGCTCATAAGTTAAATTCGGCGAAACTTCAATTTCTTCCACAACAGCAGGCTCAAGAATGGAATCGGAATCCCGAAGGCATTTCCGTAATTGAGAAACGTGAACATGTCGTGCATAGCAGAAAACTGAGCCGGTAATGCAAGGCGACAAGCCATGGAATCTATACGTACGGTGATAGGGAATGGCCCAATATATTGAGGCGCTAATCTTTCCTTATCATGGGAACGTACAACACCTATCATAGGTGAAACACGAGTAAAATTCTAGACCTAAAACCAGCTTCTCACCGACCTTAAGCCAACAAGAAGGAGATCGGCATAGCATTCCCTAGAGTGCCTCGAAGAATGCCATACCAATACTAGATTAGAAGCTATGATTATAGGAAAATTCAACAAGAGAAATATGATTTTCCCAACTTCCACAAAAATCAAGCACACAACACGAAGAAGGTCTTCCGGAGTTTGGTTCACACGCTATACTTGTCCATCGGACTGGGGTAATAAGCGGTGCTTAAATTAAGCTTCGTTTCTAAAGCTTTTTGAAGACACTTCCAAAAATCCACTAGTAAACAATGGATCACTATCGCTATCGACAGAAGTAGGAACTCCATGTAATTTAACAACTCCTTTAACAAAGAGTTTGGGCCAAAAGAGGAACGGTTCGGTTAATCCGAACGGGGAATAAAATGGACGGATTTAGTAAGTCTATCTACTATAACCCATAAGTTATCATGACCCGAACGGGAACGGGGAGAGACATCTATAAAATCCATGGAGATTTGGTCTTACTTCCAAATTGGAATTTCTAAAGGTTGCATTAACCCACCAGGCCTTTAGTGTAGGGCCTTGACAAGATGGCGAGTCATACAACACTTAACAAAGTTAGCGATATCAGATTTCATTCACTCCAAATAATAAAGTCGCTTCATATCTACGTACACTTTACTACTTCTAGGATGAATGGTAATTTTGGAACGATGTGAATCTTCTAAAATATATTGACGAAGATCACAAATATTTGGTACGATAAGTCTACCAAATTCTCGAATGCCGCCGCGAGAATCAATATCAAAGTCCTTCAAAACTTCAATATCAATTCTATCCTTAACATTTTGGCCAAGAAGAGCCAATTCAGGATCTAGCCCTTGAGCTTCAAGAATGCGGTCTAAAAGAGAAGGATAAGCCTCAAGGCTACATAAAACAAGTGATGAGCATAAATCGGATACGCGCTCTCGAATCTCACAAGTAGATATAACCTCGAGATCATTCCATTCGGATATCATCATAGAAACAACAGCTTGTTGTTTACGGCTAAGAGCATCGGCGACAAAATTATCCTTACCGGGGGTATAAAGAATATCAAGATCATAAGGTGCAAGGAACTCGAGCCAATGCTGTTGACGCAAATTAAGTTCCTTTTGAGAAAATAAATATTTCAAAGACTTATGATCCGTGTAAAGAATAAATTTCTCTCCCAATAGATATTGACGCCAAATTCGAAGGGCGAAAACAATAGCCGCAAGCACTAGATCATGAGTGGCATACCTAGTCTCAATCGGCTTTTAATGATTTAAAAGCACAAGTGATAGCACGTTATCTTATGCAAGAGAACGACATCCAAACCAATACAATTAGCATTGGTACAAAAGATAAAGTCTTGGTTCCCCTGGGGATTCACAAGAATAAGAGTATCGAAAAGAAAGAATATCTTTTAAATAATCTTCTTTCCTGAAAAGTTAAAACTTTCCAAATTACATTTATCTCTATGTAATAATCTTTCTAGAAGAATTTACGTTTTTACAAGTCAATTTATTGTGTCTGACTGTCTCATCAAAGCGTTTAGGAAATTCCTATCGATAGCGTTGATCAAGCGCATCGACCAGAATTCTTAAAACACTAAATGGGCAATACAACACAAAATTACCTTTTTTTTAGGAATTTAAAATATCTTCTTAAAAGATTTGTAAAATTTTAAATTTCTATTTTCATCCAAAATTAATAAATACAAGATTGGAATTATTGAGATATCCATAGAATACTTGATTTATAAAATGGATGAAATAAACTGGATAAACTGAATGACACAATATGTCATTCATATAAATCATAATGAGTGCGGAATGCGGTATGTGGAAGGCTAACTTCCGCAGCTCGTAGTGATTGAAATTCGGTGGCAAGGTCAAACTAGAAAGACCTTAACACCACTTAAAAGGTTGCTTAGGTAACGATCCTAAGACAAACTCAAAAATATCGGAGAATTCTCAACCGATATGAATGAGAGAGATATCTCTTTATTCAACATGTGAGCTTAAAGAATAAAATGATGCCATTGATTTGAAATCGAAATCACAAAGGAAAAATATGAATCTGCTTAATAGATTGAAAATGTCGAAAAAGGAATTGTCCATTCGGAACAATTGGATATGGGCTTCAAAGTGATTAAGCCAATCCTTTCACGCAAATCAATTCCGAAACCTAAGCAATGCACAATACGCAAATCGGTTCGGAAAGAAAAATCACATGTAATAATTTCGACATCAATAATAAGCAAATTGAGTGTTGCGAATCCTCTGATTCGGACTCACAATCCTCAAAGAAGTCATCAAGCCCAAAATATAAAAATAAAGAGAATCAACAAGTTCTTCTGATAAATAAAAAATGATGAGGGAAACCCATATCAAAAAGAACTCGAATCGGATAATCGCAAACAAATGAAATCAAGGATTAAATAAGGAATACCTTGACCCAGAGAAGTTTCGTTAGAAGCTTTTAGCTTTCCTTCTCTCTTACTAGGTCGTGTGGGACATGTAGACAAGTAATGGTCCGAGCCCTTGCAATAGCGGCAATAGAGGGGTTCCGGGCACTTAGTTACATAATGGTCTGAGGAACCACAATTGTAGCATCGTTTACGACTAGAGGTAGATGGCTTGGCTACCGAAGTTTCTGGTCCCACCTTCTTCTTACTTAGAAGTATGGGGCAGACAGAAATATGATGACTGGTATCTTTGCAGTAACGACAAAAGAGTGGTTCCGGACACTCCTTCGCATAGTCGTCCCTAGAACCACAGTTGTAGCATTTTCCACAATTAAGGATTGGAGTCTTTGCTCCAAAAATAGGTTGCTTCACCTTCTTATCGGGATGAGGGCTTTTGAATTTAATACGCCTCTTCTTGGAAATCCCAATATCACTATCAATTCCTTTATCAGCCTCTTCCTCTTGTAGAGTGATATCTACAAGCTGGTCGAAAGGGACTTCTAGTTTCAAAGGTAAGATCTTTGTGGTATTCTTACTCAAAGCACAGATAAACTCTTGATTCTTTACAAGATCCAAAAGTTGTTGGGCAGACATGAATGCGCCATCCAGAGAAGGACTACTGGATTGACCAGCGCTAGGACTGCTAGAACTAACCATTTCTCTTCCTTAAGAAAGAAAGAAGGAAGAAGAAGAAGATTATTCACAAAATGAATATCAAGCAATCTTGATAGGTAAAACAAGGAATCATAAAGAAAATAGGATGAATCGGTATGAAGACTCGAATTAAATCCTAAGGCACAACTCCTAAGAAAGACTTAGGACATGATCCTTGCTAGATTATTCTACATTGTTCCGAAGTTTGGCTCTGATACCAAGCTGTGACGCCCCACCTCAATACCCACGCTAGCCAAGAACACTACGGTGTAGTGCTGTCAACTAGCGCGGAGAATAAGGCTGTTGAGGAGCGACCATCCATGTAATTTCTTATCACACGGTGGCTATAAAATAATCTTCGGAAACAAATATAGAAGTAAGCATAACATGCGAATCATCACAGATATCCATATCACAAAGGCGGAAAGAGATATGAATATATATCACATAAAAGTGTACATCAGAGTAGTGGTCTAAAAAGATCCACGATAATACAAAAGAATAGCAACGCGTGCTATACAAAAGAATACAACTATGAGTCTATATCTCAAGTGTAAACAACAAAAGCTGCTAATCTAAACAAGTAGCCAAAAGTCAGAGTAGTGAATCACTGGGGGAGGAGTCAAGCAGTAGCACCTGTAACATCTCGGTCTGACCCGAGTATTATTTATAAGAAAATAATAAACGGATCAGTCTAGCTATAAATATCAGATGACATGATATAAAATAAAAGATATGGCATAAACATAAAATATCCATACTGACATACTACTATAAGTATGCAAATAATGATCAACAGGAGATCAACCGATAAGAGATAAATCAATATCACAAGAACCTTCTCAAAGATCCAAAGAGGGCATCATACCCTAAACTTGTACTCATGACAAGACAAAGAGATAAATTCCAGAAATCAACACAAGAAATCCAGAAATCATAAAAAGGGAAAGAGGCCTATCACATGACGGTCCGAAGACCATGGGGAGCTACCCCATATGGATGAGTCTGAGTCACCCGAATGAGGTCAAGGCTAACCAAAAAGCAAAAAGGTATGTGTGAGTGGAATCAAACAAGTGGTGTCTAGCCTAACCTTGCAATGAAAGAGACATCGCGCAATTGCTAGTCTAATTCATAAAGCGATCATCAAGATCAACGAGAAGTGTCAATTACACTAAGCTAGTAAATATAGAAGTTTAGCTTCATGTCCCATAACCACTTGCTTAACTTAAATATTTACGAACAAACTGTAAATCTTCACTAATAAAATTGTCACAAGAGGTTCAATCGAACAAGTCCAAGAATTAACCGACGAAGTGAACGCAAGCGTTTCATGCCACTTGTTTTACTAAGTCGTTTAATTAGATTTCTCATCCGAGTGAGGTAAAGGCTTGTATATACTAATAGATTGGAAAACGGTTTAAGAAAAGAGCTTTGTTATTAAAAATAGAGTTGAAATCATTTTGTTGAAAGAGTTTTGATATTTACTACTAGTATTGAAACCTTTATATTATAAAGTGACAAATCACAGAAGCGATTGTAGAAACAATCAATCACAAAGGTCACATTCGAAGATGTGATAAAAATCCAAGGAAATCAGCTCAGCAAGTTCTGTTGAATATTTTTCAGATAAGATCCCCTACGGAGGGGGGGTCCAGGGGGGGTGGCAACCCCCCAAGGTGGGGGTGCGGGGGCAACGCCACCGCTTACGGGGTTCGACCTGCCCGGTCAGGTCGCGGGGGTCCAGGGGGCAGCGCCCCGACCAAAACGGTACGACCTAGTGAAGACAAAATGAGGTCTAACGACCTAAGGACTCAAGGGTCTAATGACCTAACGACTCAAGGGTCATACGACCTAACGACTCAAGGGTCTAACGACTCAGCGACTCAAGGGTCCAACGACTCAGCGACTCAAGGGTGAACGACTCAGCGACTCAAGGGTGAACGACTCAACGACTCAAGGTTGAACGACTCAGCGACTCAAGGTTGAACGACTCAGCGACTCAAGGGTGAACGACTCAGCGACTCAAGGGTGAACGACTCAGCGACTCAAGGGTCCAACGACTCAGCGACTCAAGGTTGAACGACTCAGCGACTTAAGGTTGAACGACTCAGCGACTCAAGGGTGAACGACTCAGCGACTCAAGGGTGAACGACTCAGCGACTCAAGGGTCCAACGACTCAGCGACTCAAGGTTGAACGACTCAGCGACTCAAGGTTGAACGACTCAGCGACTCAAGGGTGAACGACTCAGCGACTCAAGGGTGAACGACTCAGCGACTCAAGGGTGAACGACTCAGCGACTCAAGGGTGAACGACTCAGCGACTCAAGGGTGAACGACTCAGCGACTCAAGGGTGAACGACTCAGCGACTCAAGGTTGAACGACTCAGCGACTCAAGGACGAACGACATAACTCCGAACGACCTAAAAATGGCCAGAACGACTCAAGTGCAGAAAATTCAACAAAACGCTAAAAATTGGAGTTTTTCGCCAATCCAATCCAAACCAAATGCTAACATGCATGCTAAAATGATAGGGAATCATTCCCAACAGTCCAATATAGTTATAGGCTAGAATTGTGAGATAAAAATCTCACCTTTGCTCCAAAACCCAATGAAAATGAAGAACAAAGCTTGAAGGCAAATGGAGAAGCAACCACAAGCTTGAATCCGATGTCTTCTTCTTGAATTTGGAGTTGAATGTTGGAGTTGCAATAAAACAAAGACTTTGGAGTTTTAATTTCTCATTCCATTCACCATTTTTGTTGAAGCTTTAGTGTTAGGAAATGAAATGAAGCAATGAAGAAGAAGGGGGGGGGGTGGAACTTGGGCCTAATGGGCTAAAAGTCCAAACCAAAGGCTCGAGTGAAAAAGTGGTGAAATTCCACTAACCCCAAACATATCAATGTTTATACTTAGAAGATTGCAAACGACGTTTCGAACTCAATGGAAGTGGTCTCGAGTCCTAATTTGACCGTTTGCAAAAAGTAGCTTCGGACCAAAATCCGATTAACGATAAAATATTTAAATATAAAAATCGATAAATATGCGGGTTGTTACAGAGAACCTTAACGCGGTCGGATCTTTAAAACCAAAATCGTAGTGGGCTCGATATAAGGATATGACACGGCACGCGAGGCAATGCCAGGGTGGATACACCGTTTGCACTCCCGGATCGGTGGTGACGGCAAGCCAGCAGCTTCCGTCCACCTCGAACAATACCCCCGAATCAAAGTGGCGCCACCGAATCGAATCACAACAGTAATAGAATGGTTTTCGATGGAGCATGCTTGATGAAAGGGTGCGACCCTTTGTGTAGTCCGGTATTGCTCCTGTTTTAGTCATATATGCCAACTTACGGGAGTTGGGTCCACGTAATATATACCTCGAGAACGTCGCCACCATCCTGCTTCATTCTGGAATCTCCACCGCGTACACAGTTGTTAAAGTGGTTTTCGGTATTGGCCGGCTATAAGACAATATCCGATCCCGGTCTCTTTAATAACCAATCGTTATTATAACCTGTAGTTATGACTTTTTAAAACAATATTTATACTTCAAAATAAAATATTATTTCAACCCAAATCTTTATCAAAATAAAGATTAAATCATTCCAAAATATCATATCTTTCGGATCTTCTTTTCAAATCATTTTAATATCAAAATATCATATCTTTCAAAACCACATTTCAATCATTTAATATATCAAAATCTCATATCCTTTCGAAACCACATTCATTTCAAATCATTATTCATTTTATTCAATTTAAAATATCATTTCAATCCATATTTCAAAACAGTATATATTCCAAAAATCATTTTTAATCATTAAAATGAAGTTATTATGTTTAATAATTAAATTATTAAATTTCCAAAATTTTCAACTTCCAAAGTTCATTTATTCACTTAAGTTTATCAATGCAGTGAAAATTCACTTTTCGTGCATTTAGAAAACGCTACGGAAAAATACATTCAAAGCAGTTCAATTTAACGAAAGACAACATTTTAAAATGTTGTAATAGGGTTTACTTAAATTTCGAATAAACTTATTTAAATTCAACAATTTATAGCACTTACAAAAATTTCTTTAATAGCTTTTAATTCAATTTAGCTTTTTAGTTCATTATCATCAACTTCAGCATTTACAAATGCCGTAATATCATTTACATTGTAATTAATAGCATTTCAAAATGCAGTCAATTAACTTCAAATATTCAATATAATTTCTCAACCAGTTACATTTTTATTTAAAACATTTTAACTTATAAAATCATACATTTATCACATTTATAAACATCATTTAATTTTCCTTAAATTCATGATTTTATAAAGCTAAATTTCCATTCAAAAATCAAGATTTAATAATAATTCACTTATTAAATTGCAATGTTGAATTTTTAAAATCCATTACATTAAATTTCAACTTAACACTTAAGTTCAAATCCTCAAATATAACTTTTTTTTATTTTTATTTACTTAACTAAAAGTTCACTTTTACGCCAATTTCATAAATTTCAATTTTTAGTTATATTTCAAAATTTCAACTTACAATATTTATTCATTTCACATTTCAACTTTATTAAAATCATTAATATGATATAAAAATCACTTTAAATTCATTTAAATTCAAATTATCATAAATTTATCATAATTTCATATTCAATTAAATTTCCAATTATAATTAAATCAAAATTTTCAAAATAACTTACGTTCAAAATTTCTAACTTTTTCATTAATTCATTTCACTTACAATAGCAACCCTGACATAAAAATTACAAGAAGATCTCCAATGACTTTGAAAAATTTATTACTTCATAAAAATAATATTAAAACACAAAATTTGAATTAAAAATGGTTTTAAAAAATTTTCAAGGTAAAATAATAATTTAATTTTTATTAAATAGAAAGTTAAATAAAGAAAAATGCAGTAAATACCAACTAGGCTTTATAAATTGAAATAAATTCAAATAAACTTTAGAAAAATTATTATCATTTTAAAAATACTTAAAAGTCAAAATGTACATAATATAACATATTATCACATATTAAAATAAAATATAACAAAGAAGAAGTAATCTATACAATTTAAAATAGTCATTGTTAAATAACCCTATATACGCACAATATTGTAAAGGGTATAACTTTCACAATTTACATCCAAATTCAACGAAACGAAAAGTGGTGTTCTTAGAATTTTATGTACTTTCATAATAAAAGAAAAAATTAAAATTTTTTAAACTTTTAAAATTTTAAGTTGAAAGTCACAGTTTGACTATTTTGACCAAAATCAGCATTTCAGGCAAATATTCAACTTACACAAGTTTGGAATTATAACTCATATAAAAATCAAGATTATATTTAAATAATAAATTTAATCATTTCAAATAAGTAAAATAAGATTTTAAATCAAAATCTTACATTAAAAATAATTAAAATATACAATAAGATAATTACAAAATACAGGGTTGTTACAAAATTCTTATAACAAATTGTGAATTTGTAAATAGATATGAGTTACCCGGGTTTTATATAAGTTGTTTGCTTTTATATTCCATGTTAGTTGGGTTTACTCACGCTGGTTTCCAACCTGACCCGGGTGTTTCTTTGGTGTAATGCTCGGGTCAGACCGAGTATTAAAGATTTTCAGGTAAGGACATTTAGGAGCTCAGGAGGCGAGCTGGATGGCAGGAACGTGTGAGTATTTCCGCTGTATCATATTATTGTAAATTTGAGACATGTTGTTTTGTATATGTCTAGTGTTTGAGTATGTGTGTAACTCTGATGTATTAAAATGTAATCGACATATATGGTATTCTTTTGTAAACCGTTATTACTTATTATTATATTTTATCCGCTGCAAATGTGAGATGTTGATGTTTCTTCTTCTTCTTCTTCTTCTTCTTCTTCTTCTATCTCTTTCTTCTTTTTCATAACTATCTGGAATTTTCGGGTTCGAAAATTTCAGGTCGTTACAGTTGGTATCAGAGCAGAAAGGTTAAGCGAGAACCTTGACTCTGGTGGGGATTACTCCTTAAATAGAGTCCGTTGTATTCTAGGTTGAGTTGAGTATATATAAATATGAGCGCGTACTTGTTATTTTCCTATATAAAGGTTTTAAATGATTTTATATAAAAACATATTTTGATATAAAAAGCAATATTCCTTTCTAATAAAATTTTAGGTGATTGATTGTTAAATTATTAAAATTAAATTAAGAAGTAATATAATACAATCAACTTGAAATCTTGAATTGGAATTAAATTAAGTGGTAACAGAAATACAACCAAATTAAAATTAAATTGATTGAAATTAATTTCTAGAATTTGAGATCAGAAATTAAATTGTTTAAAAACTTTAAATAAAGGTAAGTTTGAAATGGATTCAAACTAAAATTTAATGTTGAATTTATAGAAGTAAGGATAATATAAATAGGAATTGGTATCTAGATATGATTACCTTGGGTGTTATCATAAATAGTTATTGTGTTTAATAATTATATATTTGCTATTAAGTAAGCCATATGAAGTAAATTTATAAGATGAGTATAACTTCTAAATTTAAGTAGGTTTTAAAATTGTGAAGTTTTAAAACCCAAGTCTAGAAAACAATCAGTTGTTTCAAAGAGTCAAAGAAAATAACAAATATTTCAGACTATTTTGAATATAGTCTTATTGTAAAACAAGAAATGTTTGGAAGACTTTTAAGGGATATTAATATAAACATCGAAGGGTGTCAATCTCAATGAAGTAATTTTAAAATGAATCCAATGCGGAGATGAAATGAAATTAAATGTAGAATGAGTTGAACTTAATTTGAAATAGTTGTACACTAAAATAGATACTCTATTAAGCGAATATTGTCGAATTTGCATAGAATGAATTGTCGTTTGACGTAAATGAAAGTAACTAAAATTCTATGGGTTGAGAGAAGTTAAATAACTTGATTTTGAAATCAACAGAATTGAATATGAGCTTGTTTGGATTAAAAATAAATTGAGTGTAATAAATTGAGTTGTAAGCCATTAAAATTGAATGAAATGGCATATGAATTGGTTGGAAGCAATTGAATTAACTTTAAATCATATAAATCGCTTATGGAAAGCGTTTGGTGCTTGTTGCTTATATAATGCATGTGTTTAGCTATTGAAGTAAGTGAAATGCTAATAAATTTTTTATATATGGCACTTACATATTTTAATTGAGTAAGTACAGTTACCTGAAGGCCGTATGGCTTGATTTGGACGCGTTAAATGCTATAATAATAAGCCACTTGCTTAAAATGGTAAATAAAGGTACGCCTACGCAATAAAAATAGGAAATATGAACTGTTTTTGCTTTTTTCGACCATGTGGGTCGATGTATATATACATATATTTATATCTCTTGTCAAATTGCAAAAGCTCCTCCGTGCAAAAAAGACTGCCAAAAATTTTCGAAAATTTTGGGAGTTAGAATTTTTTTGTTAACGATTTCAAATTGGAAATTAAAGTAAATTAGTAGATGAAACAAATATGAATCAGTTATAAATAAAAGATAAAATTCAATATTCAAAATTGAAAATAAACTTAATTCATATGAAAACGGGAAAAACTAATTTGAATAAAAGTAGATGTGAAAACTTCTGTAAGGAAATGTATGAAATTTTTTAAAAGGGCATGATTGGATATTATTGCTAGAAAAGATATGCAGGTATTATAAATGGAAAAGAAAATTGGATTTGATTTCAGGAGATAATGTGAATTGCCCGACAAAAAGGTATGTATTCAAATATCTGTATGTATTCAAATATCTGTATGAAATTGGATTGAGTTTTTGATCTAGCCACTTGGCTTTTGTTTTCGTTTGGAATTTGGGAGCCCGTAGAGGCCTTTTGTAGTTGTACCGAGCTAGCTGCACAAAGGAGATGCTGGCAAATTTTTAAATTTAGGAAGTTAGAAAATTTTTAAGAAAATTTTGATAATTTAAGTTTGGATTTAAATTTGAATGGTTGAATAAGAAAAGTTATTTGAAAACTATGGAAGGTTTCGGAAGTTGGTTGAAATAATAGTGAAACTTTAATAAAGAATATATTGTGGCAAGTTGATAAAACTGTTGAATTGTGGGTTTTGGGGAAAAGTAAACGGGTATTGGACCATTCTTCCTAACTAGTAATTTCGGGGACGAAATTCTATTAAGGGGGAAGGAATGTGATGACCCAGAATTTTTAACAATTTAAAATGGAACAATTAATTAATTTTAAATATTTAAATGTCAATTTTAACTTGAATTCCAAATATTAATATTTACTTGATAATTAAATTATTGAATTATATAATTCGAAATTGAGTAAGATGTTGAGTATGGAATTTTAAGCCTGTTAAAATAATTTGAAGGCTTATAAAATTTATAATGATGATGCTGAAGATAATAGAATGGTTGAAATTTAGTTTAAAGGTGATTTGTTCAGTTTTAATAATATATCGTTTAAATCGATATTTAAAAATAGCCTTTCGAGACACAGTCTCGGAATTTGATGAAACTAGTTCCATTGGATCCGTAATAGTTAGTTATTATCGGATTTCAATTTTCGTAGCGTTTTGATTTATCGTTTGCTTGTACGGGTGAGAAAAGCGTCGAAATTAAAATCGATAATTTAATATTTTAAATCGATTCATAAAGCTAACTTCTACATACGATTAAATTAGCTTCCGAAACACGTTCCATTGTGTTCGAAACCTTATACACGCCTGTCGGCATGTCTGATTCAGGGTTTGAGATTTCGCGTTATGCAGATATTTTGAAAATTTAATAATATTAAAAATATAAAAATATAAAGGTTAAATTACCAGCAACCCTATCTCTTTTCCTTTTATTAAGCCGTGTACTTCGAAAAATCTTTATAGAAAAAAAGAGATAAATAGAATCGAATCATATTTATGGCCGAAGCCCTTATTTTTTCCTCTCTCGTCCAAAATCGAAGTCATCATTCGTTTTTAATGGCCGATACTTCAAGTGAAACCTCAAGATGCGTTCTTCTTCCCCTTCACTCGATTTCGAAATCGATTAAACTCCTCTCACCTTTATTCGCGTCGAGTGGTCTGTGCATACTAGTTCGAGCATCAAATGGTTGGTTAATTAAAGTATCAAATGGTAATTGATTTTTTGATCTGTTCAAATATTATAAACTACCTAATTTTTTATACAAGGTTAAAAATCGAGGAAACCAAGGAAGTTTTGAAGTGGATTGCAAATAAAAGCAAAGGTGAGTAAATCTCACTCTATTAGATTTTTATTTAAATTTAAATGGCTAAATTTATGTATTTGGTTGCATGATTAAATGGATTGGTGTGCTCTGTGAATCGATGATCGGGTGACTTTGGCTTTGGTTGGTTCTCGAGTTAATTATTGCTTGACTCGAAGTATTCGAGGTTTAAATTGTTTTAAACTTCAATCATAAATAAGAAAATGTTTTCATTTTAATGTTAGTAAGGACTTAATGATTTGTATTCATTAAATTAGTAGGGTAATTAAAATGGATAATTAATTAATTCAATTAATTAATGAGTTGGGTTAATTAATTTAGTAATGAAGGGTTTGAACTAAATAATTAAGTCTTAAGTTAATTAATTAAGTGTAAGTAATTCAGAATAATCATTGGATGGTTCGACAAGTAATTACTTAGCGTAATTAATGAAATATAATTATTTTGCGGAATGAATCAAGGGATTAATTAAGATGATTAATTGAGGAGTAATCGATTTATTTAATGAAGTAAATGAAAGGGTGGATAATTACAGGATGAGATAAATAGAAAGTGATAATGGTTTAATTTATGATTAATTATTTAATGTAATTAAATTAAATTAGGACAAAATGAAATTTAAATGGGAAATCATTTATTTATATAATCAATGACGAAATTAAAGGTTGATTAGTTAAGATTAATTAATCAGTACTAATTTATTTATGAGAAATTAATTAATATAAGTAATTAAGGATTAATGAAATTAATATAGTTAATTAATTTATGAAGAAATTAAGATTTCTTATTGATTTTGGTTAAGAATAATTAATATCGTGAAATTAATTAAAGATAATTACTTGAATGAAATTGAAAGGTAATTAATCCAGGGTGATTAATTAAGATGAATAATGAAAGGTTGACTAATTAATTGAGTTGGAATTAATTAATGTTAAATGAAGAAATCTAAGTGATTGAGGTTAGAAATTCAATTAGAATCAATTGAATAAATTTGGAAGTGATCAAATTTTCTTATGGATGATTAAATGGTGTTGAATGCTTTGAATGAGTTGATATCTCTGATATGAAATGTTGTGTATTTCATTTGGATAACTTGGGTTAAGATAACATGAGACTTGAAGAGACCGGGATCGGGTATTAGGAAATACCCGAAACCACTTCGAATTTTATAGATTGATATATGAAATCTATAGGCTGGAGTGAAGAGATTTAAAGGAATTGGACTATTTAAATCTAAAACTTGGTATTTAGAAAATGGATGTGTGAAATAAGAAATGCTTATAACAAATTGTGAATTTGTAAATAGATATGAGTTACCCGGGTTTTATATAAGTTGTTTGCTTTGATATTCCACGTTAGTTGGGTTTATTCACGCTGGTTTCCAGCCTGACCCGGGTGTTACTTTGTTGTAATGCTCAGGTCAGATCAAGTATTACAGATTTTCAGGTAAGGACGTTCAAGATCTCAGGAGGTGAGCTGGATGGCAGGAACGTGTAGAGTATTTCCGCTGTATCATATTATTGTAAATCTGAGACATGTTAAATTGTATATGTCTAGTGTCTGAGTATGTGTGTAACTCTGATGTATTAAAATGTAATCGACAGATATAGTATTCTTTTGTAAACCATTATTATTTATTATTATATTTTATCCGCTGCGAATGTGAGATGTTTATTCTTCTTCTTCTATCTCTTTCTTCTTTTTCATAACTATCAGGAATTTTCGGGTTCGAAAATTTCGGGTCGTTACGTACACATTTCAGATTTCTTTTAATTTCATTCATAACTTAGCATTAAATTTCCTATTTTAGTTGAAGGTTCTAATTTTAAAGTAGTTACATTCAATTTCACTACAATAACTGAAACTATTATTCAATGAAAACTTAAGAATTAAATACCGAGTTTTATTCAAATCATTTTAAAATAACAAATAAAATACCCTTAAAAATTTATATATATCAAATTATATTTAAAACAATTTAAACTTTATATTTGTTTATCAAGACAACTCTGCAGTAAAACAACTACAGCGGCCTTCCCAATTCGAAACTCGAAAATGAATGTCGATGATGCGTGCACTCATCACCGAAATTATTTTCCAACGACAGAGAGGAGAGTACAAAATTTATTTCTTTTCAAAGTTTCTTTGTAAAACAATTCTTTCGAATTATATTGAACTATTTATATCAGAAAATACTTCTAAAAATATTATTATTATATTCCAAAATCATTTGAAAGAAATTTTCAAAACCCCGGAACTTAAGTTCTAAAATTTACAATTGACTTATTTTATTTTCAATCTTATTTCACTATTATTTATAAATTGTCATTTCCTAACAACTAATATATTACAACAAAATATAACTTTTAGAAAAATTTATTTTATATATATAGAAAATATAATAGACAAAATTATTTCATTCACCTATATTCAAAATAAATATTATGTCGGTCTGTCCTATTAAGTGTTTAGAAATCCCTATTGACGTCATAGCATCCCATGCATCAACCAGAATTTACAAATACAAAACAGAACAAATTAACACAATATTAAAACCTTTTTATAACACTAACAAATATGCTCTCTCATATATATACGCTCAACGACTCCCATAGGGTATTACTACCTTATTAATAAAGAGTCAGACCCCACAAAGCTAAGGTTTATCACTAAACTAAAGCTCTAATACCAGATGTAACATCCCGCCTTTTCGCATGCTTTAAATCGACACACGTGGCAATTCAAACCATACGGAAGGGTGGATTGTTATGGGGTGTTAGCACCAAAATTGGTCACTAACACCCTTAGAAAGATTGTGTAGAGAGAATAATGAAGAAAACAAACTGAAAAAGAGAAGAAAACATAAATTAAAATGCGGGAAGTATGAACACCAAATTTATAGTGGTTCGGCACAGTGGCCTACGTCCACTTTGAAGCTGATCTTTATTTTCCACTTGATACTTGATTACAGATACAATCCGTTCTTAAGTATTAGAATACAATTGCAAGGTAAAGAAATAAGTCTTGAATGAGGATTCAATGTGGCAGAGTCTCCCCAGTGCTCTCTAGAATCTGATCCCGTTTTCTGTGCCTCTGCCTCTCTATTTATAGACGAAAGTGGGTTGGACTTCCCTGGTGGGCCAGGTGGCCGAATAACTTGGTCCAAGTAGTGTATGTACTGTACGTCGAACCAGGGAGGCCGGACAAGGCATGCCGAGCCGAACTCCTTGTGCCGAACAAAGCTTGCCGAATCTCCCCTCTTTAGGCCGAGCGAGGCGAGAGGTTGAATGAGAGATGCAGGTCGAATGGGGCAGGAATGCCGAATGATAGTAATGCCGAGTGAAGGGCTTGGCCCTGTGAAGGGTTTGACCGAATGGCTTCTTCAGCCGAACGACTCAAGGCCGAACGATCTCCTGGATACCGGACGATCTCAAGCCGAGCATGCCGACTTCTCTGGGGAGCACTTGTGCCGAGTGAACTACGTTGAACGATGCTGGGACGCCGAACGATCTTCTGGAGGCCGAACGATCCTTTGCTTCTTCATGCCGAGTGTAATTCTGAATGGCCAAAAGTTTTCCGATGCCGAGTGCAACTCTGAATACTGAACGTTCTAGTTGCCTGGTCGATTTTCCAGGTAATATTTTGCCCCCCAAAGTAGGCCGTGTATTCGATAAGGTTGTGCTTTGTACTACAGGATTCGCGCAATGCCACCGAGTGCTTTGGATGCCGAACGTTCTTTGCCAAACGATACGAATGCCGAGCGATTCGAAGTAACCGATCGACACCGTTTTGACCGGCAGAACCGGTCAGAGTCTCTTCACCTTCTTCTTCTTCCCTATAAAGCCTGTCTTCTTCTTCCTCCTTTCTTTTTTCACCATCACCTTTCAACCCCGAATCTTCGAACCATCCTTGCAATCGGACTTCAAGTCTTGTTAAGCCTTCCTCAAGCTCGATCCACGAACTAGGTATAATCCCTTTGCCCAACTCCTTTCCACAAATTCGCATAGGACTAAGTCGTTGTCGAATAGGCTGTGTGGAGGAATCAAATTATGTCTCCAAGGCCGATCGTTGTGAGGTAGGGAGAGATGGTTCGGGACGAATGCTTCGTAGGGTTTATTTCGTTGTTTGAGAGGGACGTTGTGGTTCGACACGACCTCTGTGTATTAGATAAGGCCACAGGAAAGAGTTAGGTGGAGGAGAGGAAAATATGGAGGCCGTGCCGAGTGTTAAGACTTAGCATAACCTTGGTTCAGCACGGCATATTGTTGGCCGAACGATGGGTTTGGATGTGAGACAGTGTATAGGCCGGGTGTTGTTTCAGCATTATAGTATTTCGGCCGAGCGATACTCACCCAGTACAAACTGAAGGTGGGCCGAACGATGGTTGTAGGCCGAACAAGGACTTTGCCGAACATACTTAGGCCGGACAAACATTAATGCTGAACATACTGACATGCCGAACAAACATGAATGCCGAACATACTTAGGCCGGACAAACACCAATGCCAAACATACTGACATGCCGACCAAACTCAAATGCCGAACATACTGATATCTTGTCCAATTTCATAACCAAACTTTACTTGCTGTAACCGAATAACTTCTTTTAGCGTTTTCTTAACCTGGAATTGTAATTGCCATACATAAGGCTCTTGGAGACGGTCAGCGATGATGGTTTTCAGAGGCGGCGATTACAAGCTTAGTTTTATTCTAAATTCTTATACACGATTGAACGAACTAGTTCACACACCACGTAGGGGGATTATTCGTGATTTTAACTCTAACATTGGTCATTTTTCAAGTATAGTTCACGTAGGTGCTTAGTTGAATCCACTATTTATTCAAGATGTCTAAAAAATCCAGTTCCTCTACACTTTCCGACAAACCCGGGCCGTCTTCAAAGCAAACAGCTGCCGATACATCTGACCCGTCAGTTTCTCCCGCTCATGACTGGCCTCCTGATACCTTGGAGTCGTTGATCTTATTGGATAGCCCGGTTGACTCACAGGCTTCGAGGGTCACCGACGCCGCTCTTCAGCGGATATTTTTTATTCATGGTATCCCATTCTCCGACGTGTTAGTTCCGTCGGGGCACGACCGTCCACATCTGCCCCCAGTGGGATATACAGCGTGCAGCAAGTTCATGTGTTGGGTTTGCAGCGTACCACCGTTCAATCTATTTCTTCGAGATGTGCTGCGGTATCCTGACGTCGCCCCATCACAGCTACATCCAAATGGTCACGCCTTCATCTATGGCACGTACGTGCTCTTTATGGCCGTCTTCTCTAGGCCCCCAACCCCTGGCGATATTAGGTAAATATACATTACCAAAAAACGGGGAGACGGTCCATCTTACATATTTCTTGAGCCACATCAGAAGTGCCAAATTTTCACCAGCGCGTGGAGCAGCAAATTCGCCCAGTACAAACAGGAATGGTTTTACGTGCGCTGCCCACAGGGTTTTGCGAGGAGATGGGTTGAAGGAAGTAAGTCTTCTTCCTGAATTGATTTCCGTTCCCAATCGGTTTAAGCTTCTGCTAACTTATCGTTTCATCTTTTCAGATTCCATTCCACGTCCCGAGGGTCGAGGGAACTCTGATGCTGTCGAAGCCATTAGAGCCCTTCCTGTTGAGGAACGAGATTTCCGAGCCCTCATTTCCAATGAGTCATTATCAAGGTTCGGTCTGTTATCTCCTGGCCGCCGGATTAGTCTTCCTAAGGGTGCCTCGCTTCCCATACCCATACCCGCTAGAGGGAAAAAACTGCCTGAATCATCTATTCGCCCTTCTCTTGAAGTACCGGAAGAGGGGGAAATTACAAATGAGCCACCTCAAAAGCAAGGCGAGGATTTGGGCCCTGCGGTCGAAGTTCATGATATTGAAACGTCATCTTCCCCTTCGAAGGGGAAAAAGAAGCCGGCGTGCAAGTTGAGGAAGGAGAAGGTTGGCGGGACTTCCAAAGTTACGCCTATCCAGCCAGAGAAAGAGGATTCTTCATAGCGCGTTGAAAGTTCTCTGAAGGGCTTATCGAACCTCTCCATTCCAAACGACTTGTTCAACTATGATTTCAATGACCCGGAGTTGATTAAGTTTCGCTCACCCGCCAGGGGCGATGCGAGTGTCCCAGCCCCGAACCGAGGGGAAAAGACTCCCGTTAGCAAAGCCACTGGTCCGTCAGGGGGGAACACTAGGACACACATGGACACGTTCACTTCACTTTGCACCTACTTTTCTTTCATCATTTTGTTCCCTCGCTGATTCACTATTGTTTGAATTCTTTACAGGTGACATGAGGCGTTCGCACGGATATGACCGCCTTCGCGGTTCGTCGACTTTACGCCAATCCGGTCATGACTCAGGTCTCGAGAAGCGTTGAGACAGAGATAGCGACAGCGACCGAGATTATCATTCCCGGGACTCGTCATTCCGGAAGAAAACTCATTATCAGTCCAAACTCCACCGGGAGACCTCTTCTCATCAGGAGCGAAGCAATGAAAATTGCGGTCATAAGAGGTCGCATTCCGATGCTCCTCGGAACTAACACTCTGACTCCTCTTCTACCCGGCATTCCCGAGACTCTCATAAGAGGGACGAACTTTAAAAGCCGTCTCCTCCCGCTCCAGCGACAGGCCCGACAGTGTCGGAGAAACTGACCGAACTCAAGGCCAAATTTTCGAAGATTTTTTTTGATGAGCTAAAGTTTCTCCCAGGGATTCACCCTATACCCGAAGATGTTAAGCAAAATGCCATTGCCTGTACCAACGACGTCTATATTCAACATGACGCATTCGTTCATCTGGCTGAGAAGCTTTCTGAAGTCTCTGTGGAGCGCCAGCACGAAATTGACCGCCTAAAGATTGAAGCTATTCATGACAAGGATATCATTAAGGCCCAGGATGATAAGTTAACCACTTATAAGTCTGAGCTTGAGGTCGCCCGTCAGCGTGCTAAGGACACCGCCGAGGCTGTTTCCCGCCTTGAATTAACTCATAAGAAATAGCTTGATGAGCCAGTCCAACGGTGTGGTGCTCTAGCTTTGGAGAAGGACTCCGTTCAGAAGGAGCGGGACATACTCAGCCAACGGGTCAAGGAACTCGAAGAGCAACTCCATGAGGAGAAGAAAGAAAAATTGGCCGCCCAGGTTGAGGCACAACACTATTGCAATGAGATCGTCGCCACCCGGCTCCTAAAGGAGAAACTCGAGAATGATTTCTCCAAAGTCGAGGCACTAAAGAAAGAGGCTCGCGAGGAGGGCAAAAAGATGGCAACTGCCGACATCGACTCTCGCCTTGAGGCGGCCAGGGAGGAAGGTAGGGAAGAGATCAAGACTGAATTCGACCCGCTCATCGCTGAATTCAACGCCCGAGTTATCATGCATCGAGATCTAACTTTTTTGGGCGAGGGCTACCTTGAGTCTCTGATCGAGGCGTGGGAGACCCTGATTCAAATCAGGAAGGCCGAGAGCGGCGTCGAAGAGGTCGATGAGGAAGCTTGATTAAGGAGTTCTTGAAGGGAAAAGAACCTTCCGACCTATCAGCGGCTAAGGCCCTATACAGCAAAGGTTCCCCCTCGAGGAAAGGAAAGGAAGTGGTTATTGGTCCATCCGGTATCGTGCCCCCGGTTTGTGCGCCTACTCAGCCGGCTAGCCGACCGGTACTTGATCCCTTCAAGCAGCACCTTGACTACGACCCGAATTACCCTGGGCTTGGCGTTCATGTTCTATCTCCCATCCCGGAGGGTGAGACCCCTCTAACAACCGAGATTCCACGGGCACATGGTAAGCAACTTCTTTTCTTTATAGGGTCTCTGTGTTTTTCTAGAAGCTTTCGTGCTCTAACATTTGTTCTCTTGTGACTTTGTGCAGGTTGTTCTGACCCTGAGCCCACTCCGAGGAGCGATGTCGCCAAGGAGCTGGAGAAAGAAACGAGTAAGGCTGCTCGAGTTGGCGAGGGTCCTGGCCCAGATGCCCAAGTAATCGGGGCACTCGATGAAGGCAAGTCCGACTCTTCTTCCGAGAGTTTTGAAATAGAAATCACGGGCTCCTCTGAGCATGCATCTGAGCCGAGCATGAAGGAGCGGCTCGACAAAGAGAAGGAAGTGACAGCCAAAGTTAAGGCAGAGCCTCGGGATGTGGACCTGGATGACCCCTTGAACAAACCGTTGAAGGTCATCCTCCCTGGCGGGTCTAAGCCTATGTACGTTCCCCCTACATCTTCGGTCGTCACCCCTCCATCAGGGAAGGATTCCAAGGGTAAGCGCTCTGGGAGGGAATCATCCGGGAAGAAGTCAAAGAAACACAAGAAGTGACTATCGTCCACGTTCAACGAGAGTTAATTTAGGTCGTGTAATGATTTTTGCAGACTGTATAAATAGGCTGTCGACTCCGGACTTTGTAGCACTTTTGTAGCGAAAAGCTTTTCAGGAATAAAGTTCAGTTTCATTTTCTGTCTTTTCATAAGATTCTTGTCATTCAGCTTTCTTTGTGATTGTGATTGTGAGTAAAATCTGAACTACTGTGAATAACATAGACCTCCTGGTTCACCTTTACATAGCTTGGGAATTCTTTGGAGTTGTTCAATCTCCATTCTGTGCTTCATGTATTTAAAATATTTCCTAGCCCGCATGTCGGGGACTCGGCATATCCAAGCCATTTGTGTCATAGTTCATATTCAAGGGGCTTGGAGATCAGAATCACTTACATTCGAGTCCGCGCTCTGGGGACTTCAAGTAATCCAGTCCTCGTTCAGGGGACTTAGAGATTTTGGATCGTTTATAGTCGAGTCCGCATTTCGGGGACTTCGAGTACTCCAGTCCGCGCTCCGGGGACTTGGAGATTTTGAGTCGTTTATACTCGAGTCCGCACTCTGGGGACTTCGAGTACACCAATCCGCGCTCTGGGGACTTGGAGATTTTCAATCGTTTATACTCAAGCCCGCACTCAGGGGACTTCGAGTACTCCAGTCCACGCTACGGGGACTTGTAGATTTTAAGTCGTTTATACTCGAATCCGCATTCCGGGGACTTCGAGTACTCCAGTCCGCGCTCCGGAGACTTAGTGATTTTGAGTCGTTTATACTCGAGTCCGCACTCCGGGGACTTCGAGTACTCCAGTCCGCGCTCCGGGGACTTGGAGATTTAGATTCGTTTCGAGCCCGCACTCCGGGGACTTGGAGTACTCCAGTCAGCGCTCGAGGGACTTGGAGATTTTAAGTCATTTATACTCGAGTCCGCACTCCGGGGAATTCGAGTACTCCAGTCCGCGCTCCGAGGACTTCGAGATTTAGAATCGTTTATACTTGATCCCGCACTCCGGGGACTTGGAGTACTCCAGTCCGCGCTCCGGGGACTTGGAGATTTTAAGTCGTTTATACTCGAGTCCGCACTTCGGGGATTTCGAGTGCTCCAGTCCGCGCTCCGGGACTTGGAGATTTAGAATCGTTTAGACTCGAGCCCACACTCTGGGGACTTGGAGATTTAGAATCGTTTATACTCGAGTCCGCACTCTGGGGACTTCTAGTACTCCAGTCCGCACTCCGGGGACTTGGAGATTTAGAATCGTTTATACTCGAGTCCACACTCCGTGGACTTCGGGTACTCCAGTCCGCGTTCCGGGGACTTGGAGTTTTAGAATCGTTTATACTCGAGTCCGCACTCCGGGGACTCCGAGTACTCCAGTCCGCACTCCGGGGACTTGGAGATGTTAAGTTGTTTCTGGGCGTTCATACGCTAGTCAGAATATCATAATTTTTAGCCGCTTGTCACAGGAATTTCATACGCAGAGACATTAATCATTTATGAAAAAGGTGGCCTCAAGCCTTTATTAATGAGAGCAAGCTGAATTGTCTTATTACATGCCAAGGACTGGAAACATACTGGAAATAAGTGCAACTACTGCATAAAGGAAATAGATTAAGTGTAGTAACACCGCAATTGCTCACTGTTCCATGCTCGGGGGAGTGTCACACCATCGACGGTCGCTAGCTTGAAAGTTCCTTCTCCAAGCCTCCGTTCGACGACATATGGACCTTCCCATGCGGGGTTCATATGTGACGGGACTGGAAAAACTCGTTTCAAAACGAGATCTCCCACATCAAAGATTCTTGGTCGGACTTTCTCATTATAATATCTCGCGACCCGATGTCTATACGAGGCTGCTCTCAGATCAGTTTCTTCGCGTTTTTCATCGATAAAGTCCAATGATTCCAATAAGAGATCCTGGTTCGACGCGGGGTCGCAATGAGTCACCCGATGAGATGGAACTTCAAGTTCTACGGGTATGACGGCTTCCGTGCCGTACGCCAATGCGAATGGTGTGTGGCCAGTCGCGGTCTTGTGGGTAGTTCTATAGGCCCAAAGCGCTATCGGGAGTTCATCTACCCACTTGCCTCTAGCTTTTTCCAAACGCTTCTTCAATATGGACTTGATTATTTTGTTTACAGCTTCTACCTGCCCATTCACCTTCGGGTGAGAAACTGCTGCGAACCTTTTTCCATTGCCATACTTCTGACAAAATTCTTTGAATTCTTTGCTCTCGAATTGAGTCCCGTTATCTGTTATGATGGTCCGTGGAAGACCAAAGCGGCTTATGATATTTCGTACAATGAAATTAATGACTTTCTTGGTGGTGATCGTGGCCATAGGCTCTGCTTCAGCCCATTTGGTGAAATAATCGACTGCCACTATTGCATATTTTGCGCCGCCTTTGGCTAAGGGTAAAGAACCAATCAGGTCAATTACCCACTTGCAAATGTCCAGGGACTAACCATTTGCGTGAGTTCCGTCGGCGGGGCTCTCAGAATTTTCGCGTATATCTGGCATTTGTCACATTTCCTCACATAGTCTGCGGCGTCGCGGTTCACGGTTAGCCAATAGTATCCGTAGCGGAGGATTTTCTTTGCCAAAGTTTGCCCCCCGGTATGATCACCACACTCTCCCTCATGGACATCCTCCAGTACCCGTTTTATCTTGTCATGGGCCACGCACCGGAGTAAGGGGGTCGAGAATCCCCTGCGATACATTACTCCGTTCTGTATTACATAACGCGAGGCCTTACGAAGGACTTGGCGTCTTTCGCTCCTCTTCTCAGGCAAATCCCTATGTAGTAAGTACTGTTTGATCGCGGTCAACCACGATTCCCTTTCGAATTCTGTCTCCAAGACGAAATCTATCTCCATCATGTCTATACTTGGGGCAAGTAGGATCTTGATAGGGAACAATCCCATCTGCTGTGCATCGCCAGTGCTTGCGAACTTTGCTAACGAGTCAGCTTCTCTATTCTGTTCGCGTGGGACATGGGAGATGTCATAATATTCGAGACTTGCCAGTAATTCTCGAGTGCGAGCAAGGTAAGGAGCCAGCCTCTGCCCCTTTGCTTGATAGTCTCCCCGCACCTGATAAACTACCAGCTGTGAGTCACAGAAGATTTCGATTGACTTCACTCCCAACTTGATAACGAGTTTCAAGCGAGCAATCAATGCCTCATATTCGGCTTCGTTATTTGTTGCTGCAAATTCAAGCTTCAAAGCGTAGCATATTGATTGGTCCTCTGGGGTTATGAGGACGATACCTGCCCCCGAGCGATGGTCGTTAGATGCCCCATCGGTGTACATCTTCCATCGAACGGGAGGTGCGACCCTGTGTCCGCTCGGTTCATCTGGCAGAGTGAACTCGGCAATGAAGTCAGCTAGTGCTTGTCCTTGTATAGCCCTTCGTGGCAGGTAGGCAATGTCGAACTAACTCAACTCAATGTTCCATTTTAGCATCCTTCCGGAAGTTTCCGGTCGTTGGAGTACTTGTCGCAATGGTTTGTCAGTGTAGACACTGATCGAGTGTGCCTGGAAGTATGGACGAAGCTTGCGTGATGCAATCACCAAGCAATAGGCGAGTTTGTCAATCTTTGGATAGTTCCTTTCCGCCCCCGTCAGGCGTTTACCAACATAGTAAACTGGCCTTTGAACTCGGTCCTCCTCGCGGACCAGGGCTATGCTGATGGCATGTTGAGAGACCGCTAAGTATATGTACAACATCTCGTGGTCTACTGGTTTCGACAGCACCGGGGGACTCTCCAGGTGTCTTACCAGAGCCCGGAACGCTTCATCGCAGTCGGTGGTCCATTCGAAGTTTCTCTTTCCTTACTTTATAACTTCAAAGAACAGAATACACTTTTCTGTAGCTCTGGATATGAATCGACTCAGCGCAGCCACTTTTCCGTTCAAGCTTTGCACCTGTTTGATGGTTCTGGGTACTCGTATATCTCGGATGGCCTAGATCTTTCCAGGTTAGCTTCAATTCCTCGTGCATTTACAATGAAACCCAAGAATTTTCCTGATGCCACGCCGAACGAACATTTCAAAGGATTGATCTTCATCCTGAAGTGCCTCAGTATATCGAACATCTCTGCTAAGTCTCGGATGTGGTCGTTTGATTGTCGCGACTTCACAAGCATGTCATCCACGTAGACTTCCATCGTTTTTCCAATCTGATCTCTGAACATTCGATTTACCAAACGTTATTAAGTTGGTCCTGCATTCTTCAATCCGAAGGGCATTACTACGTAGCAATACAACCCGACGTTTGTGACAAAACTGGTGGGCTCTTGGTCCGAGATGTGCATCGGAATTTGATTATAGCCAGAGTACGCGTCCATAAATGATAGTAACTCGTGTCCGGCTGTTGAATCGACCAGTTGGTCGATCCTTGGTAGCGGAAAAATGTCCTTTGGGCAGGCTTTGTTTAAATCAGAGTAATCAACACAAGTTCTCCATTTCCCATTGGCTTTATTTACCAACACTGGGTTGGACACCCATTCAGGGTAGAGGGCGTCGCGGACGAACCCGTTGGTTTTGAGTTCGTCCACCTCCTCTTTGAGAGCTGCGGACCTCTCTGGATCCATGCCTCTCCTTTTCTGTTTCACGGGGACGTGTTTTGGGTCTATGTTTAACATATGACTCGCAATTGCAGGAGAAATCCCATACATATCAGAATGTGTCCAAGCAAACACATCAAGGTTCGCTCGGAGGAAGTCAATAAGGTTTTCAGCTGTCACGGGGTCTTGTCGTGATCCTATTTTTAGAACTTGTGATGGGTTGCTGTGGCTAAATGAGATGTCAATAGTTAGTTCAGCTGGTGTTGCATTCATTTCCCTGGGTTCCCCATCATCATCTCTCGGATCTAAGTCTCTATGGATCCGAGAATGTTGCCCGAGCCAGGGCTCGGGCGTTAGTTGTCAATCATCAGAATTTTGGATGCGGACAAAGCTATCCGCGACCTTTCCTTTCTCCCTACGCTGCGCTTCTCTGAGCTCAGCCACGTAGCATGCACGTCCGATTGCCTGATCACCATGCACTACTCCTACTCCTTTGTCTGTGGAAAACTTTAACGTCAAACACCACGAGGCCAAGGCTGCCCTGAAGTCTGCGAGGGCTGGTCGTCCCAGGAATTCGTTGTATGGTGAATCAACATCCAGCAGCACTATGAATGGCAGGATTCGCACTCTCCTGCATTCTCCTTGTCACAGTTCAACTGGTAACTCCACATATCCTATCGCGTCTGTTGCTGCACCGTTAAAGCCATGGATTCGGGCTTTAGATGGTTTCAAATCCTTAGTCTCCAGCTTCATTTGGTCATATGCTTTCTTGAAGATGATGTTAACGGAACTTCCGCAATCGATTAGAATTCTTCTTACAAATGCCGGTCCGATGGTCGTGGATATGACCATCGGATCGATAGTAGGGGCTTCCACCTTATCCGCATCTCTATTCCTGAATACAATATCGTCATTCATCGTGCACTGCTGCTTTGCGGGAGCTCCATCCTCCACATTTGAACAGCACTCATACTCCGTATGTCTCAGAGAATTAGCATATCGCTCCATCTCCTGCAAGTTTTTATCCGCAGGATGAGGTCCACCAGCAATTGTGTTAATAACCAATCTTCCCACAGTTCGAGTAGGTTGTTCTAGCTGGCGTGGAGCTGGTCTGCGTCCGGGGTCCGATGTCTCCTGTTTACTGTCTGGCGAGTCTCTGACAAATTCCTGTAGCTTCTTCTGCCTAATCAATTTCTCAATAGCGTCATGAAGATGCCTGCACTCGTCAGTGTTGTGTCCGTAGGACTCGTGAAAGCGGCAATACTTCCCAGTCCGCTTCTGCTCCTCTGTTGATTCCTTTGGGCATGGTTTTCTATATTGAAAAGTGTTGCAGGTCGACAAGTAGATGTTCTCAAGAGATGTATTCAGTGGAGTGTATTCGTTGTAGGTCGGGATTCTTGACTTCCATCTCCCCGTTTCCTTCTTCTTCTTTCCGGGGTCTCCGACTCCAGTTGCTTTAGACTGCCCGAGCTCGTTCTGGACGTTGGCTTGAGCTTTCTCAGGGTTATCCCCGGTTGTTTTCGCAGCGATGTTACTCTTTACAGATTCCTGAACGGGCCCCAGTGCCTTGTCTTTCCTTGTCCACCGAGCTTCCTCCCTCCTTATGAATTGATGGGCTTTCGAATAAAAACGTTCCAGCGTGGCTGGGGGCTTTCCTGCCAACAAATCTCTAAATTCAGAATCTGGATCCACTCCACGCATTACTGCCATCAACATTGCCTGATCGTTAGGATTGCTCACTTCAGTAGCGGCAACATGAAACCTCTACAAGTATGCTTTCAGTGATTCTCCTGGAACTTGGGTCACACTTGACATGGACATCACATTCTTAGGACGAGTGGTGTGAATCCTGAATTGTTCTATGAATTTTCTTGCTATTCGTTGAAGCTGGAGATTGACCGTGGAGGAAGTCGAGTGAACCACATGGTGGCGATTCCGGATAAAGTTATCGGGAAGCACCTGCACTTGGTTGCGTCGTTGGCTCTTGATGAATCCATCATCCATCCATACCTCATTACATGTTGTCTAGGGTCAGTTTTCCCTTCATAGGCAGAAATGGTGGGCATGTTAAACTTCCTTGGGTATTCAGCCTCTAGGATGGTATCTGTGAAGGGAGTATGACTCTTGGAAACTCCCCAATCTTCATTAGTCAATCCTTGGTATTCTTTCATCAGCTGCCTAACCATAGCTGTCAAGTTGGGGGTAGGTATGGAAGATGGAAGGTTGGGTTCTTTGGGATCTTGGTGAGTCTGGTGTCCAGCCTCTTCGCGAGCTTGATCCCTAGTCGATCGATTAGTGGCACCTGCTTGTGCACCTTCATCCTTGCGGCGTCTACGCCTAGGTGGTTCGTCAACTGAAGTCGAACTATCATCTTTTGAGCAAGGGGCAGGGCTACCTCCAGCATTCCGGTGCTGCTGCTCAGTAAGCTGAATCATGAGGTCAGCATTGGTCTGCATTTGCTCAGCAAGTTGCCTACTGCTTTCCCTAAGTTCTTTCATTAAGTCATTAAACACTGCTCGGGAAACAACTTCCGCTTGATTTTGGTCGGAGGGTCCTACGTCTCGAATCGCGTGTTGCTTGCTAGGACCATCTTGTTGTATGCTAGCAGTTTCATGGACATCTGCACTTTGAGAGGCCAATCTGGTTCGTAGTCTTCCCATGATAGAGTTGTTGGCTGTAACTCTGAGTAAAATCAACAGATGCCTTATGAATGATTATGGATCTCATTCGGGGGATTTACGCAATCCAGTAGCTACAAAGTAGATCCTAATAGCCTGAGAATTCAACTCTCAATGAAAGCACCAAAATGTTAGCACCAAAATTGGTCACTAACACTCTTAGAAAGATTGTGTAGAGAGAATAATGAAGAAAACAAACTGAAAAAGAGAAGAAAACATAAATTAAAATGCGGGAAGTATGAACACCAAATTTATAGTGGTTCGGCGCAGTGGCCTACGTCCACTTTGAAGCTGATCTTTATTTTCCACTTGATACTTGATTACTGATACAATCCATTCTTAAGTATTAGAATACAATTGCAAGGTAAAAGAAATAAGTCTTGAATGAGGATTCAATGTGGTAGAGTCTCCCCAGTGCTCTCTAAAATCTGATCCCGTTTTCTGTGCCCCTGCCTCTCTATTTATAGACGAAAGTGGGTTGGACCTCCCTGGTGGGCCAGGTGGCCGAATAACTTGGTCCAAGTAGTGTATGTACTGTACGTCGAACCAGAGAGGCCAGACAAGGCATGCCGAGCTGAACTCCTTGTGCCGAACGAAGCATGTCGAGTCTCCCCTCTTTAGGCCGAGCGAGGCGAGAGGTTGAATGAGAGATGCAGGTCCAATGGGGGCAGGAATGTCGAACGATAGTAATGTCGAGTGAAGGGCTTGGCCGAGTGAAGGTTTGACCGAATGGCTTCTTCAGCCAAACGACTCAAGGCCGAACGATCTCCTAGATACCGGACGATCTCAAGCCGAGCATGCTGACTTCTCTGCGGAGCACTTGTGCTGAGTGAACTACGCCGAACGATGCTGGGACACCGAACAATCTTTTGGAGGCCGAACGATCCTTTGCTTCTTCATGCCGAGTGTAATTCTGAATGGCCGAAAGTTTTCCGATGCCAAGTGCAACTCTGAATACCAAACGTTCTAGTTGCCTGGTCGATTTTCCAGGTAACATGGTGTAAATAAGAAAAAGCAGAGAAAGAAAAAAACAAACTAGAATCTTGCAGCGGAATGATAAAATATAATAATCAAATATACAGTTCATGAATCTGTTTTACAAAATATTTGATTAAACTTATACAACACGTATCAGAGTTACACATACTAGATAATATTAATAATAATGCGGCGGAACAAATGTGATGCAGTGGAATAAAATAAGTAATAGTATACAAATCTTTGTCTTCGTCCTCCAAAGATAAAGTCTTCGAAATCCTGAAATGCTAAGGCTGACCCGAGCGAATTGAAAAGACAAAACACTCGAGTCAGAACTAAAAGATCTTATGTAAGTTAAATCAACAGAAATAAATATGAGCGCAGTAACTTAAAAGATGCTCGGGATTCACATCTCCTAAGGATCCGTTAAACTATTTACTATATAGTAATATTTCGCTATTATAATAGTGTCTATAGTAAAATAAACTTACTTTAAAATAGCATTAAGGAGTGATCCAATATTATTTTTAACACATAATATATTCCCATAGTCTATACAGTAACGTAATCCCCCCGTACTGGGCGTCGTCAGAGGGCACTACATAGGTATGGTACAAAACAAAATCGTATAAGGCATGCTAGGTTAGGTGACACGGTACAACTAGGCAATGCCAGGGTAGATATATCAATTGCTATCAGGGATGGTGGTAACGCATAGCCACAGCTACCGCCTACCTCGAGCCATACCCTCATATAAAAAAAATTAAAAGTGGCTACCGAATCCATCCAAAAGTCAAAGTATAAAATCGAAGGGATGTGTCCGATCAAAGGTGTTATCTCATTGGCCCGAGAATCGCTCCTGTTTTAGCCACCTTATGCCAACTCATGGGAGTCGGGTCCACGTATTTACCTCAAAGGAAACGCCGCCACCATCCTACTTCATTCTAGAATCTCCACCGCGTGCACGGTTGTTAAAGTGGTTTTTGGAGTTGGCAGAGAGTATGACAACTTTCGATCCCGGTCTCTTTAACAACCAACCGTTATTATAACACCGCGGCCTTTTCAAAATAGTTTATCCTTTTAAAACCAGAATATAATATACATTTCAAAACCATAAAATTACAATATCATTTCTTCTTTAAAAAAACCAAATCAATATGAAATCATTTTCAAATATATCTTTTTCTAGAACCATAACATTTCAAGTTATAATATTTCGAAACCAAATACGGGAAATATAGCCTTCCAAAACATAAACTTTGAATTTCATAACTTTGAAATATAACTACACCACTTAAATGGTTTAAATATTAAATTACTTTATAAAATAAAATAGCTTCTTCCCCTTCACAAATCAATTCCAAATATAGGTTTAAATTCCCAAATAAACCAATTTAATTTCCATATATTTCAAAGCTTTAATTATCCCACCATTTCAATACTTATTCTTTGGAAATTTCATATATATCAATTCCAACTCCTATTATTTAGATTTTAAATATTTTACATAATAAATCCATTTTCATGTAAACAAACTCAAATTTCAAATAACTAAATATTTTCTTTAATTCATTTATACTTGAAATAATAAGTTAATTCACCTAGACCCAAAATCAAGTTATAATAATCTCAATTTAATAAATTTCACATCAACCTTTTATAGTTTAATTCTAAGAAAAATTTCCATTTCAAATAAATCTTCGATTTATGTCCCAACCTTAATTTATTTAAATCATTATACTCTCTATATTAAATAGAATTACTTACTCATATTTATTTTAACAAGATCAAACTCTATTAATGAACTTAATTTTTATTGACAACTCATACATAGCTTAAATTCAAGCATTCAACTTTATATAAAATATTATTTATAAAATCTCAAAAATCAATATTCATTAAACCATATTATATAAAATAATCAAACTTAACTATTGGGCTTATTTTGTATTTCAAAGCATACTATATATAGCTAGAATCAAGAATAAATTTGATGTTTATATAACGTCAAAATCAATATTTATATAACCCGTATATTTCTCTACAAAACCGTAGAAATCATTTCAAAAATCATTTCAATTTTTTTTTATGTACATAGACCGTTCTGTCTGTATATAATTTTCTACCCTATGGTCAAGTGATACGAATATTTATCATTTCAATCCGTAATTTAAAATAAAAATTACGGTTATATATCATTTCAAACCGCAATCCCGAATGAAATGAAGTGCATAACAATTTGCAGTTTATAACGATATAAAATACAACATCCATTCATCCAATCACAATCATCAGCCATTAATCATAATCATCGTCCAATTCAATCAATAACATCAATATATAACGGATAATAAACAACATGTATCAACTAGCAGTTTATATTCAAAAATAAATTAAATGAAAATTTAACTTGCAGTTTATATGCAATAAATAAATTTGATGCCAAAATTTATTCAAAATAAATGCAATTTAACCGAGATGATGATTAAATATATGCCAAATAGCTATAAATAGATTTCAAATCACATCATAAATAAATTTAATAAACATAAGAAATTTTAGAAGTTGTGAGTGGGTTAAAACACTCACCAATTTAAATTGAATTCAAATCCAATTTAAACCCAAAAATTCAACAGCCTCAGAATCTGTCCAAACCAGCGTCAAAATCTCTAGAAATAAAATACGATCATAACGCAAGAAACCGCGCGTAAATTCGAGGTTGTATGAGAAAGTTATGATTATTGAACGAACTGAAATCAAAATTGGAATAAAGTAAAAAAAATAAAAAAAGCAAACCGAACATTTGCCATGTCATACCTTCTTCCAAGCTCACAACGCAAGCCGATCGAACCCAATACCGTGCCTTTTGACCCATCTTTGATCGCCGATCGCCATTCCTACGTCACGAATCACGGCCTCCAACCACTACATCGAGTTCGGCAACTCCGGTCGAACCTCCTTGGGTTGCGCGGCCTCTGTTGGTTAGCCGCCGTCGCCTCCCAAAACTAGGGTTTCGAACCCTAGTTGATCTTTTCCGACCACCACGCTTCGATTCAAGTCAAGCGACCACCACCATCTCAAAGCCCATGACGAGATGTACAATACCCAATTTTCAATTTCGCCGATTGACGTCGAAATCAAAAACGCCCAATTCGACTTTGACCGCAATTTCTGATCAATCTGGTCACTGTCTCGATAAACCGAAATGCTCAGACTGACCCGAGCGAATTGAAAAGACAAAACACTCGAGTCAAAACTAAAAGATCTTATGTAAGCTAAATCAACAGTAAATAAGTATGAGTACAACAACGTCAGAGATGTTTACGGGGTTTGACATCTCCTATCCAGTGTCTAATGTGAGTGAAATAACTTAGGAGAAGTTCGGGATTTCTGTAACAACCCGGATATTTTAACGTTTTTAAATTAATTTAATTAACCGAATTTCCGTGAAATTTAATAAAAATATAAAAATAAAATTTTGAAATATAAATTTGATATTTGGAATGCGTCTAATTAAATATAGCAAGTGGTAACTTTTCGTCTGAAAATATGAAAGTTTATTTCGTGCGTAAATTTACTTCAATTTAATCAGTTAAAAAGCAATGAAAATAAAACGTTTTCGAATTCCAAATATTTTTATATAGATAAATTCTAAACATCTTCTGAGCAAGCCGTCAGTTTGTCGGTTTTTCAAATTCGGACATCTTTAGCTCCGTCGATCTTATTTTTCTACGTTTTTCTTGCATTTTCCGCTATTAGAAAATTTTGAATTTTTATAATTCAATCTTACCACTGATATCCGTATGCCGTTTTGATCGTCTCGTCGTGCTGATCTTTACGGTGTACTCAATTTTCAAATTCGGAGTCCGGTGTACGTTGCACGTTGCTTAATGCCTACCGTACCGGTTCCGTATCAGCCTTTTTGGGTTCTTGTGTCTTTTCCCTTTCCACCGTTAGATCCAATAGCCACCGACTATTAATTTCTTTGAATTCAGCACTGTGACTTTTAGGTTCACTAGCTTTTGATTTTTTCAATTGCGCATTGATACGTTCAGTGTGCATTTTTGTATTATGAAACCATTGTGCATTCTTCATCTTCAAATTTCTCACTGCATGTGAATCATTTATTTTGCCAAAACTATCACAGTATCTTCTATTTTGGTCTACGTTGAAAGAAAGAAACACTTCTTCATTTTTGAGTTTACTATGAAATTTATATACAAGTTAGATAAAAAAAAACTTCTCAAACCTGCTGCTCACGTCTCTTCCTCCTTCATTGGAGAAACCTGCCCTTCTTTTTTTTACCATGCTCCTTCAAAAAAAAAAGAAAGAAAAGAAAGAAAGAACAAACAAATCCGTGACCCAAGCATGGCCACCCGAGCTCGAAGCTCCACCCTCCAGCGGCCTGCAACCCGAACAACCGAACCATCCCCGATGCCACACCACCGCGTCAGTCGCCCTCCACTTCAGCTGATCAACCACCCCAAACCCGTATTCCACCCTACCTCCACCTGCTTCTCCTACTTGAAGCCTCAAACCTCCGAGCTTCTTCCGCCAATCCGTGACCCAAGCGCCGAGCTCGACCCCAAGCCATCGCCTCTGACCTGACACCACCTGGCGCGCGAGCAAGCCCCACCTCTTCGCCTCTTGTTGGGTGCATTTCCACCACAACCGAACCAAGAAGAAGGAAGATACCACTGAACCAACTCACCTCTAGGCACTGCCGAACCAACTCACCCCTAAGATACCACCGAACCAACTCACCCCTAAGGCACTGCCGAACCAACTCACCTCTAGGCACTGTCGAACCACTCACCACCAGACCAAGCTACGCCCTTACCACCGAACCAACTCCTTTCCCAAGCACTACCGGTCCAACACACTTTCTATACATAGCGGAGTCAAACTCCAACCAACCATTACCGGATCACTCAACACCGGACCAAGTCCACCCGAATCATGGTGTTCCAGACCAACTTTACCAGGCCAGATTGCATCAGCCCAGGCCCACTAGCTGCTATATACATCCAGGACCCCTGCCCTCAGCCTCACTCTATAAATAGAGTGGCATGTGTACAACAATAGCGAACAAGTTTGAGATCTCAAGCACCGACAGAACTTTCAAACAACTTTCAAATACTTGTAATCAAAGCTTTGTACTTGTAACCTGAAAAGTAAAGGAGAATAACATATAAAGTGGACGTAGGCACATTCTGGCCAAACCACTATAAATCTGTGTGTCTTTTACAGTTTAGTCCATCTATTTTATATATTTGCATAAATCACCCAAATCACTAAGAACAACGCATAATCAACTAAATCATACGATTTGGAGGTGTTTGCCCATTTTTGGTGCAATATTTTTGGTGCTTTCACCGAGAACTCGAGCTAGAAGCTTCAGCTTCTCCCACTCAACCTTCTTCCCAACAATATCACTCATTGCTTGGAAAACATGCCTCCCATGAAGAGGAAAGATGCTAGCAAAGGAAAGAACATCGCAACTAGAAGTATCCCAGATCCAGTGATCAGAGATCAAGAGAATCGTCCTGTTCCAACAGCAAATGGAAATTAGGCAAATCCGACAGTCCCTGCTACGGAACAACCAATTACTAGGGCAGATCTGGACAGGGTTGTGGCTAAAGTAATTAACTGCTTCGCATCTCAACAAGAAGCCTTGGTGGACCAACTCATGTCACGCTTAAGGGATGCTGAAGAATCCAACCGCAACACCGAACCATGGGGTGAGTCGTAGTCTGGAGGATCTGGGAGGCGACAAAGATCTTTCTTCTTCGAAGAGGCTAACAACAGAAACAACAATGGTAGGAGCCGAGCCCAGACTCAGCCCGAATTCCGACCCGAGGGAACACTTGGAACCGAACCCAACGGGGGAGGTACCAGGCAGGGGTCTGATATGGCTGAGCCTGTCATGCTACCTAACCATGGGAACACCAATGGACGGGGCTGAGCTGGTGTCCAGCCCGAAGTTGGACCCGAGGGAATGCTTAGGACAGAGCCCAGCAAGGAAAGATCGGGGCAAGGGCCAACTGCGGCTGACCCCAGCATGCTCCCAGAAGACCGAAGACCGCCATCAGAGAATGTTAGGAGTAATAGACGACACCATCCCTACAGGTCATCTGGACGGAATCAATCCCGTAGAGAAGAACCAAACTCATTTCTATCTGCTCCAAGTTCTGATGAAAGGATGGCGTGATTGTTCAGAGAGTGCATCCAACGGGACCAAAGTGATCAGGGGATAGGCGCTAGGGTAACCAGCCCCTTCACCCGCAATATCGAAACTACCATCAGCCCCCGGGAATGGAAAATGCCAACAATGGAACCTTACAAGGGAATCTCTGACCCCCGTTGTACACTTGCAGAGATACACACAGCATATGCTCATGAGCGGAGCAACAGAAGGAGTGTTGTGTAAATGCTTCCCACTATTCTTGGCAGATCTAGCTACCTCCTGGTTCTGCCATCTACCCCAAGGATCCATCAGCTCATGGGAAATGCTGAAAGAAAAGTTCATCAGCCAGTTCCGCATTCATGTGGAACAACCCAAGGACGCTTATTCCCTATCTAATATCAAACAGAAGCCCGGAGAGACAGTGCAACAATATCTAACCCGATTCAACGCCGCAGCGACCGCAGTCCAAGATGCCGATGAGAAACTCATCCTAATGGCTCTTTGTAGTGGCGTACACCCGATACCAAGTTTGCTAGAAGATTAATGAAAGAAAAACCAGCTACCTTACCCGATTTCTTCCATGAAGCCGGAAAGTATATGAGACTTGAAGACGCTGCCACCGAAAGGCAGACAGGCAACAAGCCAAGGCAGCTCATGGCAACGCACCCGCTGCAGCAAAGGACGTCAGAAGAAATGACTCTCGAGACAATGCTGGGGCAGGAAGGGAGAAAAACGCCTATATCGGGCAGGACCAAGATTTGACGCTTACACTCCTTTGAATGAAACAATCGAAAACATCTTCCTGGACATACAAGACGAGCTTAAATACAAACGCCCCCTGTACAAGAAGGAATCAGATCACGCAATTAAGTCTGAAATTCTGCCGTTTCCACGAATCCCATGGTCATGATACCAATGAATGCCATCATCTCCGGGACCTGATTGAAGAACACATCAGAAGGAAGAGATTGGAACACTATGTAAAGGGTCAGGACAGGACTCCAGCTCCTGCCAAGGAGAACCCAGGACAACTCCACCCAAAGACAGGCGGAACAAATCGCAACACCAGCAGTTCCAATAAAGAGAAGACAGTGGTCCATACAATATCGGTAGGACCACACATCGCCGACAGAAGCTGGGCAGAAATGGAAAGTCACTTAGAAACAATGAAGACTGCATCACTTCCGTCATGGAAGAACACCGGTCGAAGCGGAAAGAGAATAATGACATCACATTCAGTAGGCAAGACCTAGAAGGAAGGCACTACCCTCACATGGATCCTATGGTCATCTCTGCCTGGTTCGGCCCAGCCGAAGTTTTTCGAATTCTGGTACATATTGGAAGCTCCGTAAACATTCTATTCAAGCATGGTTTCGACAAAATGAAGCTGTCAATGAAGGATGTGTCTCCCTGCAACAAACAACTACACGGTTTCACTGAATATGCGAAGATGCCCCTCGGGCAATTGGACCTCTTTGTTGAAATAGGAAGTCATCCCCGCTCGGTTGTGCGGAAACAAACATTTGTGCTAATAGATAACCACTCGGCCTACAACGCCTTTTTAGGAAGACCAGCCTTGTCCGACTTACAGATTGTCCTGGCCCCTTGGTGCATGAAGATGAAATTTCCGACAGATAATGGGATAGGGGAAGTAGAAGGAAATCAAGACGCTGCTCGAGATTGCTATGTAACTGAACTTCGCAATAACCGCAGAAAGGATAAAGGGAAGAATGCAGAGACTACTCTCTGCAAGAAAAACTTGGAAGCATAGCAACTAAAGAAACCCCTTCTCTTCGATATACCAGTGATCCTTTCAATGAATTAGACCCCAGGGACAAAGAGGAGGAGGCTACCGCTGAGCCTGCAGAGGCTATGAAATTTGTATCTGTAGACAAACATGACCCAAGTAGACTGCTAAGAGTCGGGTCTCAGTTAAGACCAGAGTTGAAGGATCAACTGCTCGATTTTCTTTGCCACAATTTGGATGTCTTTGCATGGACGCACGCTGACATGACTGGAATCTCCCCAGACGTAGCATGCCACGTACTAAACATCGATCCCACCAAGGTGCCAATAAAGCAGAAAAAGAGAAGCATGGGGGCAGAACGATCAGCAGCCCTCGAGGACGAAGTAAAGAACCTACTTGCCAATAACTTCATACGAGAAGCCATCTACCCAGAATGGATTGCCAACCCTGTACTGGTAAAGAAGGCTAATGGGAAGCGGCGAACCTGCATTGACTTCTCCAACTTAAATGACGCTTGCCCGAAGGATTGTTTTCCACTCCCCCGAATCGATCAACTCGTGGACAGCACAGCCGAACATGAACTCTTATCTTTTATGGACGCATACTCAGGATATAAACAGATTCCTATGCACACCCCCGATCAAGACCACACTAGTTTCATCATTGACCGGGGATTGTACTGCTACAGAGTAATGCCTTTTGGACTTAAAAACGCCGGAGCTACTTATCAGCGCCTCGTCAACAAGATGTTTGCAGAACTAATAGGACGAACTATGGAAGTTTATGTGGATGACATGCTGGTAAAATCGAGGAAAGCCAACGATCATGTAAGCCACCTGGACGAGATGTTTCAAGTACTTCGCCAATATGGAATGAAGCTGAATCCTCTAAAGTGCTCCTTCGGAGCATCGTCGGGAAAGTTCTTGGGATTCATCGTCCATGCCAGGGGGATTGAAGCAAACCCTGAACAAGTCTGAGCCCTGAAAGATATCAGGATACCTTCTGCTCGAAAAGAAATGCAAAGCCTGAATGGGAAGGTAGCCGCCCTAAGCAGATTCATCTCTAAAGCAACCGACAAATGCATCCCTTTCTTCAAAGCCCTAAAGAAAGACAAAGGAAAGTTCGAATGGATTGACGAATGCTCGATAGCCTTCCTTAACCTAATCGAACACCTCCAGAGACCACCAGTACTCTCAACTCCAAATGAAGGAGAAGAACTATACCTATACCTTGCTGTATGGTCCCATGCTCTAAGCGCCGCTTTGGTGAGAGAAGACAACTGCACGCAGCGGCCCGTATACTTTGTAAGCAAGAGATTTACAGGGGCAGAAGCCAGATACCCTAAACTTGAGAAGCTAGCATACTGTTTGCTAATCACGTCACGGAAACTGCGACACTATTTCCAATCTCATTCCATCAGAGTTTTAAC
Organism: Allium cepa; assembly: GCA_030765085.1. NCBI lineage: Eukaryota > Viridiplantae > Streptophyta > Magnoliopsida > Asparagales > Amaryllidaceae > Allium > Allium cepa. The sequence continues at coordinate 826,583,452 of CM060934.1, forward strand.
CGATCAACCGCTAAGGCAGGTACTCCATCGCCCCGACACTTCTGGGCGACTACTTAAATGGTGCATTGAACTGAGTCAATATGATATCACCTACCATCCTCGCACCGCCATCAAGGGACAAGCCATGGCCGATTTCATTGCCGAAATCACTAACAATGAAGGTAAAGATCAATCTGAAATAACAAAAGATATCAAGTGGAATCTCTTTGTAGATGGAGCACCAAACGAACAAGGCTCGGGGGCAGGTATTGTGATAATCACCCCCAGGGGAAGGAAGCTGCACTATGCCCTAAGGTTGGAATTCGCTGCCACCAACAACGATGCAGAATATGAAGCAGTAATAGCAGGATTAGAACTTGCCTTAGAATTTGGAGTCGGTTCTTTATGTCTTCATAGTGATTCTCGACTTATCGTAAACCAAGTAATAGGAGAGTTTCAGACTCGAGGGGAACGACTCACAGCGTATCTAAAGAAGACCAAGCTGCTGCTCGATCAATTGAATCACTATTTAATCAAACACATTCCTTGAGAAGAGAATCGAGAGGCCGATGAACTGGCAAAGCAAGCTAGCATGAAGAACAACACCATTTCCGAAACAATAACCATCTCGAAACAACTAGCCCCAAGTTTCGAGCAAGAAGATCTGATAGCTGCAATCGAAGAAGAAACTTGGATGACTCCTATCCGGAAATACTTACAAGATGGCACACTGCCCGACGGGCGTAACGAAGTTAAGAAAATCTTGAGGGAAGCTTCCCGCTACACAATACAAGAAGGCATCCTCTATCGGCGCGGCTTCTCTAACCCCTTATTAAGGTGTGTCGTTGGAAGGGAAGCCAAGGAAATCTTATCCAACATCCATCAAGGAAGTTGCGGAGATCATACTGGTGGACAGACTCTGGCAAAGAAGACGCTCCGATATGGATATTACTGGCCCACTTTAAACAAAGATGCCTTAGACTTCGTCAAAAGATGCGACAGATGTCAGAAATTTGCTAAGATTCCCCGACTACCAACAAATGAGATTACTCAAATGACCGGCCCTTGGCCCTTTGCAGTATGGGGAATTGACTTGATTGTCGAACTGCCAATGGGCCGAGGCGGAGCCAAATATGCTATAGTGGTCGTCGACTATTTCACCAAATGGGTGGAAGCGGAACCTCTAAATAAAATATCTTCGGCAAAAGTTGTTAACTTCTTGATCAAAAATGTTCTATGCAGGTACGGGGTTCCACTCAAAATCATATCGGACAATGGACTTCAGTTTGACAACGAGGAGTTCGCCGACTGGTGCCAAGAGCACGGAATTCACAAAAGCTTCTCATCTGTGGCTTATCCCTAGGCAAATGGGCAAGTCGAAGCTGTCAACAAAATTCTTAAAACTCTAATCAAGAAGAAGCTTGAAAAGTCATAAGGCGCTTGGGTGGATGAACTTCCTATGGCACTTTGGGCCTACCGCACGTCTTTCAGAACATCAACAGGGCATACTCCTTTCTCTATGGCATACGGATCGGAGGCCATGCTCTCAGTTGAAACTGTAGTGCCATCCTACCGTAGGATCCACTACAACCCAGAAGAGAACGAAGAACTCCTCCATATGTCTTTGGATCTAATCGAAGAAAGAAGAAATGATGCAGCACTCAAAGCAGCAGCTCACAAGCAAAAAGTGGAAGCACAATACAACTCCAAAGTCAAGCATCGCAGCTTGCAAGAAGGAGATCTTGTTCTCAAGCGAATCTTCCCGCGCCTCGGAGCACTAGATCCAATCTGGGACGGACCATATGTAATTCATAAAGATCTCCACAACGGAGCTTATATTTTGTCAACAATAGACGGAGAGGTGTTCCAGAGGGCATGGAACATCTAACACCTTCGTCGATACTTTTCTTAACTTGTACTGCCCATATAAAGTGAATTAACAAAGAGAATCAGTAGACGTAGACATTTTCGTGCCGAACCACTTAAAAAACTTGTCTCTTTTTTAACTTGCTCCTTTATATCTTGGCTACTTGCTGAGCTTTATCCTTTTCTGTTGGACAAAATCCTGTGTAGATGGCATCTCCATTCAGGGCATCACAGCACAACTTCACCTGGACAAAATCTAACAGGTATTATACGAATCTATGCCCTCGCCAATGAGACACTTTTGCTCCAGCATCCCTCTGCTGCGGGTTAACTCATTGCTCGTGACGGCCCTTAAAGCCAACTTTAATAAGCCGATTATAAGCCGCCGAGAAGGCCAGTCATGGCCTAGGAAGCTCATTACGGCGTTCGGCTCGCCGGCAACCGTGAACCGATTATAAGCCCCAACATAAGGTGTGGCCAGCCGGGGGCAGTTCACAGTTGACGATCGGCACCCGCGCTAGCCGGCCACGGTAAATCGAATAATACCTACGATTACGGGCCATAATGGCCCGGGTAGTTACCATGCACGACCCCGGCTCCGATGTGTCTTAAGTACGGCTGTGGTAAAAAAGAAAAACTCCCTGCGGAGGCGTAAGATGGGTGAAATATCTCCAAGACCCACAGCTAGGGAAAGTGACTACCAAGCCCGTTTGCCATGAACTTAAGCGCGTCGAAGGCCTTCCGTGATTGGAAGTTTTACTATTTCTTATATTTTCATTTTATTTATAGAAACTTTCCTCCTATCCTCTATAACGATCACTAAAGTACAGGACACAAAATAGGAGACACTTGCTAATGGGAATAAGAACTCACAGCTGGATGGCAGGTCATTCAGCTGCATTCCATATTCGATTACATAAGGCATTCAAAGCTACCGTCTACCGCTAAAACTTGAAGGGCGGTACTTTCTTCTCTTGTACATAAATATGTAACTATAATTTATTCGCACATCACACTAACATTGCAAGACATGAAATTATATTTTAAGCAAGAACTTAGCGTCAAACACAATTGAATCACTAACACATGTACAGCTATATTTTATGCAACACATCAAAATAGCGACAACATTCAAACATGACAAAATCATCTTATGTTATAAAGTTACATGCCAAAAATCAAGTTGTTCGTTACATAATCACAGCCTGAAAATTACATTAATGTTTTAAGACTAACATAGACAGCAATGTCAAGTAAACTGAAAAATGTCCAGATCAAGCCGAGGAGCCGACTGCATCGGGGCTTCTCCTCTGTCCTGTTGGCCCTCCGAGGTCTACTTAGCCGCCGGATCAGAACTCCCAACATGCTAACCAGAGGTAGTTGGCGCTTCAGAGGTCCCACCTGTCCAATTCAGGAGAAGAATTCATTGAATAAACAATAAGCAACCAAGCTATGAAAATGCTAAAAAGGAAGACTTACCAGCATCTGTTCCTTGATTATCATCCCCCAACTGCACACCTACCTCCTCAGCAGCGAGCAGCCGCATGCCCTCCTTTACCGCCACTTTCTCCTCCTTAATGAATTGGGCCGTAACCACATCCATTCTGAAGGCCATGCCACCCTCCTTATCCGCATCAGCCTTGGCCTCCTCCAGAGCCCGGAGATAAATCCTGGCCATGATCCGGGGATAATCATCCATCCAGGATAAGTTGCCCTACTTCCAAGTGCAGAAATACATGTCCTAGAGCATCTCATCCATCATCCCCTTGTGAGTGAAATGTTTACGGGGTTTGACATCTCCTATCCAGTATCTAATGTGAGTGAAATAACTTAGGAGAAGTTCGGGATTTCTCTAACAACCCGGATATTTTAACGGTTTTAAATTAATTTAATTAACCGAGTTTGTGTGAAATTTAATAAAAATATAAAAATAAAATTTTGAAATATAAATTTGATATTTGGAATGCATCTAATTAAATATAGCAACTGGTAAATTTTCGTCCGAAAATATGAAAGTTTATTTCGTGCGTAAATTTACTTCAATTTAATCAATTAAAAAGCGATGAAAATAAAACGTTTTCGAAACCCAAATATTTTTATATAGAAAAATTCTAAACCATCTTCTGAGCAAGCCGTCAGTTTGTCTTTTTTTTTAATCCGGACATCTTTAGCTCCGTGGATCTTATTTTTCTGCGTTTTTCTTGCATTTTCCGCTATTAGAAAATTTCGAATTTTTATAATTCAATCTTACCACTGATATCCGTATGCCATTTTGATCGTCTCGTCGTGCTGATCTTTACGGTGTACTCGATTTTAAAATTCAGAGTCCGGTGTTCGTTGCACGTCGCTTAATGCCTACCGTACCGGTTCCGTATCAGCCTTTTTGGGTTCTTGTGTATTTTCCCTTTCCACCGTTAGATCCAATAGCCACCGACTATTAATTTCTTTGAATTCAACACCGTGACTTTTAGGTTCACTAGCTTTTGATTTTTCCAATTGCGCATCGATACGTTCAGTGTGCATTTTTGTATTATGAAACCATTGTGCATTCTTCATCTTCAAATTTCTCACTGCATGCGAATCATTTATCTTGCCAAAACTATCACAGTCTCTTCTATTTTGGTCTACGTTGAAAGAAAGAAACACTTCTTCATTTTTGAGTTTACTATGAAATTTATATACAAGTTAGATAAAAAAGAACTTCTCAAACCTGCTGCTCACGTCTTTTCCTCCTTCATTGGAGAAACCTGCCCTTTTTTTTTATCACACTCCTTCAAAAAAAAGAAAAAAAGAAAGAAAGAAAAAACAAATCCATGACCCAAGCATGGCCACCCGAGCTCGAAGCTCCGCCCTCCAGCGGCCAGCAACCGAACAGTCGACCCATCCCCGATGCCACACCACCGCGTCAGTCGCCCTCCACTTCAGCTGATCAACCACCCCAAACCCGTGTTCCACCCTACCTCCACCTGCTTCGCCCACTTGAAGCCTCAAGCCTCCAAGCTTCTTCCTCCAATCCGTGACCCAAGCGCCGAGCTCGACCCCAAGCCATCGCCTTTGACCTGACACCACCTGGCGCGCGAGCAAGCCCCACCTCTTCGCCTCTAACTTTCCAACACCGTGCCTCCCTCTCTCTCTGCCACTGCCTGATGAACACGGACGTACCGCCCATTCAAATTCCCGATCACCATCTCATTCGCCACATCACCGAGTCTTCACACGCATGCAGATCTATGATATGCGTAAGTCTATAAATATGTATTGGAGCACTATTAGTTTATATGTAGGTTATTTCATTGATAAAGTGGGTATGTCAGTATATATTCTAGTGTTTTATATAACGGCTTACATATATATGATTTAGAAAACTGTTAACTTTGAGTATTAAAAATTCGATTTATAAATATACGTACAAGTTTGTGTATATTTGTACAATTTATTTACATTGCAAATTTATGTTAATATCTGAAATAGCTTCATAACAGTTAGTATATAAGTATACTTTTGAGTCTGCATTTATACATATATCGTTAATATAAATTTGTAAAGATTATAAGTTGTATGTATCTGCCTATATAGGTTATATATGTATAGTGTGAGTGTCAGGTTAGTATTTAAATTTGTTAGACCTTTATTATACATAAAAGTTTGTCCAGTAACTTGCATTCCACTATATGTGTTTTGTTAATAAGATCTGATTATCTAATTGTACAGTTATATTAGCAATTTTTATCTATTCTATTAGTTTACCTATAATATATTTAAAGTATATTTACAAATATGGACGTGTTTATGTAAGTATAATACCTATTGTTATTTGTATTATAATATGTAAGTTACGTATATTATATATACACTGTACATGTATACTTTGCGTCTTTATCAAGGGTTTATATAAATATTGTTTTATAGTATACAATTTGGGTCCTTAAATTTATGGCTGATGTACTATTATATTAATTATAGAATGTATATAGTAGTAAAATATTATCTTGTTAGATTTTATCTATATATAATAGGCAAAGAATAGTATGTTTGAACAAGATTTACGTCGATTTGTTGAAAGTAATGATTTATTAATTAGATTTTTCCTTCATTTCAAAATAATTATATTTTAAGAATAATGTTTTAAGTACATATACACATATAATTTCTGCTCCCATCGAAATTGATTTGGTTCACATCGATTTCCCATTATCATCTTTGTTCGTCGTGTCTGTCTTCTTCATCGAATCGTGTCCATTCAGCGTTGCTTTGGAAATTGTAGCTCATCTCTTTGTCAAGTCTGTCTAACCTCGGAAGGTGAGTAATCACTCACGGTTAATAGTCTTTTATTTATTAAATTTGGTTTCAATTGAAACGAAAATTGAAATATGCTGTTGCTAATTATTTACACTGTTATATGTATGTTATCACCTGTATCAGTTCACCTGTGACATCTGACACCATTATCTGTTAATTATATGATGATAAATCTCGTTTTGATGGATAAGTGATTGATTGTGTGTTGTTTATATTGGATGTTAATTTGTAATGTATAAAGATGAAAATTATGCAATTATATTTGACGTTGGATGGTTAAAATTTTGAATCGATGTATGAGTTGAATTTGATTAGTTAAATTTGTATAATATGACCCCTTTAAATGTTAAATTAATTGACATGTAGGATTGATTAACTACACCTTGAACCATTGAATGTATGTTGTTTAAATCGATGAAACTTAAATTGAAATTGAACAACAAGTGAAAAACCGTAATGTAATAATCTTTAGTCTACATGAATGATAGTGTAGATTCTATAAATAATTATATTAATTTGCACAAACAACAATGTGAATTAATACGGTTATTTCGGGATTATTCGAATTAATTATTGGATTTTTATTGATCGTTGTTCTTGTTTGTTTATTTACTTTGACACCATCCCAGTTATCACACTATGAGTTCCCTTTATTATGCTTGATCTTGAATTGAATTTGGAATCGGGTTGAAATGATATATACCCAAATGAACTTGACTTGGGATAGAGAATTAAATAAAATCCGATTGGTCAATAAATTGATTTAAAAATGAAATAATGATTTTATCCGAGCAAAGAATAAGTTTTGAAATGAAGTTGGAATTTAAATTTTATGAAAGGAAAATGTAAAGATTGAAATCTGAAACAACTATTAACGTAGTAATTGATGAAAGAACGTTGTTTGAAATTTAATTATTTAATAATTAAATTTGGAATTACTAATAAATAATTTGAAATTGGTAATAATTGAGTTTTGAAATTATTAAGTTTGAAATCATTTAATAATTAAATTTGAAATTATAATTAAGTTTGAAATTATAATTAAATTTGAAATTATTAAGTTGAATTTATAATTAAGTTGAAATGATTTGATGATTAAGTTTGAATTCATATTAAGTGGAAATGATTTAATAATTAAGTTTGAAATTATAATCAAGTTTGTAATTATTAAGTTTTGAAATTATAAAAAATTAAGATGGAAATTATTTAATAATTGAATAAGATTTAACTATTTGATAATTGAATAAAAAATTGAATTCTTTGATAAGAGAAATTGAACTTTTGAATAAGTGGATTTGAACTTCGTTAATAAATAAAATTGAGTTTCTTTATTTATTAATTAAGTTTTGGGAAATTTAAGTAAGTTAATAAGTGAAATTAAACTTCTCGAATATATGAAATTTAGTTCTTTATTAATTGAGTTTGAAATTGTAACGAAGTCAATAAATAAGTGAAAATTGAATTTCTTTAACAAGAAATAAAATGTGATTTATTGAAATGAATGAGATTTATTGAAATTAACGTAAGACTTGTAATTTAAAGAATTGATTTGACGAAATTAATTTATTTCAATTTGAAGTTTGATATAATGAAGTTGAACGTAAGTAATTGATTTAAATGAATTGGAAGGATAAATTTACTTAGCGAATATTGAATGAAATCGATAAATGAATTTAAATTGATTTGAATGAAATTAAACAATTTAAATGATTTCGGAATGAAACCTATATACAAACTTGAATCAATATTTGAATTGTTTTAAATAAAAATTGAAATTGAATTGTAAGACTTTGAAATGGTTATTTGGTAGTTTTGAAACGTAAATTTGGAAATTGATAGTGAAAGACAAATGAAATATTGATTATAAATTCTAATTGAAATTAAAATTGATTTGGTTTTGAAATGTACTAAACGACCAATCGGTGTAATAATTACGGAAGTTATTAAAGAGACCGGAATCAGTTATGGATATACTCCTATCTAAACCGAAAACCACTTTAATAACTATACGCGGAGTGATGATCCAGAATGAAGTGGTTAGAATGATGTATGCGGTGACTGAAGAAAGAGAACGATAATGGATTGCCTTGACACTTGTGTCAAATTGGAAATGACTAAAACAGGAGCCGTGCCGGGCCAAATGAGGTTAGACACCTCGAGCAAACACACTTCTTCGTAACTACTACTCATTACTTGTTATTGATTGGTACACCATCGTACTTTTAGGAGTGTTGTTTCGCGGTGTTGCGATCGTTGCGGCGATGCGTTTTCACCAGTCCGGATCAGGCAAACGGTAGTTTCACTACCTTGGGTATTGCCTCATGTGCCTTGTCATACTTGTATCCCTATATACGCGACCACTACGAATTTGTTTTGTGTTATACCTATGGAGTACTCCCTGATATCCCACCAGTTTAAGGTGGAGTTTACAGTGCTGTATAGACTATGACATTTATATAAAATGTGTTAAGGGGGATAATGGTAACGCCTTAACACTATTTTGATACTTTATATTACTGATAGACATTATCTATTTAGCGTACACTACTACGTAGTAGATAGTTTAACAAATCCTTAAAGGATGGTGATTCCAACATCCTTTGAGTTACTTGTATTTCGATTGCTATTTCACTTGAGTTGGATTTATTGATAGAAGAATGTTAATCCTGACTCGAGTGTCTTGTATTTTTCTTTACGCTCGGGTCAGACTGAGTGGTTGATCATCTTTCGAGACTCACCTTTGGAGTTGGAGCTTTGCTTGAAGATCCAGCCATCTATTCTGCTTTCAGTATTCGATGATTTCAGTGATGTATTCTAATTTGTACATGTTGTATCGTGTTACTCTTCTGTTGTAAACTCTGATGTATCTTATATATTTATATAGTAGCTTCATGAACTACTATCTCTTTTACTTCCGCTGCATATTATTACTCTGTGTCTGTGATTTTGTGATTATTTATTTACTGTATATCTGAGTTTTGCCAAATTTAAATTAACAATTCGGTATTTTGAATTAGTCAAGTCCGACGTGTGCAGATGCGAATAGTCCAAAATAGCGGGTCATTACAATTTCCATCTCCTAAGGATCCGTTAAACTATATACTACGTAGTAAAATGCACTATTATAATAGTATATATAGTAAAGTAAAGTATTAAAATAGCGTTAAGACATTACCCATATCCCCCTTAACACATTTTATATGTTTCCATAGTCTATATAGTACCGTACACTCCTCCGTAAACTGGAGGGTTTACCCAGAAGGCACTCCATAGGTATGGTACGAAACAAACTCGTAGAAGGTGCGATGAGGCAAGTGAACACGGCACGCGAGGCAATGCAAGGGTAGATATACCGTTTGTGGATCTTGACTGGTGGTAACGCATAGAAGCAACTACTGCCCACCTGGAACATACTCCCGTAATCAAAATTAAGGGTGGCCTCTAAATAATCACAAAGTCATAATATGGTATCGAAGAAATGTGTCCGATCGAAGGTGCGACCTCACTTGGCCCAGCATGGCTCCTATTTTAGTCTCATCTAAGCTGAATTACGGGAGTCAGGGTCACGTAAATACCTCATACAGAATCGTTTCCAAACCATCCTACTTCATTTATGGAATCTCCACCATGTATACAGTTGTTAAAGTGGTTTTCGGTATTGGCAGAGAGTATGACAATATCTGATCCCGGTCTCTTTAACAACCAACCGCTTATTACACACCGGATGGTTCTTTTACATTTCCAAAACCATTTCATATTGATATCAAAATATCGTATTAAATTCAAACCATATCACTTATGAAATCATAATTTCTTTCAAAATCCTATTCACTTAAATATGTCGTTTCACTAGCAAATATCATTTCAAATCCCAACTTATGTTATAGCATTTTTAAACCTTATTTGCTTTAAAATCAAGACTTTAATTACAAACACTTACACTTTACACAATCTAAAAATTTGAAATTAGTTTATATATTTATAAATAGTATAAAAGATTTAATAGATGAAAATAGTTGAAATACTTTAAAGTAGTTTAAAAACAGCTTAACGTAGTTTAGGTGGATTTAAGATAGTACAAATTTAATTTAAAATATATTAAATAGATTTAAATATATTAAATAACTTTAAAATAGATTAAATAGATTAAAAATAGATTAAATAAATTTTAAAATAGATTAAATATATTTTGAAGTTATATTCGAACATTCTCAATAACTCAATTCTGATAAAATTCATTTATATTAGACAAATCAACTTTGAAATTCCAATTTAAATCCTTCGACAATTCATTATATCAATTTCAATTTCAACATTAACGCTTGGATTTTCAAAAATAATTCATTTTATATAAATCAAATTCTATTGCAAAATATCATTTAATTGAATTCAAAATTTAAAGATTTAAAATCAATTAATTTAACCAATCTAATGTTCGTATATAATTGTCTACCTTATGGTCAGTTGATACAACTACTTATCATTTCAATCCGCAATTATTTTTAAATTTAAGGGTATATATCATTTCAACCCTCAATCCCAAATTAACTTCAGATGCATGAAATCACTCGAATCTATTATTTCAACTCACAATGATTTTCCTTAATCTATTCGATCGTTTGGATATGTATCATTTCAACCCATAGGGAACTTGTAGTGTTATAACAATATAAAATATAACATCCAGTCATCCAGCATCAATAATCAAACAACCATCATCCAAATCAACCAATAAACATCAATAGACAACTGATGGCCATTAACATGTATTAAATTGACAATTAATTCAATATTAAATTAAATGATGATTAAATGCAACAAAGGTCATATTTAACTGGAATGACAAATTAAACATACCAAGCATCAAACAAAAAATTTATAATCATATCATAAATTTAATTTAACTAATATAAGATAATTTAGTAATTGTGAGTGGGTTAAAACACTCACCTTATGGATTTTCCTTTTATAGTCGCATTTGGATCCACTACTACTTCCTCCTTTTGATTTGTTTCCTTTCCATCTTAATCTTTTATTTTTTTACTGAAAGTTTTAGAAGAGACAGTGAAGTCTGTATAGATCTGGGTTTAAAGAAAAGAATTTGGATGAAGAAGAATGTTTGGAAAAGAAGAAGAAAATTTAAAGAAGATGAAGAATTGAAAAAGAAAAAAAGCTCTGAAAAGGAATAAATAGATTTGAAGAATAAGAATAAGAAAAGGGAAGCTTTGAAAAAAAGAAGGAGATTTGAGGATGAAAAAAAATGAAGGAGGAGGAAAATGAAGAGAGAGAAAAAATAAGATGGAAGTTTGTTTAGAGGAATGAAGCCATAAAAGATGAGATTCAAAAAATGAAATGAGTCTATAGGGACGAAGATGGAAACAAATAAAAAGCTAATAAAGTATATGTAAACAAACTAGTAATTAAAATAAAGTTAGAATATGAACAACCTTAAAATGGTAGTATTAAAAGAAATAAACTAAAGGAATAAATATACGAATAAAGGTAAAAATAAATCTTCCATTCTTTAACATGAAGCTTCAGAAGAAAGAGTTGCTAATGAAAGGAAAGTACAAGAACTACTAACGCATGACTAAATAAACTTTAGAAACAGAGAATAGTAAATGCTAATTAGATAACGTGAAAATAAATTTGGATGTTCACATTAAAAATGGAAAAAGAAAAAGGAAAAAACTTCAGGTAAAGCACTTGAAAGGAGGAAACTAACAAATGAGAAACAAATGAAATGAACGAGGCAATTATTAATTAATAAGAAATGATTGAGTAGTCTAACAATTAAATGGATGCTCAAAAGATACCTACATGGAGAATTTGAAATGAAAAGAAGAGAATGTGGATGTGATAAAAATGCAAAGTAAATGAAGGGACCGCTTATATACTATAAATAAGCCTTTGGGATCCAAATTCAAAACTTACTCCTATTAATTCACTTCAACAACCCAAACATACACATATTTATCATTTATTCTTTAGTAAAACATCCATTTCGCGTTAATATATGTGCACACTCTATTAGCACAATCAACCAGTTAACGATAAATCAATCAATTAATCAACCAATTAATCTATTCATTTATTTATGTTACTCAAACCAATTTTATTAATTAATGAATATATATATATATATATCTATGCATTATAAATGATTTACTTTACTTTCTTAATTACTGTAACGGTCACATTAATGCAACAAATTTACAAGTTTTAACCATATATGAAATGGAAAAATAAATATGCATGAACATGTGTAATTAATGTATGATTGTTAATTAAGGTAATTCTAATTGATTCCACAACATTTACACGATCATGTACCCTCTTATATATTTAAAATTTTGGATATTAATGGGGGTGTGTGTATATTATCCTAAAATTCAATTTTTTTCAGAAAATCATACTTATTCAAAATGAAAGTTTTATTTTTATACATCTCAAAACATGCAATTATCGTAATTAAAATGTTCATTCCATATTGACACAAAAAGCAAGTTTCTATATTAACTCATTCATTACAATTTCATTTATATCTCCTTCTAATTGAAACTTTTCAATTGGTCTAATTCCAATTCATTTAATTACTAATTTCGACAAATTCTAATTATAAACACTGTTTTCTTTTCATTTGTACATATATAAACATGTTTTATAAAATTTCATATACAACAAAATTTATACATTATTTACAAAGTGAATGTTTTTACCTTATTGAAAATCAACTTATCTAAGACGCATTCCAAATAACAAATTATGTTATTCTTTCATTAAGATATTCACTCCATCCTTTTCAAATTGAACATTTGTTATTCCGGTTAGAATAAAACATACAATTTATTCTTTTGAAGTCAAAGCTTATATTTCATTAAAATATTTATCTTAATTTAATATAAAATGCAAGTTTTTATGTTGAACTTATTAATTACAAGGCACTTGTCTTTTCTTTTCAATTAAAGGATTCCAACAACTATTATTGTAGTTTACATTCAATATTAGATTTCAAACAAATTCTCATTATACCACAACTATTTACTGTTCATTTCATATTCCAACATTTATTCCTTAAATTATTCCATTCTTATATTAACATCTATTATTATAATCAACCATTACCCTATGAGCATAGTTAGCATTGGTTTATATCTTGTTACATTTATATCCTCCAATTTCATCTTATTTTACCTTAACATAATATCTAATTACATTTAGTTGCAATTTATTCCAAATTAAATTCAACAGATTGGTTAAATAGGTAACATATAACAATTGTCGCCTTTTCTTACTTTAATCACATTTACAAGTTTATTATCTTCAAATAAATGTTATAACTACTTACACCACCATGATTTTTCCCAATTACAATGCTCTGCATATTATTTCACTGTTGGGAGCATTTCCACCATCGGATCAGAAGCAAGGGAAAGAAGACCGGACCAAGGACTACCGGTCCAAATCCATGCAACCGAGTCAAAGCTAGGAAGGCATTACCGAAACAACCACCTCCAAACATTCACTACCAAACCAAAATCCCAATACACCCACCACCGAATCAACTACCACCGGACCAGACACTACCGAACCGACCCCTTTTCTCCATTCACCACCGGATCAACCTCTACCGCTCCGACCACTACCGAACCGACCCCTTTTCTCCATTCACCACCGGATCAACCTCTACCGCTCCAACCACTACCGGACCATCCACAACCGGACCAATGTCAACAGCCAGATCGCTTCAGCCCAGGCCCACCAGCAGCTATATACGTCCAAGACCCCTGCCCCCAGCCTCACTCTATAAATAGAGGGGCAGGGGTACAACAATGGCAGACAAGTTTGAGAGCTCAAGCACGGTTAGGACTTTCAAACAACTTTCAGTTACTTGTAATCAAAGCTTTGTACTTGTAATCTGAATAGAAGAGGAGAATAACATATAAAGTGGATGTAGGCACGTTCTGGCCGAACCACTATAAATCTGTGTGTCTTTTACAATTTAGCCCCTGCTTTTTATATATTTGCATAAATCACCCAAATCACTAAGAACAACGTATAATCAACTACATCATACGACTTGGAGGTGTTTGCCCATTTTTTGTGCAAACATTTTTGATTCTTTCACTGAGAATTGAACTCAAGGAGCTCGGAGCTTCAGCTTCTCCCACTTAACCCTTTTCCTATCAGCATCGTTCATTGCTTGGAAGACATGCCTCCCGGACGGAAGAAAGATGCTAACAAAGGAAAGAACATCGCAACTGGAGGTATCCAAGACCCAGTGATCAGAGACCAAGGCAATCGTCCGGTTCCAACAGAAAATGTAAATCAGACGAATCCGACAGCCCCTGCTACGGAACAACCAATTACAAGGGCGGATCTGGACAGGGTTGTAGCTGAAGTAACTAACCACTTCGCATTTCAACAAGAAGCCTTGGTGGATCAACTCATGTCACGCTTAAGGGATGTTGAAGAAACCAACCGCAACACTGAATCATGGGGTGAATCCCGGTCTGGAGGATTTGGGAGACGACAAAGATCTTTCTTCTTCGAAGAGGCTAACAACCGAAATAGCTATGGTAGGATCCGAGCCCGGACTCAGCCCGAATTCCGACCCGAGGAAACACTTGGAACCGAACCCAACAGGGGAGGTACCAGGCAGGGGTCGGATGTAGCTGAGCCCGTCATGCTACCTAACCACGGAAACACCAATGGACGGGGCCGATCTGGAGTCCCGCCCGAAGTTGGACCCGAGGAAGTGCTGAGAACAGAACCCAGCAGGGGAAAATCAAGGCAAGGGCCAACTGCGGCTGAACCCAGCGTGCCACCAGAAGACCAGAGGCAGCCATTGGAGAATGTTAGGAGTGATAGACGATACCATCCCGACAGGTCATCTGGACGGAATCAATCCCGCAGGGAAGAACCAAACTCATTTCTATCCGCTCCAAGTTCTGATGAAAGGATGGCGCGATTGTTCAAGGAGTGCGTCCAACGAGAACAAAGGGATCGAGGGATAGGCGCTAGGGAAACCAGCCCCTTCACCCGCAATATCAAAACAGTCATCACCCCCGAGGAATGGAAAATGCCAACAATGGAACCTTACAAGGGAACCTCTGACCCTGTCGTACACTTACAAAGATACACACAACATATGCTCATGAGCGGAGCAATAGAGGGAGTATTGTGTAAATGCTTCCCACTATTCTTGGCAGATCTAGCTACCTCCTGGTTTTGCCATCTACCCCAAGGGTCCATCAGCTCATGAGAAATGTTGAAAGAAAAGTTCATCAGCCAGTTCCGCATTCATGTGGAACAACCCAAGGACTCTTATTCCCTATCTAATATCAAACAGAAACCTGGAGAGACAGTGCAACAATATCTAACCCGATTCAACGCCGTAGTGGCCGTAGTCCAAGATGCCGACGAGAAACTTATCCTAATGTCCCTCTGCAGTGGTGTACACCCAGATACTAAATTTGCCAGGAGACTAATGAAAGAGAAGCCAGCTACCTTGCCCGATTTCTTCCACGAAGCCGGGAAATATATGAGACTTGAAGACGCTGCCATTGAAAGGCAGACAGGGCAACAAACCAAGGCAGCTCATGGCAACACATCCGCAGTAGCAAGGGACGTTCGAAGAAATGACTCCAGAGATAGTGCTGGGGGCAAGAAGGGAGAAAAGCGCTTATATAGGCCAGGACCGAGATTTGACTCTTACACTCCTCTAAATGAAACAATCGAAAACATCTTATTGGCCACCCAAGACGAAGTTACATACAAGCGCCCCCCGCACAAGAAGGAATCAAATAATGCAATTAAGTCTGGAAAGTTCTGCCGCTTCCACGAATCTCATGGGCATAACACCAATGAATGCCGTCATCTCCGGGACTTGATTGAAGAAACATCAGAAGAAAGAAACTGGAGCGCTATGTGAAAGGTCAGAACAGGACTTCAACTCCTGCCAGTGAGAAACCAGGGCCACCCCTCTCGGAAGTTGGCGGAGGAAATTGCAACACCAGCGGCTCCAGTCAAGAGAAGATAGTGGTCCTTACCATATCAGGAGGACCACACATCGCCGATGGAAGTTGGGCAGAGATGGAGAGATACGGTAAGTCACATAGAAACAATGAAGGCTACGTTAATTCTGTTATAGAAGAACGCCACCCGAAACGGAAAGAGAATGATGACATCACATTCAGTCAGCGTGATCTAGAGGGAAGGCAGTACCCTCACATGGATCCTATGGTCATCTCTGCCTGGTTCGGCCCAGCCAAGGTTTTCTGAATCCTAGTAGACACTGGAAGCTCGGTAAATATCCTATTCAAGCACGCTTTCGACAAAATGAAGCTGTCAATGAAGGATGTGTCTCCGTGCAGCAAACCGCTGCATAGTTTCACTGGAGATGCGAAGATCCCCTTGGGCAACTAGACCTCTTTGTCGAAATAGGAAGTCATCCCCGCTCCGTTCTGCGAAAACAAACATTTGTGCTAATAGAAAGCCACTCGCCCTACAATGCCTTTTTGGGGAGACCAGCCTTGTCTGACTTCCAAATTGCCCTAATCCCATGGTGCCTGAAAATGAAATTCCCAACAGATAACGAAGTAGGGGAAATAGAGGGAGATCAAGACGCCGCTTGAGATTGCTATGTGACTGAACTTCGCAATAACCGCAGGAAGGATAAAGGGAAGGATGCAGAGACTTCTCTCTGCAAGAAAAACTTGGAAGCATAGCAATTAAAGAAAGCCCCTCCTCTTCGATATACCAGCGATCCTTTCAACGAATTAGACCCCAGGGATAAAGAGGAGGAGGCCACCACCGAGCCTGCAGAGGCTATGGAATTTATACCTGTAGACAAACATGACCCAAGTAGACTACTAAGAGTTGGGTCTCAGTTAAGAGCGAAGTTGAAGGATCAACTCGTCGATTTTCTTCGCCACAACATGGTCGTATTTGCATGGACGCATGCCGACATGACAAGAATCTCCCTAGACGCAGCATGCCACGTACTGAACATCGATCCTACCAAGGTGCCAGTAAAGCAGAGAAAGAGGAGCATGGGGGCAGAACGATCAGCTGCCCTCGAGGAAGAAGTAAAGAACTTACTTGCCAATGACTTCATATGAGAAGCCGTCTACCCAGAATGGATCGCCAACCCGATACTGGTAAAGAAGGCTAACGGAAAGTGGCGAACATGCATCGACTTCTCCAACTTAAATGACGCTTGCTCGAAGGACTGCTTCCCACTCCCCCGAATCGATCAGCTCGTGGACAGCACAGCCGGAAACGAACTCTTATCCTTTATGGACGCATACTCAGGATATAACCAGATCCCTATGCACTCCCCCGATCAAGATCACACTTGTTTCATCACTGACTGGGGATTGTACTGCTACAAAGTAATGCCTTTTGGACTTAAAAACACCGGAGCTACTTATCAGCGCCTCGTCAACAAGATGTTTGCGGGATTAATAGGACGAACTATGGAAGTTTATGTGGATGACATGCTGGTAAAATCAAGGAAAGCCAACGATCATATAAACCACATGGACGAGATGCTTCAAATACTTCGCCAATATGGAATGAAGCTGAATCCTTTAAAGTGCTCCTTCGGAATATCGTCGGGAAAGTTCTTGGGATTCATCGTCCATGCCAGGAGGATTGAAGCAAACCCCGAACAAGTCCGGGCTTTGCAAGATATCAAGATACCATCCACGCGAAGAGAGATGCAAAGCCTAAATGGGAAGGTGGCTACCCTAAGTAGGTTCATCTCTAAACCGACCGACAAATGCATCCCTTTCTTTGAAGCTCTGAAGAAAGACAAAGGAATGTTCGAATGGACTGACGAATGGTCGATAGCCTTACTTAACTTAATCGAACACCTCCAGAAACCACCAGCACTCTCAACTCCAAATGAAGGCGAAGAACTATACTTATACCTTGTTGTATCGTCCCATGCTTTAAGCACCGCTTTGGTGAGAGAAGACAACCACGCACAGCGACCCGTATACTTTGTAAGCAAGAGATTTACAGGGGCAGAAGCTAGATACCCTAAACTTGAGAAGCAAGCATATTGTTTGCTAATCACGTCACGGAAGCTACGACACTATTTCCAATCTCATTCCATCAGAGTTCTAACCGATCAACCGCTAAGGAAGGTAATCCATCGCCCCGACACTTCTGGGCGACTACTTAAGTAGTGCATTGAACTGAGTCAATATGATATCACCTTCCATCCTCGCACCGCCATCAAAGGACAAGCCATGGCCGATTTTATTGCCGAATTCACTACCATTGAAGGTAAGGATCAATCTAAAATAGCAAAAAATATCAAGTGGAATCTCTTTGTAGATGGAGCATCAAACGAACAGGGCTCGGGGGCAGGTATTGTGATAATCACCCCTAGGGGAAGAAAGCTGCACTATGCGCTAAGGCTGGAATTCGCCGCCACCAACAATGATGCAGAATACGAAGCAGTAATAGCAGGACTAGAACTGGCCATAGAAATTGGAGTCATCTCTTTATGTCTCCATAGTGATTCTCAACCTACTGTAAATCAAATACTGGGAGAATTCCAGACTCGAGGAGAACGACTTACAGCATATCTAAAGAAAACCAAGCTGTTGCTCAATCAATTGGATCACTATTTAATCAAACACGTTCCTCGAGAGGAGAACCGAGAGGCCGACGAACTGGGAAAGTAAGCTAGCATGAAGAACATCACCATTTCTGGAACGGTAGCCTTCTCAAAACAACTAGCCCCAAGTTTCAAACAAGAGGATCTGATAGCTGCAATCGAAGAAGAAACTTGGATGACTCCTATCCAGAAATACTTGCAAAGTGGCACATTGCCCGCCGGGCGTAACAAAGTTAAGAAAATCTTGAGGAGAGCTTCCCGCTACACGATACAAGAAGGCATCCTCTATCGGCGTGGCTTCTCTAACCCCTTATTAAGATGTGTCACCGGAAGGGAAGCCAAGTAAATCTTATCCAACATCCATCAAGGAAGTTGCGGAGACCACACTGGAGGGCAGACTCTGGCAAAGAAGATACTCCGATATGGATATTTCTGGCCCACCTTAAACAAAGACGCCTTGGACTTCGTCAAAAAATGCGACAGATGTCAGAAATTTGCTAAAATCCCTCGATTACCGACCAATGAGATTACTCAAATGACCAGTCCTTGGCCCTTTGCGGTATAGGAAATTGGCCTGATTGGTGAACTGCTTATGGGCCGAAGCGGAACCTTTAAATAAATTATCTTCGGCAAAAGTTATTAACTTCTTGATCAAAAATGTTTTATGCAGGTACGTGGTTCCACTCAAAATCATATCAGACAATGGACTTCAATTTGACAGCGAGGAATTCACCGGCTGGTGCCGATAGCATGGAATTCACAAAAGCTTCTAATCTGTAGCTTATCCTCAGGAAAACGGGCAAGTCGAAGCTGTCAACCAAATTCTCAAAACTCTAATCAAGAAGAAACTTGAATAGTCAAAACATGCTTGGGTGGATGAACTTCCTACGACACTTTGGGCCTACCGCACATCTTACAGGACATCAACAGGACATACTCCTTTCTCTTTGGCATACGGATCGGAGGCCATGCTCCCAGTTGAAACTGTAGTGCCCTCCCATTGTAGGATCCACTACAACCCAGAACAGAACGAAGAACTCCTCCACATGTCTTTGGATCTAATTGAAGAGAGAAGAAGCGTTGCAGCACTCAAAGCGACAGCTCACAAGCAAAAAGTGGCAGCACAATACAACTCCAAAGTCAAACACCGCAGCTTACAAGAAGGAGATGTTGTCCTCAAACGGATCTTTCCGCGCCCCGGAGCGCTAGATCCAATCTGGGATGGACCCTGTATAATTCATAAAGATCTCCACAACGGAGCTTATATTTTGTCAACAGTGGACGAAGAGGTGTTCTAGAGGGCATGGAACATCCAACAACTTCGTCGATACTTTTCTTAACTTGTACTACCCATATGAAGTGAATTAATAAAGAGAATCAGAGGACGTAGGCATTTTTGTGCCGAACCACTCTAAAAATCTTGTCTCTTTTTTAACTTGTTCCTTTATATCTTGGCTGCTTGTTAAGCTTTAACCTTTTCTGTTGAACAAAATCCTGTATAACGGCATTTCCATTCTGGACACTTCACAGCACAACCTCACCTGGACAAGACCTAACAGGTACTATACGAATTTATGCCCTCGTCAATGAGACACTTTTGCTCCAGCATCCCTCTGCTGCGGGTTAACTCATTGCTCGCGACAGCCCTCAAAGCCAACTGTAATGAGCCGATCATAAGCCGCCGAGAAGGCCGACTATAGCCGAGGCAGCTCATTATGGCGTTCGGCTCGCCAGCGACTGTGAACCGATTATAAGCCCCAATATAAGGTGTGGCCAGCCAGGGGCAGTTCACAGTTGATGATCGGCACCCACGCTACCCGGCCACGGTAAATCGAATAATACCCATGATTACGGGCCATAATGGACCGGGTAGTTACTGTGCGTGATCTCGGTTCCGATGTGTCTTAAGTACGGCTGTGGTAAAAAAGAAAACTCCCCGCGGAGGCATAAGTTGGGTGATGAATGTCTCCAAGACCCACAGCTAGGGAAAGTGACTACAAAACCCATTTGCCATGAACTTAATCATATCGAAGGCCTTCCGTGATTGGAAGTTTTACTATTTCTTATATTTCCATTTTATTTATAAAAACTTTCCTCCTATCCTCTATAACGATCACTAAAGTTGAGGACACAAAATGGGAGACACTCGCTAGTGGAAATGAGAACTCACAACTGGATAACAGGTCACTCAGCTGCATTCCATCCCCAGTCACACAAAACATTCAAAGTTACCATCTACAACTAAAGCATGAAGGGCGGTACTTTCTCTTCTTGTACATAAACATGTAGCCATAGTTTATTCACCCGTCACACTAACATTGCAAGACATGAAATTATACTTTAAGCAAGAGCGTAGCATCAAACACGATTAAAACACATGCATATACACAGCTATATTTCTTATGCAACACATCAAAATAACGACAGCATCCAAATATGACAGAATCAGCTTATGTCATAAAATTATATAAGAATAAGATCATTCGCTACAATGACATAATTACATAATTACAGCCTGAAAGTACATTAATGTTTTGGACTAGTATATTCAGGAATGCCAAGTAAACCAAACAAGTAGTCAGCTGCGGCAGGGCTCCGCCTCTATCCTGCTAGCCCTCCGGGATCTACTTGACCGTTGGATCAGAACTCCCAGCATGCTGGCCAGAGGTCCCACCTGTACGATTCAGGAGAAGAATCCATCAGATAAATGATACGCAATCGAGTTAAGAAAAGATTGAGAGGCAAAGCTTACCAGCATCTACTCCCTGATCATCATCCCCCAACTGCACACCCACTTCCTCGGCGGTAAGCAGCCGCATTCCCTCCTTCACTGCCACTTTCTCCTCCTCAGTAAACTGGGCCGTGACCACATCCATACTGAAAACTACACCACCCTCCTTATCCACCTCAGCCTTGGCCTCCTCCAAAGCCCGAAGATATATCCTAGCCATGACCCGAGGATAGTCGTCCATCCAGCACAGGTTGCCCTGCTTCCATGTACGAAAGTACATGTCCTGGAGCATCTCATCCATCACCCCCTCGTTCTCCTCAAACTCCCTCATCCGGGCCTCGGAAGCCGAAAGCCTTGCGACGGCAGCATCTCTCTCCAATCGGTATCTCGAGCAGTCAGCCTGAAGGGATTTCCGCATCGCCTCCATCTCCTCCTTTAGCTTGGCTTGAGCAAGCTCTGCGGCCTCAAGCCTCCCAGATAACTCCTCTATCTGCTCAAGATCCGCTCTCCGAACCTCATCTACCGTGGCAATGGCCATATCGATTCGCTCCTTGCAGGTGGCCTCCATCTTTCGCAGCTCAGCTCTGCTAGCCTCCTCCATAGTTTTCTTTAGCCATCTGGAGGCCGCCTCATGCTGGGAGATTTGAATGGCCTGATCGGCAAGCTGTTTGGCCTGATCGGAAACCATTACCCACAGCCGAATGTTAGCACTTCCGATTTCCTCTCCAGCCTTGACCAGTCGGGCGTGATGCTCCATCAACTTTTTGGTCTCTTCGGCCACCCGATCGATGTTTGCCTTGGCCTCGTCCCCCATAGTCACAATCTGAGTGGTCAACAAGTCGAGATCCAAAGACTTAGCCTCGTCAAGCACCCTTACCATAGGATTGCGGGGCAGGAGGTGCTCACTGGTAACCTCATCGAAGGAAATATCATGAGAACTCGGGTCCAGATCTGGATGACCCGCAAATGGGTTACGAGCCAAGCCGGAACGATCAATATGAGTAACGGAAGGATTCTCTGATGGATGCGGAGATGGTATGGACTCAGTATCTTCCTCCGTGATGTCATGAATAGGCTGGTTGGGGGCTGAGGTCCAAGTGAAGGTTCGAATATGGAACGTCTCCTCTTCCTCTTTTGGATATCCTCTTTAATAACTCCGAGAAGAGGACGATAGCCGACTACGCCCCTAGAACGGTCAGTCGAAGGCTTCGGTTTAGCAGAAGCTTTGAAGAGTTTGAATTGCTCGAGGCGGTGCCGAATGTCTGATGTCTTGGCCGCCTTACTCGTTCCTGAAATAAAAACCAAGTGTTACAAGCATGCATGAGACTATAATTCAAGAAACATATGAAGTTAAAAAAGGAGTTAAGAATTCACCTTGAACCGCCGGAGTTGCCTTAGCTGAAATACTCTCAGAAGATAGATTGGCACCAGTCCCAGCCTTATCAGACTTCTTCGATTTCTCCACCAAGGCCGGCCCTTCCTCCAACCCCTCAAAGGCTTGACGGAAAGCATCATCCGTCCACTCTTGAATCTCACCCGCTTGCCCAGAAGTCAAGGCACCAACACCACTACCACTCTGCCCTTCGCCACCGTTACCACCGTCACCTTCTCCATCACCTCCGCTCTCCTCCTCGCCTCTTTCCTCCTCTCCACTTTCCTCCTCCGGAACATCTGGACATGTGCTGGGATAGGGTCCATCAGATTTCTTAAGCTTCTTCCTTCCGACGACTGGAGGTATCGAGAAGGGCCTACTCTTGCTACACTTTGTCGTGACCCCTCCTTTGGCTTTGGCAGCTCTTTCCTCAGCCGTATCCCTCTGCTTGACCACAGATTGATGTGGTAGGATTAAGTTGTGTTCCAGGAGGGTGGCATTCCTGATTACGTAAGAAGCTGACCTATCCCTTCCCGAAATGGCCTCTATCTCCGCGGACTCCGAACCAGGTGATCATTCTCCACGACCGCAAAACCACCTGTTGCTAGCAAGAAATAAAAACACATAAGAAGAAGCATCTCAATCAGAACGGAAATTATAAATAAGCTTCAACTTACAGCCAGATATGAAGCGGTGGATCGAAACGGTGTCATCCCGGACGAAGAACCATTCCTTCTTGAACATGGTGAACTTTGAATACAAGTCCAGGACCGGTTTGAATGACACGGCCGATTCCAAGCTGATGTATGGAGACCCCTTCTTGTAACCCCTCAAGTTATATAGATATCGAATTTCCCGGTTAGAAGGGGGTGCCCGTACTTTCTCTGGAAAATCACGAATAGGCACACCAAGATAGCGTAGGAGTTGGGCTGGAGCTGGAAGGGGGCCAACTTCAAATAAGTAACGAAGCTAACTATCCAGGCATTGATTAGAGGAATGGCCCCACACATGCAGTGATACCTACTATAAGCAAAGTATCCTTCAGGGGCATTATATGGCATGACTCCCTTCTCTAGCAGCAGCATACGTACTCTATCAATCATAAAGGAATGGGAGATAACGTCAAGCTGCTCCTCTCTGAGAGAGCTCGGAAAGCAATCAGAAGGAGAGTTCAGAAGCTCTTGAGGACCATATCCGTCCACTAGTGATCTCGGGGTGGGTCCCTGTCGTCCCGGTCCTGGCTGAGCTGGGGGCACCACAGGGGACTCTCTTTTGTCCGTAGATTTCCTTTTTTCTGATCGAGTTTCCACTTTATGAGACATTTATCTGTAGTACAAGAAAGTACATCGTTAAAACATATAAACCATGTAGTCTGGGATTTCACTCGTAACTCAAACATTAGTACAAGGGCAAAAGGTCAATCGGCAAGTTCATTAGGTACTTGGGGGCCACGAACTCATTCGGTAAATCAATGCTTTCAGGTTCATTCGATACACAAGGTCCCCGAGTCCATTCGGTGATTGAAACGAAAATTCATTCGGCAGAGTAGGGCCTCACCTGGTTCGGCGAAGATAAGGCTTTGACTCGGTTAACGCGTTCGATTCGGTAGAAAACATAGTTTGATCCGGCAAAGACAGGGGGTGGTTCGGCTGATGAGGAAAAAACGGAAGCGTTAGGCCCCTATTTATAAGCAAATATCAATGACCGGACCAGTTGGATCGGCGTTACAGACCGGATGGAAACACCCAAGTTCAAGACCAAGCACACTATGTGCATGCACATGCCCTACTTTTGGGGGCAAGTGTTGGGCGCATTTCCACCACCGGATCAGAAGCAAGGGAAAGAAGACCGGACCAAGGACTACCGGTCCAAATCCATGCAACCGAGCCAAAGCTAGGAAGGCATTACCGAACCAACCACCTCCAAACATTCACTACCGAATAAAAATCCCAATACACCCACCACCGAATCAACTACCACCGGACCAGGCACTACCGAACCGACCCCTTTTCTCCATTCACCACAGGATCAATCTCTACCGCTCCAACCACTACCGGACCATCCACAACTGGACCAACGTCAACAGGCCAGATCACTTCAGCCCAGGCCCACCAACAGCTATATACGTCCAAGACCCCTACCCCTAGCCTCACTCTATAAATAGAGGGGCAGGGGTACAACAATGGCAGATAAGTTTGAGAGCTCAAGCACGGATAGGACTTTCAAACAACTTTCAGTTACTTGTAATCAAAGCTTTGTACTTGTAATCTGAATAGAAGTGGAAAATAACATATAAAGTGGACGTAGGCACGTTCTGGCCGAACCACTATAAATCTGTGTGTCTTTTACAATTTAGCCCCTGCTTTTTATATATTTGCATAAATCACCCAAATCACTAAGAACAACGTATAATCAACTACATCATACGACTTGGAGGTGTTTGCCCATTTTTTGTGCAAACATTCACCAATTAATTATAAAATTTAATTTATTTATTTACCAATTATAACTAATTATATTTGAAAGGATTAATTAACCATTGTTACAATTTTCCAATTCAAGCACATCTCCAAGTTTATGGTTAACTAATAAAACAAATAACTTCACATTGATTACAAATACACTCCCTCCCTCATCGATTCCATAATGGAAATCAAAGCAAGGATAGAGATCCAAATTATAGGAACACTAATCGAATAGAATTTCTAACTAGAAGATAAGTTCGAAATGAAGGACATGATGATTAAATAACAAAATAGAAAGATGGATAGGGTTATAAAAATCGCGGGTGACCTTAACCGGGTAACCGAGACTTCAATAACAAGATCGATGCTGAATTTCAAGGAAATCGACATTCGATCGCAAGAGATTAAATTCGAGCACAGCAAAAGATAACAGCATCTAAACCGAGGATACAGAAAGCTTCGGTGAATCGATTCCTATTGTAAAGGAGTTTCACCCCTTTACAAATCATATACTGGAGTTATGCGATGCTCCAGAATCAAGGAAACATGAATAGAAAGAGAGAAGAATAGACTTTTGGAACTGAGGGTAACGTTTCAAAATTCAAACGAATCCGAGTCAATGAGGAAGGATTCCAAGCTCGAATGAAGGCAATTCTATAATTAAATTTACTTTATATGCTAAGTTTTGCCTAAAACCAGAGCTCTGGTACCACATGTAACAGACACGATATTTCATGCCATTCACATCCACACATATTGGACTTGAATTGCTCAGAATATCTGATTTTTAATTTATATTTGACAAAATACAGCATATACAGTAAATAAATAAATCACAAAATCATAGACACAGTAATATAACAATAAGCAACGGAAACAAATGAACAGTAGTTCATGAAGGTACTATGTATATATGTATATATATAACAAAGTTAAGCAAGATACAACATAAGTCTCGAATATATATAAGTCTCAGTACAGTAGTCAAATAACAAAATCTGAATATATCACTGAAGTCAACTGAATAACTGAAAGCTGAATAGATAGTTAGTTCTCTAAGCAAAGCTCCAAACCCCAAAGGTGAATCTTTAATGCTCTTACACTCAGTCTGACCCGAGCGTAAAGCAAAACATAAAACACTCGAGTCAGGATTAACATTCTTATATCAATAAATCCAACACAAGTGAAATATCAACTGAAATACAAGTAACTTAAAGGATGTTTGGGATAACCATCCTCTAAGGATCTATGGAACTATCTACGATGCAGCAATATACGCTATTATAATAATGTCTATAGTAAAGTAAACTATTAAAATAACGTTTAAGCGTTACCCTTATCGCCTTTAACACATTTTATAGTGCCAATAGTCTATACAGTACCGTAATACCTCCTGACTGTGAGGCTAGCAGAAGATACTCCATAGGTATGACATAAAACAAACTCGCAGTGGTCTCGATATGGTAGGTGACACGGCACAACTAGGCATTGCCAGGGTAGATATACCAATTACACTTCCGGGCTGGTGGTAACGCATAGCCGCAACTATCGCCCACCTCGAGATGCACTCCCAAATCAAAGCTGCACACCAAATTAATTGCAAAGTAATAGAATGGCTATCATAGAAGTGTGCTCGATCGGAGGAGCTGCCTCACTTGGCTCGTCAATTGCTCCTATTTTATCCACCTTAAGCTAACTCACGGGAGTCAGGTCCACATATATACCTCAAATAGAATGTCATCAACCACCTACTTCATTTTGGAATCTCCACCGCGTACAAAGTTGTTAAAGTGATTTTCTGTATTGGCAGAGAATATGACAATAATCGATCCCGGTCTCTTTAACAACCAATCGTTATTATAACACCGTGGTCATTTCATTTCAAATAATTCATATTTCAAAAACCAAAATATCATACCCATTTCAAAACCATATCAATACGATATCATTATCATTTAAAATATATCCATTTTCAAAATCATTGCACTTTCAAAGTTATAACACTTTTGAAACCATAACACTTGAAATTATAACACTAGGGAATCATAACACTTCGAAAATCATAGCTTTGGAAACCATTACTCTTACCTCTAACTGTTTTGATATAAACAGTAGTATATATAATAAAATTGTTTATAAAATAAAATAGTTTATAACATAATAATTAGTATATTAAAATAGTTATTAGTAAAAATAGTTTATATATATTAATATAACTTATAAAATAAAATATCTTTATATACATTAAAATGCCTTATATAATAAAATAGTTTCCTCAAAGTCCACAAATCATTTTTTTTTGAAAATCAACTCAATTTAAAAATTCAATTTAATTTATTCTCAACTCATCAATTTCAGTTCAATTCAGTTTCTCAATAAACCGTTTCAAATTATATTGATTTCAAATACAGATTTGAACCATAAAGTATACCATTTCATTTTCAATATATTTCAGAGCTTTAATAATTCAACATTTTCAAAACTAAATTTGATAATTTCATTTATATCTCAATTTAACTTCATTATTATTTAGTTTGAAATATTCACTTAATAAAATCCAATATCATTTAAATAAGTCTTAAATTACAATTTAAACTAAAAAATTTCTTCAATTTATTTAAACTTGAAATATTCATTAATCACTTTAAATCAAAATCAAGTATAAAAAAATCATATCTTTAAAATTCTCATATTCAATAAGCTTCAAATTGATTTTATTCAAATATAATTCTTAAAAGAATATGATTTCTAATCAATTTAAATTTATCTTCCCGAACCTTACTTTACTAAACACTATTATAAAATCTATTTTTAAAAATTTAATTTTAAATAAATACTTAAACATATTATATATTAATTAAATCAAACTTTATTAAATTAAATCTTATTATTAAACTTAATTTATATTAAAACTTAATTTATATATATTTTTAAATAGATTTAATATAAGTAAAATCTTAAAGTTTAAAATTTTAAACTAACTTATAAGTTTAAATTTCCCAAAACATATAATTTTTAAAAATCTAAATTTAAACCTTTATAAAATGACATTTATATATGTATATATAATATTTAAAATCAATATTTACGTGAAACCATATATTTCCATTTTAAAACTATGAAAACCATTTCAATATATATATATATATAGACCATCGTGCCTGTATATAATTTTTTATCATATGGTCAAGTGACACAGATATTTATCATTTCAATCCGAAATTTTAATATCCACCGTATACATCTTTTCAACCCATAATCCCAAATTCAATATCAATGAAAATCACTTGGGTTCATCATTTTAACACATAACGATTTTCTCCTATTCTACAGGATCGTTCGGGTATGTATCATTTCAACCCATAGGGAATTCTATACAAACAGGAAACTTGAAGAGTGGGAATGGTGATGATAACATAACATATCAATAAGAAGCATATATCATCAATAACAGATAAAATGTAAATAACATATCATGGTGTCAGATGTCACAGGTGAACTGTTACAAACACTGGCATATATATAGCAATATAAATAACTAACGACAGCATATTTCAATAGTCATTTCAATTGAAATCAAATTTAATAAATATAAGATCGTTAACCATGAGTGACTGCTTACTTTTCGAGGCTAGAGAGATTTGGCACTGAAATGAGTTACGAACCCAAGCACGAATTCCAAAGAAAAGCGAGATTAGCACAAGTTCGATTGATAGAGCTGATAACAGAAATCGATGAGAACAAATCAAAATTAGTTTTGATATAAACTGAAAATATATACATTGCTATTGTATTTATATTTTTTTTCAATATTTTAATTTAAGACAAATATTTAAAATAACATAAAATTTCAAAATCATTATTCTATTGATCACATATAATATATATGTTATATAAAAATCAAGACATGATAAGCCTTATGACCTTTGTAAAATAGAAATCAAAATCGTTATATATCATAGTCAAATCAATACAAAATCAATGCATATATTCTACATGAAACATATATCATATGTACACCACCTGCCATCATTTCTTAGAAACCAATATGATATATGTATATGCATATATATATATATATATGTATATATATATATATGTGTATATGTATATACACTGTCATATGCACCGACATTAAAGGTAATTTCACTTCAAGCAGTATATATATAAACTCAATTTGTAAATATATGTACAATACAAAAAGCAATAATTTATAAAATAAATATATTATTACCATTTGAACTTCACAAGTATGTACGTAAGCAACTTTATATATATATATCTTATGGTTTGCACAATATACATTATAAAACAAGGTATCAACTATTTAAGCTAATATACATTATATATAAAAGCACGGAACCAAAATAACAAAAGCTGCACCATATATTGGTAATGTATAAAACGTGAAATATATATAAGATAGATATCAACATGTATGTATAACTTTCAGCTAGATTGCATAAACAAATATATATACGTTTTGACATAAACAAGCAGTTCTTATCTCCTATGAACTTCTATATATACTTACATACATACACATTAAAAGTAAATAATAAATACATAAACACACACTTTCATCCCATCCTATATATACAAACACGACCATGCATAAACAACACCTACAAAATATAAAAATAATTTATGGAACAGGACACAGCGTATAACTCATGCCTGATATAAAATAATTTTGAGAAATCAATACTAATTAAGACAAGTGTGCTACCTACAGTTTTCATGCAAAAGCCTCTCTCCCCGTATACCATAATCAATACGAAACTTGTATATGAAACCCATATAACAAGCTAGTATAAACTTATATTTTAAAATAAATAGATCACCAATCTTATAAAACTATATACATATATATAATTTTCACAAAACTGCATATATGCTGACATATAAAACTAATAATTATATATGATAAACTCTTACAGAAAATAAATAACTTATATATAATATGTAAGTTACCCAAAGGAAGAGAAGGCTAGGGGAAAACGACTGGGGTGCATGCAAGGAGGAAGTGGCAGCGGCCGAAGGCAGAGACTTGGGGTTGCGCACAAGCAACAGGTGAAGGAAGGAGGAGGGAGGTCGTGCTCGGCCGAGATGGTGATAGCGAGTACTACGTTGAGGAAGCTCGGATCTCGGTTGCAAGGTCGGAAAGCGAGGGAGAGTTCGGCAAAGAAGCAGGCGAATGGTGGCTCGACTGTTGAAGGCTGGGTTCACGGCCGTGGTAGGGAGATGTTCCAACGTGGGGTGTTTGACGAGGCGGGAGAATAATGGTTACGTGTAGTGATGGTTTCGGCCATAGAGGAGCTCTTTGCCGAGGTCGGTGAATAGTAGTTGAAGATGAGATAGTTCGCAGAGGCAAGCTCAAGAAGATGGAAGAAATATTCATTTTCTTCTTTTATTACCAAGTGAAAATGTCACAACCCTCCCTTCTCGACCCTTGAAAATCGACACAAAATACACCATAGAATAATATGCCGACCGTCGAGTGCCGAAAAAGACAGATTGTTGAGGGAAAAGAAAGAAGATAGAAGGAAGAAGGAACCAAACAATAACAGAATCTCACAATCGCAGTGGAAAAAATATATAAACATAATATCAAATCTTTACATAAAATGAAAACTATATCTATTTTATACATTACATCATCAGAGTATACATATCACACAACTGGATAGTAATAATAACCTGTCCTCACAATCTGAATACATAGCGGAATATTTAACACAAATACGGAAGTACGTATCGCCATCCTGCTCATCTCCTGAGCACCACAGCATCCTTTCCCGTATCCTATAATACACGGTTTGACCCGAGCATTATAATAAAATAACACCCGAGTCAGTCTGGAATACCAGTGTGAGAAAAATACACCCAAATTGATTATTAAAGTTTCAAAATCCTTTGTAACCAATAGCATCTCGTAAGACCACGCCACAAATAAACATGTCGGGTTTTTACCTTACGATAGCTAAAACATTTATTATAAAATCCTTTGATATGATAATACTGTCTATAGAAAGTAAAATAGAATCTAGCTGAAATGTTTGCATCTCACGTTTCAGCAATAGTTGGGCATAATCAAAACCGTACAGGCACGTAGGGAGAATGGATTTCCAACTAATGACTAGGCGCTGGGGTACCACCTATCACAGTACGTATCCTAGATCACCGTAGCGAGGATTTGTCCCAATCCCCTACAACACAAGACCGGGACTACCCCTTACTGGATAATCCCGAGTAAGATCACCACACGGTTGGGATCAGCAACCACACCACTAAGCCAAATAAAAAGGGACGTCTAGACAGGGATGACCTCACCCTAAGGGTTGCTACCCACT
The DNA here is from genome assembly GCA_030765085.1 of Allium cepa. Classification (NCBI taxonomy): domain Eukaryota; kingdom Viridiplantae; phylum Streptophyta; class Magnoliopsida; order Asparagales; family Amaryllidaceae; genus Allium; species Allium cepa. Next base: position 826,615,151 of record CM060934.1, read on the forward strand.
TTGCCTTGCTGCATAACACCTGATTTTCAGTCATTCCCGGTTGATGAGGTTGAGGCTAAGCGTTACCTTTTAGAACGTTTCACTTAGAATTCCCATCGTCCACCTGACGATGTTCCGGAAGCATTCATCCATACAAGTCCGTCCCAGGTTCGAACGGAACCGAAGGCACTACTCCTACTACATCTATTTTGGAATCATCCTCAGGATTAGTAGCGACTGGCCCTTGAACTTCACTGCTCCATCTTCGAATCTGAACTCGTTTTTCCCATGAAAACATACAAACCGGATCGAAGTGGTTTTTGAGATATAAATCCCGATCCCGGTCTCTTCAAAACGATCAACGCATTGGCCAATATTGATAGTCGGTGATTTAACTTCAACTAACATCCATAAGCATCCATCAATAATAAATAATTGCCCAAATTATTTATTATCCTTAAAATATGTTTACAAGATATATTTCCATTTTCAACCGCTTGAAAACAGTTTCAAACCACACACTCCTTATGGAATAGATTTCCAAATATTGATTTCCATTGAAAACATCCAAGCCAAATACTTTAGATTTATAATAATTTAAATTAAAGCTATTTACATACTTTAATTTAAATATATACATACTTTTTAAATATTTCAAATAAAACTGCTTTATAAAATATAAACTATTTTTCTTCAAAATAAAAGTTAAGTTATACTAAATTTTAAAGTAAAGTTATGAAATCCTATACAAGTTTTCAAATAAAACTTTAACCAAACTATCTTTACAATAAAACTATTTTATAAAATATAAATATTAATGATATTCTTTTAAAGCTTATACCAATTAACCCCTTTAAAATAATTACTACTATAACTAATTTATTAAATATTTACTCTTAAAATTTTTACAACTAAAACAACAATTTCTTAAAACATTCCTTTAAAAACAAATTTAAAACTTTGATTTTTACTTTAAAAAATCTGTTTGGAACGTACTTGGCTTTTCAAGGAACTGCACATCCATTTTCAGAATAAACCAAAGTATCTTTTTATAAATCCTGCTTGATTTATCTCAATTCAAATTTACGTTTAAATGCCGTAGATTTCTCCCAACACTTTAAAAATAAACCATTTTTATTTTTAAACACATTTCCCATTTCCTAGAAATCACTCTCCAAAATATATACTTAAATTATTAAAATACGGCTACTAGAAATTATTTAAAATAAAATAATACTTGAGAAAATATAGGGGAGATTCTAAGTGATTTAAACCAAATTACTTTTAAAAATAAAATTGTTAAATCAATTATTTATATTAAAATTCCCTTTTTGGACGTTTAATACTATTGTACCTATAAATAATTGAGTACTACAAATTCTTTAAATAAATATTTACTTTGTACTTGAAATAATTAAATGTAACATTTTCTCCAAATATCCTAATCACATTTTAAATTGCTAATTTATATTTTGGAAGCTTTCTTAGAGATCATACTTAATTTCCAAGGAAAACACTTTCCATCTTTAGAAATAATCCATCTTTATTTTTAAAAAAAATTTACACCTTCTTGTGGAATTTCCCACCGAAAATCTATGCTTTCAAAATTTATCCACTGATAAATATACCAATTTATTTATAAACCCAATTTATAAATTTCCGTTTCTCGTTTCCATTTCAATCACAGTTTCAATACATTTCAAATTCCAAACCAATTCCTGAATTTAATTTCCTTAAATTCACTCCTTAAAATCACTTTTCATTTCCTTTTTACTCCCATTTAACTTTATTAATATTTTAAAATACCAAATTATATTATTCAACCATAACACAGCATAACAAAATTCCAAATCTATCTATCACAGGATATCAATGAAATATATCACAGATTATAAATATGATTTCTATTTGTGAGGAATCCAGTTGGATCCCTCCAACCTGTTTCCCCGCATCCATAGATATTAGAACAACCAATAAATATCAATCCAATCTGATAATAATTATCACATTCAACTAATCAACCAATCAAACATTTAAATATTAGCTATTTAAATTAAATGGCATCTAGATGTGAGTGAGATTAACTCACCTTGAATTTCGACGAGCGTTTTAAATTTTAAATTAAATCAAACCATTCGATTTAATCTAAAATTTCCACTTGCTCCAATCATCTCCAGACTTACTACAGAGCGTAGATTGCATCGCCGCGATTCCGACGCCGCCAGTTTCGTCGAAATCTGACAAAGTATGCAATAGATATGAAATTTATAAGTTTCAATTAACAATTTAAAACAAAATTTCCCTTTCTTTTATATACCATCAACAGATCTGGCCGTTCATCTCCAATTCGAAATCAAGCATGCTCTCTTCATCTTCTCAATCGCGCGTTACAGGTAGGAGCCGAACCCATCATCGGCCTCTAGGGTTTGATGCCGCACTCTCTACGATGAGCTTAGGCTTGATCGGCGACCACCACGACGAAGGCCTTCTCGTGCTCCACCATCGGTCCAAGGTTGACGAAGCGTGGCGGCTCCTTCTCCTCTGAAAACGCGAACGAACGTGCCCCCTTTGTCACTCGATTTTGGCCGTCTCATCGAACTACGTGACACTCCAGCGTATAGATGTGTAAATCTCCCCGCCCTCGACGCTTTCCTAGTTGAAAGATTCCTCTAAAAGTCAATAGATCGAGAGAGATTAAGGGAAGAAAACTAGACGATACCGGCCGTGGAAAAGTTGTAAACGGTGGCCGCGCAATTGGATCTAGGGTTCGCTGAAAAAACGAATTTATATAAACATATATAATAATATTTTAATATTAAATTCACTTTTAAACGACTTTCTCAAACGGTCTCCAAACAACGCGTGCCGACAGGCGATTACAAGTTTTACCCGCCTTTCGAACACAATGGAATGTGTTTCAAAATCTAATTTGGTCGTATGTGGAAACTAGCCTTTTGAATCGATTTGAAATATCAAATTTTCGATTTTAATTTCAACGCATTTCTCACCCGTACAGACAAATGGTAACTGCAAACGCTACGAAATTTGAAATCCAACAATAATACATTATTACGGATCCAATGGAACTAATTTCGTCGAATTCCCAAACTGTGCCCCTGAAGGCTATTTTAACTCGTCGATTAATTCGAGCGATTTTCAAAATCGTCGTAATCATTTAAAATTTCAGTTTTAAAATTTTAATAACTTAATTATACATCATATAGAATTTATATTCACATTAGAAATCATTCTGATTCATTTCGAATCAAAATCTGATTACTAACATTATTTAAATATTAAATTTCATTATTAAAATAATATAAAATTCCAAATTTAACTTATCGACTTTTGATTCCATCCAAAGGTTCAATATTAGAATTCAAATCAAGCTAGACTTAAAATAAACCTTAGGAACCATTTTCATAACCATTCATATCCAGATTCACAAATTATTCCAATTCCAAATATTAAATCATTCTTATTCCAATCCAATTGAATAGCCATATTTGAAATTTAACTAATCTCATTAATCTAATCAAATCTTTTTGTTTCAAAACCAAATTAAAATTGACATTCAACATTTAAAATGAAATTAAATGTTCAAATTTAATGACCAAAATTCCGGGTCGTTACAGAAAAGATAGAGAAAAAGTGGGGAGCAGAAACAATAAAGGTGAATATATGCACCTGAGAAATATATGAACAGTGGGAATAAAAAAAGGTTAAAAGATGAAAATAATAATTATTGACGACGTTTGATTACACGATGGGTAGTTGAATGGTTAAAAGGAAACAAAAGGCAAATTTTTGAATACCGACATGGCTAGCTGTTCTATTGGTTTCATCGTCTACTGGACTTCGAAACTCACAAATGAATATGCCGCAAAGATCGGCGTGATGAGACGATCAAAACGGTACACAGATATCAGTGGTACGATCATCCTATCAAAAGTCGATAATCGGTACCGAAAAATGCTGCTAAAATGCCAGAATAAAGGTAAACGGAGTAGTAGCAGCCTAAATTTGACGAAATGAAATATGACGTCTCACTCAGAAGATGACTTACAAATTTTCTATATAAAAATATTCAGCTTTTGAAAACATTTTATTGTCATCAAATTTAACTGATTTAAATTTCAATAAAATTACACAACAAAATAAACTTTCATATTTCCTGATGAAAATTTACCATTTCTATGTTCAAATAAAGTATTCCAAATATCAAATTTTTATTTCAAAATATTTTTATTTAAAATTTTACAAAAATTCAATTAATTACGTTATTAAACTATTAAAATTTTATGGGTTGTTACACTCTCCCCTACTTAAAAATTTTCGTCCCCGTAAAGGAACAAGGTAAGAGAATAGAAACAACTAGATGAAAAATAGATTTGAAACACAAAAATAAACAATTAACTTAAACCATATAAATTTAAATTTAAATAAATTAATATTCAATAATTGATTTAAACCATTGATTTCACTTAAATTTGAACCTTAACCATTCCTAAATTCATATTTATCTATTCATTAGTTTATTGTTCAATTTATCTCAATTAACATTTCAATTACCATAAATTAAGTATAAACATTTATCATAATCACTCAAATTTATTTATTAATTCCTTTTGTATCATTTTATATTGTACATTGTACATTATTCAATTACATAGTTGACTTCTGCATAATTTAGGTAAGTTATATTGGAATGCAATTAAGTATTATACAAATAAAACTTTCCCAATTCTATTATTTCAAGCTTTAAATATTTATTCAAAATTTAAGAGTTAAATTTTCGGTTCACTTCAAACCCTTTTAGGGATAAATGTATGCATAAATATATTATATATATCTAGTCAAATCTATAACATATACTTATATATATTATAAATCATGTCTTACTTAAGAAATTCAAATCAAATTCATTTTCAAAACAAAATGTAGCAAAGTTACTAAATGGTCTCTCTACTCTGAAACTCGAAAATGAATGTCGATGATGCAGCGGTCAATACCGAAATTATTTTCCAGCGACAATGGAGAAGAGCACTAATTTAAAACTTTCAGCATCCATTGGAAACTATTTCTATTCGAAAATACTTTAAATAATATACATTCGAAAACCAAAGTTTGTAATCATCGAAAATTAAATTCTCAAATTCTTAACTTAAATTCATTTAATTCCAAATCAATTAATAACCATTATTATATTTTCATTTATTTATAATGTAACAATAGTCAAGGGTTTACAGAATACCAAATGAAAATCAAAGATTATCATTTCTATTAACTAATTTATTTAACTATTAAATTTCAGAAAAATCTTATACATATACATATACATATACATATACATATATATATATATTTATATATATATAATCATAAAAAAATTATATTTCACTTACTAAATTTGAGAACAATATTGTGTCAGTTTGCTCTGTTCAAGTGTTTTGGAATTTTTATCGATAGCTTTGATCAGACGAATCGATCGAAACCCAAATCCACATTAAAAACTCAAACAAGACAATAAAATATTTTTTATATTAATTACAAATATACTCCCTCCCTTATCGATTCCAGAATGGATATCAAAGAAGGGATAGAGATCCAAATTAGAAGAACACTAATCGAATAGAATTTCTAACTAGAAGATGGTTTTGAAATGAAAGACAAGATGATTAAATAACAAAATAGAAAGATGGATAGGGCTATATAAATCATGAATGACCTTAACCGGGTCAACCGAGACTTCAAAAATAAGATCGATGCAGAATTTCGAGGCAAATCGACATTCGATCGCAAGAGATAGAATTCGAGCATAGAAAAAGATAGCAACATCTAAACCGAGGATACAGAAATCTTCAGCGAATCGATGCCTATTGTAAAGGAGTTTCACCCCTTTACAAATCATATAGTGGAGCTATGTGATGCTTTAGAATCAGGGGAACTTGAATAGGAAGAGACAAGAATATATTTTTGGAACCGAGGGGAATGTTTCGAAAATCAAAGGAAATCTGAGTCAAAGAGGAAGGAATTCAAGCTCGAATGAAGGAAATTCTATAATTAAATTTACTTTATATGCTAAGTTTGGCCTAAAACCATAGCTCTGATAACACATGTAACAGACCCGATATTTCATGCCATTCACATCCACACATGTCGGACTTGAATTGCTCAAAATTTCATATTTTAATTTATATTTGGCAAAACTCAGCATATACAGTAAATAAATAAATCATATAATCACAGACACAAAGTAATATAATAATAAGTAGCAGAAATAAATGAATAGTAGTTCATGAAGCTAATATATTTATATATAATAGAGTTAAAAAAGATACAACAGAAGTCTCGAATAAATAGAAGTCTCAACACAATAGTCAAATAATAAAATCTGAATATATCACTGAAGTCAACTGAATAACTGAAAGCTGAATAGATAGTCGGATCTTCAAGCGAAGCTCCAAACCCCAAAGGTGAGTCTCGAATGCTGTGACACTCAGTCTGACCCAAGCGTAAAACATAACACAAAACACTCGAGTTAGGATTAACATTCTTATATCAATAAATCCAACACAAGTGAAATATCAACTGAAATACAAGTAACTTAAAGGATGTTTGGGATAACCATCCACTAAGGGTCTGTGGAACTTTCTACTATGTAGTAATATACACTACTATAATAATATCTATAGTGAAGTAAACTATTAAAATAGCATTAAGGCATTACCCATATCCCCCTTAACACATTTTATAGTGCCAAAAGTCTATGCGGTATCGTAATACCTCGTAACTCAGAAGGCTACAAGAGGATACTCCATAGGTATGACACAAAACAAACTCGTGGTGGTCTCGATATGGTAGGTGACACGGCACAGCTAGGAAATGCCAGGATAGATATGCCAATTACATTTTCGGGCTGGTGGTAACGCATAGCCGCAGCTACTGCCTACCTCGATCCACACTCCCAAATCAAAGGTGCGCACCAAATCAATTATAAAGTAATAGAATGGCAATTGAAGAAGTGTGTCCGATCGGAGGAGCTACCTCACTTGGCCCATCAATTGCTCCTGTTTTAGCCACCTTAAGCTAACTCATGGGAGTCAGGTCCATGTATATACCTCAAAGAGAACATCACCAACCACCTACTTCATTCTGGAATCTCCACCACGTACTTAGTTGTTAATGTGGTTTTCGGTATTAGCGGAGAGTATGACAATAACCGATCCCGGTCTCTTTAACAATCAATCGTTATTATAACACCATGGTCGTTTCATTTCAAATAATTCATATATCAAAAACAAAAATATCATACCCATTTTAAAACCATATCAATACGATATCATTATCATTTATAATATATCCATTTCCAAAATCATTGCACTTTCAAAGTTATAACACTTCGAAACCATAACACTTGAAATTATAACACTTCGGGATTCATAACACTTTGAAATCATAGCTTTGAAAACCATAACTCTCACCTTTAACAGTTTAGATATAAATAATTGTATATATAATAAAATAGTTTATAAAATAAAATAGTTTATACATAAAATAATTAGTATATTAAAATAGTTATAAGTAAAATAGTTTATATATATTAATATAACTTATAAAATAAAATATCTTTATATACATTAAAATGCCTTATATAATAAAATAGTTTCTCAAAGTTCATAAATCGATTTTTTTAAATCAACTCAATTCCAAAATTCAATTTAATTCATTCTCAGTTCATCAATTTCAATTTAATTTAGTTTCTCAATAAATCATTTCAAATTATATTGATTTCAAATACAGATTTGAACCACAAAATATACCATTTAAATTTCAGTATCTTTCAAAGCTTTAATCGTTCAGCATTTTCAAAGCTAAATTTGATAATTTCATTTATATCTCAATTTTACTTCATTATTATTTAGTTTTGAATATTCACTTAAGAAAATCCAAAATCATTTAATTAGTCTTAAATTACAATTTAAACTAAAAAAATTCCCCAATTTATTTAAACTCGAAATATTCATTTAATCACTTTAAATAAAATCAAGTATAAAAATCATATCTTTAAAATTCTCGAATTCAATAAGCTTCAAATCGAATTTATTTAAATATAATTCTTAAAATAATACAATTTCTAATCAATTTAAATTTATCTTCTCCAACCTTACTTTACTAAAAATTATTATAAAATCTATTTCAAAAAATATAATTTTAAATAAATAATTAAAAATATTATATATTAATTAAATCAAAGTTTATTAGATTAGATCTTATTATTATTGAAACTTAATTTATATATATTTTAAAAATAGATTTAGTATAAGTAAAATCTTAAAATTTAAAATTTCAACACTTATAAGTTTAAATTTCCCAAAACATATAATTTTTAAAAATCTAAATTTAAACCTTTATAAAATAACGTTCATGTATATAATATTTAAAATCAACATTTATGTAAAATCGTATATATATTTCCTTTTTAAAATTATGGAAATCATTTCAATACACACACACAAATATATATATATATATATATATATCAACCATCGTGTCTGCATATAATTTTCTATCTTATGGTCAAGTGATACAGATATTTATCATTTCAATCCGCAATTTAAATATCTATGGGTATATATCTTTTCAACCCGTAAACCCAAATTCAATGTCAATGAAAATCGCTTGGGTTTATCATTTCAACCCACAACGATTTTCTTCTATTCTACAAGATCGTTCGGGTATGTATCATTTCAACCCATAGGGAATTCTATACTAGCAGAGAACTTGTAGAGTGAGAACAGTGATGAAATATAACATATCAATAACATGAATATATCATTAATAACAGACAAAATATAAATAACATATCATGTAGCAATTTAAATAACTATCAGCAGCATATTTCAATTGTCGTTTCAAATGAAATCAAATTTAATAAATATAAGAACGTTAATCATGAGTGACTGCTCACCTTTCAAGGCTGGAGAGATTTGAAACTAAAATGAGTGACGAATCCAAGCACGAATTCTAAAGCAAAGCGAGATTGGCACGAGTTCGACTGATAGAGCTGATAACAGAAATCGATGAGAACAAATTGTTTGTAACAAATTTGGGTACTACACTCTTCAGTAGTATTTAAAGAGATAAAATGAAGAAAGTAAATGTAAAAAGAGGATTATCTAATACACATTTCAAAAATAGATAAGAAAAACATGCAGAAACACAAAGATTTAGAGCGGTTTGGCGTGTGGCCTATGTCCACTATGAAATTGGTGATTTTATTGATGTTTGTTTGCTGATTACAACTGGTTACAATGGATTTCAATAGTGGATTTTGAGTACAATAGTGATCTTTGAGTACCAAAATGGTTTCGGCAGAGTCTGGACGTTGGAGAGCTAAAAGTCCCTTCCCTGTAGACTCTGAAATGCTATTTATAGGCGCAGGATGCAAATGTCTTGCTATGATCTCGAGAGACCTCTTCTTGCACATGAGTGGGCCCACCGATCGATCCCATGTCATTCACACTCGGTCCGTGAATGATACAGACGATTTTCGTATCGTTCAAGATTTGATCCGATCGAGTTGAAATTGAGCATGAACATTCTTTAGGTTGTACGTAAGCCTTTGTGAAAATTTGATGGCATTTGGACTTATAGACTGTGAGTTATGATCGATGCAAGTTTGGGCTTTTCGGTTGCCGTTCTCTTCATATCGATGCTGTTCATATCGATGTTTGACTCGATGATGCTGTACATGATGCCAGTTGAAGTGGCGCTTGGTTTTTGGATCAATCCGAAGTTCATGCTGAATCGATCGAGTCTTCCCAATGTTTACACCTCGTTTGTATCGATCTGACTTGGTCTTGTTCGCATCGGTCGACTATGCTTTATTTCGTATCGATCCTGCTTATGTACATTATATCGATGCATGGCTATCAACTTCGTATCAATCTGGTTTCACTCTGTTCGCATCGATTGCAATGGCTTTGTTCTGTTCGTATCGATTGCAACTGCCCTATTCGTATCGATATGAAGTAGTGGGCCTGACTTGGTTTCGATGGGTACGAAGTGGTCATCAGTCGATCGATGCGAATAGGTAGGAGATCATTGATGCGAAGAATACCGCTGTCTTTGGATACAAAGTGATGCCCATTGATGGATACGAAGAGCTGAAGCTTGATGGATATGAACAACAAATAATTAATGGATACGAAGAGCACTATTCTCCTTATCGATATGAAGCCATGCACATCTGATGGATTCGAACCAGATCGACACGAAGGAAGGTTATCTCTGGTTGTTTGATGGATACAAACAAATGAATCACTTGAATCACATCGATCATATCTTGAGCATACGAACTCGGACTGACTTGAAATTTGGAATGTTCGCTTTTATAGCTTTTCTTATCTCGTCATATCATTTGTAGCTTGATCTGGAGTCAGATAAAATTTATCAGCATCCATAGTGAACCTATGTATAATCGATCTTTGGGACGGACTGCCCTTGGTTTCAAGTTAATTCCTTGGTGTCATGGCCTTGCCAAAAGGCAGGATAATATTTGCTCCCTAAAGTACGTCTTGTGTGAAGATGACGTGCTGCGTAAAGTTTCCATCTTTATTATGGAAAGTTCTACCTGACTTGTTGAACGATTATTGTCTTTTTGTCGAAAGCTGTAATTTTTGATTGATTTTTAGAAACATAAATCATGAACTTTTGATTGCCAATTGTTGTACCGCATATTGTTGTAACTGAGTGTTGTATGATAGTGATTTGTTGTTTGTTGTTTTAATCGTCACTAGACGAGTAATCAGTTCCTATGAACTGTAAAAATTGGATGTTAGTCTGACATACATTTTCCTTTGTTAACTTGACTCCCGTTAACGTTTGCACGTTCATGAGTTGTTGTCGGTTTTTCAATCGACTCTCTCCCGAGTCAATGTGAAATTTTTTTTAACAATGCTTGATGGTTGTTTTGGAATGTCCCTTCGTACCGATCCTCTCCTTGATCGATATGGGATGAATGAATGTAGACTTCGTATCGATGGCTATCGATACGAAATAGATAGTATCTAGGAGCCTCGCATCGATACAAAATTGACATTTCGCATTGATAGAGTTTAATGGTCTAGTTACAATTTTGCAATGATTTTCGTATCGATGGTTTGATGGATGCAAATAGCTATTGCCTTAGATCGATGACAAATGGATACAGAGAAGTCTTCTTCGCATCGATAAGAGGGGCGACAGTTCCCACCGGTTAACATGTCTGGGAGGTGAATCGTCTTTTGCCTGGTCATGAGTTCATATAAATACTTTTTTCACTTAGAATTTTCTTATCTGTTTTCATTTTACTTCCAGCCTTCGTATCGATAGAGAGACCTTGGACAAGGAAACGGCCTTCGACTTCAAACCGCTTAGATCATTAATCCTTCAACCTAAACTTTTAAACTAGGTAATTGATTAATTAAATCGACCTTAAAACGATGAGATTCGAGTTTCAACACCGACCCATCTCAAGTCGTGGCCGATTAAGTTGTTGTTAATGCTGGAGTTTGGTCGGAGAAGGTAGAAATAGAATTTGGGTTGATCGAGGAAGATGAGGTGTGGAGGGACACAAAGCCTCAATTTCGTATCGATGAAAGGAAAGAGAAGACTTGGCTTCGTATCGATATGGGGAATAAGGTTCGTATCAATGAAGAATTGACCGATGAAATGGTGTATTTCGTATCGATCCGAAGTGGAGACAATTCATATCGATTCAAGGTTGTCAACACAAAATTGAAGGGCCAATGACCGATACGAAACTCATGGTAGGTGATCGATACGAATCTGACAGTCTTCAATTGATACGAATCACACGGTCTTCGATCGATAAAACGATTTTAATTTAAGTAAAATCTTAGAATTTAAAATTTCAACACTTATAAGTTTAAATTTCCCAAAACATATAATTTTTAAAAATCTAAATTTAAACCTTTATAAAATAACGTTCATGTATATAATATTAAAAATCAATATTTATGTAAAATCGTATATATATTTCCTTTTTAAAATTATGGAAATCATTTCAATACACACACACAAATATATATATATATATATATATATATATATATATATATATATATATATATATATATATATCAACCATCGTGTCTGCATATAATTTTCTATCTTACGGTCAAGTGATACGGATATTTATCATTTCAATCCGCAATTTATATATCTATGGGTATATATCTTTTCAACCCGTAATCCCAAATTCAATGTCAATGAAAATCGCTTGGGTTTATCATTTCAACCCATAACGATTTTCTTCTATTCTACAAGATCGTTCGGGTATGTATCATTTCAACCCATAGGGAATTCTATACTAACAGGGAACTTGTAGAGTGAGAACAGTGATGAAATATAACATATCAATAACATGAATATATCATTAATAATAGACAAAATATAAATAACATATCATGTAGCAATTTAAATAATTATCAGCAGCATATTTCAATTGTCGTTTCAAATGAAATAAAATTTAATAAATATAAGAACGTTAATCGTGAGTGACTACTCACCTTTTAAGGCTGGAGAGATTTGAAACTAAAAGGAGTGACGAATCTAAGCATGAATTCTAAAGCAAAGCGAGATTGGCACGAGTTCGACTGATAGAGCTGATAACAGAAATCGATGAGAACAAATTGTTTGAAACAAAATTGGGTAGTACACTCTTCAGAAGTATTTGAAGAGATAAAATGAAGAAAGTAAATGTAAAAAGAGGATTATCTAATACACACTTCAAAAATAGATAAGAAAAATATGCAGAAACACAAAGATTTAGAGTGGTTTGGTGTATGGCCTATGTCCACTATGAAATTGGTGATTTTCATTGATGTTTGTTTGCTGATTACAACTGGTTACAATGGATTACAATAGTGGATTTTGAGTACAATAGTGATCTTTGAGTACCAAAATGGTTTCGGCAGAGTCTGGATGTTAGAGAGCTAAAAGCCCCTTCCCTGTAGACTCTGGAATGCTATTTATAGGTGTAGGATGCAAATATCTTGCTATGATCTCGAGAGACCTCTTCTAGCACGTGAGTGGGCCCACCGATCGATCCCATGTCATTCGCACTCGGTCCGTGAATGATACAAACGATTTTCGTATCGTTCAAGATTTGATCCGATCGAGTTGAAATTGAGCATGAACATTCTTTAGGTTGTATGCAAGCTTTTGTGAAAATTTAGTGGCATTTGGACTTATAGACTGTGAGTTATGATCGATGCAAGTTTGGGCTTTTCGGTTGTCGTTCTCTTCATATCGATGCTGTTCATATCGTTGATTTTGACTCGATGATGCTGTACGTGATGCCAGTTGACGTGGCGCTTGTTTTTTGGATCGATCCGAAGTTCATGCTGAATCGATCGAGTTTTCCCAATGTTTACACTTCGTTTGTATCGATCTGACTTGGTCTTGTTCGCATCGGTCGACTACACTTTATTTCGTATCGATCCTGCTTGTGTACTTTATATCGATGCATGGCTATCAACTTCGTATCAATCTGGTTTCACTCTGTTCGCATCGATTGCAATGGCTTTGTTCTGTTCGTATCGATTGCAACTGCCCTATTCGTATCGATATGAAGTAGTGGCCTGACTTGGTTTCGATGGGTACGAAGTGGTCGTCAGTCGATCGATGCGAATAGGTAGGAGATCATTGATGCGAAGAATACCGCTGTCTTTGGATACAAAGAGATGCCCATTGATGGATACGAAGAGCTGAAGCTTGATGGATATGAACGACAGATAATTAATGGATACGAAGAGCACTATTCTCCTTATCGATATGAAGCCATGCACATCTGATGGATTCGAACCAGATCGACACGAAGGAAGGTTATCTCTGGTTGTTTGATGGATACAAACAAATGAATCACTTGAATCACATCGATCATCTCTTGGGCATACGAACTCGGACTGACTTGAAATTTGGAATGTTGGCTTTTATAGCTTTGCTTATCTCGTCATATCATTTGTAGCTTGATCTGGAGTCAGATAAAATTTATCAGCATCCATAGTGAACCTATGTATAATCGATCTTTGGGACGGACTGCCCTTGGTTTCAAGTTAATTCCTTGGTGTCCTGGCCTTGCCAAAAGGCAGGATAATATTTGCCCCCTAAAGTACGTCTTGTGTGAAGATGACGTGCTGTGTAAAGTTTCCATCTTTATTATGGAAAGTTCTATCTGACTTGTTGAACGATTATTGTCTTTTTGTCGAAAGTTGTAATTTTTGATTGATTTTTAGAAACATAAATCATGAACTGTTGATTGCAAATTGTTGTACCGCATATTGTTGTAACTGAGTGTTGTATGATAGTGATTTTTTGTTTGTTTGTTTAATCGTCACAAGACGAGTAATCAATTCCTATGAACTTTAAAATTGGATGTTAGTCTGACATACATTTTCCTATGTTAACCTGATTCCCATTAACGTTTGCACGTTCATGAGTCGTTGTCGGTTTTTCAATCGACTCTCTCCTGAGTCAATGTGAAAAAATTTGTAACAATGCTTGATGGTTGTTTTGGAATGTCCCTTCGTACCGATCCTCTCCTTGATCGATATGGGATGAATGAATGTAGACTTCGTATCGATGGCTATCGATACGAAATAGATAGTATCTAGGAGCTTCGCATCGAAGGACATGAGGCTTTGTGCCTCTAATAAATGAATACATAGTAGATATTTCGCATTGATAGAGTTTAATGGTCTAGTTACAATTTTGCAATGATTTTCGTATCGATGGTTTAATGGATGCAAATAGCTGTTGCCTTAGATCGATAACAAATGGATACGGAGAAGTCTTCTTCGCATCGATAAGAGGGGCGACCGTTCCCACCGGTTAACACATCTGGGAGGTGAATCGTCTTTTGCCTGGTCATGAGTTCATATAAATACCTTTTGCACTTAGAATTTTTTTATCTGTTTTCATTTTACTTTCAGCCTTCGTATCGATAGAGAGACCTTGGACAAGGAAACGACCTTCGACTTCAAACCGCTTAAATCATTAATCCTTCAACCTAAACTTTTAAACTAGGTAATTGATTAATTAAATCGACCTTAAAACAATGAGATTCGAGTTTCAACACCGACCCATCTCAAGTTGTGGCCGATTAAGTCGTTAATGCTGGAGTTAGGTCGAAGAAGGTAGAAATAGAATTTGGGTTGATCGAGGAAGACGAGGTGTAGAGGGACACAAAGCCTTAATTTCGTATCGATGAAAGGAAAGAGAAGACTTGGCTTCGTATCGATATGGGGCATAAGGTTCGTATCAATGAAGAATTGACCAATGAAATGGTGTATTTCATATCGATCCAGAGTGGAGACAATTCATATCGATTCAAGGTTGTCAACACAAAATTGAAGGGCCAATGACCGATACAAAACTCATGGTAGGTGATCGATACGAATCTCACAGTCTTCAATTGATACGAATCACATGGTCTTCGATCGATAAGAAACGCTGTATAACCCGACCGATATGAAGACACTGGATTTCGATCGATACCAAGTTAATGAAATTTGATTGATTAGAAACTAAAGTTTCTGACCGATGGATACGGGTTGAGCTTTGATGAACCTAAAACACCTTGCGCATTTGAATGTCTGATTCCGATGAGCTTTAATCTCGCATAACTCGATTTAACTGTTAAACTGTATATTTGACTGCCCTTCGAATGTTGTCGATGGAACTATAACCTAAATTTTTCTAATAAAATTTAACTCAGATCGGTCTCTAAAGTCTGGATGGCATGGTTATGACAGTCAGCGATGACAGTCACTCCAGTTGAATTTCAAAGTCTTGTCTTTTAATATTTTTTAAACTCTGTAGAATTTCTCAAGTAATATATAGCACTGCACAACACATTCACACACTTCACACTGGGGAAAACATGGGCCTATTATCATCTAATGATGGTTTTTGATAAGTTTATTAGCTATGGAATCCACAAGCTCTCAATGACAGGAAATCCGAAGTTCATCTCTTCCAATAATAGAGTTGCCGGGCATCATGTCCGAGGTCATCGATCCAGCTCCAAATGAGTTTCCAGGAGCAACTTTTATTGCAAACCCACAAGATTCTATGCCGTCCACCATCTTCGAAAATATGCTGGGAAGATATGCTTAAGACTTCGAAGACGTCTTATTACCAAGGCCGAACGATAGACCACATGCTCCCCCGAAATGGTTTACTACTTTCAATAGCCATTCATGCATAGATGGAACACGTCCCCTGTTAAACCAATACATTCAGGAAGTGTTGGCTTTTTTCGGAATTTCCCCCTCACAACTACACCCCAATGGATACGCTCTGCTAAATAGTCGATTCATTGTATTTATGGAGCATTTTTTCTAACCCCCGACTCTAATCGAAATCAGATACCTATTCAATGTTAAGAGTCGGGGAGATAGTCCTACGTTCACATTTCTGGAGGCTGTTAGAAACTGTTAGGTGGTGATGGGCTCTTGGACCAGGCTCGACCATTTTAAGATAGAATGGTTCCATGTCTGACGCGCTCCAGGATTCTCCAGTCGATTGTTAGCCAGACGTCAGTGACACAATTTTCTTCGGTAATTCATGAATTTTTTGTAACCGATGTTGAATCTAATATCTTCTTTCCTTTTACAGCCATAATTCCATGACCTAAAGGCGCACATTTCAAAGAAATAATAATGGTCCTTCAAGAGGTGCCAAGCGAAATGAGAGATATAGACCCAATGCTAACATACAAAAATTCGAGGACCGTCGGGCTAATTGAGCGAAATCAAAGCATTAGACTCGAAGGAACGTTGAGGGCGGCTCCGATGAAACGGGCTAAACATAGAGCTCTTGAGATCGTAATAACCGAAGAGGGTGAGGAAGAAAATACGCCCACCAATGATGAACCCGTAGACAGGCCGTCTGACAGCTTTCAAAGTCTTGAGGGAAGGAGAAAAGGCAAGGCCGTGGTGCATAAGCGTCATAAATCTTATAGATTGAAATCTGTAATTGTCCTTTTCCTGTTCCCGGTATTAGAATTTCAGAGGCTCCTCCCTCGCAAGCGGAGAACTTTTACGAAGGGCTTGCCGATATCCCAATCCCGGATTATATCTTCAACATGACGCCGGATTAGAGGCGCTTCAGAGTGCTTTAGACTTAAGCGAGTCTCTTCCCACAAGCATGGCCAACGTTTCCAGTTGGTTGGGGAGTTGCACATACATATACACTTATGGCATTACACAATTTCTAGTCTTGACCTTTTCATTTCTAGAGATCACGAACTCTACTCTTCTTTCTTCTTTACAGATTCAATGACTAGATGAGATTCTATGCTGGGAAGTTTCCGCTTTGCGCAACAATCATCTAGCTCTTACTGTCGGTCTCGTAGGAGGGAGGTTGAAAGAGACTACGATCGCGGTTACTCTAGTTAGGAACGTTACGAGAGGGAAAGGGATAGAGATTATAGACATCGATCCCGATCGCGTTCTCCTCCTCGAGCCCCCATATAACCTTCCGGCCATGGAAAAATACCAGTAGAGCCTCCTTGTCAAAAATCATCTTCTCAAACCTCTAGGCCTTAATCACGATGTTGCAGACATGTGGCCGAAACTCCCATTGTTGCTGAACAAGCTATCACTGAGCCCACTGGAGAAGGTGCTATTAGAATTTCTCAATTGAAGAAAGATTTTCCAAATACATGCTTTTACGGCCACATCTTCCCTCTTCATTTAAAGAAAATTCCCTTGGAAGTAGAAAACACAATGCATGATTACATTCATGACATCACTACCCAGTACAAGGAGTAGGTGAAAGCTGCAAAAAAAGCATCGATGGTGGCCTTTGAGCGGGAAAATACCATTGAGAAATTAGAAGCCGAGCTTGCTCAAAGGACCAGATTATTCAAGTGCTTAATAATGAGGCCGAATCCTTCTAGAAATTAGAAATAGAGGCCACCCAAAATGCCGACGGGGCGAACCTAGCAAACGAGAGGATGCCGCAAACACATTTTGCCTTGGTGGAGGAGATGGGCCATCGAAACACCACTGTCACAGCTGAACGGGACGCTGCTTTGAAAGAACTAAACAAACTTAAAGCCAAATTTTTGAAATCATCAAGGAGAGGGATGATGCAAATAGTACAGCCCAAGAGGCATGCGAACATGCCATATTGCTTCGGGGTGAATGGGATGCGGTAACGGCTAAAGTCCAGGAGGTGGAAACTGAGGTCGAGGAGAAAGTCCAAATGATGGAGTCCAAGCTAGAGGCTGACATTGAAGATCTCCTCATTACCTGCAATGCTAACATCTTGACGCATAGGAACATAGCCTTGCTCGATAATTATTCAATGCATCTATAGAATGCCTGGGGCCGATTAGTAGAAGATGTGAAGGCTGCCCATCAGGGTGAATCGGTTGACGAATTCGAGCTCAGAACTGATTGATGAATGAAGACAAACAGAAAGTTCTCCATGATGCCATGTTTCATATGAAAAGGAGAAGCTTGGCGCTCATCACTCGAAGGTCGGAGAAGGTTCTGGTGTCGAGCACCGTGAGACAAGTCCCAAAACTATTGTGGCAACTCAGCCTGAACCAACTTCTGCTGTTGATTCTTAATCCGTTCTTGCATACAACCCGGATTAGCCGTATTTACCTCAAGCTAATGAGCAAATTTCTTAGGCCATTCAGCCACCAATGAGTTGAACTGAGGAAGGTGCTCTGAACATTTCGCATGCCTGTTCAAGATCACGAGCTTCATTTGAAGTTCTTATTAATAGCTTTTCATTTTTCCCTTTCCAGTGATTGGAGCCACATCAGTTGCGCCTTCTGCAACTCAAGAGTCACATCATGCATATGAGGCGATAATTATGGAAGCGGCCACGACATCGGCTATCACACCTACAGATGATGTATAAGGGAGCACGCTTTCATTCGATGAAAAGATGATGGGGGAACTTCTCAATCATCATAGTGACCCTTTTTCGGATTTTCCATTTGTCATGAGTGGAGTAGCGTCAGCGACTATTTCCTCAGTCCCAACCGCTAGCGTTTCCTGCGGTGCACAAACACTTCATGAGGAAGAAATTATAGCCGAGATTAATGCAGAAATGGAAGAAGCCGCCCGGACTAGCAGCTTTGGAGGTGGAATGGCAGGCCTTGGTCCGGCCCCATTACAAATGATATCTCCTGGTGGCACTGTAGTCGACACCAGCATGCCTATTCCGCCTCTTGTAGTGGACCTGACCCCTCCGACTCCGCCTGCTGGAAGTATTCCCATACACTTGAGTTCGGAGGAGGAAATTGATATAATGCCTCCTAAAGAAGATCAGCCGCCAAAAGGCAAAGGCTCAAAGAGGAAACTCAGTGGAAGCTCTAGCGGGTTTATGCCGAAGAAGAAATCAAGAAAGAAGAAAGAGTAAATATGCTTCTTCGGCTTGTTTTGAGTAGATAGGAATTTCTTTAGCTTTTGTTGGCCGTGTATAGATGTGGGTTCGGCCCCTGCTAGTAGGATTTTTGGAAATAACTTATACATAAATTCCTTCCACAAATAGTTGAAATGAAATTCTATTTTGTCTTCAACTCAACTATTATTTATTTTCTTCAGTGTTTCAGTATTTGAATTCTTGTTCAGTAAACTTGTGAAATTTCGACCTTTGGATTGAGTTTTGAATTTATTTGTTAGGTCCTGGAATCACGGCTATGAGTCGTGCCCAAAAACTAAGATAAACTCTCATGCCGCACTGCTTTCTGCCCCCAATTTTAGGGATGAGTTGTAAAGATCGGCTAGCTATTGCATTTCGCCTCCAATACATTGATCTTAATGTCGTTGAATTGATGCTGAAATAAGTGAAGGTCGAGTGGTCGAATCACACTCGCTCACTTATTGATGATCACATCCACAATCCGGGGATTTGCATTTGGGCGTCGATGGTCGGTCACACCTATTTAAGTTTTAAGTATATGTCCATGCTCCAGGGATTTAAGTTATTTTATGGGTGGTCAGGCACCCTGAGTTATGTTTATACTCTAACCAAACCGAGGACTCAGAGTTGTGCTACAGATGATCGATTCGTATCCGGTTTGTGTTTAAAATCTAATCCACTTTCTAGGAATTTAGGGCTAGTCGATGTTTATTCTCTGATCCGCGCTCTAGGGACTTAGAGTTAATTGTGGTCGATACTTCGGTTCGCACTCCAGGAATTCGGAGTTAGTCGACGTTTGTAGTCTAGTTCGCATTCCGGGAACCTGAAGTTGGTTGATGTTGACACTTTGGTTCACACTCTAGGAATCCGAGTTAGTTGATGTTTATACACTAGTTCGCACTCTGGGAACTTGAAATTGGCCAACATATGGTCATTCACATCCGCTTTGGCTTTAAGATTTCGTTCACACTCTGGGAAACGAAGAATCTATCAGGATCATAGATGGTCGGTTCACATCCACTCTAAGTTAACAAGCGAGGTCGTTAGATGGACAGATCCATCCTCCTCGAACTTGATTCGGATACGGGTGAGGTCATAAGGACAGAACCACCCTCCTTAAAATCGCATATGAAAATTTATACACTAGTTCGCACTCTAGGAACCTAGAGTTAGTTAGAGGATTGCCGTGTATCAATCCTATTTATTCTTTAGCATAATGGCTTGTCCTCGAGCTCGGGTTTCACTTAATGAGTGACCATTCGTATCACAACACCCACTATTTGAACAAATCCCATCGTATGATAGAACTTAGCTCTTCGTGCACAGTGATAGTTGTAAGATGCATTCAGTAAATCACATTTCTGGCTCGAAGAGATTGCACTTTATTGCTAAAAATATGGAAAAGTCAGTTCCTTATTACAAATTCAAATTTCAAATGCAGAAACAAATTGCAAATGCAAAGTAAACTGAATAATTAAAGCCTATCATGTGTAATAGCGACGAAGGCTTTCGTTGTTCCAGGATCTTGGCAGAGTGAGGCCGTCAATAGTCGACAATTTAAATATGCCATCTCCGAGCTTTCGTTCAATCACATATGGCCCTTTCCACATTGGTTTCATGTGCGAAGTAACTGCGTAGATTCTTTTGAAGATGAGATCGCAGAGTGCAAAGGTTTGGGGTTGGACCATGGCAGTTTATAATCGGGCAACTCGATTTTGGTATGCAGCTGCCCTCAAATCAGCCTCTTCGCGCTTCTCATCCAATAAATCCAAGGATTCAGTAAGTAATATGGCATTTGTCTTCGGATCATAATAAGTCACATGATGGGAAGGTACTTCCATCTCGACTGGAATAATGGCTTCTGAACCATAGGAAAGAGAGAATAGAGTGTGCCGGTCGTGAACTTGTGGGTTGTTCGGTAAGCCCATAGAGCCATAGGAAGTTCATCGACCCACTTGCCCTCGGCCTTTTCCAATCGTTTATTCAAAATAGACTTTATAACTTTGTTCACAGCTTTAACCTAGCCATTCGCTTGAGGTTGTGCAACTACAGAGAATTTTTTCTGAATGTGGAATCGCTGATAGAAATTATTAAATTCAACACTATCGAATTAGGTTCTGTTATCAGTGATGATGGTATATGGGAGACCAAATCGACAGATAATGTTGCGTACGATGAAGTTGATCACTTTCTTCATCGTGATTGTAGCAAGGCGTTCGGCTTCCGCCCACTTTTTAAAGTAATCAACTACGACGATGGCATACTTCGCACCATCTTTGGCTAGAGGTAGAGAACCAATAATATCAATGCCCCAGAACGCAAACGGTCCTGGATTGACCATATGGGTTATTTCGGTAGGAGGGGCTCTAGGAATCCAGCATTTTTTGACATCTGTCGCATTTTCTGGCGCAGTCCGACGCATAACAATTCACGGTCGACCAATAGTATCCATATCGGAGTACTTTCTTAGCTAGAGCTTTTCTCCCAGTGTGATCACCACATTCTCCTTCATGTACATCATATAACACTCGTTTAAATTCATTGTGAGCGATATACCGGAGTAGAGGAACAGAGTATCCTCTTTTATACATGACACCATTCTGAATAGTGAACAGTGAGGATTTTCGAAGAACTTGTCTTTTTTCACTCTTGTGCTCTGGTAGTGTTCCAAGCTCGAGATAATTTCTGAATGGAGTCATCCATGAATCCTTATCGGGAACGACCTCAAATACCCAATCTATCTCCATCTGGTTGATGCTCGAGGAAGATAACGTTTCTACGGAAACAAGCCCCATTTTTTGCGCCTCACCCGTACTGGCTAACTTTGCTAATGAATCAGCTTTCTGATTGCGCTCTTGGGGTATGTAGTAGATAGAGTAATAATCAAACCGATTCAGTATCTCCTGGACCCGACCTAGGTAAGTAGCCAGTCTTCTACCTTTGGCCTGGTAACCCCCCGAACTTGACATACGACCAATTGCGAATCACAATAAATCTCCACAGTGATGATTTTTAAATCTCGAGCATGTCTCAATCCGGCAAGTAGGGCTTCACACTCAGCTTTGTGTTTTGGTCGCATGAAAATCAAGCTTTAAAGCGTAGCTTATAGATCGACCTTCAGGAGTTTCAAGTACAACCCCGGCACCTGAGCAATGGTCATTTGATGCACCATCAATATGCAGCTTCAACATATATTTGGGAGATTCATTGGTTTCAGGCGAGTCCTCTGGGATGGTAAATCAGCTAAGAAATATGCTAGGACTTGTCCTTGAATGGCTCGCCTTGAAGTATAGGTAATATCAAACTGATTTAGCTCGATATTCCACTTGAATAATCTAGCAGACGTCTCAGGCCGCATAAGGACCTATCGTAACGGCTGGTCAATGTAAACGGTAATAGAATAAGCCTGGAAATACGGACGAAGCTTCCGTGAGACAATAACAAAACAATAAGCCAACTTCTTTAGCTTCGGATAATTTCTCTTAGCTTCGATTAGTAGTTTACTAATATAGTAGACCGGTTTTTGTACTTAGTCTTCCTCTCGGATTACGGCAATGCTGATTGCATTTTCTGATACCGCCTAGTAAAGGTACAATATCTTGGGATCGATAGGCTTTGACGAAATAGGCAGTGTGGAGAGGTGTTGAATTAGTGCTCGAAATGCGCCCTCACATTCCGTGGTCCATTCAAAGTTCTGTTTCCCTTTTCGGATCAAATTGAAGATGGGAATGCATTTGTTAGTGGATTTTGAAATGAATTTGCTCAATGCTGCTACTTTCCTGTTGAGGCTCTGGACTTGCTTTATAGTTCTTGGAGTCTCAAGTTTCTGATCGCTGAGATCTTTTAGGGATTAGCTTCAATTCCTCGAGCGTTGACGATAAACCTAAGGCATTTTTCGGATACAACCCCAAAGTGACATTTCATTGGATTGAGCTTCATTCTGTATTCTCGGGAGGATATTAAACATTAATTCTACGCCTTTAATATGATCTGTGGAGAATCATGATTGCACTATCATGTCACCTACATATACCGCCATAGTTTTCTCAATCAGGTTGGCGAACATCCGATTAATCAATCGTTGGTAAGTTGCGCCGGCGTTCTTGAGTCTAAAATGTATGACTTCGTAGCAATAGATTCCTAGATCGGTCATGAAGCTGGTAAGCTCTTGGTCAGGCAAGTGCATGGGTATCTAGTTGTAGCCTGAATACGCGTCCATGAAGGATAGGAGTTCATGTCCAACCATTGAATCTACAAGCTAATCGATTCGAGGAAGTGGAAAACTGTCTTTGGGTTAAACATATTCAAGTCTGAATAGTCAACACACGTTCTCCATTTCCCATTTGGCTTTCGGACGAGTACAGGGTTGGATACCCATTTCAGCTATAATGCATCTCAAATAAAT
This sequence comes from Allium cepa, assembly GCA_030765085.1. Lineage (NCBI taxonomy): Eukaryota > Viridiplantae > Streptophyta > Magnoliopsida > Asparagales > Amaryllidaceae > Allium > Allium cepa. The sequence continues at coordinate 826,638,990 of CM060934.1, forward strand.
CCATTCGATTTAACCTTATCTACCTCTGCCCTTAAGGGCGGAAGATCTCTTTGGATCCATACCATGCCTTTTTTGTTTGACCGGGAGGTACCGCGGGTCAATGTCCAATGTATGGCTCATGATATCCAGGGATACCATACATGTCATAATGTGTCCAGGCAAACACGTTGAGATTTGCTTAAAGAAATTCAACCAATTCCTCTTGCATTTGTTGGCTTAACTGAGTCCAATCTTTATCATTCTTGAATCGTTGCTATCGTCAATCGGGACATCGATCGTCAGTTCGATCGGAGAAGCTTGACTGTCTTTACTATCATCTTCGCTTTCGTTATCTCTCAGATCATGATCTCTTTGGAATTGGTTGGGCTGCCTGGGCCTGGGCCCAGGTACCAATTGTTAATTTTCAACAAAATAGACGTAGAGAGATTCCTTTACGCCCTTTCCTTATTCTCTTCACCGCGCCTCGTAGTTCCGCAACATAATAGGCTCGTCCAACAGCCTGATCTCCTTGAATGACTCTAACTCCACGATCAGTGGGAACTTTAGAGTCAAACACCATGGCGCAATGGAAACCCTAATCTCAGCTAGGGTCGGTCGGCCCAAGAAAGCATTGTACGGCGAGTCGATGTCCAGCACAACAAATTGTAGTATCCGGACTCTCCGGCGTTCTTCGTTTCCTAACTCCACTGGCAATTCCACCACTCGAGTGGGCAAAGTTGTACTCCCATTGAAGCCATGAATACAGGACTGAAAAGGCTTCAAATCTTTAGCCTCCATCTTCATCTGGTCATAGGCTCGCTTAAACAATATATTTGCAGAATTTACACTATCGACTAAGATCCTCTTCATCCAAGCAGGGCCTGGTTGAGTTGATATGACAAGTGGATCAATGGTTGGGGCGTCGACCCTGTCAGCATCTCTGTCTCTAAATGTGATGTCGTCAGTCATCATTCTCTGTTGCTTGGCCAGAAACCCATCTTCTAAATTACTACAATATTCGAAGTCCGCATGCCTAATAGAACTGCATACGACTTCATTTCCTTCCAACTTCAGTCTGCTGGATGAGGACCATCACTAACAGTATTTATCACCAACCTCCTACAGGTACGAGCGGGTTCCTCCGGTCCTTCCTGATTAGGTACACGATTCTGGTTTGAAGGGCCTGCACCTCAAGACTGTAGCGCCCGAACAAACTGCTCTAATTTCCTTTCTCTTATCAACTTTTCAATGAGGTCCTGCACGACACTCATTCGTGTTGTGGCCGCAGCTATCGTGGAGTCTACAAAACTTTCCCTTCTGGATTTGTTTCTTTGATGATTATTTTGGGGCAAGCTTCTTGTATTGAATGGTATTACAAGTTTGTAAGTATAAATTCTCTAGCGACGTATTCAAAGGAGTATAATTATCAAATATGGGAGCCCTACATCGCCGACCACAATTCTGACCCGTTTCTTATTTCGATCTCCATTACCTCTCTGTTAATTCTATTTATTTTGAATATTCAGTCGCACTTTTCTAAAGCTCTCCCTGGATTGTTTAAAAACTACATTACTCTGGATTCCTTCCACACTGGGCCTTGCGACATCCTTTTTCCTAAACTGTTTCGCATCCTCCCTTCTCAATAATTGGGCTGCCTTGGAATAGAAATGGTCCAATGACGTAGCCTGTTTCTCGGCTAGCCAGCTGCTGAATTCGAAATCGGAATCAATCCCCTTAGTTAATGCCATCAGAATAGAGTTATCGTTGGAATTGCTAATCTCAGTTAATGTCAGAGTGTCACTCTACTTGAGTGATACAAGACAAAGTGTTAACATCCTTCGGTCTTGTTACATGCATCTGGAACTGCTCAACAAACTTAATCACCAACTAATCAAATCACGAGATAGATAGTAAACCACATGGTAGCTATGCCGCCAAGAGAGATTGGAAATCGTCGGCATTTAACTGCATCATCAGTTCGTCCAGCATTCATCAACCATTCGTACTTCAGAATATGCTGATTAGCATCTGAGCTCCCTTCATAAACGGGTAGAGTTGGCATCCTGAAGTGCCGAGGTGATTCAGTATTGAGTATGTCATTAGTGAAAGGGGTATGACTCTGGGAGATTCCCCAGTCGTCGTTAGTGAGACCCTGACTTTCACGGATTATTTGATGGATCATTGTCGGTATATCTAGAATCTGGACATTTTGAGTGCGTTGGGCCAATGTGTGGTCAGGTTCCACAATGCAAGGCTGGGCGGACGCGGTTGACGGTCCAGGTATTGCCTCCTTGGTTCTAATTCTTCAAGGATATAAGTTTCGGGAGTTTATTGAGGTTGGATCGAATCTGTCCGGTTTCGGCATCATCTCCTGGTTCAGCAGTAGTGGTGGTAGTGCATTTGTCTGTAACATGATATAGAATAGCACCTCCTCGGGAGGAGGGTCCAGTCTAATGGCTGGTTGATAGGCTAACTCTTGGTTACCCAAGGCTCAAAGCATGCCGATGTCCAGTAGGTTGGGTATAACTCCCATCTAGCCATGCACGCGTGGATTTGTGATGATGGTTTGAAGAAGCTAAACTCTCAGTAAATGAATAGAAAGCCCGATCCCTCTTAGATCTCCTACGTCTTTGACGATTCAGCTGAACAATCAATTCTGCTTTGGCACGTAGCTGTTGAGTAAGTTGCTAACGGCTCTGTGTGAGCTCTTGCAGTAGCATATGAAAATCTTCCCTAGTGACAGGGCCTTGCAGATTTGATGGTCCGATAGCATTCTGATCAGTCGAAGGTAGTTGCACGAGATTCTATCGGTCCCGTCCTTTTAGATATACAGCAGTGGAAGTGATCCTTATGTTTACCATGATGAATAGAGAAGCTATTTCCTAGACTTGATGCAAATGCGAATAGGATGGAAGAACTTTGAACTTGAGATCTGGATCTTCTCCTTAGATTTATGCAATCCGACATCGATAGTAGATCTAACGAGCAGGGGAAAAACTGTGTTTTCTCAGAGCACCAAAGCGTTTGTACCAAAATTGGGCACAACACTCTTTAAAAGTATTTGAAGAGATAAAATGAAGAAAGTAAATGTAAAAAGAGGATTATCTAATAAACACTTCAAAAACAGATAAGAAAAACATGTAGAAACACAAAGATTTAGAGCGGTTCGATGTATGGCCTACGTCCACCATGAAATTGGTGATTTTAATGATGTTTGTTTGCTGATTACAACTGGTTCAGTGGATTACAAAATTGAATTTCGAGTAGAACAGTGATCTTTGAGTACAAAAATGGTTTCGGCAGAGTCTGGACGTAGGAGAGCTAAAAGTCCCTTTTTTGTAGACTCTGGGATGCTATTTATAGGCGTGGGATGCAAATATCTCACTCAGATCTTGGAAGACCTCTTCTAGCACATAAGTGGGCGCACACGATCGATCTCATATCATTCACACTCGGTCCGTGATCGATACGAACGAATATCGTATCGAACAAGATTTGATCTGATCGAGTCGAAATTGAGCATTAACATTCTTTAGGTTGTAGGTAAGCTTCGTGGAAAATTTGGTGGAATTTGGACTTGTAGATTGTGAGTTATGATCGATGCAAGTTTAGGCTTTTCGGTTGCCATTCTCTTTGCATTGATGCTGTTTGTATCGATGATTTCGACTCGATGATTCTGTATGTGATGCTAGTTGACGTGGCGCTTGTTTTTTGGATCGATCCAAATTTCATGCCAAATCGATCGAGTCTTCCCAATGTTTACCCCTTGTTTGTATCAATCTGACTTGGTCTTGTTTGCATAGGTCGACTACGCTTCATTTCGTATCGATCCTGCTTATGTATTTCGTATCAATGCATGACTATCGACTTCGTATCGATCTAGTTTAACTCTATTCGCATCGATTGCAACGGCTCTATTTTGTTCGTATCTATTGAACCTTCCCTGTTCGTATCAATAAGAAGTAGCGACCTAGATTGGTTTCGATGGGTAAGAAGTGGTTATTAGTCGATTGATGCGAACAGGCGGGAGATCATGGATGCGAAGAATACCACTGCCTATGGATACAAAGTGATGGTCATTGATGGATATGAAGAGCTGAAGCTTGATAGATACGAACAACAGATAGTTGATGGATACGAATAACACTGTTCTCCTGATCGATACCAAAGCCATGCACATCTGATGGATTCAAACCAGATTGAAACGAAGGAAGGTTTTCTCTGGTTTTTTGATGGATATGAAAAAGGAATCACTTAAATCGCATCGATCATATCTTGAGCATACGAACTCGGATCGACTTGAAATTTGGCAAATTGGCTTTCATAGCTTTCCTTGTCCCGTCATATCAATTGTAGCTTGATCTGGACTCGGATAAAATTTATCGACATCCATAGTGAACCTATGTATAATCGATCTTCGAGGCGGACTTTCCTTGGTTTCTAGGTAATTCCTTGGTGTCACGGCCTTGCCAAAAGGCGGGATAACACAAATAAAAATCATTTTTATATAAAATGAAAAAATATACATTGCTATTATATTATATGTATATTTTTCAATATTTTAATTTAAGACAAATATTTAAATAATATAAAATTTCAAAATCATTATTCAATTAACCACACATAATATATATATGTTATATAAAAATCAAGACTTGATAAGCCTTATGACCTTTGTAAAATAGAAATCAAAATCATTATATATCATATTCAAATTAAAACAAAATCAATGCGTATATTCTACGTGAAATATACATCATATGTACACCACCTGACATCATTTCTTAAAAACCAATTAGTATATGTATAGAAATATATATACTTTCATATGCACTACCTTATAGGAAATTTCACTTCAAGCAGAGTGTGTGTGTGTGTGTCTATATATATATAAACTCAATATGTAAATATATATACAATACAAAAATCAATAATTTATAAAATAAATATATAACCATTTAAACTTCACAAGCATGTATGTAAGTAACTTTATATATATATATATATATATATATATATATGTATGTATGTATATATATATATCTTATGGTTTATACCATATACATTGTAAAACAAGGTATCAACTATTTAAGCTAATAAACATTATATATAAAAGCACAGAACCCAAATAACAAAAGCTGCACCATATACTGATAATATAAAAAACATGATATATATATATATATATCAACATGTATGTTTAACTTTCAGTTAGACGGCACAAACAAATATATATACGTTTTGGCACAGACGTGCAGTTCTTATTTCCTTTAAATAGCTATATATACTTACATACATGCACTTTAAAAATAAAAAATAAATAAAATATATATATTCTTTCATCCCATCCTATATATATACACACACGACCATGCATAAACAACACCTACAAAATATAAAAATAATTTATGAAATAGGACATAGCGTATAACTCACGCCTGATATAAAATGATTTTTAGAAATCAATACTAATTAAGACAAGTGTGCTACCTACAGTTTTCATGCAAAAGCCACTCTCATGTATACCATAATCTATATGAAACTTGTATACAAAACCCACATAACAAGCTAGTATGAACTTATATTTTAAAATAAACAGATCGCCAATCTTATAATACTCTATATATATATATACAATTTTAATAAAACCACATATATGTTGGCATATAAAACTAATGTATTATATTTTATAAACTCTTACAAAAAATAAATAACTTATATATAATATATAACTTACCCAAAAGAAGAGAAGGCTAAGCGAAAACGACTGGGTTGCGCGCAAGGAGGAAGTGGCAGCGGCCGAAGGCAAAGGCTTGGGTTTGCGCACGAGCAACAGGAGAGGGAAGGAGGGGGAGGCTGTGCTCGGTCGAGATGGTGCTTGCGAGTGTGTGGCTGCGATGAGGAAGCTCGGATCTCGGCTGCAAGGTCGGAGAAGATAGGGGGAGTTTGGCAAAGAAGCAGGCGAATGGTGGCTCGGTCGGTGAAGTTTGGGTTCACGGTCATGGTGGGGAGATGTTTCAACGTGGGGTGTTTGACGAGGCGAGAGAATAATGGTTACATGCGGCGATGGTTTCGGCCATAGAGGAGTTCTTTGCCGAGGCCGATGAATGGTGGTTGAAGATGAGATAGTTCACAGAGGCAAGCTCAAGAAGATGAAAGAAATATTCATTTTCTTCTTTTATTATCAAGTGAAAAGACAGAGTAAAAGTGGGGAACAAAAACAATAAAGATGAATAAATGTCCCTGAGAAATATATGAATAGTGGGAATAATAAAAGGTTGAAAGATGAAAATAATAATTATTGATGACGTTTGATTACGTGGTTGATAGTTAAATGGTTAAAAGGATACAAAAGGCAAATTTTTGAATACCGATACGGCTAGCCGTCGTGACGACCTGGAAATTTTTAACATTTGAAAATGAAATATTTAATTGATTTTATATTTGGAAGTTATTTTAACTTGAATTTCAATTTATAACTATGAATTTGGTAATTGAATTATTTAATTTAATTATTAAAGCTTGGGTAAAAATTTGAATCTGAAATTTTAAGCTGATTAAAAATATTTTGATGGCTTAGAAAATTTATATTGATGATACCGAAGGCAATGGAAGCTTCAGAATTGAATTTGAAAATGATTTGTTTAGTTTTGAAAATATATCGTTTAAAACGATATCAAAAATAGCCTTTCGAGGCATAGTCTCGGAATTCGACGAAACTACTTCCATTGAATCCGTAATAGCTAGTTATTACAGGATTTCAAATTTCGTAGCTTTCGGAGTTATCGTGTGATCGTACGAGATAAAAACGCCTAGACAATAATTAATCGATTTAATTTAAATATCATATATTATTTCACCAATCAAAATTCTTTCCCATCAGCCGTATTATTTCTTTTCAACTTCTCCAACACGCGATCCTCTGTCCCTTTTTCTTGTTAAATCACGTCTATCTTCCTTCAGCTTCAGTGAATGCGAACGAAAAAAAAAATTAATGGCCCCAACTTCAAATTAGGAAACAAAATCGAGTTCATTCCCTTTTTCTTTCCCAGTCCTAGATAAATTCGCGAAGCCCTTTTCTTTACTCATCAAAAAAAATCGAAACTCACCCCATTCAAATCCACCGAACGAAAAATCGAAATCAAAGTGGCCGCGATTTCAGAAAAAAAGGGGATCGAATTCGAGAAAACGCAGGCATGATGGAAGAGGCTCGCGAGCGGAGGTGATTGGCGACCCAAGGTCGCGATTTTGGTCCTAAGAGCTGCGATTTCGCGGGGGTAAATCATGTATTGTTCCCATGCTAGTAGGGTGTGAGGCTGAGGCGATCGATTTTAGGGCCGTGCTCGCGGCCTTCTAGAGAAATGGCATCGCGCGTAGTCACGATCGATGGTGGAAGGCAGCACGACTGTGGATTCATCGAGGAAGCAACAACGTTTGAAGTGAGCGATGGCAACATCGACACTAGAGCATTGAAGGGAAGGGGAAGGATTAGTTCGAGTACAGGAAAATTCATATATTTTTATTTTACAAGTAAGTTTCCTATTAATAAATATGTAGATTAACAAAGAAAGTATTTACAGTGAAGTAAAATTCTATTTTGATATTTTCAGAAAGAAGATTGTCACAGGGAGTTATATATTTACAATTTATTTCTCAATTTAATATATATATATATATATATATATATGTACAGAAAATAATAATGTAAATATAAGTATATATATACTCATACACATTTTAATGTATAACAGTAAATATGCATAGATAAGGTTTTGAAAGAAAAATATAGGGTTTTAAAATGTTCAAAGAGTTTACAAAAGTTGGATTTTCGAAATTTATAATCTATTTTATAAATATGTATGTAGTACCAAAAAGAAAATAAATAATGGATTATGACGATTTACTTGCTTATTAAACTTATTTGATTATTCTAGTTAATAAAAGATTTTCAAAGGAAATTATTAGTTTAAAATTTAAATAATTGGTTAATTAAATTTAGCAAATAGTAATAAATCGTTCAAATTTGTTCGAATATTTATAAAATCATATAATTGTTATGCAAGGTCTTAAATCGAGAAAATCGAGTCAAGATGGAAATGGATTGCTAATAAAAGCAAAGGCGAGATCTTCTCACTCAAGTTCAAAATGAAATTTCCAGTTCAATTTTAAATAGTTAAATTTAAATTGGTTGACTGTGTGCTTGGGTGATTGAATGATAATAATTATTCACTGGATGATATTACATATATATATATATATATATTTGTATATAGTATATATTGGGTGATTGATTTCCCACATTATAGCGGATGAGACCCTATTGCGAGGCGTAATAGCGGGCGATATTTTTATAAATCCTATATACCGCGATATTCCACCTCGAAGTGGAATTGGTATTCAATTGTTGTGCTAACGTCTGTGGATGCAGGAAAACATGTTGGAGGGATCCAACTGGATTCCTCACAAATAGTGATTTTAATTATATTCTGTGATATAGCTCATTGATAAATTTGTTTTATCTATGAATCTGTGTATATAGATAAGCGTTATGGGTTATACCGCTTATCGATGTTAATATGATTGAATCTGTGATGGTTGATGTTGTGCACTATTGTGTTGAACCCCTGGACTACACTACACACACACACGAATATGGAGTGCACGTGGAAATTGGTTAAGTCACAGGTTTTTGAAATAATTTTAGAATTGAATTTTTGAATTCAAATTGTTTTGGAAATAAATCGGATTCAAAGTGGAAATAAACTTTTGAAAAGGAATTTCAAAATAAAAGTTGTTTTTGAATAACTTAATTTCATTTTAAATTTGTTTTAAAATTGAATAAAAATTTGAAATTTAATTCTATGTTGTAAGCTTATGATTTCAAAATGATTATATAGGTTTACATGAACTTGAACCATTTTATAAAGTGTTGTTTTGGGAATTTAAATTAACCCAAAGATTTTAACTTATATAAATGAAATCGGATTTTTCCGAAATAAAAACTACTTGTTTTTGAACGATATAAGCTTTCATATAAGAAATGAATTTCCAATTGGTATTAAAGGAAGTTCTAGTTGAATTGGAAATGGTTTTCCAAGTTAGGAATGATTTGGAAATTATAGTCTAAAAAGATTATACAAGTTATAAGGATGTTTATATAGGTTTTTAACCATTTAAAAAGTATGGTTTTGGAAATTTAAATTTAAATCCAAGTTTTATACTTAAATGGTTTAACTTATGTAATTTGTAATCGGTTTTTCCTGAAACAAAAACTATTTGTTTCAAATAAAAATAGCTTTCATAAAAAGAAAGGATTTCCAATTCGTGTCGGAAGATTTCAAGTTGAAATGAAAGTGTAAACAGTTTGAAAAACTATGAATTAACCTTTGTGAAGACGATTAAATCTTGTTTTGAAATCTGAGAAGATTTTAAATAGCATATTTTCCATATACAAGATTTGAATTGGAAATGGTTTGAAAGTTATGAATTTAATCTTAAACTGGAAGATTGGATGAGTTGATCCAATTTGAAATGGAATTTGTTTTGAAATCCGTGAATGGATCTTTATGAAACTGGGTGAACTTTTTGAAATAAATGTTTTATTTAAAAGATTTGAAATGGTAATTTAAACCATTGAAAGGAAAGTTTTGGATATTAAGTTGTGACTTAATTGAAATCCCATATCCATATGTTTTTAAATTTATGCTCATTATTCGGTTTAGCCGGGAGAGGACTTTGTGTCATATAACCCATTCTGAATAATGATACGTCGATATGGATAGCATTTGAAGACCGGTGGTGAAGGCTGGGTATTTGCGAGAACGATAGAATAATCTATCGATTGCTTCTGCACTGAGTCGGGCCGGTATAGGGATTCCCTAAGTGATGGGAAGTCCGATCGGGATTGTGAATACCCGAAAATGGCAAGGGCTTCTTCGGAAGTACCTTCGATTCTGTTCGAACCCGGAACTGACTTGTATGGATGTCTGTCCGACATTACACTTTGAGATGTAAAGCTGGTTTCTATCAAATACATTTCTTTTGGTGGCGGAGATTTATTCTTTTAGCTTAACACCCTTCTTTGAGACGTACGAGCTTAGAGGTTATGTAGTTGATGGTTACTAGTGATACATTCCCAATTTGGTAACGTGGCGTGCTAAGTGCTGCTGTGTGTTGATGATGATTTGTGATCGAAGCATGGCTTTGTGACAAAGCGTAACTTTGTGGACTAGACTTCGTCGAGCCTCAGAACCCAGTAATGGTCGAAACAGGAATCGTGACAGCAAGGTTATTTGGAGGTAGCTCCTCCTGAGGGTATGACCATTTCCTTCTGGATGAAAAGTGATATCATGGTATGGAGCCCAGATATTTACTTATGTTGATTCTTCATGAAAAGTGGTATCATGGTATGGAGCCCAGTTACTTTACTGTGTGGTTGTTGGATTGGGGGCCCTCCGATAAAGGTCGGTAACGACCGGGGGATGACATGCTCGTGTCAGTTGTTACCTAGTTATAGAGGTAACCCAGCCTTGTGTAGCAGAGATCCGATTAGGTTCTTGAGGACGTCCCTCCAGAGGCATTCCATTTTATTTGGGAAGTTCTTTTGCCTGACCATTTGAGGAAATCCAAACAAAACAATACGAGCCCTTTACGATTTCAATTGTAGAACTTGTCATTTAAAATGGCAGCTATAACTGGCATAATATAATGGTACCTTTGCTGGCTAAGACTAATATTATATTTTCGAAAGGTTTTCTGCACTATGCACTAATAATAATATTTAAAAATAGTTTTCTCATATTAAGCATTTTTGACTGTCATAAGGAGAAATCTCCTCCAAGTTTGTGCTTGCATTGTGTGTGTGGTGGGAGGCCTTATGGTAGTTTCATTTTCTAAAAAGCATAGCGGATTTCTTTTCTTTTCTTTTCTTTGTGAAAATAACTGTTTTTGAGATCTCACACCAGTCTCATGACTGACCTGGAGTTTATTGTTCCCTTTCTAAACTCTGGGCGCCCGCAATTTTCTACACGGGTAGCCTAGAGTCAGGTTAGCTTTGTTCGAGAGCAATAATAAAAAAAGAGATGCCGTGGAGATCAGGAGACAGCTGGAGGACAAAGCGTATCACTAGTATATGTTATATTTCTTTCCACTGTTTGTTGTTGTACACTCTGATAATGTAATGTGATGTAATGTAATAACTGATATAGTGATTCTGTTTAAAGATATTTATTTATCTATTATATGTTGTCCGCTGCGATATGTGAGATTCTGTTATTGATCTGCTTCTTCTATCTTCTTCTTCTTTAAACCCTGACAGTTTGGTTTTCCGGCATTCGACTGTGAGGCATTCGATACAGTAGACGTATTGATGTCGACTTACGGACGTCGAGAAATCGGGGGGGGGGGGGTTACAAAAGTGGTATCAGAGCATTTGGTTAAGCAATAACCATGGCTCTGTTGGGTGTTACTCATTAGACATGGAGTCAGTAGTACTCTAGAATGAGTGTGAGTGTAATAATAGATATGAACGTATATTTGTTAGTGAATATAAATTATTTTACATTGTGTTGACTTATCGGTTGAATGTTCATGGATTCTGGTCGGGGCAGTTTGGCCAACTGTTTCGATAGGGGTTTCTAAACTCCTAGACAAGATAAACCGACACAGTATTGTTTTAAAAATAGGGTAAATGAAATAATTTTACCCAAAACTATTTTTGTATATAAATAAAATGATTTTCTGTAAATTTTTGTGGTATATGGTTGCTAGAAAGCGATGATATTGAATTATCATCATTATTTTATGGAAATTTAATAAGATATAATGGTATAACCAAAGATTTGGAGATAAATTCATTTAACAAATGAAATTTATAAATATGAATTGAAAGGATAAGGGAATGAATTCATATACAAATGGGAATTGTAAATGTAAATTGTAAATGTGATTTATAATTTGAAATAAAATTCACTAATGGAATGAGATTTGATTTGGATCAAGTTGAACAAAAATCCAAACTTTAGCAAAAAATAAAATGGAAGGAATTCAAGTAAACTAATATGATAATTAATTAATTCATGAAATAGGAAAGTTAAATTAGTTAAATTAAAACTTGAATTATGAGTTAAATAAAAATGGTTTGAATTTGCAGATAAATTCAAGAAAGTAGAAATAAATTTCCTTGTTATTGATAAAATAAATTCGAGACGAATTGAGAATGGAAATTGAAATTTAAAATGGATAAGTGAGTAAAACCAATTTAATTAAATTAGTAGATGGAATGAATTTGATAAATGAAAATCAAATCAAGGATTTAAATTTGGAAATGTTGCAAGGAAAAATAATTTGAGTTTTGAATTGAAATAACTTGAAGAAAATAAATAACTTAAGTAAATATTGAATAAAAGCTCGACTTAAACAAAATTGTGAAAGGGTTGTTGTCAAGTTGTCAAGTTTTATGAAATGGTTGCGAATGGAACTTGTTTGATTAATGAAATGCAAATGAATGGAATGCAAAAATAGAGTAAATTGTGTTGGTATCAATTTAAATTAGTTATAAACTAGATTGGATATTCTATTTAGTGAGTATCGTCGAAATTTGCATAGGGGTTTTAAAATGTTCAAAGAATTTATAAAAGTTGGATTTTCAAAATTTATAATCTATTTTATAAATATGTATGTAGTACCAAAAAGAAAATAAATAATGGATTATGACGATTTACTTGTTTATTGAACTTATTTTATTATTCTAGTTACTGAATGATTTTCAAAGGAAATTATTAGTTTAAAATTTAAATAATTGGTTAATTAAATTTAGTAAATAGTAATAAATCGTTCAAATTTGTTCAAATATTTATAAAATCATATAATTTTTATGCAAGGTCTTAAATCGAGAAAATTGAGTCAAGATGGAAATGGATTACTAATAAAAGCAAAAGTGAGATCTTCTCACTCAAGTTCAAATTGAAATTTCCAGTTCGATTTTAAATAGTTAAATTTAAATTGGTTGACTGTATGCTTGGGTGATTGAATGATAATAATTATTCACTGGATGATTATATATATATATATATATATATATATATATATATATATATATTAGTATATAGTATATATTGGGTGATTGATTTCCCGCATTATAGCAGATGAGGCCCTATTGCACCGCATAATAGCGGACGATATTTTTATAAATCCTATATACCACGATATTCCACCTCGAAGTGGAATTGGTATTTAATTGTTGTGCTAACGTCTGTGGATGTAGGGAAACAGGTTGGAGGGATCCAACTGGATTCCTCACAAATAGTGATTTAATTTATATTCTATGATATACCTCATTGATAAATTTGTTTTATCTAAGAATCTGTGTATATAGGTAAGCGTTATGGGTTATACCGCTTATCGATGTTAATATGATTGAATCTGTGATGGTTGATGTTGTGCACTATTGTGTTGATCCCTTGGACTACACCATACACACACGAATATGGAGTGCACGTGGAAATTGGTTAAGTCACAGGTTTTTGAAATAATTTTAGAATTGAATTTTTGAATCCAAATTGTTTCGGAAATAAATCGGATTTAAAGTGAAAATAAACTTTTATAAAGGAGGTTCAAAATAAAAGTTGTTTTTGAATAACTTAATTTAGTTTTAAATTTGTTTTAAAATTGAATAAAAATTTGAAATTTAATTCAATATTGTTAGCTTATGATTTCAAAAACATTATATAGGTTTACATGAACTTGAAACATTTTATAAAGTGTTGTTTTGGGAATTTAAATTAACCCAAAGATTTTAACTTATATAAATGTAATCGGATTTTTCCGAAATAAAAAATACTTGTTTTCGAACGATGTAAGCTTTCATATAAGAAATGAATTTCCAATTGGTATTAAAGGAAGTTCAAGTTGAATTGGAAATGGTTTTCCAAGTTAGGAATGATTTGGGAATTATAGTCTAAAAAGATTATACAAGTTATAAGGATGTTTATATCGGTTTTTAACCATTTAAAAAGTATGGTTTTTGAAATTTAAATTTAAATCCAAGTTTTATACTTAAATGGTTTAACTTATGTAATTTGTAATCGGTTTTTCCCAAAACAAAAACTATTTGTTTCAAATAAAAATAGCTTTCATAAAAAGAAAGGATTTCCAATTCGTGTCGGAAGATTTCAAGTTGAAATGAAATTGTAAATAGTTTGAAAAACTATGAATTAACCTTTGTGAAGACGATTAAATCTTATTTTGAAATTTAAGAAGATTTTAAGTAGTATATTTTCCATATACAAGATTTAAATTGGTAAGGGTTTTAAAGTTATGAATTTAATCTTAAACTGGAAGATTGGATGAGTTGATCCAATTTGAAATGGAATTTGTTTTGAAATCCGTGAATGGATCTTTGTGAAACTGGGTGAACTTTGTGAAATAAATATTTTATTTAAAAGATTTGAAATGGTAATTTAAACCATTGAAAGGAAAGTTTTGGATATTAAGTTGTGACTTAATTGAAATCCCATATCCATATGTTTTTAAATTTACGCTCATTATTCGGTTTAGCCAGGAGAGGACTTTGTGTCATATAACCCATTCTAAATAATGATACGTCAATATGGATAGAATTTGAAGACCGGTGGTGAAGACCGGGTATTTGCGAGAACGATAGAATAACCTATCGATTGTCTCTGCACTGAGTCGCGCCGGTATAGAGATTCCCTAAGTGATGGGAAGTCCGATCGGGATTGTGAATACCCGAAAATTGCAAGGGCTTGTTCGGAAGTGCCTTCGATTCTGTTCGAACCCGGAACAGACTTGTATGGATGTGTGTCCGACTTTACACTTTGAGATGTAAAGCTGGTTTCTATCAAATACATTTCTTTTGGTGGCGGAGATTTATTCTCTTAGCTTAACACCCTTCTCTGAGACGTACGAGCTCAGAGGTTATGTAGTTGATGGTTACTAGTGATACATTCCCAATTTGGCAATGTGAGATGCTAAGTGCCGCTGTGTGTTGACGATCATTTGTTAATCATTTGTGATCGAAGCATGGCTTTGTGAAAAAGCGTAGGTTTGTGGACGAGACTTCATCGAGCTCACAATCCGGTAATGGTTGAAATATGAATCATGGCAGCAAGGTTATTTGGAGGTAGCTCCTCCTGAGGGTATGACCATTTCCTTTTGGATGAAAAGTGATATCATGGTATGGAGCCCAGATATTTACTTATGTTGATTCTTTATGAAAATTGGTATCATGGTATGGAGCCCAGATACTTTACTGTGTGGTTTTTGGATTGGGGGCCCTCGGATAAAGGTCGGTAACGACCGGGGGATGGCATGCTCGTGTGAGTTGTTACCAAGTTACAGAGGTAACCCGGCCTTGTGTAGCAGAGATCCGGTTAGGTTCTCGAGGACGTCCCTCCAAAGGCGTTCCATTTTATTTGGGAAGTTCTTTTGCCCGACCATTTGTTGGAAATCCGAAAAAAATAATACGAGCCCTTTACGATTTCAATTGTAGAACCTGTCATTTAAAATGGCAGCTATAGCTGGCACAATATAATGGTACCTATACTGGCTAAGATTAATATTATATTTTTGAAAGGTTTTCTGCACTATGCACTAATAATAATATTTAAAAGAGTTTTCTCGTATTAAGCATTTTTGACTGTCATAAGGAGAAATCTCCTCCAAGTTTGCGCCTTGCATTGTGTGTGTGGTGGGAGGCCTTATGGCAGTTTCATTTTCTAAAAAGCATAGCGGATTTCTTTTATTTTCTTTTCTTTGTGAAAACAACTGTTTTTGAGATATCACCCCAGTCCCATGACTGACCTGGACTTTATTGTTCCCTTTCTAAACTCTAGTTGCCTATAATTTTCCACATGGGCAGCCTAGACTCAGGTTAGCATTATTCGAGAGCAATAATCGAAAAAGAGATGCTGTGGAGATCATGAGCAAGCTGGACGGCGAAGCATATCACTAGTATATGTAATATTTCTTTTTGCTGTTTGTTGTTGTACACTCTGATAATGTAATGTGATGTAATGTAATAACTGATATAGTGGTTCTGTTTATAGATATTTATTTATCTATTATATGTTGGCCGCTACGATATGTGAGATTCTGTTATTTTTCTGCTTCTTCTTCTATCTTCTTCTTCTTTAAACCCTAACGGTTCGGTTTTCCGGCATTCGACTGTACGGCATTCGATACAGTGGACGTATTGATGTTGACTTTCGGACGTCGAGAAATTGGGTCGTTACATCCGTTCCATAGGTTTCACCCTCTACTGGACTCCAAAATTCACTAACGAATATACTGCAGAGATCAGCATGACGAGACGATCAAAATGCTACATAGATATCAGTGGTAAGATCATCCTATTAAAAGTCGATAATCGGTACCGAAAAATGCTGCTAAAATGCCGAAATTAAGGTAAAAGGAGAAATAGCAGTCCAAATTTGATGAAATGAAATATGACGTCTCACTTAAAAGATGATTTACAAATTTTCTATATAAAAATATTTGGGTTTTGAAAACATTTTATTATCATCAAATTTGACTGATTTAAATTTAAATAAAATTATATAATAAAATAAAATTTTATATTTCCTTATGAAAATCTACCATTTGCTACGTTTAAATAGACGCATTCCAAATATCAAATATTTATTTCAAAATATTATAATTTAAAATTTCATATAATTTCAATTAATTACGTTATTAAATTATTAAAATTACGGTCGTTATAGCCACGATAAAAGCGATGTATAAGTATAAATGCACAAACTTATAACTGAGCTAGTGATGATTCCAAGTATTAAGATACTAATCATTGTTATATGATAACAATGTAATAATAAGAGCTCACTAGAGTCGATAAACATAGTCTGAACAGTTCCATAAGATAATGGTAGTTTGTCAGTATCAGAGACAGTTGATTGACACAGTAGATAGTTAAACAACTTAGTAGATCCATTCACGTTGGGCTCACTCGATCAGTTCTCATCATTGATCTAAGGGATAAGATTGAAATTCCATAATTGGACTCAAGTGCAAGTGGGAGATTAATAGAGTTTGGGGTATGCCCTAGGGGAAATTGTGTAATTGTTACATATATCTAACAGAATAATCAATCTTCTTCAAGATAAAAAGTATTTTCTTTCCATTACATACTTGATATAATGTGTTATATCTATTAATTAATTAATTAAGTTAAAAGTATAATTAATAGAAAATCAATATATAGCATAATCTATGATAGTAGTTACAATATGTTGTAATCATGACTGATTTATCACAATGAAATAAACAAACCATCTTAAATATTCCTAGTCAAGATGTATCGAGACTGGATATTGATATAACCATTGGGAGTAGAGTATGTAATTCTCTTCAAATATTATGAATTTTATTACATTTGGTTGTTGGGTGCACCAAGTGGTTACATACTGATAGTTATTGGACAAATATGTAATGAATTGTTTAATAGTTTTTGGTTAGTTAATATAACTAAGCTTAAATAGAAAATATCGATGCGATAAAATTATGTAATTCACCTGACTTGGGACTGCTGTTGATCTTTAATGTGGAAGCTCTATTTGGATTATAGTTAAATCGTGGCATGATGTTCATCAAACGATTATTGTTGAGTCGAATGGAAGCAGTAGAAGTAAAATGCTATTTAAAAGAGGATTTGTCTCCTTAGTTATATGAGTTAGTATCATGGTGAACTGAAGTCAACTCAAAGTCAAAGTCTTTGGTCAGAGCAGTTCAATTAATAATGATTGTTATTATTAAACAAAGAAATTTGTGTTTGGACTATAGAGTTGAATACGAATGATACTGGAATTTTGAGTACTGCCGAATTTCATAAGTCCAAAGTGAAAATTTTGATGAAAGAATTGGTGCAAGTAATCATCACAATTAGATAATGCTTAACAAAGAAAAATTGAATTTTATCGAAACAAATAAGCAATAAATTTGGTTATAATGTCACACCACCTGCTTAGTGACGTGTGAATGTTACTATTCAAATTGTTTGGTATTAGTCCTGCCTAAATTTACACCTAAGAGTCAAACAACAGAAATGATGAATACTCCTTTTATCACCTGATTTAATTAATTTATAGTTGTTATAAACTAATTAAATTAATTAATATTTATTAAATATTAATTGTAAAATATTGTTTTGATGTTTTGAACAATGTTAAATAATGTACTTATAATAGTTATACATATATTAATCGATATAAAATATTATTACACGTTTAAATTTAGATTCAAAAGCAGCGGACATTATTCAGGCTGGAATTAGTTTTAAGGCCTATATGGACATGCAATTTTGGCCAAAATAGCTTGGATAGGCTAGCCAAATGTTGGAAAAAGATGGAGGCTTTTGAATGGTAAAAGAGTGGAATTGGTAAGAGAGATAAGGATAAGATCCACTTTTCTCTCCATTTGAATTCCTATTTATATGCCACTCTATACATTATTCTTTTTGATACCTTTTCTCTCTTCTCACTCTGCAATTTTTGACTTGTGAACCTCATTAAACCACAAAAAAATTTAGGCTCAAATCACATCAAAATTCTTTGATTCAATCATCGGTGTTCAAACAGCTTAGGAGCTAGCAACTCTAGAATGTGGAATTAGATTTAAGAAGCCATTTCATCTTTTTAAGGCGAGATCTCTAGGCTTTAGTAAAAGGTATACAACATGTTTACTAAGTCATTTAATATTATTATCTATTATTGTAATATATTATGGGTTATTGGATTATATTACAAATCTAGTGTATCGATGTTCTGTCACATATTTGATGATTTCTTTCGAAGACTATATTTGATTATTATAATTTCTATTGACCACCTTCCTTGGACGAGCGCTCTGACTAGGAATGTAGTAGGATCAAAAGCTTCTCGTCTATCTCCTTTAGGTGGTTTCTTTTACTCGACTTAGCGATGGTAACAAAGGCTTAATTTATCATGACTCTTTGGATGTTTACTTTGGCTAAGCTTTGAGGTGTGACCAAAGGCTTCTTGTCCATCTCCTTTGGATGGATGCTTCGACCAAGCCCAGTAGTTGGATCAAAGGCTTAAGTGACTATCACTCTTTGGATGGTTGCTTTGGCCGGGCCTTGTAGCTAGACCAAAGGTTTCTTGTCCATCTATCTTGGATGAGTGCTTTTACCAGGCCTAGCAGCGGGATCAAAGGCTTAATTGACCATCATTCTTTGGATGGTAGTTTTGGCTATGCCTTGCATCGGAACCAAAGACTTTTCTTCCATCTTCCTTGGATGATAAGTGTTTAGCTCAGTCGGCTCTCGAGAAGCCGATTGAATGGATGAAAATGAGATTCCACAATTGGTAGTGCATTAATTATGATTGTTAGGGGAACCCGAGGGGTTACGTATCAATAGTTATTGGATAACTACAGAATGACTCACTTGATAGTTTTCTATTGGTTTAATGTAACTAAGGTTAAATAGAAATTATCGATGTGACTAATTTAAATAGCTCTCTACTTAATGAATACTGTTAATCTTCAATCTAAAAGCTCCTCTTTGATTACAGTCAAATCATCGCATGATGCTTATTGAGTGAGTGTAGTTTGGTCGAGTGGAAGTATTGGAAGTGAAACACTATTTAAGAGAGGATTCATATCCTTGGTTATATGAGGTTAGTATCACAGTCAACTGAAGTCTACTCAAAGTAAATATCTCTGGCCAGAGTAGTTCCATTAATAATGATTGTTTTGAATTAAGGACTCTATTTTTGGACTATAGAGTTGAATATGGAAGATATTGGAATTTTGACCATTACCGAATTTTATAAGCCCAAAATGATATAGTTTTGACAAACAGAATTAGTGTAAATAATAGCCACAACTAGGTAATGCTTAACAAAGTAAACTTGGATTTTATCAAAACCAAGTAAATGATAAATTTGGCCAAAATGTCACACTACCTGTTAGGTGATATGTAAAAATTAACATTCAAATAGTTTGATATTAATTGCTGACCAAATTTACACCTAAACGGTCACATAACCAAAATGTTGAATGTTCCTTTGACCAAAAGATTTATTTAATTTTTAGTTATTATAAATAAATCAATAATTATGAAATATTAGTTATAAAATTTTATGTTGATTTGAGGATCAAATATTATCAAATAAGTTTATAATAGTTATAAATATATTAATCGATATATGATATCAATACGCGTTTAAATTGGATTTAAATGCATTATATTTTCATTCGACCTTTAAATGGGTTCGAAGCCCATAAAGCAAGAGGGATTTCAGCCATGCATAGGACCAGGTAGGGGTGGATATGATATGGGAATTGGCTAAGCGTTTTGATAAGATAAAGGTAGAGAATGGGTAAGAGAGAAATGTGGATCTGGATCCAAACCTATCTCTCTATTTTTTCCTCTATATATGCATAACTACTATATATCATTTACTACTTTTTGAAGCCTCCAATCCCATTTACTTTTGGCCAAATTCATCATCCCATATCCTCCATTATACAAGCTCAAATAAAAAAAAATTGAATGTTATTCGATTGTTGGTGATCATCAGTTCAGGAGCTAGCACCTTGTTAGATTGGAAGCTAGTTCAAGGAGTTGATCTCATAATCTCAAGGTGTATTAATAGGTTTTAGGGATAAGGTAATTTCTAATCTATAATTATAATATAATGTTTAGATAGATCATACATTATTTATTGCCTTGTTAGTTAGGTGACGATTCTAGTATATCGATATACCGTCACATTTAGATGTTTTACGATTATATATATATGTATTCCTTTTGTGACTCACAGTTATCATTAACGCTCACAGAATATTTTTTTTTTTATATTATTTAATTAGTTTAATATTCATTATTTAAATTATGTCAACATCATAATTTTTGTGTGAATTTTATTATTAAATTATTTATAAGATATATATATATATATATATGTTAAATATGTTTATTTAATAATAAAAATTTGATTTTGATTTTGAATTTTTCAGTAAAATAAGAGAATAAATTGTAACGTTCTGCCTTTTCGCAAGCTTTAAATCGACACACGTGCCAATTCAAACCATACGGAAATGCAAATTGTTATGGGGTAAATAAGAAAAATGAGAAAGAAATAAAAAGAAACAGAATCTCACAGTGGAAGGATAAAATATAATAATCAATATACAGTTCATAAAACTATTTACAAAACATTTGATTCTTCTTTATACAATAAATATCAGAGTTCACATACCAGTAAATATCAATGCAGCGGAATACAGTGTGTAGTGGAACCATATATATATATATATATATATAATAATAATAATAATAATAATAATAATAATAATAATAATAATGAAATCTTCGTCTTCGTCCTCCAGAAATAAAGTCTTCGATCCTGAAATGCTCGGACTGACCCGAGCGAATTGAGAAAAAAAACACTCGAGTCAAAACTAAAATATCTTACGTGAATTAATTTGCAATTTATATGCAATAAAATAAATAACAATTTAAATGGCAGTTAATACGCAATAATGAATTTAACTAAAATTTAACTGGCAGTTTATATGCAATAATGAATTAAATAACAAGTTAACTAAATAAATGCAAGTTAACTTAGATAATGATGAACTATATGCCAAATAGCTACAAATAAATTTCAAATCACATCGTAAATGAATTTAATAAACATAAGAAATTTTAGAAGTTGTGAGTGGGTTAAAACACTCATCTTTTGAATTTAAATTTAATTCAAATCCAATTTAGACCCAAAAATTTGACCATCTCAGAATTCGTCCAAACCCAGCGTCATCAAGTCTGGAATTTCAATACGATCCTAACAAAAGAAACCGCGCGTAAATTGGATATCGTATGCAAAAGTTATGACGATTAATGCGATTGAAAACAAATAAAAAAATAAATAAAAAAGAACACATTTTAACCTTTCATCAAAGCCACGTCACCTCTCTTCTTGATGCTTATGCTACAGGCCACACGCACGACCCAAAGAATCACCGTTTGACCGCCGATTTCCACCTTCTTCGACCATCGTACGCTCCGCCGCCAACGCCAATGTGTTCGCCATTCCTTTCTCCAACTATCGGCACCACTCGCCTCTCCTAAAATGACACCTTCGGTTCCCAAAACCATAGCCGCCGCCAACAAAATCAAACCCTAGTTTGAAATTTCCTAGCGATCTGATCGTTAACTCGCGAAATCAACCACACGGATG
This sequence comes from Allium cepa, assembly GCA_030765085.1. Taxonomy (NCBI): domain Eukaryota; kingdom Viridiplantae; phylum Streptophyta; class Magnoliopsida; order Asparagales; family Amaryllidaceae; genus Allium; species Allium cepa. Next base: position 826,661,207 of record CM060934.1, read on the forward strand.
CACTCCTCTTCGTTCCCTCTTCAAAACCCAGAAATGGTTCGTCGATCCGTCGATGTTCATCGACGCATGATGAACGGTCAAAAATTGATTTATAATTTCTAGGAAAACGTTGAATCGAATTGGAAAATGAACACCACCAGTGAATTACGCTAGTCGAGAGCTTCAGCATATATTTTTTTCAAATTTTTCTGAGGACTTTGAAATTTATGCTTCGGATTTGATTTGGGATTGGATCTAGAATTATAGAATTTTGTCTGCCATTGAGGAAGAGGAGGAATATAATGAATTTACGTATATACAAATGATAATTAGGGAGGCTAGGGTTTATAGCAGGATATTTATATAGAAAGTTGGAATAGAATAAATGGATCGGGTTGAATACGTGCTAACAACAAAGTGGCCCAAAAAGCTCGTTCTGACCCCGGAACGAAATTGGGTGAACCCATATATCAAAATAGGTGTTTTAAAATATTTTAAACTCGATGGAAAAAGTTTCAGGTTCAAATTGCATCGTATGAAGAAGTTATGCTAAAAACAATATTTTTCAAATTGATTTCACTTGATTTCAATTAAATCGATTTCAAGGCGTTTCACGTTCGTACGATCAAACGACAAGTCTGATCGCTATGAAACTTGAAACCCTACAATAATTCACCGTTACAGATCGAAGAAACTGGTTTCATCGAAATCTGAGTTAGTGGCCAAAATGGCTATTTTTCCATTAATTAAATAATAAAAATCAATTAATTAAATCCAATTTTTAAATTCCAATTCTATAATCGACAATTCTTGTCATTTTTAATTTCTTAAACATTTATACTATGTTAAAAAATTAACTGTTGACTTAAAATTGATAAATTCTTCAATTTAATTAAATTCACCAATTATAAATATTATCTTCAAAATTTCCATTTAATTGACTTTTTATCCTATTATTCAATTAACTATCATCACATGGGTGAAATTTACATTGGTCATAGTTATTGTATTAATATTCTTAAATTTCACCTTAATTCCCATTTATAATTTTTTTTAATTCATTCAATTTCTAAAATTTAATATAATCACTCTCTAGCATTTATCCTAACACTACCATTTTTTTATTATTGACCTTTATTAGCATTGCTTGCTTTGCATTAACTTTTACTTTTGATCTACATCAAATTTACAATTTATAATTCTCCATAAATTTATTACACCAATTACTACCTTATAAGTAAATGTTCGTTGCTATTTTAATTTACATTTACCCTTTCCTATTATTATATAAATTGTCATTAAGGTAACATCTAATCACTTTTATTTAATTTTTGGTAAATTACGAGTAACAACAACCCTTGTCACCATTATATCATTTTATAGTACTTGTATGTTTATCCTTCATAACAACTACTTCCTATTATCTTATTTCACCCAATGAATACAATAATTGCAATTGTTCTTATTATATTCCATTTATACTAAACATTTGCATTATTTTATTAAATTGGAATGTTCATTCAAGTTTATAAAATATTAACTTGGATTAACATAATTCCTTAAGTTATTCCAATTACTATTAATAATGTTTTATTACATTAATCAATTTAATACTTTCCTTTAATTTCTCAATCCATTTATTTACTTGTGAAAAATTTATAGTCAAACATACATTTTAGATTATTTTCTATAATTGGGATTTTATGCAAGTTCATAAATCATTTACTTTAATTTCGCATTGTTTCTATTAAATTTTCATTCATACTTCCGTTATTATATTAATAATCATTAAAGTAACGTTTATTATCAAAACAACATTATAATTACTTAACATTTAAATGAACTTTATTTCCAAATACACTCTAGTTTAACAACCTCTAAACATTGTATTACTTCTCACATTAATGTAACTTTTATTTATTTTATTAACATTTATTTCAAATTCAAATTCCATCAACTAATTAAATAGGTAACTTATAATATATGCTTACCAGCCAAATATTTCACCAATTGTAATATTCTGAATGGAGTTAGCATTAATTTCAAAACTTATCTAATTTTACATTAAGATAATATTTAATTTCCTAAATTAAATTCCTAATTTATTTAATGCAATAAATTTTGACCTTTACCAATTTAATACATTCCTTAATTTTTACCTATTCTATATTTTATAACTAAGTGCAACATTGTACATTATTTCATTTAATGTCAACTTCAATTTAAATTGTAACTTTTTATTTACATTTGGTACATAAAATTTCTAACATTCAATTTCATTGTATATTATAAAATTTTATTTCATCCTAAATTAAATTACAAAGATCCAGTTAAATTAACCAATAATTTATTGAAAATTTACGGGTCGTTACACTCTCTCCCACTCAAAACTTTTCGTTCCCGAAAAGGAAAAAGAAGGGAGAAGAAGGATTTAAATAAACAATACGTCTTATTCAAAATATTAACTTTATAAACAAATAATTTACAAAATTTATTATTTTAAATAAAATATACCCATTTTATAACCATTAAATCATTTTATACTTAAATAAATAAAGTTTGGAAATCACTTTCAAAAATTTTCTAAGTCCAAAATTTACGGAAAATTTCGGTAGAGTCTCCTTTGTACGGAGAGGCTCGGGAGAAAATATAATATCAAAAATAACAATATATAACATATATTTTCCAAAATAATATAAATCCCAACATGGGAAAGCAAAATAATAACGCTATAAACCGTAATCCGAAAACGTACCTATTTGTCGGGCAATTAACGCTTGTTTTATGGAACCAAAAGCAGTAGCAATTACTTCCATAACCTGCATTTCACTTATATAATCTAAAAAGGTCAACAATTATATAAAATGAAATATTTAAGGTTGTTTCAACCACAACAACAATCAATACAACAACAATCAATTCCAACAAGGCATACAACCATCATACAAAATCAACACAATTCAATCATTCATTCATATCAAACAAAACAAATAGTTGTTCCGGTTCAAACTTTAAATCGTACAGAATGAAAAATAAACTACTAAGTGTACCCTTCACTCAACAGTCTTAGGTAAAACTAAATAGATTATTCATACATCCCAACAATTTTAAAATATCCTTACCCAACACCCATAGGCCAAAACAAACAACACTTCCAAATAAGAAATCAAATTAAATTTTCCAATTTCATAGAATTTATTGTTTGATTTCCTTTATATAATGATTTATTCCCTCTTTTTTTTCTTTATCTTTATTTATTTTCAATATTCATCTTTCTGCTTATTTTATAAATAAATAGTTTCAATCATTTACTTAAGTTTATAATCTTTCAAGTATACTACTTAATTCCATTTATTTACTTTCATTTATTACTAAATTCCATTTATAATGCTTACCTTTCTATTTTAATTAATAGCCTTTCAATTATACTTAAGCTCATAACAACTCTAACCCCAAATTCTTATTATAGTAAGAATTCCATTATAACTTAAGTTTATAACTCTATAACATCAATTCTTATAAATAAAAGCAATTGATTGAACAATTTCATTTCATACTTTTACTTCTACAATTTCCATTACATTTCTTATTAACATTTCAACTTTTTTTTATTTGGTAAGTTATAAATATGCTTTTTAAGAATGTAATTGAAGTTATACAAGTTTTTCTCAATCCTTTTAATTAGTTAATGGTTCAATAATTATATCTTTTGTTTTATAAGTTACAATTTCAAATTACCTTTAATTTCATTCATAACCTAGCATTAAATTACTTATTTTAATTAAAGGCTCCAATTTTAATTAACTTCCAATTTACTAACCTTAATTGAAATTATTAATTAACGAAAACTTAGGAATTAAATACCGGGTCTTTATTCAACATCATTTTAAAATAACAAATAAACATATGCTTGCAAATTATATATCCAGTTATATTTAAAACAACTCAAAATTTATATTTGTTTATCAAAAAATTTCTGTAGTCGAACTGCTACAGTGGCCTTCCCACTTTGAAACTCGAAAATGAAAGTCGATGATGCGTGCACTCATCACCGAAATTATTTTCCAACGACGGAGAGGGGAGTACAAAATTCATTTCTTTCCTAATTCCTTTTAAAACATTTCTTTCAATTTATATTGAAATATTTATATCAGAAAATACTTCTAATAAAATTATTATTATATTTCAAAATCATTCAAAAGAAATTTCAAAACCCCAGAACTTAAGTTCTAAATTTCCAATTTGACTATTTTTTTCAATCTTATTTCAACTATTATTAATAAATTTCATTACCTAACAACCAATCTATTGCAACCAAATATATATCATTTATAAAAATTTACTTTATATATATAGAAAATATAATAGGCAAAATTATTTCATTCACCTATATTAAAACAAATATTATGTCGGTATGTCCTATTAAGTGTTTAGAAATCCCTATTGATGTCATATCGTCCCATGCATCAACCAGAATTTATAAATACCAAACGGAACAGATTAACACAGTATTAAAACCTTCTTATAACACTAACAAATACGCTCTCTCATATATATACACTCAGCGACTCCCATAGGGTGTTACTACCCTATTAGTAAAGAGTCAGACCCCACAAAGCTAAGGTTTATCGCTAAACCAATTCTTTGATACCAGATGTAACGTCCCGCCTCTTCGCAAGCTTTAAATCGACACACGTGCCAATTCAAAACATACGGAAGGGCGGATTGTTATGGGGTAAATAAGAAAAACGAGAAAGAAATAAAAAGAAACAGAATCTCACAGCAGAAGGATAAAATATAATAATCAATATACAGTTCATAAAACTGTTTACAAAACATTTGATTCTTCTTTATATAATAAATATCAGAATTCACATACCAATAAATATCAATGCAACGGAATACAGTGTGTAGTGGAACCATATAATATATAATAATAATAATAATAATGAATCTTCGTCTTCGTCCTCCAGAAATAATGTCTTCGATCCTGAAATGCTCGGACTGACCCGAGCGAATTGAGAAACAAAACACTCGAGTCAGAACTAAAATATCTTATGTGAGTTAAATCAACAGAAATAAATATAAGTGCAGTAACTTAAGAGATGCTCGGGATTCACATCTCCTAAGGATCCGTTAAACTATTTACTGTGTATTAATATTTTTCTATTATAATAATGTCTATTGTAAAATAAACTTACTTTTAAATAGCATTAAGGCTTTAAATTTTGAAAGAGTGGGCTATGCGGTAGGATCGTGTAATATGGAATAATGGAATAGTCTAGGTAGATAAAGTAGGTAAATGCAAGGAGACACCAGGATTTTATACTGGTTCGGACCTCTCGTCCTACGTCCAGTCCCTAAGCTTCTCTTAGGAATTTCACAAACTAACACCCTCACTTCACCCGGAGGAATAGGTTTACAACTTACCCGAACAACCGAACGGGATTTCTTGCCTCAACTACCGAAGAGGACTTCAACTCAATTACTAAAATACAATATTCGACTTGTTGTGTTCTTGTCAACACTAATGAGTCTAATGTAGTACAATATTCCTATAATCTTATCCTCGAGAATATGCATGTGTTTGTGAAGATTTAGGAAATGTGAATTGCTATGAATCAAAAGAATGTTATAAACAGAAACAGTGATTCAAGCAATAGATTGGTGATTGCTTTGAGAATATCTAGAGAATATGAACAAGAGAATAGTAAGATTAAAGCAAGAGAATTCGGTGAATTAAATGATGTTAGAATCATGAATTTATACTTGTAGAAGAGATGCATATGTTGTCAAAGGTTGCAAACAAGAGATACTTCCATTTCCATTGATGAATGGTTGCAACTCTTGGGAAGAAGAAGGTGTCTTTTCAGAGAAAATTCGCAGGTTTAAATTCAGTCGACTGAGCAGGAGATTCAGTCGACTGAAAATACAAAGAAAAATTTTCAGGAACAATTTCAGTCGATTGCACAGGTAATTCAGTCGAATGAAACTGTGCATTTTTGTATATGTGTATAGTTTCAGTCGATTAGCCATGTCTGTTCAGTCGACTGAAGTATAAAAGTATGCACAGTGAACATGTGAATGAAGTTTTTATGAATTGTGTTCTAATGTTCGTGCAAATCTCTTGAGGATAGATTTTAACAAATAATCTAGACTAAGACACATAGAAAAATCATACTAATGTTTATACTTTGGTCTTCATCTATCTTCTTCTAGCTTTTTCATTCTCTTTCTATTTGTTGAAGCTTATTGTCATTGATCAAAACCTTCGTGTATCAACATTCCCCCCCTTTTTGATTGATGACAATACTATTCTAAAGATGTATATACTTACTTTCTCCCCCTGAATGTATGCACTATTTTTTTTCTACAAAACAAAGTTAGTACCATAGATTTTCTCCCCCTTGTCATCGACAAAAAGGAAGAACTAACAGTAGTAATAATATATCAAAACAATCACTAAATCATAGAGAATATAAGCATGAACTAAGAGAAATAAAAATGTTATGACAGGCAAGCATAAAATAGCTATTTATACAAGCCATTAGAAAGTTTTAAAAATAGACATCAAAGCAACAAAATCACTCCTCCTTATCCCAGTCATATGAACCTTCCCTTCCAGTTGGTTCACGTATGACGGCTCCTCCTATTGGTGGTCAAGGTGCTCTTCCTCCTTGGCCACAACTAGCTCCGCTTGCGCTGCTACTTGTATGCTCTTCGGATGTCGTCCATGAAAACGTGGGTGCCGGACGTTTGCCGCGAGATGTTGAAGCAGTAGTGGTGCTTGAGCATGAGATTACATCCCAAAGCTTGTTGAAGAATCCTTTGATTTTATCAAGCTTATGATCTACCTTTTTAAGATGAGTGTCAAGAATTTTTTGATTTCTTGACAATATCCCCAAGGATTGGTTGGTAGTGAAGCTTGGGTCAACAAGACGAATTTCATCATCTTGCTCGAGATGTTCTTCGTGGCGAGGTTGAGGAGGTTGTTGTTGTTGTTGTTGTTGTTGTTGTTGTTCTTGATGCCTTGCTTCCCATTGGGCAAGTGATATTATGCGAGGAGGTCGAGATGGGAGTTGCATTAGGCTTATGGTCCGATGGTTAATCTGGTGGACCATTGTATTCTCTGATTCAGGTAATGGCGTATCGACATTTAGGAGAAGTCGCATGATGTACTCTCCAAAGTAAATAGTGCGCATTTTGCCATTGTTGAAAGTGAGAAACTCATCAAGAATAAGCTGTACCCAATTAACTTGTATATTGCCAAAAATAGCATATAGTGCTCGATAGTTATTTTGGTAGACAATTTCGTACGATCCCGTACGAGGTGTAATTGTTCTCATTAGGGCTTTATGGAGAATTCTCGCTATAGGTCGAAGGGAGGTGGACTTAAAATCCCTAAAGTTGATATTATCCTCCATAAATCGATGGTTGATGTTGTCGCGAATATGTGGGTTGAATTCTATATCCTCTAGCTTTCTCCCGATATTTGGAGACTCTAAAATGTGTGCTATTCTATCCAAGGAGAACCAAACTTTCTTTCCACACACCATACTACAAATACTATTGTTTGGATTTCTTGGAGTTTGGTGTCCAAGATTAAGATTAGCGTAAAATAATTTTACCATTACATGATTAATGGCATGATCATTTCTTTTCAAGTCTAGAAGTGGAGTCAAACCTGCCGGATCTGTTAATGCTTGAAGGTTGTAGGTTTGAAAGCTATGAAAATCAATGAAAGAATGATCAAAGATTCGAGAATTCTTCATCTTGTTCCATCAGGCGACAGCAGTTCCATCATAAAGCCATTGTGCTATTTGAGCATCAACTGGCTCGGAGGATGAAGAAGATGAGGCTCTTGATCTTTTTGGTGCCATTTTGGTGAGAATTGATTTGATTTTGAGGAATTTGATAGCTAGGGTTTCGAATAGATTTGAGGAAGAAGGATTGTAGGAGGTAAAAGTGAATAGGTTTGGTAAATTTTGGTGGTTAAAAGGGGAAATTCTACCTGGGAAGCAGCGTTCAGTCGATTGAATGTTCTGTTCAGTCGACTGAATCAAAGGCCGAAGTGTTCTGTGATATATTCAATCGACTGAGCAGTACTTTTAGTCGACTGAATTTTGTTACAAAGAAATTTTGCTGTTGAATTTTCAATCGACCGTGCAGATGGGTCCAGTCGACTGAAACATGCAATTTTGTTGTTTCAGTTAATTTTTGAAATTAAACAATTTATTTAAAGAAATAGTTACAAAAATATTGATGTAACATCATAAAAAAATTTAACTATTTATTTGGAGATGGACTCGGAGAATTCTTTCCTTCATTCTTCATGTAATTTATATCCCATGAATTCGGACTATATTGAGGAGTCTTAGGAGACGCCCAAGGATTCATAGGATCGGCTAGTGTACGATAAGATGAAGCTGGATCAAGTGAGCTAACAGGGCGAGGTAGGGGTTCAGCCACTTCGTTCTTCTTTGATCCACAGAATCGTAAACCGATTTGTTCTAGAAAACTCAAACGTCATGCCGTAACTTTTTGCTCGAAGTATAGCTCTCGTTGAAGATCTATTTGTTGTTGTTGAAAGTGATGAATTTCATCAATCTTTCCTTTTGTGTCAGGGGAAATAAATAGTCCTCGTTTTTCCTTTTTAGATTCTGGTGTGAAACCAGTACGATAATTTTTCCATTTGTATACCGACTCATGTGCTGGTGTTGGTGTGGGATGTTTTGGCGATGTTGGAGTGTTATCAACTGACGAGGTGATATTGATTGGAGAGAAGGAGTTGTTTGACGACATTTTGTATTGAAATTTGATTAAGCTTTTAATTGTAAGATCGAGATGTGAAAAAAAAAATTTGAGTTTATTTATAGTCGAGCTTTACTAAATAACTAATGGTTATAATTTATTTTAAAATTTGTAACCGCATAATGATTTAGTGGTTAGAAGAATGTTGATAGAAAAGTATGGTTCATATTAATAATTCAGTTTTAAAACGTGTGGTTTAAAAATTACATAATGTAACATATAACATTTCTGAAAAATATTGGATATTTTCATTCAGTCGACTGAACAGATTTTTTTAGTCGACCGAAATGATTGAATATTTTAAAATTATATTTAATTGATATCTTTAAAGGATATTATACCTAATTCTCGTTGAAATTTTATAAAGGATTTTTCTAATAGAGGTTTAGTAAATATATCGGCAATTTGATTTTCGGTAGAAATATGTTCTAAATTAATTATTCCTTTTTCGATATTGTCTCGTAAAAAATGGTGGCGAATATCTATATGTTTTGTACGAGAGTGATTAACAGGATTTTTAGATAAGTTTATGGTACTTGTATTATCACAATATATTGTAGAATTTGTTAAATTTATATTAAAATCTTTAAGTGTTTGTTGCATATATATAACTTGTGTGCAAGCTAAAGCAGCTGATATATACTCTGCTTCGCATGTGGAAAGTGAGACACAATTTTGTTTCTTACTAAACCAAGAGACAAGTGATTTTCCAATGAAATGGAAAGTACCACTTGTACTTTTTCTATCCGTTCGGGATCCACCAAAATCAGCATCACTGAGTGATACTAACTCGAACGAACATTCTTTTGGATAGAAAAGACTGAAATCTTTAGTTTGGTTAAGATATCGCATTATACGTTTTACTGCTCTTAAGTGTGAATCTTTAGGATCGGATTGAAAACATGCACACAAACAAACACTCATCATTATGTCAGGTCTACTAGCGGTTAAGTAGAGCAAAGAACCTATCATACTTCTAAACAATTTTTGATCGACACTTTTGCCATTTTCATCTCGCTCGAGATGTGTAGTGGTACTCATAGGAGTAGGTTTAGCAGAAGTGTTTTCCATGCCGAATCGTTTTATTAAATTATCACAATATTTTTCTTGGTTTACAAAATTCCATTTGTTAATTGTTTGATTTGAAGTCCGAGAAAATAAGATAGTTCTCCCATATGAGACATTTCGAACTCATTAGTCATTATTTTTGAAAATTCTTTACACAAATTTTCATTTGTTGAACCAAAAATAATATCATCTACATAAATTTGAATTATTAAAATATCTTTGGCAGTATTTTTAGTAAAAAGTGTTTGATCTACTTTTCCAATTTTAAATCCTGAGTTTAATAAATAACTTTTAAGTCTTTCATACCAAGCACGAGGAGCTTGTTTAGGACCATATAGTGCTTTTTCAATTTAAATACATGATCGGATATTTTTCATGTATAAATAACGGAGGTTGTTCTACATATACATTTTCTTTAATAAAACCATTTAAAAATGCACTTTAACATCCATTTGATAAAGTTTAAAATTGTGAAAACAAGCAAAGGCTAATAGTATACGTATTGCTTCCAATCTTGCAACGGGAGCAAATCTTTCTTCAAAATCAATACCTTCTTCTTGATTATACCCTTGTGCTACTAGTCTTGCTTTATTCCTTGTTATATTACCTTGTTCATCTACTTTATTTTTGTAAATCCATTTTGTTCCAATTACTGATTGATTATTTGGACGGGGAACTAATTACCAAACATTGTTATGTTCAAATTGATTTAATTCTTCTTGCATTGCAATAATCCAATAATCATCTGTTGATGCTTCTTTTGGATTTTTAGGTTCTATAGATGAAATGAAAGCCACATGACCCATTTGATTTAGTTGATTTCTTGTTCTAACTTGATAATTTATTTCTCCTATTATATTTTGAGTTGGATGATCTCGTAATATTCTAGGATGAGATCTTAGTTCATTATTATTTTTAGGGTTTATTTCTTCTATATTTATTAATTCTTCATCATCTTTTATATTTAAATTTTTATTAAAGTTTTCATCAAAAGATATATGTAAAGTTTCTTCAATTAAGTTTGTTCGTTTATTAAATACTCGATATGCTTTACTTCGTTCAGAATATCCTACGAAAATTCCTTCATCAGCTTTTGAATCGAATTTTCCTAGTTGATCTTTTGTATTTAAAATAAAACATTTTGATCCAAATATTTTAAAATAAGATATATTTGGTTTTTTATTATTGAATAGTTCATAAGAAGTATTTTTAGTCAAAGGTCTAATTGAAATTATATTTAATACATAACATGCAGTAGCAACTGCTTCTGCTCAAAAATGTTTTGGTAGAGAACACCCATTCAACAATGTTCTTGCGCATTCTTGTAATGTTCTATTCTTTCTTTCTACAACTCCATTTTGTTGAGGAGTTCTAGGAAAAGAGAAATTATGATTAATTCCTTTCTTTTTACAAAATGTTTCAAAATCTTCATTTTCGAATTCGCCTCCATGATCACTTCGAATATTTTTAATTTTCAAGTTTTTAATGTTTTGGATTCTTTTGACAAATGTTTTAAAATGCTCAAAAGTGTTACTTTTATTTTTCATAAAAATAGTCCATGTATATCTTGAAAAATCATCAACAATTACAAATACGTATCGACTATGATTAATGGATTGAACTTGTGTTGGTCCGAATAAATCCATATGTAGTAATTCTAATGGTTGTAAAGTTGAAATATTTTTCTTAGATTTAAAAGATGATTTCGTTAATTTCCCTTTTTGACAATCATCACAAAAATTATTTATTTTAAAATTTATTTTGGGTAATCCTCTTACTAATTCGTTTTTAGAAAGTTTTCTAATAGTTTTAAAATTTATGTGACAAAATCTTTTGTGCCATAACCGAGGATCATTATCTTTGGCAAGTAAACACATACTTGAATTATGATTAATATTCATATTTAGAACATAAATATTTCTATCTCTTTTTCCTTCAAATATAAGATTTTGGTCTTGATCAAAAATACTACATTTATTATTCGAGAAATTTATTTTAAAACCTTTGTCACATAATTGACTTATGCTAAGTAGATTATGTTTTAAATTTTCAACTAATGAAACATTTGTTATAAAAGGTAAATTTGATGTACCGTAATTGTTCACATCTCCTTTGCCAATAATATAGCCTTTTGAATTGTCTCCGAAGGTAACCGAGCCACCATCAAAGTATGTGATGTTTGTAAGCATATCTTTGTCTCCGGTCATGTGATTTGAACAACCACTGTCTAATATCCATTTCTTCTTTTTAAGTGGGACCTGAAAATAAATGTGAAATTATTGGTACCCACTTTTTAATAGGGTCCTAAGAATTTATAGTTTTAGGAAACCAAACCCAGTTTGGTTTAGTGTCCTTTTTATAAATATAATTTTTATTATGATGAACATTATCCATAAATGTTTTAACATATTTATTTCTTATTAATACATTGTTAGTTTTTGGTACCCAAATTGTAACTACCTTATTTTGTACTTTTGTTTTAATAGGTTTCTTAATTAATTTTTGTTGTTTTGAATCCATATTCCTTTTAAAATTTGAATTTTTCTTTTTAGGAATTTTTGACTCCTCATTATATCCTAATCCATGTTTATTTGAAGAGGATTGAGAATTTTCTAAAATCTTAGATAAATTTTCTCTTCCTTTGTTAAAGTTAGAAATATTTTTAGTGATGTTCTCTAATCTAGTTTGAAGACTATTATTTTCTAACTCAACTTGTTTAATTTTAGTTTTTAAATCATGTTTTTCAGAAATAATTATATCATTCTTTAATTTTTTAGTTTCAATTTCTTGACTTAAAAGTGATAATTGAGTTTTCGAATTTGAATAAGATTCTTGAACTTTTTCAAGTTCTTCTTCAAGAATTTTCTTTTCATCATTTAACATATCTCTCTCAAACTCAGCTTTGTTTTGATTTTCACGAATTTCCTTAATTTTCTTTTTAAGAATTTTTATTGTGCTTAAAAGTTCAGTATTTACTTCAATTAAATCGTCGAAAGTTAAATTATTTACCTCAGATTCTTGAGCCATGAAGCATACATTTGCTTGTTCATGTCGCTATCACTATCACTTTCGGATGATGATGAATCTGAATCGTCCCATGTTATAGAAAATGCCTTCTTTTGGAATTTATCCTTCTTGTTTTTGTTGTTGAAGTTTTTCTGATTTTCCTTCATTTGTTCTTGACAATCTTTTTGCATATGTCCTTTCTTATGACAATTGAAGCATTCTATATTTGAGGATGATGGTTTGTTCAAGAAAATCTTTTTGAATCCGTTTTTGTTTCCTTTTCTATATGTTTGCGTAAAAAATGGTCGCAAACACCCAAAGTCGTATGAGTTGGTTGATTTTATGTTGTATTTAGTGATTTGGGTGATTTATGCAAATATATAAAAAGCAGGGACTAAACTGTAAAAGACGCACAGATTTATAGTGGTTCGGCCAGAACGTGCCTACGTCCACTTTATATGTTATTCTTCTTTTTTCTTTAGATTACAAGTACAAAGCTGTGATTGCAAGTATCTAAAGTTGTTTGAGAGTTCCTTCCAGGCTTGAGCTCTCAAACTTCTTTCAAAACTTGTCCTCCATTGTTGTACCCCTGCCCCTCTATTTATAGAGTGAGGCTGGGGGCAGGGGTCTTGGATGTTTATAGCTGCTGGTGGGCTTGGGCTGAAGCAATCTGGCCTGGCAGAGTTGGTTCGGCAACACATTGGTTCGGCGGTGAGTGGTATGTTGTTTGGACCGGTGGAAGGTTGGACCGGCAGTAGTATGGTGAGGTTGGAGCTGGTCCGGTGGTAGCATGGTCCGGCGGTAGCATGATTCGGCTATGCTTGGTCCGGTAGTTGTAGGGGGGAGATGGTTGGTTCGGTGGTGTTGGATCGGTACTACCGAATGGAGAGAATGCCGAATGAACACTTGTATTTGGGAGTGCCGGATGAACCTGTGTGTTCTGAGTGCCGGATGAACCTGTGTGTTAATATTGCCGAATGAATTAATACCGAATGGACTTTATATTTGAACCTTGAGTGAAATTCCTGATTGATATACGCTTGCTGGCAGCTTCTTCTTGTTCTAGTCGCGGTGGAAATGCACACAACATGGATATCCTAGTTTTGACCAAAAAATGGGATAACACTTTGCCCCCCAAAATATGCCTTGCGGTAGGAAGGCGTGTTTTGTAATGCCATGAGCTGGATGTTCGTATCCAGTTGACAACCTGTAAAGAGCTTGATATTTTATATGGCCCCAAATGACGACCGTTCGGGATCGAGCTATTTGGGATGAAGCGCGGCCGTTCATGGTCAAGCGCCTAACTTCAAATGACGATCGTTCGTGATCAAGTCATTTGAGGTGAAGTGCGACCGTGCACGGTCAAGCGCATAAATCCGTGCGTCGATCGTTCGGGATCGAGTCATCTTTGGTGAAATGTGATCGTTCAAGGTCAAGCGCTCAACTTCAAATGACGACCGTTCGGGATCGAGTCATTCGAGGTAAAGTGCGACAGTGCGCGGTCAAGTGCGTAAATCCATGTATCGATCGTTCGGGATTGAGTCATCTGTGGTGAAATGTGACCGTTCAAGGTCAAGCGCTCAACTTCAAATGACGACCGTTCGGGATCGAGTCATTCGAGGTAAAGTGCGACAGTGCGCGGTCAAGTGGGGGACCCCAAATGACGACCGTTCGCGATCGAGCCATTTGAGGTGAGAGGAGTTGTGCCGTTCGGTGCGAGTTGTGACCGTTCGCGATCATGTGCCGTTCGAGGCGATTTGTGACCGTTCGCGATCGGGTGCCGTTCGAGGCGAATTGTGACTGTTCGAAGTCGGGTGCCGTTCGAGGCGAATTGTGACCGTTCGCGATCGGGTGCCGTTCGAGGCGAATTGTGACTGTTCGAAGTCGGGTGCCGTTCGAGGCGAATTGTGACTGTTCGAAGTCGGGTGCCGTTCGAGGCGAATTGTGACCGTTCGCGATCGGGTGCCGTTCGAGGCGAATTGTGACTGTTCGAAGTCGGGTGCCGTTCGAGGCGAATTGTGACTGTTCGAAGTCGAGTTTGTGACCGTTCGCGGTCGGGTGCCGTTCGAGGCGAATGAGTGTGCCCGGGGGGGACTTAATATTATCAGTGTTGGGGTCATTGTTTGGGGGAATTTTTCGAATCAAAGACTTCGGCAGTTCGTTGCCATGCAATAGGTGCTCGTGGACCGTTCGCGATCCAACGGGCATACAAGTAAATAATTTTTTCATAGAATTGTAAATGTTAAAGCAATAGTACCTTGCAGCAGAAATGTCCAAACAGGAAGAATTCAAATGTTCAAATCGAAACAAAAGCAAAGCAAGGATGTCAAAGTGTAAGTTCCCATTCCGAAGCAGTCAATGATCATTCAGAGCATGCCTGGAGATCGTTCGCGATCTCGTACATGTGTAAACGATTTAATTGCATTAGTGGAAGCTTACGACCTGTTCATCGTTATTTTAATCAAGTAATCAAGGGATAATCAAATGGTGCCCCGATCTAGGGTCACCTCTAGCCGAGGTAGACGGTGGTCGCTCTGGCTCCACTGCTGGAGTTCGCCTCCTCACATACTGAAGGAGCATACCGTTCCTGATATGCCCTTCCACCTCGTCCTTCAAATGCCTACAATCATTAGTGTTATGACCATTCAATTCATGAAATACACAAAACTTATCTGATTTTCTTTCGTCAGAGGTTGGATCCCTTCGCATTGGTCTACGGTACGGAACCTGCCCCTTGGTATCCTGATAAATCCGTTCCAAACTCTCATTCAGCTCTGAATAAGTGGTGAATCGTGGCTCTCTTCGTAGCCACTTTGTCCTGTCATCATTATCCTCAGCCTTTCTTTTTCCTTTGCTAGTCTCCGCACCCTTTCCAGGTGGGTTTCCGCTCTTGATTGCGTAAACGTCATCTTCTTCCTCTCTTTCTGCACTAGCATCTTCCAAACGCAGAAATTTTTCAGCCTCATGATAGAACTCTCCCAGATTCATAGGCGGGTCCTTGGTTAATGAATTCTTGAACTCTGTATTACCAGCTATTCCAGATACAGCCGCCATCATGACCATAGATGGATCTGGTCGATCCACTGATGCTGCCGCCGCATTAAATCGCGTTAGAAAGCTCCTCAAAGTCTCTCCAGTTTTCTGTTTCAAGGTTGCCAAAGTCATCACATTCTTGGGTCTCGCAATATGAACCCTGAATTGCCTCATGAATCTCTCAGTTAAATCTGCCCATGTTCCTATAGAGCCGCTCTCCAGTTGCCTAAACCATAACGCTGCAATGTCCGTCAAATACAGTGGAAAGCACCGGGCCATAACCTCCTCTGATGCCCCCAGCACTTCCATATGTCTCATATACTTCATTAGATGGACCGTGGGGTCCGTTTTCCCGTTGTACATGTCCAATGATGGTAGCTTGAATTCTGGTGGGTTCCTAGCCATCCTAATCGCAGAAGAAAAAGGACTCCTGTTTACATCTTCCAAGTCTCTGTTTACTAAACCGCCTCTCATAGCTCTTCTAACCATCTCTGCTAATCTGTCATTGTCTCCAAGCTGTAGTTCTCGTTCACTGCCTTCGACCTGCCCCCCAAGTCCGCGGGAGTTTTCATGTGTATCCTTCCCTGGCTGAACGTTCATTCCTCTATTGCTACCAGGTGGTTCGGATGCCCCCATCTCACTTCCCGGGGTCGGATCAACATGCTCTGCGTGAGTGCCCCCTAGCTCGGGTGCTGCGCCAGATGGTCCTGCCCCGTTCTGAACCCCAGTTGCTCCTTGGATTTGTGCTCCAATTTGCCCAATTTGTTGAAGTAAGTTCTGGATCATCTCTTCTTGTCTTCTCATCATGGCCTCCATCTCATCCCTAGTGATGAAGATCGACACTTGATTCCTTCCTGAGGAAGCCTCTTGACTTCCTTGGTGTTCACTTCTCTCTGGCCTTTGCCTTCTACTTGTTTGTCTCGTCATAACTCTTAGATCTGAACTCTTAGATTTTCAAATTCAACTTCTATCCGATGTAGCGGGAGCTGGTTCTTCTCAGTGAAAGCACCAAAATGTTTGCGTAAAAAATGGTCGCAAACACCCAAAGTCGTATGAGTTGGTTGATTTTATGTTGTATTTAGTGATTTGGGTGATTTATGCAAATATATAAAATGCAGGGACTAAACTGTAAAAGACGCACAGATTTATAGTGGTTCGGCCAGAACGTGCCTACGTCCACTTTATATGTTATTCTTCTTTTTTCTTTAGATTACAAGTACAAAGCTGTGATTGCAAGTATCTAAAGTTGTTTGAGAGTTCCTTCCAGGCTTGAGCTCTCAAACTTCTTTCAAAACTTGTCCTCCATTGTTGTACCCCTGCCCCTCTATTTATAGAGTGAGGCTGGGGGCAGGGGTCTTGGATGTTTATAGCTGCTGGTGGGCTTGGGCTGAAGCAATCTGGCCTGGCAGAGTTGGTTCGGCAACACATTGGTTCGGCGGTGAGTGGTATGTTGTTTGGACCGGTGGTAGGTTGGACCGGCAGTAGTATGGTGAGGTTGGAGCTGGTCCGGTGGTAGCATGGTCCGGTGGTAGCATGGTTCGGCGGTAGCATGATTCGGCTATGCTTGGTCCGGTAGTTGTAGGGGGGAGATGGTTGGTTCGGTGGTGTTGGATCGGTACTACCGAATGGAGAGAATGCCGAATGAACACTTGTATTTGGGAGTGCCGGATGAACCTGTGTGTTCTGAGTGCCGGATGAACCTGTGTGTTAATATTGCCGAATGAATTAATACCGAATGGACTTTATATTTGAACCTTGAGTGAAATTCCTGATTGATATACGCTTGCTGGCAGCTTCTTCTTGTTCTAGTCGCGGTGGAAATGCACACAACATGGATATCCTAGTTTTGACCAAAAAATGGGATAACACTATACTTTAGGAATTTCTTGAAATTTTTGGCTATAAATGCTAGATCCTCATCTTCAGACTCTGATTCTTCCTTTTCCACATGAAAAGCAATATTCTTTCTTTCTTGAGCTTGATCCTTTTTAGCTTGCATATTTACTTCATACGACATAAGATTTCCAATCAATTCTTCTGGTTTCATTGTAGATAAATCATTTGCTTCCTCGATTGCTAGTACTTTTCTCTCCCATTCATCAGTGAGTGAATTTAGAACTTTAGAGACAATGTCAAAGTCCGTGTATCTTTCTCCTAGTCCGATTAGAGCATGATGAATGTCTTGAAATCTTGAGTACATGTCATTGATGGATTCATTTTGTCGCATTCTAAAGTTTTGGAATTGATTCTTCAACATGGATATCTTTGTTTGTTTAACCTTGTTTGTGCCTTCATGTATGACTTTAAGTGTTTCCCATATCTGATATGCAGTAGTACATATGCTAACACGGTTGAATTCATTTCTATCCAGGGCGCAAAAAAGCATATTCATAGCTTTAGCATTTGCACTTGCTTCATTCTTCTGAGTTTGTGTCCATGTCGGATAATCGGTCATGGGTGCAACAAACTCTGCTTGAGTAGCATTCCAGGCTTCGAAACTTGTTGCTTGCATATAAATCCTCATCCTTGTTGCCCAATAGTTATAATTTAGTCCATTGAATAGAGGAGGTCTTTGGGTAGACTGTCCTTCCACAAATGTAGAACTATAGGCAGATGTTGTGCTTGTACTTGCGTTATTTTCCATATTATCAATATGTCTAATAACGGTATTATGGTTATAGGATAACCTTTCTCTGATACCAATTGAAAGAATGGGCTATGCGGTAGGATCGTGTAATATTGAATAATGAAATAGTCTAGGTAGATAAAGTAGGCAAATGCAAGGAGACACCAGGATTTTATACTGGTTCGGACCTCTCGTCCTACGTCCAGTCCCTAAGCTTCTCTTAGGAATTTCACTAACTAACACCCTCACTTCACTCGAAGGAATAGGTTTACAACTTACCCGAACAACCGAACGGGATTTCTTGCCTCAACTGCCAAAGAGGACTTCAACTCAATTACTAAAATACAATATTCGACTTGTTGTGTTCTTGTCAACACTAATGAGTCTAATGTAGTACAATATTCCTATAATCTTATCCTCGAGAATATGCAATGTGTTTGTGAAGATTTAGGAAATGTGAATTGCTATGAATCAAAAGAATGTTATAAACAAAAACGGTGATTCAAGCAATAGATTGGTGATTGCTTTGAGAATATCTAGAGAATATGAACAAGAGAATAGTAAGATTAAAGCAAGAGAATTCGATGAATTAAATGATGTTAGAATCATGAATTTATACTTGTAGAAGAGATGCATATGTTGTCAAAGGTTGCAAACAAGAGATGCTTCCATTTCCATTGATGAATGGTTGCAACTCTTGGGAAGAAGAAGGTGTCTTTTCAGAGAAAATTCGCAAGTTTAAATTCAGTCGACTGAGCAGGAGATTCAGTCGACTGAAAATACAAAGAAAAATTTTCAAGAACAATTTCAGTCGACTGCACAGGTAATTCAGTCGACTGAAACTATGCATTTTTGTATATGTGTATAGTTTCAGTCGACTGGCCATGTATGTTCAGTCGACTGAAGTATAAAAGTATGCACAGTGAACATGTGAATGAAGTTTTTATGAATTGTGTTCTAATGTTCATGCAAATCTCTTGAGGATAGATTTTAACAAATAATCTAGACTAAGACACATAGAAAAATCATACTAATGTTTATACTTTGGTCTTCATCTATCTTCTTCTAGCTTTTGCATTCTCTTCCTATTTGTTGAAGTTTATTGTCATTGATCAAAACCTTCGTGTATCAACACATTTTCCACCTTAACACGTAATAGTCCCAGTAGTCCATCCAATATCATTGTCCCTCCTGATCGGGAAGCCACCAGAGGATACCACACGGGCTACGGGAGAAAACCAAACTCGTACAAGGCGCGATAGGGTAGGTGACACGGAATAACTAGGCAATGCCAGGGTAGATATACCAATTACGCTTCCGGGTCGGTGGTAGCGGTAGCCACAGCTACCGTCCACCTCGAGCCGCACCCCCAAATAAAAAAAATCAAAAGTGGCCACCGAATCAATCCAAAAGTCAAAGTATAATATCGAAAGGATGTGTCCGATCAAAGGTGCTACCTCAATTAACCCGTCAATCGCTTCTGTTTTAGCCACCTTATGACAACTCATGGGAGTTGGGTCCACGTATTTACCTCAAAGGAAACGCCGCCGCAATCCTGCTTCATTGCGGAATCTCCACCGTGTACACGGTTGTTAAAGTGGTTTTCGGAGTTGGCAGAGAGTATGACAACTTCCGATCCCGGTCTCTTCAATAGCCAATCGTTATTATAACACCACGGCCATTTAAAAATATTTATACTTTAAAACCAGAATAATATCCCTATTCAAAACCATGTAAATACGATATCATTTTTCTTTTTTAAAACCAAATCAATATGATATCATTTCAAATATATCCTTTTTCTAAAACCATATCACTTTAAAATTTATAATGTCTCGAAACCATACATTTGAATTATAACTCTTCAAAACATAATACTTGGAAATCCATAGCTTTAAAACCATAACTTTGAACTTAAATGGTTTGGATATTCAACAGTATATAAAAAAAATGGTTTGAATTTAAAATTACTTTATAAAGTAAATAATTTCCATGACTTTATAATTTTATTCTCTTTAAATTAAGTCTAAATCCATAAATTTTAAATTCACTTTCAGTTCCAATAAACCACTTCAGTTTCAATATATTTCAAACTTTGAGTATTAAACAATTAGAAACTAAGGTTGGAAATTTCTATTCAACCATTAAAAGTCCTATTATTTAGTTTGAAATATTTGCATAATAAAACCATAATCATTTAAATAAAAATCAAATTACCTATAACTAAATATTTCCTCCAATTTATTTATACAAGAAATATTCATTAAATTCATCTCGAATAAAAATCCAGTTATAAATATCATACCTTTTAACATTTCAAGTTAATAAATTCCACATCAACTTATGGAGTTTAATTCTTAAAAACTCAATTCAAAATACATTTCCAATTCAACTTCCGATCTTAATTAATTCAAATCATTAAAACTCTATATATACATATTCAATATCTTAACATGTACTTAACCATATAATATAAAATAATCAAATTCCATTATTTAACTTATTTATTTTATTTAACAAATTTATACATGGCTTAAATTCAAAAAATTTAACTATATATGTATATATAAAATAATATTTATATAAATAAAATTTTGATATTTATTTAACCGTATCCTATCCAAACCATAGAAATCATTTTCAAAATATTTATATATATAGACAAACAGTGTCTGTATTAAATTTTCTATCCTATGGTCAAGTGATACGGATATTTATCATTTCAATCCCCAATTTAAATTTAAAAATTACGGTTATATATCATTTCAAACCGCAATCCCGAATGAAATGAAAATGCATAATAACTTGCAGTTTATAACAATATAAAATACAACATCCATTCATCCAATATCAACCATCAACCATTTATCAAAATCATCATCCAAATTCAAACAATACATCAATATATAACAGGTGATAATAACAGGTAAACAATCAGTTTATATTCAAAATAAATTATAACTGTTTAACTGTCAGTTTATATGCAATAAAATAAATAACAATTTAACCGGCAGTTAATGCGCAATAATGAATTTAACTAAAATTTAACTTGCATTTTATATGCAATAATGAATTAAATAACAAGTTAATTAAATAAATGCAAGTTAACTGAGATAATGGTGAACTATATGCCAAATAGCTATAAATGAATTTCAAATCACATCATAAATGAATTTAACAAACATAAGAAATTTTAGAAGTTGTGAGTAGGTTAAAACACTCATCTTTTGAATTTAAATTGAATTCAAATCCAATTTAAACCCAAAAATTTGACCATCTCAGAATTCGTCCAAACTAGCGTCATCAAGTCCGGAATTTCAATACGATCCTAACAAAAGAAACCGCGCATAAATCGGATATCGTATGCAAAAGTTATACGACTAATGCAATTGAAAACAAATAAATAAATAAATAAAAAAGAGCACATTTTAACCTTTCATCAAAGCCAAGTCACCTCTCTTCTTGATGCTCACGCGACAGGCTGCACGCACGACCCAAAGCATCACCGTTTGACCGCCAATTTCCACCCTCTTCGACCATCGTACGCTCCGCCGCCAACGCTAATGTGTTCGTCGTTCCTTCCTCCACCTAGCGGCACCACTCGCCTCTCCTAAAATGATGCCTTCGGTCACCCAAAACTACAGCCGCTGCCAACAAAATCGAACCCTAGTTCGAAATTTCCCAGCGATCCAACAGTCAGCTCGCGAAATCAACCACATGGATGCACTCCTCTTCGTTCCCTCTTCAAAACCCAGAAATGGTTTGTCGATCCGTCAATGTTCATCGACGCGTGATGAACGGTCGAAAATTGATTCAGAATTTCTGGGCAAACAATGCGTCGAATTGGAAAACGAACACCTCCGGTGAATTACGCTATTCAAGAGCTTCAACATATATTTTTTTTCAAATTTTTCTGAGGACTTTGAAATTTATGCTTTGGATTTGATTTGGGATTGGATGTAGAATTATAGAATTTTGTCTGCCAATGAGGAAGAGGAGGAATATAATGAATTTACGTATATACAAATGAGAATTAGCGAGGCTAGGGTTTATAGCAGGATATTTATAGAGAAAGTTGGAATAGAATAAATGGATCGGGTTGAATACGCGCTAACGACAAAGTGGCCCAAAAAGCCCGTTCTGACCCTGGAACGAAAATGGGTAAACCCATATATCAAAATAGGTGTTTTAAAATATTTTAAACTCAATGGAAAAGGTTTCATGTTCAAATAGCATCGTATGAAGAAGTTATGCTAAAAACAATATTTTCCAAATTGATTTCACTTGATTTCAATTAAATCGATTTCAAGGCGTTTCGTGTTTGTACGATCAAACGACAAGTCCGATCGCTATGAAACTTGAAACCCTACAATGATTCACCGTTACGGATCCGACGAAACTGGTTTCGTTGAAATCCGCGTCAGTGGCCAAAATGGCTATTTTTCCATTAATTAAATAAATAAAGAATCAATTAATTAAATCCAATTTTTAAATTCCAATTCTATAATCGACAATTCTTGTCATTTTTAATTTCTTAAACATTTATACTATTTTAACAAATTTAACTGTTGATTTAAAATTGATAAATTCTTCAATTTCATTAAATTCACCAATTATAAATCTTATCTTCAAAATTTCCATTTAATTGACTTTTTATCCTATTGTTCAATTAATTATAATCACATGGATGAAATTGACATTGGTTCATAGTTATTGTATTAATATTCTCAAATTTCACCTTAATTCCCATTCATAAAAAAAAATTAATTCATTCAATTTCTAAAATTTAATATAATCACTCTCTGGCATTTATCCTAACACTACCATTTTTTTATTATTGACCTTGATTAGCATTGCTTGCTTTGCATTAACTTTTACTTTAGATCTACATCAAATTTACAATTTATAATTCTCCATAAATATATTACACCAATTACTACCTTATAAGTAAATGTTCGTTACTATTTTAATTTACATTTATCCTTTCCCATTTATTATATAAATTGTCATTAAAGTAACATTTAATCACTTTTATTTAATTTTTGGTAAATTACGGGTAACAACAACCCTTGTCACCATTATATCTCTTTATAGTACTTGTATGTTTATCCTTCATAACAACTACTTCCTATTATCTTATTTCACCCAATGAATACAATAATTGCAATTGTTCATATTATATTCCACTTATACTAAACATTTGCATTATTTTATTAAATTGGAATGTTCATTCAAGTTTATAAATTATTAACTTGGATTAACATAATTCCTTAAGTTATTCCAATTACTGTTAACAATGTTTTATTACATTAATCAATTTAATACTTTCCTTTAATTTCTCAATCCAATTATTTACTTGTGAACAATTTATAGTCAAACATACATTTTAGATTATTTTCTATAATTGGGATTTTATGCAAGTTCATAAATCATTAACTTTAATTTCGCATTGTTTCTATTAAATTTTCATTCACACTTCCGTTATTATATTAATAATCATTAAAGTAACGTTTATTATCAAAACGACATTATAATTACTTAACATTTAAATGAGCTTTATTTCCGAATACACTCTAGTTTAACAACCTCTAAACATTGTATTACTTCTCACATTAATGTAACTTTTATTTATTTTATCAACATTAATTTCAAATTCAAATTCCATCAACTAATTAAACAGGTAACTTATAATATATGGTTACCAGCCAAATATTTCACCAATTGTCATATTCTGAATGGAGTTAACATTAATTCCAAAGTTTATCTTATTTTACATTAAGATAATCTTTAATTTCCATTAATGAAATTAAATTCCCAATTTATTTAATGCAATAAATTTTGACCTTTACTAATTTAATACATTCCTTAATTTTTACCTATTCTATATTTTATAACTAAGTGCAACATTGTACATTATTTCATTTAATTGCAACTTCAATTTAAATTGTAACTTTTTATTTACAATTGCTACATAAAATTTATAACATTTAATTTCATTGTATATTATAAAATTTTATTTCATTCTAAATTAAATTACAAATATCCAATTAAATTAACCAATTTATTTATTGAAAATTTACGGGTCGTTACATAAATTTATCATATAATTTTTAATGAATTTCAAATATAAATGTACATAATTACATATATATATCTATTTATTATTTTATAAATTCTATATATATATATATATATATATATATATATATCTACAAATATTCCAAAATAAAATATAGATTTATACATACATATATGTGTGTATGTGTATGTTTTTGCAATATTTTGAGTACATAAATTAACATATATAAATGTACATTTGGTCGATATATTTATATACTAAATGGGCTAGTATGTCTTTTGCGGTGTAAATCCCAACAATCATATACGTGCATGTTAAACCTTTTCATGGATCATTATGTGACACACATGCATACATACACACACACATATATGTATATAATAGATGTGTGTGTGTATTATGATATGAATTACATAATACAAAGCCATATTATAAATATAAGTAAAATAATGGTTTTATTTAAAACGAAATTTAGAAATGTTTTAAATAAATAGATCATATGCCCAATAAAGATCCAAAATATTAATTTTTTTTTTTAAATTCACCCATTACTTTTCCCTGTGGGCTTCGCAATTCCAACACAGTTATCCTTCAGTACGAACCATTCATACTGAGTTATAATACAAACTAACTGAAGTTTCTCAATATATTGAGGTCGGTCGAGTCACGTCAAAGGGTCATGCCTGTTGTTAAGGGTGAGGCGTCATCTCCGAAGAGTTCATAGATGAAAAAGAGAGAAGTTAAGAAGAACAAGAAAAGTAAGAAGACCGATGACGTGGGTGAATGTCACCATTGCTACAAGAAATGTCGTTAGAAAATAAACTGTCTTGAATATCTAAAGATTGTTAAAGAAAGGAGAATAGTTCTATAACTCCATTAAGTCCATTTATAATTCAAAATTATTTTACAATTTGTAAAATATCATGAGCTTTAGATATCAAATCTAAAATTCATATATGTAATTCGTTGAAGCGACTTAGGAACTTTTGCTGCATGGCAAAACAAGAGATGATATAACGACCAGCATTTCAGAAGGTTTAAATCGACAATAATCCACACATGTCCGACATAAACAATCTGGGATGTAGATAATCAATGAGGTTAAATAATAAAAATAAGAAGAGAAGAAGAAAACAAAATACAGAATCTCACAGCGGAAACGATAAAATATAATAAACAAATAAACAATTCATGAAACTGTTTACTATACATTTCATTATAATCTATACATATTTATCAGAGAAATATATATACATCATGGATAGATAATCAATACAGCAAAATAACATGATGCAGGGGATAATAATGATAGCAATATACCAAAATCCACGTCTTCATCCTCCAGAGAATAATCTTCAATGCGTTGAAAAAGAACTCAGGACTAGTGTAATGGAAAACAAAACACTCGAGTTAGGACTAAAATACACTTATGTAAGTCAAATCAATATCACAAATATAAGTGCAATAACTAAAGAGATGTTACGGGATTTTCCATCTCCTAAGGATCCGTTAAACTATTCATATATAATAGTATACGCTGTGATAGATAATGTCTATTAGTAAAATAAATAATAAAATAGCGTTAAGGCTTTCCATTGATCCAACTTAACACATTTTACAGTTTTTAACCAAAATCGTAATGGGCATATATAGGGATAAATATGACAAGGCACGTGAGGCAATGCCCAAGGTAGGATTCTACCAGTTTATCCTTTCTGGCTGGTCGTAATCAATCCATGACCGACCGCGACAATCAATCCAACCGAAAAAAGGTGCACCCATCGAATACAAAATCACAATAGTAATATGAGGGATCAACGTCACTAGAAGTAGCTAACCTCAATGGCCAGACATAGGCTCCTATTTTAGTCATTTTAATTATGACAGGAGTGTCCAGGCTATCCATCATCGTTCTCTTACTTTATTCCAGTAAACATCGCCAATTCAACCACTATATTCTGGATATCTTCCACCACGTACACGGTGTTAAAGTGGTTCCAATATTGACAGAGAGTATGCCAATAAGAGGCCTCGGTCTCTTTAAAAACCAAATGTCATTTAACACACTGGTTGGTTCTTTTATATATCGAAAACAATTCATACTTGATATCAAAATATCATATTCGCTTAAAAAACCATATTTCACTTCACAATTGTCAATTCGGTTCGATACGTCAATTTCACTTCGAAATTTGATTCGAATTAAAATTCGGGTTATAACTTCACTTTACCCAATTTGCATTTAAATCTAAGATTTAAATATAAACATTTCGCCTTTTTAGCCAGTTTGAATTTAAAAAAAATATTTTAAATAGTTAATTAGTTTAATAGAAAATAATTTGAGTATTAAAATTGTTTATATGATCAAACATCACAACCCGCCTCCACCGATTCTCCAGCACCGCTATGGTTGCCATCGTGCCATCCACCAGCACCTACGCACCCAGATCCAAAGCCCAAAAATCGATCGAACTCATAGGCGGATGCAACTATCACGAGCCACTCTCTACCACTGCATCCCTCACCACATCGCCTACGCCATCGTTCACGCATGTGGTCTCGAAGTCGACGCGATTCGATCGCCTCTTTGCCATGCCGACCTAGCTTTCTTGATCGATTCGAGATCGCTTCAATTTTTCATGCGATATTTATTTTTTCTTTTCTTATTACTTCGATTGATTTTGATTTTTTTCCTTTTCTAAATGATTTAAAATAAAAAGGGGAAGAAGGAGTGGTATATGGCTAAAATGTATGAATTGCTGAGATATTTATTTATATTATACTAATATAATAAGAAAATATCTGATTCGATTGGTTCATGAAATCATGAAATCCAAACAAAGCATGCCGCCTAGTGTTTATAACGTTTTATCCCCATTCTGAACACAATGGAACTAGTTTTGGCAGTCAGTTCGATTGTATGTGAAAGATAGCTTTCCAAAATCAATTATTTTAATTAGATTCTGAAAATTAAATTCTATGCATTTCAAGCGCGCACGGCCAACCGATAAGTCCGATTCACTACGAACCTTGAAATTCTATAATAATTCACTATTACGGGTCCGATGAAACTGGTTTCGTCGAGATCTGAGACAATGACCAAAATGACTATTTTTTTACTTGTTAATTAAAATATAAGATTTCAGATTTCAAATTATTCACATTTAGATCCAAATTTAAAAGTTGAACATCTACAATCATATTACATAAAATTTAAATCAATTTCCGATATCTATTTGAGTCGCCTTAAATCCAGAATTAAATTCAAATAATTTTCAATATTAAATTTTAAACAATTCAATTATCCGATAAACCAATATAAATAAATCATTACTTTTATTTTTAACAATTTTATTTAATAATTATATCTAATTCTATAATTTAAAATAGTTAAAAATACGGGTTGTTACATACTATCCCACTCAAAACTTTTCGTCCTCGAAAAGGCTTTAAGTAAAGAATTTAACATACAACATATTTTATTTAAAATAATCAACTTATAAACAACCAAATGTTATTTACAAATCCATTACTACTTTCTCGCCACACCACTTTGATAATGATTTTATGGAAAAGTATAACATATATATATATATAAATAAGTTAAAAAATATTAAAACTTTCAAAAAAATTCTAACCCTCGGATTTACGGAAAATTTCGGCAGAGTCTCTTTTGCGTGGTTCGGTCAAAAAAATTTACAATATCTATTACAAATATATCAAAAGGATATCAAATATACATCTCATCTCAATGATGAGGCATCCCAAAGGGGAAAATATAAAATCGCGTTATGTTATCCGAAATAAGACCTTATTATTTATAATACGAGCGAATTCACTCGTATTAAGAAAGCAGAAGCATATAAATCCGAGTATATGCCCCAAACGGTCTTCGTATGTATCAATCTCAACTAAATTTAACATATTAGTTGCATATAATGGTATAGAAGCGTATATAGTCCAATACAACCATATAACATGGATTTTTGAACCAAACCATTAATACAAACACAAATACACAACATACAACAATCATATGCAATCAAAACGGTAATAATAATGATTTGCAACAAAAATAACCATCCAACTTGCAATATCCATTTAAATAATCCAATTTAATTCATAACCGTTTGAATTTACATTACCCAATGTTAGTTTTTTTATTTATTGATTTATTTCTTTCATTTCTCTTTAACATCAACTTTGTTAACATTTTAATCAATTCATTTGCATTCAAACAACCTTTATTCAATTAGGTTCATGTTCTATCGATTTTTCATTCAATTTATTTATTTCCAATTGATTTGCATGCAATTTATCAATCTTAATGAATTCACGGCCTATTTATTTATACCCATTCAAACTTACATTCTTTTTTTTTTCATTTCCATTATTTCATTTCAATACTTCATATAATTAATTAACTCAAGTAATTAATTCCATCCAAAGTCCATATATTTAAAACTGATTCACATTCACCAGTTAATATCGTTTTCGTTAATCATGCAATGGATTTATAATCAATTCATTCGCTTTTAACTGATTTACATTTAACTAATTTGGTTTTGATTCATTATTTTCTTTCAATCAATATTTATTACATTCACATTTGATTTATTTCAATTCAATATACTTACATTCAATCGATTTGTTTCCATTTATTTACATTTGTTTCATCCACATTTAAATTCAATTTACATTCGATTGATTGCTTTTTTGCTTATCCAAATTCTTAACCACATTCATAATTTGGTCTTCTTTCAATTTATTCAAATTTCTTTCATTTACATTCCATTTATTTAATTCAATTTGTTAAATTCCAATTATTTCACCTTTCTGTTTAACCTATTTCATATAGATTCATTTATGAATCATTTATAAAAATTATTCCACTTAATTTTTCTTAAGTTGAATTTGTTTTATTTGCACTTAGTATGTCCTCCCTTTATTTTATATACTAACATCATTTATAAATTATCTAAGTTTATTACAAATATTTTATACGACACAACTCACTTTTATTATTATTACTTCATATCTTAAGTTATTATTGATTCATCGATTCTCTTCATTTATTCAAATTCATATTATTAATTTCCTAAAGTAAATTTATTTTATATCTCAATTTATATAAAAAATTCACAATCAATTCATTTAATCTCTCTTAAGTTAGCTTAAATTTATAATTTACTCCATATTATATTAGTTAACATTTAATATTTATTTAAACTACTCCACTTACATTTTATGTATTTATATCCAATTTAAATTAAATTCAATTAACCATATTAATTTTACTTACATTCATTTATTTTTATTCAATTTCTTACATACTTAAATTACATTTCATTTTTTTAACCCATATTCATTCGATTAATTCATTTCATAGTTAAGTCGAATTAATTCACTTTAAGGATTTCTCAAGTTTTATTTAATATCCAATTCAATTTATATAATATTAAGCTAAGCTTCATTTCATTTTAATCCATTACTCATTCATTTAATTTTTTTCAAGTTAAATTTCTTATCATTCCCATTTTAAAAGTTTAAAATTTTGTTTTTAGCTTGAAATTCTCAAATCTATAAGTTATACAATTTATTCATTCAGAATTTCATTTTGTTAATTTATGAACTTTATTTCAAATGCAATTCAATTTTTTTTCTTTTAAAGCTTTTAAAAAGTAAACTACATTTTATTTATTTCATTCCACTGACCCAATCAATCTAATATATCTGAAGTCAGATATTTTGTTTAACCAAATTGTTTTTTACTATTTTAAATTTTGTCTTTATTTTCCAATTCAAATTTATAAGTTATAACTTATTTCTTATATACTATTTTCAGTTTTAAGTACAAAGATATTTTCATATACTTATTAAATCGCAATTAAGATATATGTTTTTTCAATCAAAACTTGTTTTAATGGAAAACAAATTTCTTTCAGTATCAATTCTCACTCAGAACTTGGAAATGAATACTGGCGATACTGCAGTCATCTCCAAAATTTATTTCCCAACGACCAAGCGAGTTTAATGCTTTTATTTCCTCCAAAAATCATTTCAAAATATTTTCTAGTCAAATCTCTTTCATATAATACTATTATTAAACTTTAAGGCTTTGAAAACAATTTTGAAAACAAAAGAATTTTAAATTCTAAAATTCTCAAATTTTAAAATCACTTCTATTTATATGCCATATTTAAATATACTCATAAAATTTCATTACTTCATTATGAAAATATTTCATTAATTTACAAATTTGTTATTCGAAATAATTTTTATTTTAAGCTTATTTCAATTCAAATTATCCAATGCTTCATAAAATAAAATTCATTAATTATTTGTTTTATTTTTAATTCAACCAATAATCGATGATAGTTAAATATTATCATTGCTAACGATAATTTCATTAACAAGTAACCTTATATATAATATAATTTAGATAAAATTATTTCATTTACTTGATCTTAAAACAATATTATGTCGACTTGCCGCGTTTAAGTGTTTAGAAACCCAAACCGATAATACGGCGTCCCGTACGTCGACCAGAATTCATAGACAGCCCAACGGATAAGTAAACGCAATATAAAATATTTTATAACACTAACAAGTACGCTCTCTCATATATACACTCAAACAGACTCATTTTGGGGTATTACTACCCTATCTCTAATGAGTCAAACCCCACAAAGCCAAGGTTATCGCTAAACCTGGCTCTGATATCAACTATGATGACTCACATTTTGGAAGATTTAAATCGACAATAATCCACACATGTCCGACTTAAACAATCTGTAAAGTAGACAATCAATGGGGTTAAATAAGAAAAATTAGAAGAGCAGAAGAAAACAAAACACAGAATCTCACAGCGGAAATGATAAAATACAATAAACAAATAACAAATCATAAAACTATTTACTATACATTTTATTATAATCTATACACATTTATCAGAGATATATATATACACATTAGCGATAGATATTTAATACAACAGAATAACACGATGCAAGGGATAATAATGATAGCAATATACCAAAACCCATGTCTTCATTCTCCAGAGAATAATCTTCAATACGTTGAAAAAGAATTCAGAACTGACCCGATCGTAATAGTAAATAAAACACTCGAGTCACGACTAAAATACTCTTCTGTACGTCAATTCAATATCACAAACATGGTGCAACAACTTAAGAGATGTTACGGAATTTTCCATCTTCTAAGGATCCGTTAAACTATTTATATATAATAGTATATGCTATAATAGATAATGTTTATCAGTAAAATAAATATAAAAATAGTGTTAAGGCTTTACATTGATCCACCTTAACACATTTTACAGTTTTAAACCAAAATCGTAATGGGCTCGTGTAGGGATAATTATGACAAAGCACGTGAGGCCCTTTCCCAAGGTAGGATTCTACCAATTTACCCTTTTTGGCTGGTAATAACCCATCCGTGCCCGACTGCGACAATCAATCCAACCGACAAAAAGGTGCACCCATCGAATACAAAATCACAAGAGTAAAACAAGGGATCAACGTCGCTAGAGGTAGCTAACCTCAATGGCCTGACATAGGCTCCTGTTTTAGTCATTTTTATTATGACATGAGTGTTAAGGCTATCCAACATCGTTCTCTTACTTCATTCCAGTAAACGTCGCTAATTCAACTACTACATTTTGGACATCATCCACCGCGTACACAATTGTTAAAGTGGTTCCAATATTGACAGAGAGCATGCCAATAAGAGGCCCCAGTCTCTTTAACGACCAAACGTTATTTTACACACCGGTTAGTTCTTTTATATTTCGAAAACAATTTGTACTTGATATCAAAATATCATATTCGGTTCAAAAATCATATTTTACTTCACAATTGTCAATTCAGTTCGATACGCCAATTTCACTTCAAAATTTGATTCGAATTAAAATTCATGTTATAACTTCAGTTTAATCCAATTCACATTTAAATCTAAGATTTAGATTAAACATTTCACCCTTTTAACCAGTTTGAATTTAAAAAAAAAAATTTAAATAGTTAAAATAGTTTAATAGAAAATAGTTTGAGTATTTGAAATGTTTATATAGCAAAACAGTTTTGAAAATCCAAATAATTTTTAAATATTTAAAGAACATGGATTTTATAGCGTTTATACTAAAATAATTCATTTTAAAAATATAAGTTTCAAAGTCAAACTAGTTCGTATTCTAGATTTCCCAAATCAAATCAGTTCCAATTTCCATTTCAATTTTAATCGATTCAATTTCGATTTCAAGTCGAATTTTACTTCGTTTCCAAACTAATTTTAATGCCAATTCCAAATTAACAATTTCAAATTAATTTCAAATTCCAATTCCAAATTAGTTTCAACTCCAATTTCAAATTAATTTAAAATTCCAATTCCAAACTAGTTTCAAATCCAATTTCAAATTAATTTAAATTGCAATTGCAAATTAATTTCAACTCTAATTGTAAATTTTAAACCATTTCGATTTATATCAATTTCGAGTCCATTTCCAATTAACAATTCAAAAACACTTAAATCAAATTTTCTTCAATATCCAATTCAAAAATCCAAATTTTTAAATATGATTCAAATCCGAGCTAAATTTCAAAATATCGTTTTATCACTTTTACTTAGCAATATTCAAGTTCGAACAAAAAAAATCCAATCTTTAAAACAATCAATTTCTGAAATTCAAATCATATTTTGATTATAACTTCAGAATCTCAAATTCAATTATTTAAACAATTTCGTTTATCTAATTTAAATTTCAACATTTCGAGGTCAAATTCGAAAATAATTTTATTTCCATAAATTTTATTTTCCATTCCTTAAAATCAAATCATTCAAAAAAATTCAAAATAAATTTTAAAATAATTTAATTTAACCAGTTCGGTGTCCGTATATAATTCTCTATCCAATGGCTCAGCGAATCAATTGCTTAAATCTGATTTCAATGATGGATATATATCATTTCAATCCAAAATAAATACCATGGGTATATATCATTTCAATATATTTCTTAATTTATTCGAAATCATTAAATTTACAGTTTTATATATTGTAAACAATATATAGTATGATAACAGGATATATTAAACATAATAAACATCCAGATATCAACCAATAGCATCCATCACAACCTATCATCCAAATAGTCAATAATTTCAACAATCAACCAATTATCTATAATTCGAGAATTTTGCTAACAATTAAATTCTAATTAAATTTTAACTGTCAATTTAAAATTTATCAATTAATTCAGATGTCAATTAAATGTCAATTAAACTTATCAAACAACAGTCGATAAGTTTCAGATACTTCATAATATAAGTTTAATTAACATAAAGATATTTCAGTCAATTGTGAGCGTATAACACGCACCTTTGATTTTATTTAAAACTAAAAATATTTCAGCACCAAAATAAAAATCCCAATTTGACTCCAAGATGTAGATGACATCTATCCTGTCACATTGCAACCCATTACGTTCGAAACGGACCTCGTACCGGCAAAATATGAATAAATTAGCATAACGATAGTAATCAACATACTTATCCTAAAATTCAAATTTTAATCAAACTTAAACAATACCAATTTCTCTCCATCTTCACGTACACAGGTCGAAGCAGTAATCCCACACGACTTCATCTCCATCGTTCGCTGTTAATTTTTTTTTCACATGATCGATCATCGTAGCCCGCCTCCATCGATTTACCAGCACCGCAAAGGTTGCCATCGCACCATCCACCAATGCCAACACACCCAAATCCAAAGCCCAAAAATCGATCGAACTCATAGGCGGACGCAACTATCATGAGCCACTCTCTACTGCTGCCTCCCTCACCACGTCGCCCATGCCATCGTTCATGCGCACGGTGCAACAACCCGCATATTTATCGATTTTATATTTAAATATTTTATTTAAATATTTTATCGTTAGTCTGATTTTAGTCCGAAAAGCTACTTTTTGCATACGGTCGAATTAGGGCTCGAGACCACTCCCATTGAGTTTAAAATGCCGTTTGCGACCTTTTTGAGTATAAGCTTCGATATGTTTGGAGAAAGTTGATTTCTGCTAGTTTTTACTTTGGGTTTGGTTTTTGGGCTCAGCCCTATGTTAACTTATACTCCAAAACTGAACCACTCTCCCCACTCTCCCTCACTTCTTTCTCTTTTCAGTTTTCTTAGCTTTAATGGTGGGAGAGATTGGAAATTAAAACTCCAAAACCCTAGTTTCTCTTGCAAATCAAATTCCTAGCTCCAAACTCAAGAAGAACCCATTGCATTGATTCAAGCTCATTTGGGTTGTGTTGAGGAGAGGTTGATTCTCCATTTGCTTTCAAGCTTCTTCTTGTTTGATTTTGAGAAAAGGTGAGATTTTTATCTCACATCTATGACTATAATTATCTTTGGTTGTTGGGTATGAAATTCATGTGCATTTGCTCTTGATTTGGATTGGTTTTGTGAATATTCCAATTTTTGGGTTTTTAAACCAAATTTGTTTGAAAATCCTTTTATGGATGTTTGATCATGCTTTTGGTGATGCATCGAGGAGCATATAGGGCCGGGTCGCCGATTGGCATAAACCCTTAGAGCCAATGTTCGTCCGGTTGCATTTTGGAAGAGTTTGCTCTTCATTTGAATAAGGCTGAAAAACAGCCCAGGAATGATTCAGTCGACTGAAAACTCTGTTCAGTCGACTGAACCTGAAACCCGAGAGTTTCCAGGCATGATTCAGTCGACTGAAAAACTCTGCACAGTCGACTGAAACTGGAAACAGAAAGTTTCCTGAACCTGGAAAATTTCCAGGTACAGGGTCAGTCGACTGAAAACTCTGTTCAGTCGACTGAACCTGCTGTTTGAGTCCAATTTGCCTTTTTGGATTGAAATTCCAATTTAAATCGATTCGTGATAATCCTATTTGTTGTTATCATCTATTATGACTTTGATGACTCTTTTTAGGGATTTTTGAATATCCATTTCGATGGACCCTTTATCGATTTCGTTGGATTTTATTCACGTCTTCGTATGTGAATTTTTGTGATTGATTGTTCTTACAATCTTCTTCGTGATTTGTCACTTTAAAAATATAAAGGTTTTCTATACTAGTAGTAAATATCAAAACTCTTTCCTCAAACGATTTCAATACTATTTTAATACCAAATTCGTTTATAAAACCGTTTTCCAATCTATTAGTATATACAAACCTTTACCTCACTCGTATGAGAAATCTAATTAAACGGCTTAGTAAAACAAGTGGTATGAAACGCTTGCGTTTACTTTGTCGGTTAATTCTTGGACTTGTTCGATTGAACCTCTTGTGATAATTTTCTAGTGGAGATTTACAGTTTGTTCGTAAATATTTAAGTTAAGCAAGTGGTTATGGGACATGAAGCTAAACTCATATATTTACTAGCTTAGTGTAATCGACACTTCTCGCTGATCATGACGATCATCTTTGTGATTTAGACTAGCAATGTGCGATGTCTCTTTGTCTGCGAGGGAGACTAAACCCCGTTTTGTGGAGTTTTGACTCAATTTGTGATGGGGTAGCAACCCATGGTCTTCAGGCCGTTTATGGAGCTTCGGCTCAATTTGTGTAACGACCCAAAAAATTTTATTTATTAAAATTTGAATATTTAATTAATTTTAAATAATAATAGGTGAATTTATAAGTTGAATAAATTTTAATTCGAATAATTGGATTTAATTCGATAATTAAATCGATAATTTAATATGTTAAATTATGAAAATAATTTAAAATTGAGTTAAATATGACTGGAAATAATTTGTAAAATTTTATTTTATCATATTGGAGTTAGAACGATATTATAGAACTTTTAAAATCGAATTAAAAGTTAATTTGTGAAAATTGAATATTTTAATATTAAATCGACTAGTGAAAATAGTCAATTTTTGAACAGTCTCAGAATTGAACGAAACCAGTTCCATTGGATCCGTAATAGTTAGTTATTACCGGATTTCAATTTTCGTGTCAATCGGAGTTATCGTTTGATCGTGGCAGCTCGAAACGCATCGAATTATTTTTAATATTAATTTGGCGAGTGAAAATAGCCATTTTTCAAAAAGTCTCGGATTTCGACGAAACCAGTTTCATCGGATCCGTAATGTGATATTATTCTAAGGTTTCAAATTTCGTGTCGATTGGATTTACCGTTTGTCCGGTACAAATTAAAACGCCTAGAAAATCGTTTAAATCGGTTTAATTTAAATCGATCGTTTGTTGCCATATCTCGCACAGATGTCCGAATTAGCTTTCGAAACCTGTTCCATTGTGTCCGGAACGCGGGGTAAACCCTAGAAACGCTGGTTACGGCGTGTGAATCGGAGTTCGGAATTTTCGGATGAATAGTGTTAGTTCATTTCCTTATAAATAGCCCCTACCCTTCATAAAATTTAAAAAAAAAAATATGAAACCCTAGCCGCCACCCCAGAAACCAATGGCCAGAAACGTCCCAACTTCTCCTCCTCTTATCTCTTCATCCACTCAACGATTCAAGAAACTTACAACTAGAAAGATGTAGAGCACGTTGAGATCCTTATATTCAACGGTGGAGATCGAGATTGGAGCTACGAATCAACGGATATTTGCGTTCAAAGGCCATAGGGTCGGCCTCGAACTACGTGCTACAGGGACAACCGAGCTCTATGAGCTTATGGCCGAAGTTTGAGCAAGCGGAGGGCTTCGAGATGGCGGTGGTTTGATGAAGTTTCGTCGAGTGTTGGAGGAGCAAAAGCTAACCCTAGTTCGGCCTATATGGGTTGTTTGTGCGTGTTTCTTCCTGTAGATGGAAGATGATGCGCGTTGGAGAAGATGGATAGCGCACGGTGGAGATTGCTGAGGGATGGATCTAACGGTGATAATTGAGCTAGGTTGAAAAATTTAAGTTATGTTGTAAATTAGTTAATTATAAAATCGTGTATCTTTGAAAAATCATAACTTTTTCATACGAGGTCGAAAACGCGCGAAACCAGTTGCGTTGGAATCGTATGGACGAGCACTACGCGATGGAATTGGATTGGAGTCATTTAGAGTTAGTGAGAATTTTGGGTAAAATTAAACGCGCGTTTAATTTTATTCGAAATAAATCGCTAAAACGAAATAAATCAAGGTGAGAACTTCTCACTCAATCGAATCAGTTTTGATTTTATTTTAAATAGTTAGAATTAAAATATTTGAATGCATGTTTGAATGATGATTGATATCTATTGATTGTTAAAATAGATATTATGCGCCGTTAGTAAGCGGATGTTATTTATTAAAAACATATACCGCGAATATTTCATAAACAGTGAAATTGGTATTATATATAATATCAATATATATATATATATTGGCATATGTATATATTGCAGTTGTTGATTTCCCCGCATTTTTTAGCGGATGAGACCCTATTGCGCCGTTATTATGCGGATAATATTATTAAAAACATATACCGCGATAATTTCGTACTGGAGCGAAATTGGTATTGTGCTAATGTTTGTGGATGCAGGAAAACAGGTTGGAGGGATCCAACTGGATTCCTCAACAGTATTTATTTGAATTCAGATATTTTGATATTTGATGGATTATCATATACGATATATGATGTCGTTGTAGTCGTGATTGACTATTTGGTGTGTAGCATCATTGGGCCGAATTTTGAAATTTTAAAATGATTTTAAAGTGATTTTTGAAAGTATACGTTATAAAAGATTTTTGGAATTGATTCAATTTAAATAAATAAACGTTATACTTTTAAAAGTTATAAAATTATGGTTTTTGAGAAAATATAGTTAAAAGCTGATTATTGAGAAATAAGGGATTAATGATTTTATAAAAGAGTTTAATCGGGATTTTTGAAATTATTATGAAAAAGTTAAAATATAGGATTTATGAAATTTAATTATTTTATAAATCAAAATGATGAAGTTTTTAAAAGAGTTTAAAGACGTTTTAAAAGAATAATATAAATTGATTTATATTAAGAGATTTATAAATGGATATTTATAAATTGAAATATTGACATTATAAAACGAGTTTTTATAAGTGTTTGAATGAAGTGAAAATGAATTTTGTAAGTGAATGGAAATTATAAAATTATAAATGGTGAAGTTTTAAATGGAATTTTATAAGCAGTAGGTTTATAAAATTTATAAAGTTATTGAAAGAATAGATTTGGATAAATAATTGAATCTTATAAGTTATAAGATTTATAATTATGAAGTTCAAAGGAACGATTTTGCAAACAAATAAATTATAAGCATTTAACTTATAATATGAACCTTTGTTTTATAATTGAGTTATAAACTAGAATAGGTTAATAAAGGAATTTATAAAAGGAAGTTGTTATAAAATAAATAGAAAAGGAATTTATAAACGTTGTTTTATAAATTCGCAAAAAACTTATTTTGATAAGTAAATTGTTGAAACCTATTTATGGAGTTATATTCACATTTTTGACTGTGAATAACCCTTTAAAATGAAATGTATAAAAGGATGAAATTTGTTAACGTAGTATATTCACGTTTTTGAATAGTGAATAATATGTTAAAGAAAATGTTTAGATGTGATGTTTTAAATAGAATTAAAACGATCTAACGATGTTTTAAATGCATTGAGATTCGAAACCATAGATTTCAACATTTATTGTTGAAATAGACGTTTTCGAGAAATAAAAAGGAAATAGTGGACTATAACATTGTTTTTATAGTAAATGACTTCCGAAAGGAAATGTTTTGTATAGTATTGGGATTATATATCTATTTTAATTTCGAATCCCTATACTAGTGATTTTGGGTTGTCGTAACGATGTTTTACGTAACATTGGTTTTGGCCCAAATAAATATGTTTAAAAGAATGATTTCCTTAAAGAATGAAATATATACTTAATTTCGATTTAAGTATATTGAATATTTTCCAAGTGTTGAAAATAAATAAAATCTGTGAATTACTTATGAATAAATAAGTATGGAAATGTTTTCCAATATAAAGTGAATAGTAAAGGATTTATCTTTTTGAAGATAAATTGAAATGAATAATTGAAATCGTATATGCATGGATATTTTGGAATGTAAATTCACTATGGAATTTATGAAAGAAAGGGGAACTTGTTTAAAAAAATAAATATTGATTTATTTTTGAAGTGTTGAAATTATATATCTTGTAAAGATATTTTTGGGAAATAAATAATTTGGAAAATTATTTGGAAACCGGTGATGTGTGCATATCCATTGATAGTTCAATAACCGACTATCAATATTTCCCTTTGAATGGGTATTTGATGTGATTTGTTTGAATTTGAATGCCACACTTATTTTTGAATAAGCGCTCACTATTCGGGTTAACCGGGAAAGGACCATGGGGTCGTATAACCCATTCCGAATATGTGATACGTCGTTGTGAATTGCATTTGAAGATCGGTGTTGAAGACCCGGTATTTGCGAGAGCGATAGGATGACCTGTCGATTGACTCTGCACCGAGTAGCTACGGTATTGAGTTCTCCATATGTGATGGGAAATCCGATCAGGATTGTGGATATCCGGATTGCAAGGACTTCTTTGTAAGTGCCTTCGGTTCTGTTCGAGCCCGGAACAGACTTGTATGGATTGTATGTCTGACGTTACAAATTGAGATATAAAGCCGATTTCATTCAAATATATTTCTGTTGGTGGCGGAGAATTTATTCTTTTAGCTTAACACCCTTCTCTGAGACGTACGAGCTCAGAGGTTATGTAGTTGAATGTTATCAGCGATATATTCCCAATTTGGTAATGTGACATGCTGAGTGTTGCTGAAATGATCATTGTGTTGATTATTTGTGATAGGATCATTTGTTTGATCGTCTATCTTGGTGATCATTTCTATGATCATTTGTTGACCCAAAGCATGGCTTTTGTATAAAGTATGTTTTTGTGGACGTGACTTCGTCGAGCCTCACACCCCGTGAATGGTCAAAACAGGAAAGATGCGGCAAGGTTATGAGGGGTAGCGCCCTTTAGGATATGTGCATTTCCTTCTGGAAAAGGGTGGTATCATGGTATGGAGCCCAGATACTTACTCATGTTGAAAACACTTTGTTATGATTGTGTGAATTGATTACGAGCGCTCGGTGAAAGGTCCCAAAGGACCGGGGGATGGCATACTCGTGTAGTAGTTACCTAGTGATAAAGGTAACCCGGCCTTGTGTTGGCAGAGAGCTGGTTAAGTTCTCGGGACGTCCATCCAGAGGCGTTTCCATGTGGCAATGGGAAGTTCCTTGGCCTGATCATTCGTTGGAAATCCAATTCCCAATACGAAACCCTGTACGTTATTAGTTGTAGAACCTGCCATTCACTTATGGTGGTCACCACTGTTTGGATGGTAGCTATAGTAGGCATACGATAATGGTCGTATGTTGGCTAAGATTTATATTCTACTTTCGAAATGAATTTTACCTACACTATGCACTAGTAATAATATCAAATGTTCTTTTTAATGCGTATCAAGCATCTTTGACTATCATAGGGAGAAATCTCCTCCGATTATGCGTTTGCATTGTGTGTGTGTGTGCGGGAGGCCTTATGGTAGTCTCATTTTTTAAAAGCATTGCGAATTGACTTTAAAAATATTCCTCTATTTTGATTTTAAAGATAAATAAACTGTTTTTAGTTCTCACACCAGTCTTGCTTATGATAGGTGATATGTGATGGGGGGTTCTCGCTTCGCAGTTAGGTGGCGAACGGGAGACTCTTACCCCTACATGTCCTCTCTTAGTGAATAGGGGTTGGTTAGGCGTAAGCAGTGACAGTCGAAAGGCTGGCCGTAAAAGCAATTTTGGGATGCCATTTGTTGCCACGGTGGTTATTAGCCGCTGTCGATGGTTGAAAAGCCTAGATCTGACAATGTGGTATCAGAGCATATGGTTATTTGCCGCTGTCGATGGTTGTTTCCTTTCTGTCCCGTTCTATTTTCTATCTGTTCTATCTTTTTCTCTCCTTTTCTCTGTCTTTCTTTTTCTTAAACCCTAACATTTCGGTTTTTCGACAACGAAAAATTCTGATCGTTACATGTGGTATCAGAGCATATGGTTAAGCGACAACCATGGTTTTGTTGGGTATTACTCATTAGAGATAGAGTCAGTAGTACTCTAGAATGAGTTTGAGTGTAATAATAGCTATGAGAGCGTATCTGTTAGTGAATATAAAATTGTTTTATATTGTGATGATTGGTTTGTTGAGTGGCATATGAACCTTCGTCAGCGTGGTCTCGACAACTATGCCGAAGGGGTTTCTAAACACTTGAATAGAACAATTCGACACAATATTGTTTTAAAATTGGGTAAATGAAATAATTTTACTCTGATTATATTTTATATATAAAGGACTAATTTTTCAAAATTATTAAAGAGTATATAAGTTGATTGTTTAGTTGTTTGAATAATCTAAATAAAAGAATAATTGTATAACAAAAGAATTATAAGAATTTAATTATAATTAAAGTGATTTACAATTGTGAAACAAACTTATATATATAAGAAGTGAAACTATATGAATATATTTATGAATATGAGTTGTAAATAAATAAAAAATGGTTTGAATGTTAATCAATTGAATGTGAATTAAGTTGATATGAAATAATGAATGAAAGTGTAAATTCATTAAAATCTAATGTTATTGGAAGTTGAAAAATTGAATGA
Source organism: Allium cepa (assembly GCA_030765085.1). NCBI lineage: Eukaryota > Viridiplantae > Streptophyta > Magnoliopsida > Asparagales > Amaryllidaceae > Allium > Allium cepa. Next base: position 826,703,497 of record CM060934.1, read on the forward strand.
AAATCAATTTAATTAAACCAATTGAAAGCAAAAGGAATTTGGTTGAAATAAATATACATTGGTTGTTATATGGTTGTTAGATGATTGTATATAATTCATTAAGAGTTAATGAAATTGAAAGCTAAAGTAATTGGAATTCAATTAGAAGTTAAGTGAATCTTAAATAGAATCGAATTTGATTTGGAAGTGAACCAACTTGAATATGAATTAGTGAATATAAACTAATTGAAAATGAATGTTAGTAAAAACATCCACTGTTAATGAATCAAATGTGATTAGATAGAAAACCTATTTCATTGAATATTAATGAAAATATGAATGAATATTTATTGGTTATGAATGTTAGTTGGATGTAGTTGGTTGATGGTTGAATATATATTGCTTTTACTACATTTGCTATGTAGGCATATATAGTTATTATGTTGCTATATGTTGTATATCGATACCATTGTCTATATACATGTTTCTCATTTGTTTGTTGAGTGTTTAGTAGGTGCGGATTGCGTTTGCTTCGCATTTGGAGCTCGCTTTCGTGCTATATTAGCCGTATATGCTTGCTAATAAAATATAAGGTACATATCTCGGATTACATACCGTACTTTTATACCTTTTTCCCTGCGGGATGCCTCATTACTTGATGAGATGTATATTTGTGATATATATACTGTCATTTTTTTTTCGGATCGAGCCGCGCAAAGGAAACTATGGCGAATTTTTTCGGAAATTTAAGGCGTTAGAATATTTTTGAGAAAATTGGAAAGTTTTGAAAACTTTAACTTTGATTTGGAATTGAAAGTTAAACAATAGTAGTTGTTTTTGAAAAGATAACTAAGTATGATTTGGAAACTTAGTAAGTTATTATAAGAAGTTTTAACTATGGATTTTGGGAAAGTTAATAAATTCTATAACTTTTCTCACTTAATAATTTCGAGGACGAAATTCTTTTAAGGGGGGAAGATTGTAACGACCCAGAAAATTTTATTTATTAAAATTTGAATATTTAATTAATTTTAAATATTAATAGGTGAATTTATAAGTTGAATAAATTTTAATTCGAATAATTGGATTTAATTCGATAATTAAATCGATAATTTAATATGTTAAATTATGAAAATAATTTAAAATTGAGTTAAATATGATTGAAAATAATTTGTAAAATTTTATTTTATCATATTGGAGTTAGAACGATATTATAGAACTTTTAAAATCGAATTAAAAGTTAATTTGTGAAAATTGAATATTTTAATATTAAATCGACTAGTGAAAATAGTCAATTTTTGAACAGTCTCAGAATTAAACGAAACCAGTTCCATTGGATCCGTAATAGTTAGTTATTACCGGATTTCAATTTTCGTGTCAATCGGAGTTATCGTTTGATCGTGGCAGCTCGAAACGCATCGAATTATTTTTAATATTAATTTGGCGAGTGAAAATAGCCATTTTTCAAAAAGTCTCGGATTTCGACGAAACCAGTTTCATCGGATCCGTAATGTGATATTATTGTAAGGTTTCAAATTTCGTGTCGATTGGATTTACCGTTTGTCCGGTACAAATTAAAACGCCTAGAAAATCGTTTAAATCGGTTTAATTTAAATCGATCGTTTGTTGCCATATCTCGCACAGATGTCCGAATTAGCTTTCGAAACCTGTTCCATTGTCTCCGAAACGTGGGGTAAACCCTAGAAACGTTGGTTACGGCGCGTGAATCGGAGTTCGGAATTTTCGGATGAATAGTGTTCGTTCATTTCCTTATAAATAGCCCCTACCCTTCATAAAATTTAAAAAAAAAATATGAAACCCTAGCCGCCACCCCAGAAACCAATGGCCAGAAACGTCCCAACTTCTCCTCCTCTTATCTCTTCATCCACTCAACGATTCAAGAAACTTACAACTAGAAAGATGTAGAGCACGTTGAGATCCTTATATTCAACGGTAGAGATCAAGATTGGAGCTACGAATCAACGGATATTTGCGTTCAAAGGCCATAGGGTCGGCCTCGAACTGTGTGCTACAGGGACAACCGAGCTCTATGAGCTTATGGCCGAAGTTTGAGCAAGCGGAGGGCTTCGAGATGGCGGTGGTTTGATGAAGTTTCGTCGAGTGTTGGAGGAGCAAAAGCTAACCCTAGTTCGGCCTATATGGGTTGTTTGTGCGTGTTTCTTCCTGTAGATGGAAGATGATGCACGTTGGAGAAGATGGATAGCGCACGGTGGAGATTGCTGAGGGATGGATCTAACGGTGATAATTGAGCTAGGTTGAAAAATTTAAGTTATGTTGTAAATTAGTTAATTATAAAATCGTGTATCTTTGGAAAATCATAACTTTTTCATACGAGGTCGAAAACGCGCGAAACCAGTTGCGTTGGAATCGTATGGACGAGCAATACGCGATGGAATTGGATTGGAGTCCTTTGGAGTTAGTGAGAATTTTGGGTAAAATTAAACGCGCGTTTAATTTCATTCGAAATAAATCGCTAAAACGAAATAAATCAAGGTGAGAACTTCTCACTCAATCGAATCAGTTTCGATTTTATTTTAAATAGTTGGATTTAAAATATTTGAATGCATGTTTGAATGATGATTGATATCTATTGATTGTTAAAATAGACATTATGCGCCGTTAGTAAGCGGATGTTATTTATTAAAAACATATACCGCGAATATTTCATAAACAGTGAAATTGGTATTATATATAATATCAATATATATATATTGGCATATGTATATATTGCAGTTGTTGATTTCCCCGCATTTTTTAGCGGATGAGACCCTATTGCGCCGTTATTAAGCGAATAATATTATTAAAAACATATACCGCGATAATTTCGTACTGGAGCGAAATTGGTATTGTGCTAATGTTTGTGGATGCAGGAAAACAGGTTGGAGGGATCCAACTGGATTCCTCAATAGTATTTATTTGAATTCAGATATTTTGATATTTGATGGATTATCATATACGATATATGATGTCGTTGGAGTCGTGATTGACTATTTGGTGTGTAGCATCATTGGACCGAATTTTGAAATTTCAAAATGATTTTAAAGTGATTTTTGAAAGTATATGTTATAAAAGATTTTTGGAATTGATTCATTTTAAATAAATAAACGTTATACTTTTAAAAGTTATAAAATTATGGTTTTTGAGAAAATATAGTTAAAAGCTGATTTTTGAGAAATAAGGGATTAATGATTTTATAAAAGAGTTTAATCGGGATTTTTGAAATTATTATGAAAAAGTTAAAATATAGGATATATGAAATTTAATTATTTTATAAATCAAAATGATGAAGTTTTTAAAAGAGTTTAAAGACGTTTTAAAAGAATAATATAAATTGATTTATATTAAGAGATTTATAAAAAGATATTTATAAATTGAAATATTGACATTATAAAACGAGTTTTTATAAGTGTTTGAATGAAGTGAAAATGAATTTTGTAAGTGAATGGAAATTATAAAATTATAAATGGTGAAGTTTTAAATGGAATTTTATAAGCAGTAGGTTTATAAAATTTATAAAGTTATTGAAAGAATAGATTTGGATAAATAATTGAATCTTATAAGTTATAAGATTTATAATTATGAAGTTCAAAGGAACGATTTTGCAAACAAATAAATTATAAGCATTTAACTTATAATATGAACCTTTGTTTTATAATTGAGTTATAAACTGGAATAGGTTAATAAAGGAATTTATAAAAGGAAGTTGTTATAAAATAAATAGAAAAGGAATTTATAAACGTTGTTTTATAAATTCGCAAACAACTTATTTTGATAAGTAAATTGTTGAAACCTATTTATGGAGTTATATTCACATTTTTGACTGTGAATAACCCTTTAAAATGAAATGTATAAAAGGATGAAATTTGTTAACGTAGTATATTCACGTTTTTGAATAGTGAATAATATGTTAAAGAAAATGTTTAGATGTGATGTTTTAAATAGAATTAAAACGATCTAACGATGTTTTAAATGCATTGAGATTCGAAACCATAGATTTCCGAAAGGAAATGTTTTGTATAGTATTGGGATTATATATCTATTTTAATTTCGAATCCCTATACTAGTGATTTTGGGTTGTCGTAACGATGTTTTACGTAACATTGGGTTTGGCCCAAATAAATATATTTAAGAGAATGATTTCCTTAAAGAATGAAATATATACTTAATTTCGATTTAAGTATATTGAATATTTTCCACGTGTTGAAAATAAATAAAATCTGTGAATTACTTATGAATAAATAAGTATGGAAATGTTTTCCAATATAAAGTGAATATTAAAGGATTTATCTTTTTGAAGATAAATTAAAATGAATAATTGAAATCGTATATGCATGGATATTTTGGAATGCAAATTCACTATGGAATTTATGAAAGAAAGGGGAACTTGTTTAAAAAAATAAATATTGATTTATTTTTGAAGTATTGAAATTATATATCTTGTAAAGATATTTTTGGGAAATAAATAATTTGGAAAATTATTTGGAAACTGGTGATGTGTGCATATCCATTGATAGTTCAATAACCGACTATCAATATTTCCCTTTGAATGGGTATTTGATGTGATTTGTTTGAATTTGAATGCCACACTTATTTTTGAATAAGCGCTCACTATTCGGGTTAACCGGGAAAGGACCATGGGGTCGTATAACCCATTCCGAATATGTGATACGTCGTTGTGAATTGCATTTGAAGATCGGTGTTGAAGACCCGGTATTTGCGAGAGCGATAGGATGACCTGTCGATTGACTCTGCACCGAGTAGCTACGGTATTGAGTTCTCCATATGTGATGGGAAATCCGATCAGGATTGTGGATATCCGGATTGCAAGGACTTCTTTGTAAGTGCCTTCGGTTCTGTTCGAGCCCGGAACAGACTTGTATGGATTGTATGTCTGACGTTACAAATTGAGATATAAAGCCGATTTCATTCAAATATATTTCTGTTGGTGGCGGAGAATTTATTCTTTTAGCTTAACACCCTTCTCTGAGACGTACGAGCTCAGAGGTTATGTAGTTGAATGTTATCAGCGATATATTCCCAATTTGGTAATGTGACATGCTGAGTGTTGCTGAAATGATCATTGTGTTGATTATTTGTGATAGGATCATTTGTTTGATCGTCTATCTTGGTGATCATTTCTATGATCATTTGTTGACCCAAAGCATGGCTTTTGTATAAAGTATGTTTTTGTGGACGTGACTTCGTCGAGCCTCACACCCCGTGAATGGTCAAAACAGGAAAGATGCGGCAAGGTTATGAGGGGTAGCGCCCTTTAGGATATGTGCATTTCCTTCTGGAAAAGGGTGGTATCATGGTATGGAGCCCAGATACTTACTCATGTTGAAAACACTTTGTTATGATTGTGTGAATTGATTACGAGCGCTCGGTGAAAGGTCCCAAAGGACCGGGGGATGGCATACTCGTGTAGTGGTTACCTAGTGATAAAGGTAACCCGGCCTTGTGTTGGCAGAGAGCTGGTTAAGTTCTCGGGACGTCCATCCAGAGGCGTTTCCATGTGGCAATGGGAAGTTCCTTGGCCTGATCATTCGTTGGAAATCCAATTCCCAATACGAAACCCTGTACGGTATTAGTTGTAGAACCTGCCATTCACTTATGGTGGTCACCACTGTTTGGATGGTAGCTATAGTAGGCATACGATAATGGTCGTATGTTGGCTAAGATTTATATTCTACTTTCGAAGTGAATTTTACCTACACTATGCACTAGTAATAATATCAAATTTTCTTCTTAATGCGTATCAAGCATCTTTGACTATCATAAGGAGAAATCTCCTCCGATTCTGCGTTTGCATTGTGTGTGTCTGCGAGAGGCCTTATGGTAGTCTCATTTTTTAAAAGCATTGCGAATTGACTTTAAAAATATTCCTCTATTTTGATTTTAAAGATAAATAAACTGTTTTGAGTTCTCACACCAGTCACATGACTGACTCGGAGTTTATTGTTTTCCTTCCTAAACTCTGGGTGCCAACCAATTTCCACACGGGCAGTCAAGAGTTAGGTTTATCAGGATATTCTGGATATTCTGGAGTTGCTGGAGGCAAGCTGGATGGCATGGCATATTACTACTATATAGTATTTCTTTTTCCGCTGCATTGTTTGTTGTTGTATGTTGTTGTACACTCTGATGATATGATGTAATGAAATGTATAAAATGTAATAACTAATATAGTTCTTTGTTTAAAGATTATTCATTTATTATTATATGTTGTTCCGCTGCGAATTGTGAGATTCTGTTGTTGTTCAGTTGTTTTCTGTTGTTTTTCTGTTTTCTCTCTACTTTCTATTTTCTTTCCTCCCTATGTTCTATCTTTTTCTACCTCTTTTCTTCTTCTTAAACCCTCAGTGTTCGGTTTTCCGTCGTTCGATTGCTCGGCAGTCGATAAAGTGAGTATCGATGTTGAATTTTCGAAAGTCGAAGAATCGGGTCCTGACAATTTGTGATGGTTAGCGACCATGGAATTAGCGTTCCGTTTGTCATACACGTGTTGGTGAGCTTTATGCTCCCGTTTGTGATAGGCCTTTTTCCCACTTTTTTTTTTGTGATTTCTAGACTTCTTGTGTAGATTTCTAGAATTTGTGTTTCACCAATTTTTCATGATTTCCATTGATAAGTCTTATCGATATTTGTGCATTGGTGAATTTGTGTGTCATTGACTTTTGTGATTTCTGGATTTCTTGTGTAGTCTTCTGGAATTTGTGCGTCATTGACTTTTACGATTGACATTGATATTATCGTCAATATTTGTGGTTTGATGAACGAAATAAAGAGTATGACACTTCTTGGATTCTTGTGTAGATTTTGTGATATTGATTAATCTCTTGTTGATTATCAACTACTTATATATCACAGCTTGGCCTTGTGATTATTATGTGTTTAGTCATAACTCTGATTCTATATTGTTTCGTCTGATATCTATTGTTAGACTGATCCGTTTATTATTTTCTTATTAAATAATACTCGGGTCAGACCGAGATGTTACAGGTGCTTCTGCTTGACTTCTCTCTTGGGATTGATTTCTCTTACTTTTGGTTAACTACTTAGATTAGTAGTTTTTGTTGTATACATTTGAGATATAGACTCCATAATGTATACTTATTCTTTTATGTAGCTCATGTAACTATTCTTTTGTGATATTGTGGATCTTTTTAGACCACTACTTTGATGTACACTTCCAAGTGTAATATTCATATCTATTTTCCGCCTTTGTGATATGAATTGTCTGTGACTGATTTGTGTTATGCTTATTTCTATATTTGTTTTCCGAAGGATTTATATAGCCACCGTGTAGTAGCTTTGAGTTTGTGTCGGTATGTCGGATTTCCTCTTGAAATAGAATGCATGTTATATTATCTGACATATCGGTGCTCGCGCAAAGAAATTACACGGATGGTCGCTCCTCAACAGCCTTATTCTCCGTGCTAGTCGACAGCAATCACCGTAATGTTCTTGGCTAGCGTGGGTATAGAGGTGGGGAGTCACAGCTTGGTATAAGAGCCAAACTTCGAAACAATATGGAATATTATAACAAGGATCATCGTCCTAAGTTCATCTTAGGAGTCGTGCTTTAGGATTTTATTCGGGTCTACGTACCGTTCTATCCTATTTTCTTTTATGATTCCATGTTTTGTCTATGAAGATTGCTTGATATTCAATTTGGTGAATAACCTTTTTCTTCCTCTTCTTTCTTTCTAAAGGAAGAGAAATGTCTAGACCTGGCCACCCCAAAGCCGTTCCATCTAGCACTCCGCCCCAGGATGGAGTTTTTATGACTGCTCAACAGCTTCTTGATTTAGTGACAAATGCTCAAGCAGCTGGAGCTAACCCGGAACCTACTCACCCAAAGTCGGGATTTGCACGCTTGTGCAGCGATTACACAAATTTGGGTGGGGAGCCATTCAAGGGTTCCGAAACTGTTATTGAAGTACAGGCCTGGCTAAGGTCATGCGATCGAATCTTTTCTCGCATGAATCTTATTGACCTTCACCGAGTTCAGGTGGCCTCTAGTATGCTCCGAGAAAGAGCATTGGACTGGTACGAACTTCTTATTTCTGAGATTAATGAAGCGGATCTCACCTGGGAGAAATTCCGAGAGCGCTTCGAGTTAAAATTCGTACCAGAAGCAGAAAAAGTGACATTGGCTCGACGATTTATAGACCTTGTTCAAGGCGAGTCATCCGTGACTGATTACGTCGCCTCCTTCGAGTCGCTTTCCAAATATGGGGTTGAATACATCAACACCCCTCTTAAGAAGAATCAGAGATTCGTCTATGGCTTGAACAAAAGTCTCAAGAAGCCATTACTTCTAAAGTTAGAAGTTTCTTTCGACCAACTCGTTGATATCGCTCTTCGTCTTGAAGAGGCGGATAGAGAGAATGATGTTGAAGTGGTGGGTTCCAAACCAAACTTCAACAACAGAAAGAGGCCAGACAAATTTAAAGGCCCTTATCCCAATAAGAAAGGGAAGCAAGCAACCTCCGTGGCAAAGACTTCTTCCTTTGGTCGTGGGGAATGCTATAATTATGGTTCGAAGGACCATTATGCGAACAAGTGCCCAAAGTCTCTTTCTTGTCGCTGCTACAAAGTTCCCGGTCATGTTATATCTTCATGCCCCAAGCTTCAGGGCAGGAAGGAGGGAAAGTTAAATGTTGCTCAAGCCCCTGGCAACACATCTCGTAGCCAAGGTATTTCTCATTCTATTCTAGATGGAATTATTTTGTTTCGTGATCATCCTATTCGAATTCTTTTTGATACGGGTGCGTCCCATTCTTTTATATCAAAAGAACTTGTTGATACTTTTTCTTTGGATGTTTTGTGTTTAATGACTTCTTTGAGAATTGCGAATCCGGTTGGTGGATCCGCAACAATCAGTTTATTGTGTAAAGATGTCGAGATTATTTTGTGTGATTGTTCTTTCCGAGCCGATTTGCATGTCATGCGTTATTTAGGCTTTGGAATGATTTTGGGAATGGGTTGGCTTAACCATTATGAAGCTCATATCCTATGTCCTGAGCGGACTATTCATCTTCGACATCCTCAATCTGTTAATCAGGTTTCTGTTATTCTTAAAGATTTAGATTCTGCTTTGGTTGCATCTTTATATTCTTTAAATCCTCGTGATGATGATGATGATGATGATGAGGGTGATATTATTTCTCTTATTCACGTCGTTTGTAAATTTTCCGACATATTCGAGCTCGTTTTAGGATTACCACCTAAGCGAGCAATTGAGTTCAGAATTAATCTTATTCCGGGAGCTCAACCTATCACTCGTCCTCCTTATCGTATGTCCAATAAAGAAAACGAGGAGATGCGTAAACAATTATCTGAATTGGAAACGAAGCAATTTATTCGCTCTAGTTCCTCGCCTTGGGGAGCTTCAGCTATTTTTGTGAAGAAATCCAATGGTACACTTAGGCTTTGCGTTGGCTACCGCAAGCTTAATGATCTTACTATCAAAAATAAATAACCTTTACCTCGGATTGATGATCTATTCGATCAACTTAGTGGTGCTAGAGTCTTTTCACAATTGGACTTGGCTACCGGTTTTCATCAGCTTCGTATTGCAGAGGATAGCATTCCTTTGACATCGTTCCGTACTCGGATGGATCTTATGAATGGCTTGTTATGCCATTTGGGTTAACAAATGCCCCAGCTTATTTCGTCGACTTAATGAATCGAGTTTTTAAAGACTTTCTCGACCGGTTTGTTCTCATCTTTATCGATGATATTCTTGTTTATTCTAAAACCGACGAGGAACATGAAAAACATCTTCGGATTGTGTTGGAAACTCTTAGGAGTAATCAGTTAAAGGCAAAATTTTCTATGTGCCACTTTTGGCAATCTCGTGTGAAGTTTCTCGGTCACATTATTTCTGAATCCGGAATTTCCGTGGATCCTTCAAAGATTGAAGCGATTCAAGATTGGAAGAGACCGGAGAGTGTGACAGAGATTCGTAGTTTTCTCGGATTGGCGGGCTATTACCGTCGTTTTATCAAAGACATTTCTAAGATTTCCGTGCCTCTCACTAGCTTGACGAAGAAAGGTGTTAAATACATTTGGTCGGACAAATGTGAAGCTTCTTTTCAGAAATTAAAAGAACTTCTTTCTGATGCTCCTATTCTTGTTATTCCCGATGGGAATCAAGATTTCGTTGTTTATACCGATGCTAGTCGCATTGGTTTGGGTGCCGTTCTTATGCAAAAGGAACGCGTTATTGCTTATGCTTCTAGGCAATTAAAGCCTGCTGAGACTAGATATGCCACTCATGATTTAGAGCTCGCGGCTATTGTTTTTGCTCTTCGGATTTGGCGTCATTATCTCTTAGGAGAGAAATTTGTTCTTTACACAGATCATAAGTCTTTGAAATATTTATTCTCTCAAAAGGAACTTAATTTGCGTCAACAGCGTTGGCTCGAATTTCTTGCACCATATGATCTTGATATTCTTTATACTCCCAGTAAGGGTAATCTTGTCGCCGATGCTCTCAGCCGTAAACAACAAGCTGTTGTTTCTATGATGATATCCGAATGGAACGATCTCGAGATTTTATCCACTTGCGAAATTCGAGACCGTGTTTCCGATTTATGCTCATCATTTGTTTTATGTAGCCTTGAGGCTCATCCATCTCTTTTAGACCGCATTCTTGAAGCTCAAAGGCTAGATACTGAATTGGTTCTTCTTGGCCAAAATATTAAGGATAAAATTGATATTGAAGGTTTGAAAGACTTAAATATCGATTCTCGTGGCGGCATTCGGAAATTTGGTAGACTTATCGTGCCAAATGTTAGGGATCTTCGTAAAGATATTTTAGAAGATTCTCATCACTCTAAATTTACCATTCATCCCGATAGTAGTAAAATGTACGCGGATATGAAGCGACTTTATTATTGGGAGGGAATGAAACTTGACATCGCTAACTTCGTTAAACATTGCATGACTTGCCAACTCGTTAAGGCCGAACATCAAAGGCCCGGAGGGTTATTGCAACCTTTAGAAATTCCAGTTTGGAAGTGGGATCAAATTTCCATAGATTTTATAGATGGCATTCCCCGTTCTCGATCGGGTTATGATAGCTTATGGGTAATTGTTGATAGACTTACTAAATCCGCCCATTTTATTCCCGTTCGGTCTAACCGAACCGTTCCTCTTTTGGCCAAAATATTTATCAAAGAAATTGTTAAATTGCATGGTGTTCCTACTTCTATTGTTTGTGATCGTGATCCATTGTTTACTAGTGGATTTTGGAAGAGTCTTCAAAAAGCTTTAGGAACGAGGCTTAATTTTAACACCGCTTATCACCCCCAGTCCGATGGACAAACTGAGCGTGTGAATCAAACTCTTGAAGATCTTCTTCGTTCTTGTGTGCTTGATTTTGGTGGAGGTTGGGAAGATCATATTTCACTTGTTGAATTTTCCTATAATAATAGCTTCCAATCTAGTATTGGTATGGCACCTTTCGAGGCACTCTACGGAAGGCCATGCCAATCTCCTTCTTGTTGGCTTGAGGCCGGTGAGAAGCTGGCTTTAGGTCCAGATTTTATTCGTGATTCCACAGAAAAGATTGGTCTTATTCGTCATAGGATGAAAGAAGCCCAGAGTAGACAAAAATCCTATGCCGATAACCGGAGAAGGAGGTTAGAATTTTCTGTGGGAGATTTTGTGTTCATTCGTGTTTCACCTATGAAAGGTGTTGTACGTTTCAGTCGATCGGGAAAACTTGCGCCTCGATATATTGGGCCATTTCCTATCACCGAACGTATTGGTTCCATGGCTTATCGCCTTTTATTACCGGCTCAGTTTTCTGCTATGCATGACGTGTTTCACGTTTCTCAACTTCGAAAATCTCTTCGAGATTCCGATTCTATTCTTGAGCCCGGTGTTGTGGAAGAGATTGAAGTTTCGCCTAATTTAACTTATGAGCAACATCCTATTCGTATCATTGCTTCGGAAGTCAAACGACTTCGAAATAAAGATGTTCCACTTGTTAAAGTTCAATGGTCTTCAAATCCTAAGAATTGTTCTTGGGAATCTAGAGAGTACATCGAGCGTACACATCCGGACTTACTTTCTCGTGCTCTTTGAGGTGAACTTCTTATTTCAAACTTCTTTTGTGTTGAATATGCTTTTATGGTTGTTACTATATGTCTTCTTCTTGTAATATTGCGAGGACGCAGTTTCTTTAAGGATGGAAGTCTGTAACAACCCGCATATTTAACGATTTTATATTTAAATATTTTATTTAAATATTTTATCGTTAGTCGGATTTTAGTCCGTAAAGCTACTTTTTTCATACGGTCGAATTAGGGCTCGGGACCACTCCCATTGAGTTTAAAATGCCGTTTTCGACCTTTTTGAGTATAAGCTTCGATATGTTTGGACAAAGTTGATTTCTGCTACTTTTTACTTTGGGTTTGGTTTTTGGGCTCAGCCTTATGTTAACTTATACTCCAAAACTGAACCACTCTCCCCATTCTCCCTCACTTCTTTCTCTTTTCAGTTTTCTTAGCTTTAATGGTGGGAGAGATTGGAAATTAAAACTCCAAAACCCTAGTTTCTCTTGCAAATCAAATTCCTAGCTCCAAACTCAAGAAGAACCCATTGCATTGATTCAAGCTCATTTGGGTTGTGTTGAAGAGAGGTCGATTCTCCATTTGCTTTCAAGCTTCTTCTTGTTTGATTTTGAGAAAAGGTGAGATTTTTATCTCACATCTATGACTAATTATCTTTGGTTGTTGGGTATGAATTCCTAACACTTATTCATGTGCATTTGCTCTTGATTTGGATGGGTTTTGTGAATATTCCAATTTTTGGGTTTTTAAACCAAATTTGTGTGAAAATCCTTTTATGGATGTTTGATCATGCTTTTGGTGATGCATCGAGGAGCATATAGGGCCGGGTCGCCGATTGGCATAAACCCTTAGAGCCAATGTTCGTCCGGTTGCATTTTGGAAGAGTTTGCTCTTCATTTGAATAAGGCTGAAAAACAGCCCAGGCATGATTCAGTCGACTGGAAACTCTGTTCAGTCGACTGAACCTGAAACCCGAGAGTTTCCAGGCATGATTCAGTCGACTGAAAAACTCTGCACAGTCGACTGAAACTGGAAACAGAAAGTTTCCTGAACCTGGAAAATTTCCAGGTACAGGGTCAGTCGACTGAAAACTCTGTTCAGTCGACTGAACCTGCTGTTTGAGTCCAATTTGCCTTTTTGGATTGAAATTCCAATTTAAATCGATTCGTGATAATCCTATTTGTTGTTATCATCTATTATGACTTTGATGACTCTTTTTAGGGATTTTTGAATATCCATTTCGATGGATCCTTTATCGATTTCGTTGGATTTTATTCACGTCTTCGTATGTGAATTTTTGTAATTGATTGTTCTTACAATCTTCTTCGTGATTTATCACTTTAAAAATATAAAGGTTTTCTATACTAGTAGTAAATATCAAAACTCTTTCCTCAAACGATTTCAATACTATTTTAATACCAAATTCGTTTATAAAACCGTTTTCCAATCTATTAGTATATACAAACCTTTACCTCACTCATATGAGAAATCTAATTAAACGGCTTAGTAAAACAAGTGGTATGAAACGCTTGAGTTTACTTTGTTGGTTAATTCTTGGACTTGTTCGATTGAACCTCTTGTGACAATTTTCTAGTGGAGATTTACAGTTTGTTCGTAAATATTTAAGTTAAGCAAGTGGTTATGGGACATGAAGCTAAACTCATATATTTACTAGCTTAGTGTAATCGACACTTCTCGCTGATCATGACGATCATCTTTGTGATTTAGACTAGCAATGTGCGATGTCTCTTTGTCTGCGAGGGAGACTAAACCCCGTTTTGTGGAGTTTCGACTCAATTTGTGATGGGGTAGCAACCCATGGTCTTCAGGCCGTTTGTGGAGCTTCGGCTCAATTTGTGATGGTTAGCGACCATGGAATTAGCGTTCCTTTTGTGATACACGTGTTGGTGAGCTTTATGCTCCCGTTTGTGATAGGCCTTTTCCCCCCCTTTTTTTGTGATTTCTGGACTTCTTGTGTAGATTTCTAGAATTTGTGTTTCACCAATTTTTCGTGATTTCCATTGATAAGTCTTATCGATATTTGTGCATTGGTGAATTTGTGCGTCATTGACTTTTGTGATTTCTGGATTTCTTGTGTAGTCTTCTGGAATTTGTGCGTCATTGACTTTTGCGATTGACATTGATATTATCGTCAATATTTGTGGTTTGATGAACGAAATAAAGGGTATGACACTTCTTGGATTCTTGTGTAGATTTTGTGATATTGATTAATCTCTTGTTGATTATCAACTACTTATATATCACAGCTTGCCCTTGTGATTATTATGTGTTTAGTCATAACTCTGATTCTATATCGTTTCATCTGATATCTATAGTTAGACTGATCCGTTTATTATTTTCTTATTAAATAATACTCGGGTCAGACCGTGATGTTACAGGTGCTTCTGCTTGACTTCTCTCTTGGGATTGATTTCTCTTACTTTTGGTTAACTACTTAGATTAGTAGTTTTTGTTGTATACATTTGAGATATAGACTCCATAATGTATACTTATTCTTTTGTGTAGCTCATGTAACTATTCTTTTGTGATATTGTGGATCTTTTTAGACCACTACTCTGATGTACACTTCCAAGTGTAATATTCATATCTATTTTCCGCCTTTGTGATATGAATTGTCTGTGACTGATTTGTGTTATGCTTATTTCTATATTTGTTTTCCGAAGGATTTATATAGCCACCGTGTAGTAGCTTTGAGTTTGTGTCGGTATGTCGGATTTCCTCTTGAAATAGAATGCATGTTATATTATCTGACATATCGGTGCTCGCGCAAAGAAATTACACGGATGGTCGCTCCTCAACAGCCTTATTCTCCGTACTAGTTGACAGCAATCACCGTAATGTTCTTGGCTAGCGTGGGTATAGAGGTGGGGCGTCACACACGACCTCGCAGTCGATGCGATTCGATCAACTCTTTACTACGCTGACCTAGCTTCCTTGATCGAATTCGAGATCGCTTCAATTTTTCATGCGATATTTACTTTTTCTTTTCTTATTACTTCGATCGATTTTGAGTTTTTTCTTTTCTAAATGATTTGAAATAAAAGGAGGAAGAAGGAGTGGTATACGACTAAAGTGTATGAATCTTTAGGATATTTATTTATATTATATGAATATAATAAGAAAATATCTGATTCGATTGGTTCGCGAAATCACGAACTCTAAATGAAGCGTGCTGCCTGGCGTTTATAACCTTTTACCCACATTCCGAGCACAATGGAACTACTTTTGGCAGTCAATTAAATCGTATGTGAAAGATAGATTTACAAAATCAATTATTTTAATTAAATTCTAAAAATTAAATTCTACGTGTTTCAAGCTCAAATGACCAAACGACGAGTCCGATCGCTACAAAACTTGAAATACTATAATAATTCACTATTATGGATCCGATGAAACTAGTTTCGTCGAAATCTGAGACAGTGGCTAAAATGACTATTTTTTTATGCATTAATTAAAATATAAGATTTCAAATTTTAAATTATTCACATTTAAATCCAAATTTAAATGTTAAACATCTTCATTCATATTAAATAAAATTTAAATCAATTTTCGATATCTATTTCAATCATCTTAAATCTAGAATTAAATTCAAATCCTTTTCAATATTAAATTTTAAATAATTCAATCATCTGATAAACCAATATAGATAAATCACTAGTTTTATTTTTAACCATTTTATTTAATAATTATATCAAATTCTACAATTTAAAATAGTTAAAAATGCAGGTCGTTACAAATGAGGCCCTAAGTTGTTGATGGGTCTATCATAGATGCAACGATAGTAGGAGATTAGCATTTATATTTGGCTAGTGGATATTGTCGATAGTATATAATTGCTATTTTATAAAATACTTTTTTTTGTTGAATTGCGATTATTTCTTGGTTATCTGAGATTGGATATATATTTCATTATGCGAAAAATATTGTGAACGTTAGTTTGAAGGAAACAAAATCCGTGATGATGTTCTTGAAAATGACATTTATGCTATCAATACTAGTTATGTATGTTCTGTGAGTAGTTCTTGTAACAATATAAGTGATAGTTATCTTTGACATTATAGGCTAAGTCATATTAGTAAGAAACGACCACACAAATTGAAAACCCAAGATTTTCTCCTGCCACTTGATTCTAAATCGATTGACACTTGTAAGTCATGTTTCAAATGTAAAATGGCCCAACACTCCTTCGATGGGAGCAATGAAAGAGTTTACGAACTCTTAGGGTTAGTGTGTAGTGATGTATATGGCCCTATGCATGTAATCACTAAGGATAATAGTTCTTACTTTGTTACCTTCGTCGATGATTTCTTGAAACTAGGATATGTGTATCTTATGAAGAACAAATCCAATGTCTATGAGAAATTCACTGAGTATAAGAATATGGTTGAAAACTAGATGGTCAGAAAGATAAAAATTCTTCATTCTGATCAAGGAAGTGAGTACATTGGACAAGAACTCCTATAGCTCTTAAAAGATAATGGAATTATCTCTCAAGTTACTCCACCTTATACTCTACAACATAATGGTGTGTCAGAGAGAAGAAATCGAACCTGATTAGATATGGTTCTTTCCATGATGATGTAACATCCCCTTTTGGAAGTCCAAAACTAATTGCTACAGATGTTGCAGTCATTCACAATTACTAATTCTCGGTGAGACTTTCTCACCACAGAAAATCGCATCATCTTGAAGAAAGAAAGGGATAGAAAAAAGAAAAGAAAGAAAAGAAAGAAGAAATAACATCAGAATCTCAACAGCGGAACGAATAAATTATATTACAAACATAAATATTACATAGTTTACAACCATTATCAGAGTTACATAGATTACACATCACATACTAGACAGTTATAAACACCGGCCTAGTTATACAACCCAATACAATACAAGGAAACTATTCAGGGAAACTAACAAAGCGGAACACTATATATATAACTATAACGCAGAAGCCTCCTGCTCCATTGCTCCTCCATAATTCGTCAAAGCTAACCTGAATCCCTTGGCTACTCGTAAAAATTTAAGTACCCAAGAGTTTAAGAAAACAGAAGATAAACTCTGGGTCAGACATGGGTCTGGTGTGAGTAACAAGTTAAGGTTGCTTAACTTTCAAAAACCTTTGAAAACAAAAGGTATCACGTAAGACTTCCCACACATAAACATGGAAATATTTTTACCTTACGTTAACCAAAACATTTGATAGGGAATCTGATGATATTATAATAGGTCTAGGGTTTTCAAGTAAATATGAAATAGCCGAAATTTTTACATGATTAAATTCCAGATACTAGCCACAAAAGTGGGTAATACAACCAAAACCGATGGCACTTATTGGATTTTGGATTCCATACAATGGCAATGCTACTGGGGTACCGTCCGTCACAGTACGTGGCCTAGATCACCGTACCGAGGATTACTCCCAATCTCCTACAACATAAGGCCGGAACCATCCCTTACTGGACAGTCCCGAACAAGACAACCCCGACATTTGGAGCTCACAACTGTCCACACAGCCGAAATAAAAGGGACCTCTAGACAGTGGAAAATCTCATCCTACTTGGGCATGACCCACTTAGCCTTGCAGCACCTCCCTGTTTTAGCCATTCCCGGTTGATGAGGCTTGATGCTACAATTACCTTTATAGAACACATCGCTTAGAATGCTCATGGTCCACCTGATGATGTTCCGAAAGCATTCAATCCATACAAGTTCATTCCGGGTTTGAATGAAACCGAAGGCATTATCTTGTTACACTTATTTTGGAATCACGCTTAGAGTTAACAACGATAACCCTTGCACTCTGATCTTCGTCTTCACTTGAGATTCACAACCTACCGTTAATTTGGATCGATGTGGTTTTCGGATATCCAAATATGGAAACCCGATCCCGGTCTCATCGAAATCCAAAACGTATCTTTTAAGGCCAAGTTGTTTTAAGGCTTAAAACAATTCAATTCAATTATCCATACACACAGATAGATAACTCACAAATCACAATAAATAATCAACATTATCATAATAAACAGATGATCCACATTACCATTATAAACAGATAATCCATACTATCATCAAAATAGATAATCCATGTTATCATCATAATGCAACCAAAGCATTCATACCACACTGCATTACTTATCTTATTTCTGAGATCACAACATTCAAGGCAATCAATATCAACCATTCATACATAAGCAAAGATTTACCTCATCATACTATAATTAATTTAAAATGAATTAAATTAATTACCTCCATTAATTTAAAGTGAATTAAATTAATTACTTCATCTTTAATTAATGTAAAATAAATTAAATTAATTACTTCATCATTAATTAAATCTTTCTTATTTAACCATTTAATCGATTACAAATCAATTAATCATCATCAAATATCCACCTTAATTAATCACCCTTGATTATTTATTCAAGTAATTGTTCTTTAATAAATTTCCCAAATTAATTATCCTTAGCCCAAAACCGTAATTAACCTTTAATTACTTCATTAATTAATTAACTATAATTAGTTACATTAATCCTTAATTAATTACATTAATTAATTACCTTTAATCACATATCATTGATTAATTAATCTTAATTAATCAACCCTTAATTACATCATTAATTGTATTAATTAATGATCCCTAATTACATTTTAATTAATTCTTTATTTAAATTAATTACAATAAGTAATTAATATTAATTAAACCATAATTATTAAGCACTCCTGATTAATCACATTCAGTAATTAACTAACTTTAATTACTTCATTAACTAAATCAATTATTCCTTAATTAAGTATCTTAATTAATCCCTTGATTAATTACACAAAGTAATTTAATCTATATTACTTATATTATTAAACCATCTTCCATTAATTACATCCAGTAATTATCAGTTAATTACTTTACTAAGTAATTTCCAATCCATTAATTACATTAAGTAATTATCATCAAATCATTCAGTCTTTAAAATTAATTAAACTTAATTATTTATTTCAAACTAATCCCATTAAACTCAATTAATTACATTAAGTAATTAATTCCTTAATTACTTCCATTAAATAATTACACTTAAACAATTCACAAATTATTATCATTAAATTAATTAATCTAATTAATTATTAAAATTACCATATTAATTAATTATTAAATAATCTCAAGTTAATGACCCTCATTAACCAGTCTTTAATTACTTCCATTAAGTAATTAACTTAGATTAACCATTATTAATTACAAATTAAATTATCTCCAATTATCCATTAATTAAACTTTAATTATTTAAATAATTAAGTGTTAACTGTAACTTAATTAGTCTTTAATTACTTGATTAATTGACCTTGATTATAACTTAATTGCTTAATTAATAATTCTTTAATCATTAATTAATAATCTTTAATTATCTAATTAATGGTATTAATTACCAATTGATTAACCCTAAATCAATTATTTATTAATCCCTAATCAATTAATTAATTAAATTAACTAATTATTTCTTAATTACCCCATTAATTTAATTAATTTCAAATCATTAAATCTTAATTTAAATTTTAAGATAAAAACATTCTTAATTATGACTAAATTGTCATTAACAAAACATTTGAAATCAATTTACTTTTGAATTTACTTTAAAATTTCATTTCAAATATGAGATTTAAAATGAATATAATTTAACTTAAACAAAGTTTTAAACAATTTAAAAACCTTTTTTAAATTACATAATAAAGAAATGATTGTCTTATAAAAGAAATTTATAAGAGTTTAAACTAAATTCATTTTTAAATTTAATAATTTAAATATACACTTTAACCTACAAATTTGTTTAAATCTTTCAAATTTAAAACTTCTTTTATTTTAAACCGAAATACACATTTAAATCTTTAATTAAACTTAACTTTAAAACTTACTCATATTTTTATAAAAAAACTTCATTTTTTCAAAATTCAAACTACTTTACCATTTTAAAGTAGTTTAACAATTCAAGTTTAAAACTTTATTTTTTTTCAGATTGAGATTTAAAACTAAACTTGAGTTCTAGAATTTCAAACTTTGATTGAAAACTAGGTTTAAACTTTTCTTTACATTTATAAACTTCAGTTTTGAAAAATTTTAAACAAACATTACAGGTTTCTGTTAAACTTGTAACATCTTTAAACCCGAGCCCAATCCCATTTGCTTCGAGTTTCAAACCAAACTCCCCCGAGCAAACTACCCCACTACTTCGAGTCAAACAGAGATTTACTCGAGTACAAAAGTCTAGCCAACCCAACCACACCTGAACCCAGTGCACTGTGCACATGCACGATGCCTCCGGTCATCTCTGATCATCGACGATGATCTTCCCACATCCACAATCACTTAAACACCCTACTTAATCATCAGATTATCCTCAATCCAACTCGAAATTGAATTCAAATTTCAAACTAAACCTGGAACCCAACATCAGAAACAATACATCAAGTGGAAATCGCCTCGCCAGCACATTCCCGACCACCAGAGTTGCTGAAATTCCGGCCAAGCCATCGCCTACTTCCATCACCCAAAAGCTTGAAGCACTCGATCCACTGTAGAACCCGAGATGATCAATTCAACATTCCTAGTTAAAACTAGGGTTCCAGAAGTGATTTCACCGCCGCAACTTCCACTATGAAATTCAACACCAACCAGTATTTTTCCTAGCATCTCTGATTACCCCTCCATCATTAGGAGGAAATCCATACCCTCCAGATACATAGATCACCAGAAAATCCCAGAAGTTCATATTTAGTTCAAACAAGAACTGTACATTCATCCCTAAATTATAAACAATGATTCTTGATTTAAAAATCAAGATTTAGTTGATGTTTTTGATTTATAATACTGAATTAATAAATTACTCAGTCTAAATTTTTGATTTGTATCAACATACTCTGATGTTTTAATATTTCCAAAGACAACATGCCTTATTTTATCTAATTTAAATTTTTAAACCTTAACCTATGTTAAATCAAACAACATTTGTTTGATAATCAGACCCTATCAAACACTAGATCATGTGATAAGGATTTTTAAGTAAAAATTAAGCCTGTAAACAAGACAGAGCACCATATATATATATATATATATATATATATATATATATATATATATATATATATATATATAGTATGCACAAAATCAAATACTACATCAGAATTTCTTTTACCTATATACACATGCAATACTTATTTATATTCAACTATACTAACATGCGACCAACTATGTTTTAATTTTTTTTTAAAAGTTACTCACCTATATTTTTTTTTGAGATGCAGAATAAAGCTTCAAATTTTTGAAAGCTTGAAAAGCTGATTTCCATTTCCTTTGAGAACTTGAACTCCATTAAACGGAAATGCTCCTGATTTTTGAAAACAGTCTTTTGATACTTTGAACTCTAAGATCTTAAGTTGCTTTGAAAATGCAGGTTTGCAATGTAGAAAATAATTCCAGATTGAAAAGAAAAATGCTTTTGCTTTTTGTTTGAAAATGGCAGGTGCATTGATTTGAAGATGCAGGCTAGGTTTAAAACTGCAATTGCCTTGGTATGAAGATGTGTAGATTTGCATGCAACATCAATTTCCAGATTACATTTTGAAGTGAATTTCAGGGAAATGATTTGCATATTTGAACTGAGGATTTGAAGGTGATGACTGATTTTTGATATGAGGAGTTTGATTTACATGTGAATAGGTTTTTTAGATTTTCAGGGAAATGATTCTGGTATGCATTTTGATCGAGGAGAATTACTGATTCTATTTCGAACATGATTTCAGGATTTTTTTTGTTTGAAGAGTTGTTTACAGGGAAGTGATTTCAGATTTGAGAAATAAACATGTTGAAGTTTTCTTTGATTAGAAAATGATAAAAAGAAATAAGAATGAAACATGTATATTTATATAGGCTAATTTTCTGATTTAATAAAATAAAAGAAAAACAAATTTACAGAGGCCACTTGTAAATCATTTCAACATTTGTCACATTGGAATGTTTAATACTTAACACTTGTTATATGGAGCTTAGGAAAATGACACATGTCTTCTTAAAGTAATTAGTATTTAATTTAAATGTTAATATATAGGCTATGCCTAATTAATTGGTTAATTAATATTTTATATGTACATTTTTTTAAAAGAAATAAAAACCAATTATACTTATAGATAAAAGCTTATGCATATATTTAGAAATCCAAAACAATTTAAAATCTATACTTTGGATTTCAAAATTTTATGTTCAAATTCAAATCAAATTCTAAAATCTAATATTTAAAAATCAAGTTATATATACAAATTAAATTTGAAATAACAATGCTATTTTTATTAAGAATCCAATTATAAAACAATACATTATTAATATTGTTTTTAGAAATAACTCATTATCAAATTAAAATAATTATAAAATAACTTATTTCTCCTTTATTAATAAATTACTTATTTTATTGAGCTATATTTTAAAAAGAAAACAAAACTAACCTTTTTGTTAATTAATTTAAATTTAAAACTTAAGCCAGAATCATTTTAAACATTTGAACATCTATCTTAACAATTTAAAATCATATACTTATTTATTTAATAGCTTTGAAAAACTTAATATTAAATTAAATCAAAATTTCCAAATTATTAATATATATATATATATATTAAAATTTGAAATCAAGATTCATTTATTAAATTTAAACCAAGATTATTTATTTAATAATTTTGAAAAGCTTTATATTAAATAAAAACAAATTTCCAAATTACTAAAAATATTAGAATTAGAAAATATGCTTTATTTATTAAATTTAAAACAAAGCTAATCTATTTACAATATAAAACATATATTTATATTATAAATAGAAACCAATTTATTAGTTTTAAAAGGTAAAATCTACCGATTAAATATTCATTAAAGAAGATTTTTAAATCAATTCAAATTTTATTAACAAAAATTATCAAATCAATTTAATTTTTAATACAGATTATTAAATTGATATTGACAAAAATTCCAGGATATTGCAATCCTTCCCCTTAAAAGAATTTCTTCCCCGAAATTTAAAACAAAAGTAATTTAATAATCTCATTAAAGATTTGATTTTTAAACACAAGTATATATCAAACATATGCTAACAACCATAGCAAACAATTCATTCAATCAAACAAATCTAACTATCCAGGCAAAATTCTGGATAGAATTTCCTCCACTTTCCCAAGTATAAATACTAAGATACTCGCTCTACAGAATCCAAACAATCGAAACTACTAAGCTACAGAGCTCCTATTCATCTATATCTACAAAACTTGATAGGATATCAGACTACAGAGAAGTTTGACTCAACAACCAAAACTCCTGAACTGCTGGTTCTAAAACCAGAGATAGATCATACACGTACTCCCTCAGAGATACGTGTAGCACATCGAATCCCTATTATCCAAACTGGCAATTCAATCCCGAAGACCAAACATTTATTCTTACAGAAAGATCCAAAACACTTCAGAGCTGGCTTCCTACCGTTACCCAATCTTATAGCTCCCTTTTGATCGGAAAAAACTTATCCAAAATCAAATTTCCGACTCCGGAACCCAAATTCCTCCGTCTCTTATCCACAAAACTCTTCGAACGATCCTGGGCTGCCTACATCCTTATTGATCAGCTCAACCTTCGCTGATATCTCTAGAAACAAACAAAACCAATCATCTCAACAAAACGATCTTCTCACGATCAATCCAAAAATCAAGAAATCAAACTCTACTCCTCAAATATCAAAAGACTAAATTCACTTCTCCTGTCCAGAAAAGAAAAAAGCAGAAGCATTCCCAAACTGCTTCCGCTGCACAACTCTGATCTGGAGTAGATGAGAATGTTGATGAAGAACACGAGCACAATCTAGACAACACCTTCCAGAAATATGGTTCATCTGATCCATAAAAGAAAACTCAGAAACTCCACCAAAACCTGAGCTGCTTCATCAAGCTCTATTACTAAGAACCATCCTTCTACTAAGCTATATCACCGGTACCATTCTTGGAATCCTAGCCGATAAGAAAACTCAATCTCCAGATGCAGACAAACCTCTGACTTCCCTAAAGATATCTGGAAAAACTCTAATAACACAAGAGAACCCTCAGCTATCGCAAGTCACTTTTGCGACCAATCTAGACCAAATATCCAAAGAAAAACTGTTCTCACTTTACCAAATAGACCAGCTTATACTTATTTAGCCAATCCGTCAAAGAAATGGATCCACTCTGCTGCTTCTGAACTCCTCCTTCAGAAACTGCTAAGCCAAAAGACTCCCTTCCGACATACAGAACACTCCTAGCTGCACTGCTAACACAGATGCCAAAGACTTCCTAATCCAAAGCTCTTCGAGAAACTCGGACCTCAAACCAGTAGAAACACCATGCTGAACTCAGCCACAACATCGATGCGGACCTACTTCCTTAAACTTGTTTCAAACAAAACTTCTTCAAAAACATCCATAGTCATTGCATCTCATCACGCAACTACTACTTCCTGAGGTATCAAAATACCATCACTCGCTTCTGCCTAACCAACAGATCCAAACTCTACTCATCCAACTTCAAAGATAGACTTCGAACCTTAACAAGTTTCCTTCAAAGATCGATGAAATCCTTACACCGCTGCAAACTCACTCAAGAGGTTATTAGGTCTATAGTCTCGATAGATACACTTCCAACCTCAACATTCAAAACTCCGACCCGACTTTCTCACCACTGAAAATCGCATTATCTTGAAGAAATAAAGGGATAGAAAGGAGAAAAGAAAGAAAAGAAAGAAGAAACAATATCAGAATCTCAACAGCGGAACGAATAAATTATATTACAAACATAAATATTACATAGTTTACAACCATTGTCAGAGTTACACAGATTACACATCACATACTAGACAGTTATAAACACCTGTCTAGTTTTACAACTCAATACAATACAAGGAAACTACTCAGAGAAACCAACACAGCGGAACACTATATATATAACTATAACGCAGAAGCCTCCTGCTCCATTTCTCCTTCATAATTTGTCAAAGCTAACCTGAATCCCTTGGCTACTCGTAAAAATTTGAGTACCCAAGAGTTTAAGAAAACAGAAGATAAACTCCGGGTCAGACATGGGTCTAGTGTGAGTAACAGGTTAAGGTTGCTTAACTTTCAAAAACCATTGAAAACAAAAGGTATCACTAAGACTTCCCATACATAAACGTGGAAAGTTTTTATCTTATGCTAACCAAAACATTTGATAGGAAATCCGATGATATAATAATAGGTCTAGGGTTTTCAAGTAAATATGAAATAGCTGAAATTGTTACATGATTAAATTCCAGCTACTAGCCACAAAAGTGGGTAATACAATCAAAACCGATGGCACTTATTGGATTTTGGATTCCATATAATGGCAGGGCTACTGGGGTACCGCCCGTCACAGTACGTGGCCTAGATCACCGTACCAAAGATTACTCCTAATCCCCTACAACACAAGGCCAGAACCATCCCTTACTGGAAAGTCCCGAACAAGACAACCATCGACAGTTGGAGCTCACAACTGTCCACACAGCCGAAATAAAAGGGACCTCTAGACAGGGGAAAATCTCGTCCTACTTAGGCATGACCCACTTAGCCTTGCTGTACCTCCCCTGTTTTAGCTATTCTCGGTTGATGAGGCTTGAGGCTACGATTACCTTTATAGAACATCACTTAGAATGCTCATTGTCCACCTGACGATTCTGAAAGCATTCAATCCATACAAGTTTGTTCCGGGTTCGAATGAAACCTAAGGCATTATCTTGTTACACTCATTTTGGAATCACCCTCAGAGTTAACGATGATAGCCCTTGCACTCTGAATCTTCGTCTTCACTTGAGATTCATGACCTATCGTTAATTTGGATCGATGTGGTTTTCGGATATCCAAATATGGAAACCCGATCCCAGTCTCATGGAAATCCAAAACGTGTCTTTTAAGGCCACGTTGTTTTAAGGTTTAAAACAATTCAATTCAATTATCCATACACACAGATAGATAACTCACAAATCACAATAGATAATCAACATTATCATAATAAACAAATGATCCACATTACCATTATAAACAGATAATCCATACTATCATCAAAAGTAGATAATCCATATTATCATCATAATGCAACCAAAGCATTCATACCACACAGCATTACTTATCTCAATTCTGAGATCGCAAACCATTCAAGGTAATCAATATCATCCATTCATACATAAGCAAAGATTTACCTAATCATACTATAATTAATTTAAAATGAATTAAATTAATTACCTCCATTTCTAATTAATTTAAAGTGAATTAAATTAATTACTTCATCTTTAATTAATTTAAAATAAATTAAATTAATTGCTTAATCGTTAATTAAATCTTGCTAATTTAACCATTTAATCGATTACAAATCAATTAATCATCATCAAATTATCCACCTTAATTGATCACCCTCGATTATTTATTCAAGTAATTGTTCTTTAATAAATTTCACTAATTAATTATCCTTAGCCCAAAACAGTAATTAACCTTTAATTACTTCATTAATTAATTAACTATAATTAATTACATTAATCCTTAATTAATTACATTAATCCTTAATTAATTACATTAATTAATTACCTTTAGTCACTTATCATTGATTAATTAATCTTGATTAATCAACCTTTAATTACATCATTAATTGTATTAATTAATGATCCTTAATTACATTTTAATTAATTCCTTTATTTAAATTAATTACAATAAGTAATTAATCTTAATTAAACCACAATTATTAATCATTCCTGATTAATCACATTCAGTAATTAACTAAGTTTAAGTCATTAACTAAATCAATTATTCCTTAATTAATTATCTTAATTAATCCCTTGATTAATTAAACAAAGTAATTTAATTTATATTACTTACATTATTAAACCATCTTCCATTAATTACATCTAATAATTATCAATTAATTACTTTACTAAGTAATTTCCAATCCATTAATTACATTAAGTAATTATCATCAAATCATTCAGTCTTTAAAATTAATTAAACTTAATTATTTATTTCAAACTAATCCCATTAAACTCAATTAATTACATTAAGTAATTAATTCCTTAATTACTTCCATTAAGTAATTACACTTAAACAAATCACAAATGATTATCATTAAATTAATTAATCTAATTAATTATTAAAATTAACCACATTAATTAATTATTAAATAATCTCAAGTTAATGACCCTCATTAACCATTCTTTAATTACTTCCATTAAGTAATTAACTTAGATTAACCATTATTAATTACAAATTAATTTATCTCTAATTATCCATTAATTAAACTCTAATTATTTAATGAATTATGTGTTAACTGTAACTTAATTAATCTTTAATTACTTGATTAATTAACCTTGATTATAACTTGATTGCTTAATTAATAATTCTTTAATCATTAATTAATAATCTTTAATTATCTAATTAATGATCTTAATTACCAATTGATTAACCCTAAATCAATTATTTATTAATCCCTAATCAATTTATTAATTAAATTAACTAATTATTCCTTAATTACCTCCATTAATTTAATTAATTTCAAATCATTAAATCTTAATTCAAATTTTAAGATAAAAACATTCTTAATTATGACTAAATTGTCATTAACAAAACATTAGAAATCAGTTTACTTTTGAATTTACTTTAAAATTTCATTTCAAATATGAGATTTAAAATGAATATAATTTAACTTAAACAAAATTCTAAACAATTTAAAAACCTTTTTAAATTACATAGTAAAGAAATGCTTGTCTTATAAAAGAAATTTATAAGAGTTTAAACTAAATTCATTTTTCAATTCAATAATTTAAATATACACTTTAACATACAAATTTGTTTAAATCTTTCAAATTTAAAACTTCTTTTATTTCAAACTCAAATACATATTTAAATCTTTAATTAAACTTAACTTTAAAACTTACTCTTATTTTTAAAAAAAACTTCATTTTTTAAAAAGTTCAAACTACTTTACCATTTTAAAGTAGTTTCACAACTACGGTTGAAAACTTTATTATTATTTTTTAAATTGAGATTTAAAACTAAACTTGAATTCTAGAATTTCAAACTTTGTTTTAAAACAAGGTTTAAACTTTTCTTTACATTTATAAACTTCAGTTTTAAAAAATTTTAAACAAACATTACAGGTTTCTGTTAAACTTGTAACATCTTTAAACTCGAGCCCAACCCCATTTTCTTCGAGTTTCAAACCAAACTCCCTCGAGCAAACTACCCCACTACTTCGAGTCAAACAAAGATTTACTCGAGTACAAAACTCTGGCCAACCCAACATCACCCGAACCCAGTGCACTGTGCATATACACGATGCCTCCGGTCATCTCCAATCATCGGTGATGAACTTCCCACATCCACAATCACTTAATCACCCTACCCAATCATCAGATTATCATCAACTCAACTCGAAATTGAATTCGAGTTTCAAACTAAACCTGGAACCCAACATCAGAGACAATACATCAACCTGGAAATCGCCTCGCCAGCACATTCCCGACCTCCAGAGTTGCTGAAACTCCGGTCAAGCCATCGCCCAAAAGCTTGAAGCACTCGATCCACTAAAGAACCCGAGATGATCAATTCATCATTCCTAGTTAAAACTAGGGTTCCAGAAGTGATTTCACTGCCGCAACTTCTACCATGAAATTCAACACCAACCAGTATTTTTCCTAGCATCTCTGATTAACCCTCCATCATTAGGAAGAAATCCATCCTCTCCAGATACATAGATCACCAGAAAATCCCAGAAGTTCATATTCAGTTCAAACAAGAACTGTACATTCATCCCTAAATTATAAACTATGATTCTTGATTTAAAAATCATGATTTAGTTGATGTTTTTGATTTATAATACCGAATTAAAAAATTACACAGTTTAAATTTTTGATTTGTATCAACATACACTGATGTTTTAATATTTCCAGAGACTACATGCCTTATTTTGTCTAATTTAAAATTTTAAACCTGAACCTATGTTAAATCAAACAACATTTGTTTGATAATTAGACCCTATCAAACACTAGATCATGTGATAAGGATTTTTAAGTAAAAATTGAGCCTGTAAACAAGACAGAGCACTATATATATATACATATATATACATACATACATACATACATATACATATATATATATATATATATATATATATGGTATGCACAAAATCAAATACTACATCAGAATTTTTTTTACCTATAAACACATGCAATACTTATTTATATTCTGCCGTACTAACATGCAACCAAATATATTTTAATTTTTTTAAAAAGTTATTCACCTATATTTTTTTGAGATGCAGAACAGAGCTTCAAATTTTTGAAAGCTTGAAAAACTAATTTCCATTTCCTTTAAGAACTTGAATTCCATTAAACTGAAATGCTCCTGATTTTTGAAAACAATCTTTTGATACTTTGAACTCTAAGATCTTGAGTTGCTTTGAAAATGCAGGTTTGCAATGTAGAAGATAATTCCAGATTGAAAAGAAAAATGCTTTTGCTTTTTGTTTGAAAATGGCAGGTGCATTGATTTGAAGATGCAGGCTAGGTTTAAAACTGCAATTGCCTTGGTATGAAGATGTGCAGATTTGCATGCAACATCAATTTCCAGATTACATTTTGAAGTGAATTTGGGGGAAATGAGTTGCATATTTGAACTAAGGATTTGAAGATGATTACTGATTTTTGATATGAGGAGTTTGATTTGCATGTGAACAGGTTTTTTAGATTTTCAGGGAAATGATTCTGGTTTGCATTTTGATCGAGGAGAATTACTGATTCTATTTTGAACATGATTTCAGGATTTTTTTTGTTTGAAGAGTTGTTTATAGGGAAGTGATTTCAGGTTTGAGAAATAAACATGTTGAAGTTTTCTTTGATTAGAAAATGAGAAAAAGAAATAAAAATGAAACATGTATACTTATATAGGCTAATTATCTGATTTAATAAAATAAAAGAAAAACAAATTTAAAGAGGCCACTTGTAAATCATTTCAACATTTGTCACATTGGAATGTTTAATACTTAACACTTATTATATGGAGCTTAGGAAAACAACACATGTCTTTTTAAAGTAATTAGTATTTAATTTAAATGTTAATATATAGGTTATGCCTAATTAATTGGTTAATTAGTATTTTATATGTAATTTTTTTTAAAAGAAATAAAAACTAATTATACTTATAAATAAAAGCTTATGCATATATTTTGAAATCTAGAACAATTTAAAATCTATACTTTTGATTTCAAAATTTTATATTCAAATTCAAATCAAATTCTAAAATCTAATATTTAAAAATCAAGTTATATATACAAATTAAATTTGAAATAACAATGCTATTTTTATTAAGAATCCAATTGTAAAACAATACATTATTAATATTTTTTTTAGAAATAACTCATTATCAAATTAAAATAATTATAAAAGAATTTATTTCTCCTTTATTAATAAATTACTTATTTTATTAAGCTATATTTTAAAAAGAAAACAAAACTAACCTTTTTGTTAATTAATTTAAATTTAAAACTTAAGCCAAAATCATTTTAAACATTTAAACATCTATCTTAACAATTTAAAATCATATACTTTAATAGCTTTGAAAAACTTAATATTAAATTAAATCAAAATTTCCAAATTATTCATATATGTATTAGAATTTGAAATCAAGATTCATTTATTAAATTTAAACCAAGATTATTTATTTAATAACTTTGAAAAGCTTTATATTAAATAAAAACAAATTTCCAAATTACTAAAAATATTAGAATTAGAAAATATGCTTTATTTATTAAATTTAAAACAAAGCTAATCTATTTACAATATAAACCATATATTTATATTATAAAAACAAACCAGTTTATTAGTTTTAAAAGATAAAATCTACCAATTAAATATTTATTAAAAAAGATTTTTAAATCAATTCAAATTTTATTAACAAAAATTATCAAATCAATTTAATTTTTAATACAGATTATTAAGTTGATATTGTCAAAAATTCTGGGATATTACACTCGGTGACCAAATGTGGTAATGTTAGATACATCAATATAACAAAAATACATGAATATGAATTTTTTTAAAATCATTAAATAAATTTCTCATTCCACTTCAAATCACATTGCAAGTTCATTACATAATCTTAATTCATAGACCACGTTTAGAGAAATATAATTATTACAAAATATGCCAAGAGAAAAAATGAAGATGCCCCCTTGGTTGATCAGAGTCTAAATATAGGAAAATAAACAACTTTGCCATTACAACCAAAACACGTTGAAATCAAACAAAGAAAACTTCTACTAGCTAGCTTGCCTCCTGCATTTTTCTGGAAGCTTATTCGTCCTGAAAACCCTAACTCTCAAACTATTCAAAATTAATTGAGCAGCCCAGCTTTTAAAGGGAAAACATAAACTTAGAGTCAGACAAAAAGTCTGGTATGAATAATAACCTACCATCATGAGCCATATAGATATCTAGTGGGACCACACCGCTTAGCAGAATGGGTTTTCCCCTTATTAGTATCTTAACTCCCTCTAAAATAACCATATACTGTGCATCTGCATCCACAATGGTTAAGAAACAATCAAAATAAAATGCATCATGATGATATGCAAACATGCAATATGTTCTGGATTTTCCATCCCCATTCGTTTAACTATCTGTCATGAGTCATAGATTCTAGGGTCACTATTAGCTCATTAGTTTGCATAGCTAACTAATAACTTGTTCTAATTTTATGGACTATATGTCCAGTTTCATAGTTTTCATAGGATCATTAAAACCTATTGGTATCTACCAATAACTTTATTCAATTATAGTTTTCATGGACTCACTATGGCCCTATTAGGTTCTCCAATAACTTCTCTCATGTCATAGTTTTTATGGGTTAACTATGAACCTGTTGATCTTTGTCAGTAACTTAATACAGATATAGTATTCATGGGATCACTAAGAACCGATTGGCCCTTGCCAATGACAATTTCTATACATAGTTTTCGTGGGCTTATTATGAGCCTGTCTAAACCAATAATTCTTTGATCAGTCTTTAGCCATTCTATATTTTGTTCTACCTGGCCTCCTGGATGCAATTCTACTCACATATGAGTTACCTCGGTATGTTCACTACTAGTTCAACCTAGCTAGTTATTCTGTGTGTAACACTCCAAAAATGAAGTTATGGGTTAATTATAAAGTGAATGTGTTTACAGAAGAAGCACACATAATAATTGTCATAACATAATAATATAAATATATATGGTTTCATTTTCCTTGTAACCATTTCTCAAATGAAACATGGTTAACACCTTTAACCTATTATCTTTAGTAAGAAAAGCTTCTTCAAAAACACCAAAATTAAATGCCATTTCAAAACTCTTTCATATTGCCATGGGTCTACTAAAAAGTGAGATTGGGTTTCTTGTTTGAAAATTAAGGCTTTCAAAACCGTAGGCCTTTTATTCGAATCCATTAAAAACACACCTTTCGAAAGTATTCAAACCTTCCTTTCAAAACTCTTAAAGATATACCTTTCAAAACACTCAAAAAATTCCTTTTGAAAGCATTGAAACCTTCCTTTCAAAACCCTTAAAGGTATACCTTCCGAAACATTTAAAGCTTACCTTTCGAAATACTTGAAGCATACCGTTTGAATGACTTAAGGCATTCCCTTCGAAAGCTTCACAAAATACATTTAGAGGTGTTCCTTTCGACACCATTGGGTTTAACATTAAATATAACTTTTGGGTCAAAAGAAAAAAAAGCGAAAGTAACCCTTTTGAAAGCATTGATGTTCAAATAAAAGAATTGGGGAAAAGTATGGCTTCGAAACCATCCTTTCGAAGCATCGATAGAGCAGCTATAGGAACCCTTTTGAAAGCATTGGGAAGACGGCTTTAAATTTTTTCAATGGCAAAACTCCCCTTTCGAAATCAGTGATTTAAAGTTATAAAGATGGTGACCTTTGACTAATTCGAAAGGCTTGAATGTGATAGCTTGGTTTTGAATAGGTCAGAAATGCAGCTATCATTTCAAAAGCACCTTTCCAAAGGAAAATAAGCAGCAACTCATTCGAAAGCTTCTTTTAGAAAAAACATGCGGCAGTTCATTCGAAAGCCTCTAAAAACAAAGGAGCGTTAATTGACTCGTAAGCTATTTTACAAAGTATCCTCAACCCCTTTCGAAAGCAAGCCTTCGACACCATCCCATCTGCCTTTCTCCAATACATTACATACCAACTAATTGATACCATATGCATTACTTTCGAATGGATTCGAAAGGCCTTCTAGGCATGGTTTCGGAAGCAAGCAATTGGAAGTGGTAAGGAGGTAATTCAAATCTTTATGCCTTTGAAAGTAATTTCTTTTTCCTAACTTACCTAATTTTTCAAAATATGATTTGTTTCTAATCTTTTATCTAAATATCTTTCTAAAAAGGCTATTGAATTTATCAATAATTAATTGAAAATGTTTTAGCAAAGAAGTCCGTCTCCTTAACTATAACAACCCTAATTTTGCGTAATATTATTTAGGATATTTAATTAGTTAAATAAGATAAAATAATATAATATTAGGGGTTGAGATTTGTGATTAATAGAACGGTAGTCGTGCCATATAACAAATGAACTAAGAGGAAAATGAAATAAAATGCTAGGTTAAATAGACAAGAGCAACATAGGAATAAGTAATATCCTTATAACCTAAACCCTCACATACATTCATTTTACCCGTTCATTCTCACAGACAAAAACATAAGAGGCCGACCACCATTAGGAAAGCAAGAAGAAAATAAAGCTAAAATCAAGGGGAAGAAGCTTAAGAAATTTAATCAAAGATCAAATTTGAACTCCTTAATCTCAAGCTAAAGGTGAATAATAACTACATGTCATGTTTTTAATTGATTTTGGTTTTAGATTAAATCATGTGCAAATGCTTTGCCATGTTTTTTATTGTTAAACTAGACATACATGCTGGTTGATGATTTATGCAAATTCATATAGATATTATGATATGTTTTAAAGTGAAAACCTTATTAAATGACATCAAAATGCCTTGCGATTTTAGAATAAGGTCTGAAATGATATTTTAGAGATGGATTTCAATTTTTATAATTTTATGAATTAATGTGAATTTTCTATTGAAGAAAATGGTTAATTGGGTTTAAAATTAGTTACGAGAGATATGTATATGGTTTCGGTATGAAATTAATATATGTTCGAAAACATATTAAAAATGATTTGCAAGAATTTTTATAGAATTTTCGTAATTTTTTTAATAGATATATAAAACTATTTAAGATATAGGACTTAAATATTTAATATATTTATAAAAGGAGATGGGGAATTGTGTAAATAATTTAATTTGTTTATTTCTAAAATACAGGCAGTACTTTTAGAAAAGAAATTAGGAAAACAATCATGTTTTGACAAACAAGGCAGGTAAGTTGAAAAGAATTGCTTAAAAACGTTAAAAATCAGTTTAAACATGCTTTTTACGTATTTCGCCACTTATGGCACCTAGCTTTCGACTAAGTCCTTCGCCTTCATCACCATCGAAACCAATGTGCACGGTATTAAAGACTAGGTACGCCGCGATTTGGACATAGGTGAAAGGTATGTATTCGAAACATAGGGTTCCGAAGGGGTTGAAGATTTACTTTTAATTAAATGAAAAACACCTGCTTTGCTTTTGTTTCGACTTGGTTAGCTTCCAATTGGGTAAAATTGTTTCAAAGGAATAGTTTCGAAAAAGGTTGTGCCTTTTGTTTTAAGTAAATTGTAACGACCCAGTTTTTTCGATTGTTAATTGTGAATATTTAAATGTTTTAAATATTGGATTTGAAATTATAATTGAGTTAGAAAGTTTTTAAAACTGAAATTTCAAGCGATTTCGAAAAATTTGAAATCGTCAATTAAATTGACGAGTTAAAATAGCAATCTGGGCCACAGTTTCTGAGTCTGACGAAACTAGTTTCATTGGATCCGTAATATTGTGTTATCATCGAATTTCAAATTTCGTAGTGTTTGGAATTATCGTTTGACCGTACGGGATAGAAATGCATTGAAATTTATATCGAAAATTCAATATAATAATTGGATTCATAAAGCTATCTTCCACATAAGATCGAATTAGGCCTCGAGAACTGTTTCATTAAGTTTGGAATTGCGGTATAACATTATGAACGCCAGGCGGGACGTCTCGGTAAGAGATTTAGATTTCGCTATATGTAATACGGAATAAATTTGAACGGATAAATATAAAATCAAATCAATGTCAAAAATCCAAGCTGCTCTACTTTCTGTAACACACCATTCCTTTCCAATTTATAACCACCTATCCTTTTCCCCTTCTCTTATAGTTGGAAAAACGAAATTGAATTCTCATTCTCCCTCTTTCAAAAAAAAGGGGATCAAAATCATGGCCTCAAAATCTTCCCCACCTTCAACTGGAAGCTATCATAGCCAAGAGATGAAGCCGCACCTAGGAGTAGGGATTGGAATTACCTAGCATTTGGTTGGGGGTAGCCGATCTGAAGCGTTGCTGCAGTGGGGGTCGTTCGTCTTTGAGAAGATGTGGTGATTAGTTATGCGGTTTTCCCTACCCTTTGGGCTTCTGCCCGAACTAGGCATGATTCCAACAAAGATGCAAAGCTGGTGATGTCGGAAGTGGAGAGGGTGGAAACGTTCGCTCCTACGCAGGCTGGTAAAGGAGGCATTACGAACCTATGCGTGATTTGCTTATATGGGGTAGGTGATTTATAAGTTATTACTGTAGTTAGTATTAATTTTGTTTTAAATTTAGAAATTTTTTTATAATACGATAACCTTTTATTATGAGGTCCACAAATCTTGGAATTAGTTATATGGAATTCATAGCTGTAAATTTACGTGATAGAAATTGGTTTGGAAATTATTGAAGATAGCTGGGATTTTTAAATTTAATTGACCGCGGTTCAATTTAATTCAAAATTGGAACAAGGAAAATAATAATCAAGGTGAGTTAATCTCATCATTTGGATCACTGCAATTAATTTTAAATGATTAAAATTAAATATGTATGCTTGGTTGAATTTATAAGTTATTGTCTGTTGGATGATATATATTATTTATATGTAGTAGAGTGTGTGTGTGTGTGTCTATATATATTAGTAGTTATATTGATATTCCCCGTAGTTTTAGCGAACGAGACTCTATGTGCCGCATATAATAACGAATGACCCTATATATTGCAATATCTCCCTCGAAGTGGGATTGGTATTTTTATGTTGTATTATCATTTATGGATGCATGGAAAAAGGTTGGAGGGATCCAACTGGACCCCTCAAATAATTTTTTTACTTTCATATATAGTGATATATGATGTGTGTAGATAATCTATTATTGATTATTGCTGAAATTTAATTATTGGATGCTATAATAGCACTGGCCTTTAATTTTTTTATTTTTAAATACCATAAATATTATTCTTTGGAATTCGAAGGAATAAAAAGGGAATTTTGGATATAACAATATTTATATAGGAAATTGGGTTATTTTAAAGAACAGTGTGTTGAAAAAAATAATCGATTTTTTTGTTTAAGTTATACTTAACTCTTTGTAAATTGTTTTAAAGATAGAGATTTTTAAAAATGAATTATATAAAAAGAAGTTATAAATGATATTCGACGGATATAAAAGGGAGTTAAAGTTGATATTAAAAATAGATTTGAAGTTATAAATGGAATTATTAAGGTAATGGATTTATAAAAATGGAATTTTATAAACGATATTGTTTTTATAAAAAGTGAAACTCAAGGGAGTTATAAAATTTATAAACAATGATATAAATAAGAAAAACCAATATCAGATGATATATTGAAAATATAAATTTACAAGAATAATTTATATTAGAATATGGAAATAGAGTGAGAAAAATAGTGGAACTATTTATGAAAGTACCGAAGGTTAAGGAGATCTGAATGGTAGTGATATAATGTGATTCGAGAGGAATTTATAAATTGAATTGGTTATTGAGGTTTAAAAACATAGTTTCAATTCTAAGAAGTTAATTTTGCTTTTCAAGAGGAAAATTTTATTATTTTAAAACTATGGAATTTAAACAAGTTAGGTTGAAATACTTTAGCAAGTAGATTTTCAAATATGAAGTATTTATTTTATTAAATTCTAACTTTTAAAAATCAGCTTTGGAAATTTATTTGTTTAACTAGAAATGAGTTATTAATGTTTATAAAATTGTTTTCGACATTTTAAATAATTATTTGAACTTGTTTGTAAAAATAAATTATTATTATTTTATATACTTATATATATAGAGAGTTTTTGAAGTATTGGAAATTTTTATTATAATTCTCTCGAGATTCGTAAATGGGGCTTGTAAACGGATATGATTTGGAGTACGAAAATATTCTCTATAGAGTTAATATCAGGATGTTTTGGAAAGTAAGACTTATAATGTTTTTCCTAAGTATAAAAATGGAAATCTGGAAATATTTCTAAGTGTTGAGATGGTTTGGAAATATCCTGTTACGGATGTAAGAATTTGAAATTGTTTTCAAATGTTGGAAGGAATTGATATATCTTATAAAGATATTTTGAAGATAAATATTTTGGAATTTTTTTAATAAGCCTAGTGACTGCTTATGGATACTTCATTGATAGTTAGATAACCGACTATCGATATGGCCAATTTCATTAATCATTTCAAAGAGACTTGGATCATATTTAATTATCCAAAAACCACTTTGATCCTGTTTGAACGTTACGAATGAATACCGTGAAGACGATGAAGACTGTGATTCGGTTTGTCCAGACCCAGGACAACTTGTATGGACGAATGTTATCAGAACATCATCATTGGAGGACGATGAGCATTCTAAGTAGAATTGTTTCTTGAAAGGTAACACTTAGCCTCAAGCCTCATCAATCGGGAATGACTACGACAGTGGAGATGCAGCAAGGCTAAGTGGGTCGCACCTAATTAGTGTTGGGGATGCAGATTAAGGATCTTAAGGCAGAAATAACACTAGAGGGGGGGTGAATAGTGTTTTAAAGAATATATGAACTATATGACTAAATTAAAACTTTCAACACAAATTTAAACAGAATTCTAACACAGAATGATCACAGAACATATAACAAATGCAAATAGTAAAGTAAAGAAAGTAAAAGGAAAGAACATACCGGATTTTATACTGGTTCTGTAACGACCCACCTTTTTGGACAGTTTGAACCGACGATCAAATACACATGTCGATTCCAAACCATTCAAAAGGGCAGATAGTTATTAGGGTAAATAAGAAAAGAAATAAAGGAAATGAAACAACACAGAATCTCGCAGCGGAACGATAAAATATAATAGTCAAATAAACAGTTCATGAAGTTGTCTACTATACTTTGACAATTATTTATACAACATTTATCAGAGTTTATACATATACAACAGAACAATTAAATAATGCAGCAGATAACATGATGCAAGGGTAATAATAGTAATAGTATACCAAATCTTCGTCTTCATCCTCCAAAATAGATCTTCAAAAATCTGAAAAACTCAGGACTGACCCAAGCGTAATGAAAAGACAAAACACTCGAGTCAGGACTAAAATATCCTTATGAAAGTGAAATCAATCGTAAATAAATATGAGTGTAACGGCGTCGGAGATGTTTACGGGGTTTGACATCTCCTATCCAGTGTCAACGTGCATGCAATAACTTAAGAGATGTTACGGGATTTTCCATCTCTCAAGGATTCGTGAAACTATCTACTATATAGTAATATACCCTAAGTAGATAATGTCTATCAGTAATATAAAGTATCAAAATAGCATTAAAGCGTTACCATAATCCCCCTTAACACATTTTATATTCCCAAAAGCATATACAAGACCGTAGTTTCCCCAAAACCGGAAGTCACCAGAGGGCAATCCATATACTCAAGGTACAAATCAAAACGTAGTGGTCGCGAATAGGATAATCAGTATGACAAGGTACATGAGGCGATACCAACTAGGATACTAGTAGTTGCGTGATCCGGACTGATGTTGGGCATAGCCAGCAGCTACCCCAACACCGCGAAACAACACTCCGAAATCAAGGGGTGCACCCAAATCGCATCACAAATGTAATAGATATGGTATCGAAGAAGTGTGTCCGCTAGAGGTGGCGAACCTCAATGGCCCGGCGCGGCTCCTGTTTTAGTCATGTCAGGGGTCATCCAATATCGTTCTCTTTCTTCAGTCAACGCGTACACCAAACCATCCACTTCATTCTTGATCAACACTCCGCGTATAATAGTTGTTAAAGTGGTTTTCGGGATCGACAGAGAGTATGTCCATATCCGATCCCGGTCTCTTTAATAACTACGTATTATTACACCGTTGGCTCTTTTACATTTCAAATCGATTCATAATTGATATCAAAATATCATATTCGCTTCTAAAATCAAATCCATTTCAAAATGTCATCGTATCTATTCAAATGTATGATTCGTTTCAAAAATCGTTTTCGCATCAATATCTCTTTCGATTTCAAAATCATTTCGAATTCTAATTTAGGTTGCAACTTCATTTAATCCAATTCGTATTCAAATTCAAGATTTACACGTAAACATTTCACCTTATTAACCAGTTTGAAATTTTAGAAAAATAGTTTGAGTAGTTTAAAAATAGTTTTAAATAATTGAAATCGTTAAAATACTTTAAAATCTTAAAATGGATTTGAAATAGATAAATTTAGTTTAAATAATTTAAATTGGGTTAAGTAGATTTAAAATAGATTAAAATAGTTTAAGTATTCAAAATGGTTTATATAACAGAGTAATTTGGAAAACAAAATAAAACAGCTTCAAAATCAATCCATTTCAATTATAACTTCCCAATTCAAATCAATTTCAATTTCCATTTTACCGATTCAATTTTGATTTTTAATTCAAATCAATGCCAACTTTGACTTCAAATTAATTCGATTTCACATTCACCTTCAACTTATTCAATTCAATATATATCGATTTTTAGCTTGATTTTTCAAAATATCAATTTTAACACTTAGCAAAATTATCCTTCAATATTCAAATTTTAAATCCCAATTACAAACATGATTCAGTTTCAAGCTCAATTTCAAATATCATTTTATATCGCTTTTACTTAATAATATTCACAGCTCGATTTAAGGTTCAATCCTTTAAACGAAAAATTTTCGAACTTCAATCATAACCAAATTTTTAAATTTCAAAGTCTCAACTAAATTATTTAACAAAATCCCTTTAACCAAATTTTATGTCAACATTCCAAACTCAATTTTCCGATGAATTTAATTTCTATAAATCGATTTCTATTTATAACTTTAAATCAAAACATTTAAATAAATTTCAAATCGACGATTTCAAAAATTATTAATTTATCCAATTCGATGTCCGTATAAAATTTTCTATCCTATGGCCAAATAGTTATTTATTTCAATTAAATGTCAGGGATGAGTATATATTACTTAAATTAAATCACAGTATCATATGTATGCATAACAGGATATATATAGGCAAATAAACATCCAAACATTCAATTATCAACCAATAGCATCCATCAAAATACATCATCCAATAAACAATACAATTCATGGCAGTTTCATAGTTATCAATGTCAGGTAATTTAATCGCCATTCAATTTTAATTTCAATTTAACTGTCAATTTAATTTTTCAGCGGTTAACTTAAATAACAAGCTATATGACAATTAAATTTATATCAAACAACGACAAATAAAATTCATATCACTTCATAATGTCAATTTAACTAGCATAAAGATATTTAGTACGGTGTGAGCGTTATAAAACACTCACCTTGATTTTTACGATTTTAAATCAAATCGAACGATGTTCGATTTAACCCAAAATTTTAATGAGCTCCAAACGATTCCAATCCAGTTGCATCGTGTAGAGCACGTCCATACGATTCCAAAGCAAAAAGTTTTGCCCGAATCCGACCTCGTATGAATAAGAAATGATATCTAGAAGTTAACACGAATTTAATAAAATTTAAATTAACAATTTCCCCATATTCTCACAACCTATAATCACGGCCCTACACTTTGCAGATCACAAGCCCCACGCTTCTTCTTCTCACACGCGAAAACTCCCAGCTCCCTTGCGTACGCACAACCCAATATCACGATGCAAACCCTAAATCACTCAACCTCTTCAAGCGAAACGAAGATGATCAGAGGCCATCACCATGACCGCCCACGCTAGCACCACCCTCGGTCGCAACCCCTTGAAACTCGGTCCCCCAAGCAGCTCGAAAAACGCGATTGAACGACACACGTTCATCATCATTTTGCCGTCAAACCACTTGATTAAAATCCATCACTACCGTTCACTTTGTAGAACTCGAGCTACTCTTCGACTTTCCAGTTGGGAGTTTTGCGAATCGATGCATGCATTTGGAGGATTTGGAGGAGAAAGAACTGATGATTTCGGCCCTCCATTATTACAAGAGGCGGCCGGCAAGAGAACCCTAGTTATTATTATTTTTTTAATTTTATAAAGGGCTTTTTATAGAAATTCTCGTACCACTATTTATCCCGGGTTTTCGAACTCCGATATACGCGTGGTGACCGGCGTCACTAGGGTTTACCCCGCGTTCCGGACACAATGGAACAGGTTTCGGAAGCTAATTCGATCATATGTGAGAGTTACAGCGATAAATGATCAATTTAAATTAAATCGATTTAAACTAATATCTGCGCGTTTTAGCTCGCCCCGGACAAACGATAAACCCGATTGACTTGAAATTTGAAATCTTGCAATAATATCACATTACGGATCCAATGAAACTAGTTTCGTCGAAATCCAAGACCGTTTGAAAAATGACTATTTTAACTCGCCAAATTAATATTAAAACAATTTCAACGCATTTTGAGATGCCACGGTCAAACGACAACTCCGATTGCTACGAAAATTGAAATCCGATAATAGCTAACAATTACGGATCCAATGGAACTAGTTTCGTTCAATTCTGAGACTGTTCAAAAATTGGCTATTTTTCAGTCGCTAATTAAATATTAAAATATTCAATTTTCACAAATAAATTTTAAATTCGGTTTTAAAACTTCTATAACATCACTATAACTCCAATATGATAAAATAAAATTTTACAAATCATTTTTAATCATATTAAACCCGTTATTCAATTTATCTCATAAATTCCAATTTTAAAATCTTATTAACTCTATTAAAATCCAAATATAACTTACATTCACTTTGGAAACCAATTTGGATCATATTAAATTAAATTTCAAATATTCACTCTATTTTCATATATTAAATTTCAATATCAAATTATTCATATCGAATTCGAAATTTAATTATTCAAACATTCGTAATATTAAATTTAACAAGTTTGATTATTCTTAAATCACTATCTTTTGAGATATTTAAACGAACTTATAAAATTTAACAAATTCAAATTATAGAACAATTCCCGTTATTAAATTATTCAATAATTTCCAAATATTAAATTTAAACAATTCTGATTATCCAATAATTCATTATCTTTTGAAATATTGAAATTTAACTTATAAGATTCAACCCTTAGAACCAATTCACAATTTAGAACACTTTTTTCATTTTTCAGTTATTCAATTATTCAATAAGTTTTAAATATTTAATTTAAACAATTTACCTATTCAATATTCAATATTTGATTTAAATAGATTTTACTTATCAGTCAGTTACTTTATTATACCCAATGAATTTCAACATTTATTATCCTATTCAACTATTGATTTCAAAGGCATTCGATAAATAGCTTTTATTTTTCATCACTTGGATAGTTATTTTTGCAATTCGTTCCAGTTATTATTATTTCAAACGAATTACAAAAATTTTCTAACATTAAATCACGAAAGCTTATTAAATTAGTTATTTTAATTATCGAAAATTTATGGGTCGTTACATTCTCCCCCCACTCAAAACTTTTCGTCCCCGAAAAGGAAGAGAAGGGAAAATGGACTAAGTATAGAATTCAACATTAGGTATATTTATCTCAAAGTTACCAACTTATAAAACAATGTAATTCCACTTATAAAGCCATTACTACACTTTTACTAAGTTATTCCAAACGCCTTTCTAACTTTAAAAGTTAGTTATCAAAATAAGTTATAAAAATTTTAAAACTTGAAAAATTTTCTAACACCCAAATTTTTCGGAAAATTTCGGCATAGTCTCCTTTGCGCGGCTCGATCGGCACAACTACAAAACGCCTCTACGGGCCCCAAACCAACAAAAGAAAATCCAAAAGCCAAGTGGCTCATCAAAATCACCAAATCCAATGATAAAATAAACATGTACCTTATATTTTTTTATTAGCGAGCATATACGAATAATATAGCGCGAAAGAGAGCTCCAAATTGCGAAGCAAGCGCAATTCACACCTACTAAACACTCAACAAACTATGAGAAACATGCATATACGAAAATAATATCAATATACATCATATAGCAACATAACAACTACATGTGCCAACATAGCAAATGCAACAAACAACAATTGCAACCATCAATCAACTATCATCCAACTACCATCCAACAAATCCATAACCAATCAATATAAATTCACTTCTCATTAATATCTATTGACTTGGTTTTCAATTTTAATTACAGTTGATTCATTAACGTTGGATTTTACTAACATTCATTCTCAATTCAATTAGTTAACATTCATTAATTTATATTTACATTAGTTCACTTCCAATTTGAATCAAATTAAATTCTATTTAAATTCATTTAACTTTCAATTTGATTTCAATGATTTATAGCTTCAATTTACACTTAACAATCAACTAACAATCACATAACAACCAAATCATACCCAACATAACCAAATTATTATTTTACATTCAATTTGGTTTATTTCTTATATATATATATATTCTGTTATATAATTTTGAATAATCATTTTATATTTGGCATCATATATTTCCAATATTAACTTTAATTAAGTCCGTAAGCC
Organism: Allium cepa; assembly: GCA_030765085.1. Classification (NCBI taxonomy): domain Eukaryota; kingdom Viridiplantae; phylum Streptophyta; class Magnoliopsida; order Asparagales; family Amaryllidaceae; genus Allium; species Allium cepa. Next base: position 826,747,658 of record CM060934.1, read on the forward strand.
GTACATATATCATCCGTGAGCAATATCAATCTAATCGCTTACTCGATCACCCAATTTCACTTCCAAACTAGTATCATTCACCCGACTCTCTAGTGCGGACTCAGATTTGGTTCCTTGATTGGAACTGTTACTCTCCTTGCATAGCCATATACTATGATAGAGAATTCCAGAATCAAATTAAAAATCCGTATCTAGGGTTCGCCGTCGAAAATCGAGTGAAAAATCCTAACTTGGATCGATATAAATCATCTTGAAATTTTATGCTCGAATTTTGGATCAAATCGTTATGCAAATAAAATAATATACGTACAATCTCACGTATTACCTTCCAATGGATTTCTATACAATTTATCTATATTAAATTATTTTATTGACTTTCATTTTTATTTACAATTAATTATTCACAATCCATTATTCAGTTAATATATCCATTTCTTTACATAACATATTCTCTGACATTATCTCTTCTCAAACATTATATCATAGAATTTGCTTATTCAAGTTCAATTTAAACATTCTATATAATTTAATTAAATTAAATTTCACTTTCTAATTGATTCTTAGTTATACCAAATTCTTTTGTTTACATTTAATTCAATTCATAGTTTCAGTTAATACACATTTTATTAATCATTACTTTAGTTTATTGTCATCTCATAAAAGTCTAACTTCTCATATATGAATTTTCTTAGTTTATAGTTATCTTAAAGGTTACAAATTTAATTTTCTTACAATCCTTTGCAATTTATATTTATTTCTATAACCAATTTATAAAGATATAATACGATTCATTTTCTTAAGTTCACTTACTTGTTTCATTTATCCATTCATCATTTCATGCTATATTTAAGTATATATAATTTTTATCACAACCAAATTTTTATTTATATACATTTAATTCCGTTTGAGTTTTCCTTATTTGTATACTTCAGTTATTTTCAAGTTCTGTTTATTTGTACAACAACTCATTACATATCCAAAACATCATTTCAACTTCTTAATATTTGGTAAGTCTTGTTATATGTTATCAGAATGCAATTTTGGTATTATACAAATTTATAGAATTTCATTTTACTTAATTAGAATGTTCACAAACTTAATTAGTTTAAATCCTCTTTACCTTTCAACTTTAAAGTTTTCCTAAACAATAGCTTAGATATCTTAATACTCTTATTTTATCAATTCTGGTTATTCACATTTCATTCAAATAATTTGAAATTTTCTAATTAACATAACTTAGAATTTTAAATGCCCGGTTCTTTTCAAATCATTTGAAATAAACATATACACTTATATCTTTAATATATATCAAATCATACCTTTGGAGTTTAAACCAAAACCCATTCACCCAAAATAATTTCGAAGAAAAACAAAGCTTCTTAGAAGTCTCCCCCACTTTGAGACTCGAAAATGAACGTCGATGATGCTGCGCAGTCATCACCGAAATTATTTTCCAGCGACATAAGAGAGGAGTATTGAATTCATTCCTTCCTTTAAAATCCTTTCAAGATATTTCCATAAACAGTTTCCAACTAATATCACTATATTTTCTTTAAAACTTTGAAAACCATTTTTCAAAATCTCCGGGTCTTAAACTCAAAATTTTCCAATTTAAATCTATTTTAATTTATAAGTCAACTTTTATAAAACATTCTTATAGGATTTTCTTTCTTAAAACATTTCACAAGTTGTTGTATCATTGTTCATTTTGTAATTCACCTTATTTATTTAAATTACAATATCCGATTAATGTTAATGGCCAATGTTTCATTTCCAACAACCAAATAAGCTAGATGATCACAATAAATTTTGAAATAAATTCTTTGTATACAAAATATAATTAGGGCAAAATTATTTCATTTACCCAATTTCAAAACAATACTATGTCGAATTGTTCTGTTTAAGTGTTTAGAGATCCCTGTCAATGACGTTAATTACTCGTATTGACCAGAATCCATAAGCCACTCAACAAATCAACCGACACAATATAAACATTTTATATCACTAACAAATACGCTCTCTCATATACACTCAACTCATTCATATAGTTTACCTCTATTTCAATGAGTTATTCCCCACTAGAGCCAAGGTTTATCGCTAAACCAAAGCTCTGATACCAACTGTAATGACCCACCTTTTTGGACAGTTTGAAACGACGATCAAATACACATGTCGATTCCAAACCATTCAAAAGGGCAGATAGTTATTGGGGTAAATAAGAACAAAAAAGAAAAGAAATAAAGGAAATGAAACAACACAGAATCTCGCAGCGGAACGATAAAATATAATAGTCAAATAAACAGTTCATGAAGCTGTCTACTATACTTTGACAATTATTTATACAACATTTATCAGAGTTTATACATATACAACAGAACAATTAAATAATGCAGCAGATAACATGATGCAAGGGTAATAATAGTAATAGTATACCAAATCTTCGTCTTCATCCTCCAGAATAGATCTTCAAAAATCTGAAAAACTCAGGACTGACCCGAGCGTAATGAAAAGACAAAACACTCGAGTCAGGACTAAAATATCCTTATGAAAGTGAAATCAATCGTAAATAAATATGAGTGTAACGGCGTCGGAGATGTTTACGGGGTTTGACATCTCCTATCCACTGTCAACGTGCGTGCAATAACTCAAGAGATGTTACGGGATTTTCCATCTCTCAAGGATCCGTGAAACCATCTACTATGTAGTAATATACGCTAAGTAGATAATGTCTATCAGTAATATAAAGTATCAAAATAGCGTTAAGGCATTACCATAATCCCCCTTAACACATTTTATATTCCCAAAAGCATATACAAGACCGTAGTTTCCCCAAAACCGGAAGTCACCAGAGGGCAATACATATACTCAAGGTACAAATCAAAACGTAGTGGTCGCGAATAGGATAATCAGTATGACAAGGTACATGAGGCGATACCAACTAGGATACTAGTAGTTGCGTGATCCGGACTGATGTTGGGCATAGCCAGCAGCTACCCCAACACCGTGAAACAACACTCCGAAATCAAGGGGTGCACCCAAATCGCATCACAAATGTAATAGATATGGTATCGAAGAAGTGTGTCCGCTAGAGGTGGCGAACCTCAATGGCCCGGCGCGGCTCCTGTTTTAGTCATGTCAGGGGTCATCCAATATCGTTCTCTTTCTTCAGTCAACGCGTACACCAAACCATCCACTTCATTCTGTATCGACACTCTGCGTATAATAGTTGTTAAAGTGGTTTTCGGGATCGACAGAGAGTATGTCCATATCCGATCCCGGTCTCTTTAATAACTACGTATTATTACACCGTTGGCTCTTTTACATTTCAAATCGATTCATAATTGATATCAAAATATCATATTCGCTTCTAAAATCAAATCCATTTCAAAATGTCATCGTATCTATTCAAATGTATGATTCGTTTCAAAAATCGTTTTCACATCAATATCTCTTTCGATTTCAAAATCATTTCGAATTCTAATTTAGGTTGCAACTTCATTTAATCCAATTCGTATTCAAATTCAAGATTTACACGTAAACATTTCACCTTATTAACCAGTTTGAAATTTTAGAAAAATAGTTTGAGTAGTTTAAAAATAGTTTTAAATAATTGAAATCGTTAAAATACTTTAAAATCTTAAAATGGATTTGAAATAGATAAATTTAGTTTAAATAATTTAAATTGGGTTAAGTAGATTTAAAATAGATTAAAATAGTTTAAGTATTCAAAATGGTTTATATAAGAGAGTAATTTGGAAAACAAAATAAAACAGCTTCAAAATCAATCCATTTCAATTATAACTTCCCAATTCAAATCAATTTCAATTTCCATTTTACCGATTCAATTTCGATTTTTAATTCAAATCAATGCCAACTTTGACTTCAAATTAATTCGATTTCACATTCACCTTCAACTTATTCAATTCAATATATATCGATTTTTAGCTTGATTTTTCAAAATATCAATTTTAACACTTAGCAAAATTATCCTTCAATATTCAAATTTTAAATCCCAATTACAAACATGATTCAATTTCAAGCTCAATTTCAAATATCATTTTATATCGCTTTTACTTAATAATATTCACAGCTCGATTTAAGGTTCAATCCTTTAAACGAATAAATTTTCGAACTTCAATCATAACCAAATTTTTAAATTTCAAAGTCTCAACTAAATTATTTAACAAAATCCCTTTAACCAAATTTTATGTCAACATTCCAAACTCAATTTTCCGATGAATTTAATTTCTATAAATCGATTTCTATTTATAACTTTAAATCAAAACATTTAAATAAATTTCAAATCGACGATTTCAAAAATTATTAATTTATCCAATTCGGTGTCCGTATAAAATTTTCTATCCTATGGCCAAATAGTTATTTATTTCAATTAAATGTCAGGGATGAGTATATATTACTTAAATTAAATCACAGTATCATATGTATGCATAACAGGATATATATAAGCAAATAAACATCCAAACATTCAATTATCAACCAATAGCTTCCATCAAAATACATCATCCAATAAACAATACAATTCATGGCAGTTTCATAGTTATCAATGTCAGGTAATTTAATCGCCATTCAATTTTAATTTCAATTTAACTGTCAATTTAATTTTTCAGCGGTTAATTCAAATAACAAGCTATATGACAATTAAATTTATATCAAACAACGACAAATAAAATTCATATCACTTCATAATGTCAATTTAACTAGCATAAAGATATTTAGTACGGTGTGAGCGTTATAAAACACTCACCTTGATTTTTATGATTTTAAATCAAATCGAACGACGTTCGATTTAACCCAAAATTTTAATGAGCTCCAAACGATTCCAATCTAGTTGCATCGCGTAGAGCACGTCTATACGATTCCAAAGCAAAAAGTTTCGCCCGAATCCGACCTCGTATGAATAAGATATGATATCTAGAAGTTAACACGAATTTAATAACATTTAAATTAACAATTTCCCCATATTCTCACAACCTTTAATCACGGCCCTACACTCTGCAGATCACACGGCCCACGCTTCTTCTTCTCACACGCGAAAACTCCCAGCTCCCTTGCGTACGCACAACCCAATATCACGATGCAAACCCTAAATCACTCAACCTCTTCAAGCGAAACGAAGATGATCAGAGGCCATCACCATGACCGCCCACGCTAGCACCACCCTCGGTCGCAACCCCTTGAAACTCGGTCCCCCAAGCAGCTCGAAAAATGTGATTGAACGACACATGTTCATCATCATTTTGCCGTCAAACCACTTGATTAAAATCCATCACTACCGTTCACTTTGTAGAACTCGAGCTACTCTTCGACTTTCCAGTTGGGAATTTTGCGAATCGATGCATGGATTTGGAGGATTTGGAGGAGAAAGAACTGACGATTTCGGCCCTCCATTATTACAAGAGGCGGCCGGCAAGAGAACCCTAGTTTTTTTTTTTAATTTTATAAAGGGCTATTTATAGAAATTCTCGAACCACTATTTATCCCGAGTTTTCGAACTCCGATATACGCGTGGTGACCGGCGTCACTAGGGTTTACCCCACGTTCCGGACACAATGTAACAGGTTTCGGAAGCTAATTCGATCATATGTGAGAGTTACAGCGATAAACGATCAATTTAAATTAATTCGATTTAAACTAATTTCTGCGCGTTTTAGTTCGCCCCGGACAAACGATAAACCCGATTGACTTGAAATTTGAAATCTTACAATAATATCACATTACGGATCCGATGAAACTGGTTTCGTCGAAATCCGAGACCGTTTGAAAAATGACTATTTTAACTCGCCAAATTAATATTAAAATAATTTCAACGCGTTTTGAGCTGCCACGGTCAAACGACAACTCCGATTGCTACGAAAATTGAAATCCGATAATAGCTAACTATTACGGATCCAACGGAACTAGTTTCGTCCAATTCTGAGACTGTTCGAAAATTGGCTATTTTTCAGTCGCTAATTAAATATTAAAATATTCAATTTTCACAAATAAATTTTAAATTCAGTTTTAAAACTTCTATAATATCACTATAACTCCAATATGATAAAATAAAATTTTACGAATCATTTTTAATCATATTAAACCCGTTATTCAATTTATCTCATAAATTCCAATTTTAAAATCTTATTAACTCTATTAAAATCCAAATATAACTTACATTCACTTTGGAAACCAATTTGGATCATATTAAATTAAATTTCAAATATTCACTCTATTTTCATATATTAAATTTCAATATCAAATTATTCATATCGAATTCGAAATTTAATTATTCAAACATTCGTAATATTAAATTTAACAAGTTTGATTATTCTTAAATCGCTATCTTTTGAGATATTTAAACGAACTTATAAAATTTAACAAATTCAAATTATAGAACAACCATTTTCATTAAAACAGTTATTCAATTCCCGTTACTAAATTATTCAATAATTTCCAAATATTAAATTTAAACAATTCTGATTATCCAATAATTCATTATCTTTTGAAATATTGAAATTTAACTTATAAGATTCAACCCTTAAAACCAATTCACAATTTAGAACACTATTTTCATTTTTCAGTTATTCAATTATTCAATAAGTTTTAAATATTTAATTTAAACAATTTACCTGTTCAATATTCAATATTTGATTTAAATAGATTTTACTTATCAGTCAATTACTTTATTATACCCAATGAATTTCAACATTTATTATCCTATTCAACTATTGATTTCAAAGGCATTCAATAAATAGCTTTTATTTTTCATCACTTGGATAGTTATTTTTGCAATTCATTCCAGTTATTATTATTTCAAACGAATTACAAAAATTTTCTAACATTAAATCACGAAAGCTTATTAAATTAGTTATTTTAATTATCGAAAATTTACGGGTCGTTACAGGTTCGGAATCCTCCTACATCCAGTCCTGCACCAAGGCAATATCCTTGTACAGATTTTTATAAGCCAATATCCAAATTACAACCCTCAATTTCTAAGGCCTTGAGGAACCCTCCTATCTCCGAGTCTGGGGTAAACTCTCTTGATTTACAGGACACAAGATCACCCTAATACTTTCTAATAACAATCCTTTTGAATGGATAGACTCTATGGACTTTTTGAATACAAATTGATCCTATAACTCTGAATAGCACTTTGATCTTTAGTAGAATGATGGAGAATCAAATAGAGAGAGTATCTAAATGATTTCCTATTGAGAATTTGGCAGAATGATGGCACGATCTTGAAAAGATAAAGTTTTATGGATATGGAATGGTGGAGAAGAAAGAGTGAAGAAAATAAGAAAAAAATTCGTTTTGGAAGCCTTTATATAGATGCACAATAGTCATAACCATCGGCGAAAGGTTTTTGAACGAATGGACACTTCTTTTGAAATTTGAATTTTGTATCCAACTGTCACCATGTCGACATGAGGTATCCCCTTATGTCGACATCCCTCAGTTCAAGATTGTAGAGATGTTGTTTTGTAAAAGCATTTGAATTTAAAACAAGTTGAAACTTCTCTGAAGCAAAATAAAGTGTTTAAACAATATTTTGAGATAGAGAATGAATATAAAACATTATTTTAAATATATATATATATATATATATATATATATATAATTGATATAGACCGTCAATTATATAAGTAATATTTAAAATCAGAATAAGTTTTGATGTTTTAAAAATAGAAGTTTTTAAAATTAGAATGGAGGAATATTTTAAGGCTAAAACAAAGTTTGAAAACATTTTTGAAAACATGATTTTAAAAGCTAAAACATTTTGAAAAACAGATTTAAAAACATTTTGAAAAATCCATTCAAACTGAAATTGCAAGAACCTTCCTACAGAGCTCCTCCATAGGACTCGAGAACTTGTACAAAGTAGTTTAAATGATTTTGATTTTCGTGGGTTTGTAAGCCACTTGTTGTGGGTTTGTAAGCCACTGGTTTCGATAGAAATTGGGTTCCATCCCAAAAGAAAATTGGAAGAAAGATGAGAGTGCTATTATGAAGTTTTAACAAAATACTAGACACTTTCCTTGAGATCTTGAAATCTTGATTCTCTAGAGTCTTGAATCTTGAATCTCTAATCTTCATCTTGATGCTTGAGTCTTTATACTGATCAGTCTTCGATAATACCTGCATATACTTCCTATATATATATATATATATATATATGAAAATGTTAGTATATATTTTATAAAGTAAAGTATAATAACTATATAAGGTTGTTGTCATCAAAACATCATCAACTCAGTTCCTAACAATCTCCCCCTTTTGATGATGACAACCTTTATTTATAAAATATTCTTACCATACCATAACTCCCTATAACTCCCCCTTACTCCATGACTTCTTCTTAAAACTACAACTCCCCTTTATTCCATGACTCCCCTTTACACCAAGCACATATATTTTTATAACTTTCTCCCCCTTTGTCATCAACAAAAAGGAATAAAAGATTTTCCTGTTCTAAAGTATATATAGAATAAAAGTGTAAAGTGAACGTGTAAGTGATCAAGTGTGTGTGCATATATATAAGTGTAACTTGACAATCAAATCAATATCATACATAGCAAACCAATCATGTATAGTATATGAAGTTATATACAAACCAAATCCAAATCAAACTTAAGTAAACAATTCAATCAAATCCTAATCAAATCTAAATCAAATCAAATCAAACAAACAAACAAACATACATAATGATCAGACATTCCTTGGGACTTCCATCCATCCATCTTCTCCAAAGATAGGATCAGTTTTGATAACATCCCAATTATCTTTATCGAGAGTGAATGGTGGATTTGCTTCGGGTTCGTCTTTGCTAAGGCTTGAGATCATCCAACAAAGTACATCGCAGTGTTTTTCTTGCTCTTTGATCATCTGTATTTGGCTTAATTCTAAGTGCCTTTGATTTCTAAGTATAAACGAGAGAATATTCTTGAAAGAAGTAAGAGTTTCTTCAAGATTTTCACTTAAATTCTTAATTGGAGAAGCCATAATTTAAGAAATAAGTTGAAGTATGAAAGGAGATGAACAGAAATGGAGGTTGAGATGTTTTTCTGGAAAAAAAAAGTATTTATAGGAGTTATTGGCCGTTCAAAATGAATTGTCACTTGGTAGTTACAAGAATTTGAAGTTAGAAATTGTAACTACTTTCTGACTGTTATATGTCGACATGGGGGGATGGGCCATGCGACATGGTCTAGACAGAATGACCAAGTTGAGTTATTTTTTATTTTTAAGTCTATTTTTATACTAGTGGACCTATATAAACTTAAAATAAATAACTATCAGAGATATATAAAGCTGGAAAACAGAGAATAAGATAGCATTACTTATATTAGTTAACATTACATAATCTTAACTAAAAAAGTAGAAAATACAAAGATAGATAAACGATAGCTAGAGAGATAATGGCTAGGATTAGTTTGATGAAGATGATGATGAAGACAAGCCAAGTTTCCTGCCTATCTTCCCAAAGAACTTGTCGATCTTGGTAGAGATTTTATCCATTTTCTTGCTAATAGATCTCTTAAGAACCTTTTGGTTTTGGGCAAGTATCTTTTGGTTCTTGAGTATGGTTTTGTTGGACGGATTGGCGGGTGTATGTGGATATTCTATACTTTACAAAGAGGTATCTTCATCTTCCTCTTCTTCTTCAATTTCCATTCCTTCCCCTTCTTCTTCCTCTTCTTCTTCCTCTTCTTCCATCTCTTCATGAGCAAGTCTCTCTTCCTTTTCGGCAAGAGTTTCATATGGTTGAAACATAAGTGGGATTTTCATAAGAGAAATGTTCCCATGATTGAACACTTTTCTACTTACAAACTCTTCCTTTTTAACATCTACACCAAAATAATTGAAAATCCGAGTAAGGAAAATTCCATGATAAAGAGTGTTTTCTCCCATATTGAAATTTTTCGGTCTTAACTCATCCAAAATAGTTTGTGCCAAATTAATATCATATTTTCCAAAAATAGCAAAAAGAGCTTTACACACTTTTGAGGTGGGATTATTGTAGTTTCTCGACCTAGGAATAATTGTGTGTTGAATAAGAAGATTGACAATTCTTGCTTTTGGGCGGAAAAAGCGATTCTTAAAATCCATATGGTTATCGCTTTCAAAAATGTGATGAAAAGTCTCTCGATCGGTTTCATTGATTTGAAATTCCGAGTGATTCATACCGGTAGATTTGCAACCCAAAATAGTACCCAAAATATCGGAATCCAAAACAATAAGTGTTCCTTTAACACTACTCCAAATTTGATCTTCATTTCCATTATAAAATCCACGATTTAGGTTTGCATAAAACATTTTGACAAGGTTTGGATAACAAACGAAATCATTTTGCTTGCTATCAATCAAGCTAAGAATGGAGTTTTCTTCAAAAAGTTGATTGATTTCATAAGAATAAAAATCATCAAAAATGGCAAATTTTTCCGTATTGACTTTACCATAGTTTATGTAAGCTTTGATAGCCTCTGAGTCATTGAAAAGATCATTTTTGATGGATTTGGGCAGCCTCATAGTTGATGGGTTACTTGAGGAAGCCATTGATGAGTGTTTGAGAGGAGTAGAAGATAATGAAGAAAGTTTGAATTATGAGAATAAAGTGAAAAGAGATGATAAGAGAAGTATATTAAATAGATTCTCTAAAGTCATGTTCTCTGGTCAAAAGGTGTCTTTTCAGAATTTTGAAGTAAGTGAAAAGGTGGAGGGAAATTCAAAAGTTTGAATTCAAATTTTGAAATCAAATTTCTGAGAGGCATGTCGACATGGGGTATCATGGCATGTCGACATGTGCCTGTTGAATTTGAAAGGAGGTGTCTATTTCTAAAATCTAATAAATTCCTAAAATCCTAAGAAAACTAATCTATATTCTATATCTATATTTAATTCAGTAATAATATTAAATATAATAATATTAAAATATTTTAATATTTAAAATATTATTAGAATAATATTATTTTGAATTTAAAAATTCAAATTTCAAAGGGTGATTTTGAATTTAAAAATTCAAGAAATTGCAAATAAAATCAAAGCAAGCAAGCATCCAATAAAATTAAAATAAATGTGTACCTATTTTTAGATCCAAACTCCGATCGTCTTCTGATTCGAGAATAGCCGTGAATCACAGATTTGAATTATCAGTTTTCTTTCGTCATCACTGGATGAATCTGAATCGTCAAGAGTTGCTGCATACGCCTTCTTTCTTTTCTTTGGTTGCTCATTGTTTGGTTGAAATGTCTATTTTTTGGATATGGACAATCCATCTTGTAATGCCCTGTTATGTTGCAGTTATAACATCTATCACCATTATTGTTGTTGTTGTAGTTCTCCGAAGTATTTATGGAATTTCTTTGATCATTTCTTTTAAAGTTATTCATCTTTCTATACTTTAGAAATTTCCTGAAATTTCTGGTCATGAAAGCAATTTCTTCATCACTCTCTTGTTCTGAATCTCCAGTTGTTGCTTTGAATGCGATCAATTTCTTTTCCGTTGCCTTAGATTCTTTTCTCCCTTGTAGTTGAACTTCATAAGACATTAGATTACCGATTAACTCTTCGATCTTCATTTGACTAACATCATTTGCCTCTTCAATAGTAAGTGTCTTTTGATCCCATTCTGGAGTGAGTGAATTGAGTATTTTTCTGACTTGATCTTCTTCCGAGAAACCCTTTCCTAAAGCAATCAATGAGTGTACAATGTCTTGAAATCGACAATACATGTCGGAAATAGACTCATTTTCATGCATTTTAAACAATTCAAACTGGTTAGTTAATATGGAAATTTTGGTCTGTTTAACTTTGCTTGTTCCTTCATAAATTACTTGCAAAGTTTTCCAGATTTCAAATGCAGACTTACAAACAGAGACTCTATTAAACTCATTCCTATCTAGTGAACAAAATAGTATATTCATAGCCTTAGAATTGTTTTGTGCAACTGTCTTTTGCTCAGTAGTCCACTGGGCAAAATTTGTAGTTGGTTCAACATATTCAATTTGTGTCATATTCCAAGTATCTAAACTTATGGATTGTAAATAAATTTTCATCCTACATGCCCAATATGCATAATTACTGCCATTAAAAAGTGGTGGTCTAACAGTAGACTGACCTTCTACAAATGAACTAGTGTTAGTACTTGTGTTGACAGACGTAGTAGTGACAGGAGTGACATTACTAGTGTGTTGTGCCATTAAAACTTTTCAAAATTTCAGATTATGAAAACAATGAAAACCAATGCTCTGATACCAATTGTTGGGGATGCGGATTAAGGATCTTAAGGCAGAAATAACACTAGAGGGGGGGTGAATAGTGTTTTAAAGAATATATGAACTATATGACTAAATTAAAACTTTCAACACAAATCTAAACAGAATTCTAACATAGAATGATCACAGAACATATAACAAATGCAAATAGTAAAGTAAAGCAAGTAAAAGAAAAGAACACACCGGATTTTATACTGGTTCGGAATCCTCCTACATCCAGTCCTGCACCAAGACAATATCCTTGTAAAGATTTTTATAAGCCAATATCCATATTACAACCCTCAATTTCTAAGGCCTTGAGGAACCCTCCTATCTCCGAGTCTGGGGTAAACTCTCTTGATTTACGGGACACAAGATCACCCTAATACTTTCTAATACCAATCCTTTTGAATGGATAGACTCTATGGACTTTTTGTTTACAAATTGATCCTATAACTCTGAATAGCACTTTGATTTTTAGTAGAATGATGGAGAATCAAATAGAGAGAGATCTAAATGATTTCCTATTGAGAATTTGGCAGAATGATGGCACGATTTTGAAAATATGAAGTTTTATGGATATGGAATGGTGGAGAAGAAAGAGTGAAGAAAATAAGAAAATTTGTTGCTAAAAAATTCGTTTTGGAAGCCTTTATATAGATGCACAACAGTCATAACCATTGGCGAAAGGTTTTTGAACGAATGGACACTTCTTTTGAAATTTGAATTTTGAATCCAACTGTCACCATGTCGACATGAGGTATCCCCTTATGTCGACATCCCTCAGTTCAAGATCGTAGAGATGTTGTTTTGTAAAAGCATTTGAATTTAAAACAAGTTGAAACTTCTCTGAAGCAAAATAAAGTGTTTAAACAATATTTTGAGATAGAGAATGAATATAAAACATTATTTTAAATATATATATATATATATATAAATATATATAATTGATATAGACCGTCAATTATATAAGTAATATTTAAAATCAGAATAAGTTTTGATGTTTTAAAAATAGAAGTTTTTAAAATCAGAATGGAGGAATATTTTAAGGCTAAAACAAAGTTTGAAAACATTTTTGAAAACATGATTTTGAAAGCTAAAACATTTTGAAAAATAGATTTAAAAACATTTTGAAAAATCTATTCAAACTGAAATTGCAAGAACCTTCCTACAGAGCTCCTCCATAGGACTCGAGAACTTGTACAAAGTAGTTTAAATGATTTTGATTTTCGTGGGTTTGTAAGCCACTTGTCGTAGGTTTGTAAATAACTTGTCGTGGGTTTGTAAGCCACTGGTTTCGATAGAAATTGGGTTCCATCCCAAAAGAAAATTGGAAGAAAGATGAGAGTGCTATTATGAAGTTTTAACAAAATACTAGACACTTATCTTGAGATCTTGAAATCTTGATTCTCTAGAGTCTTGAATCTTGAATCTCTAATCTTCATCTTGATGCTTGAGTCTTTATACTGACCAGTCTTCGATAATACCTGCATATACTTCCTATATATATATATGAAAATGTTAGTATATATTTTATAAAGTAAAGTATAATAAATATATAAGATTGTTGTCATCAAAACATCATCAACTCAGTTCCTAACAATTAGGGTATGCTATCTCTTTTCTAGATGTCCTCAGAAACCTATTTATTATGGATATGTTTGTGCATGGAAGAAGGAGCGCTCGATTGTGAAGGGTCCGGGATGATAACATATTCGGTCTATCCAAGTTCGGGGTAGGCTGGTCTTGTGTAGAAGTGGATCTCGAATAGGTCCTCGAGACATTATTCTAGAGGTGTACCATGATTTACAGTACCCTAGTGGCGCAGTATTTGTATGGAATCCATTCTCCAATACGAACATTTACGATTTTGTTTGTAGAGCCCAGTATGTTGGAATTTAATTAATGTAACAATTTCAGCTATTTGAATAAGTATTTGTGTTTAGACATGATTATAATATGAATGGATTTTTCTAAAAAAATGGTTTTGGTTATAGTAAGGTAAAAAACCATCATGTTTATGTGTGACGTGGTCTTACAAGATACCTTTGTTTTTCAAAGGACTTTGATAATTATAATAATTCAATTTGAGTGTGTTTTCTTATGCTAGTTTTCTAGACTGACTCGGATGTTATTTTATTATAATACTCGGGTCAGACTGAGTATTACAGATTCAGGTTAGAATGCTAAGGAGCTCAGGAGATGAGCTAGATGACAGAGACGTATATCCATACTAGGTTATATTTCCGCTGTATGAGGACAAGTTATTATAATTGTCCAGATTGATGTATTGAGTGTTGTACTCTGATGAATGTAAATATATGAACTGTTACAGATTCTTTTGTGTAAAATATGTTATTATATATTATATTTTGTTCCGCTACGATTGTGAGATTTTGTATGGTTGTTTCTATTTTCTTCTATCTCTTTCTTCTTCTTTACCCTAGTTATTCGCTCTTTTGTACAAATTAGGTTGAACATGAGACTTAAGGGGTATAGAACTGCGGGTTGCTACATAAATGCTTTGAAGAGGCCAAAACCCTTTGATGCTGCATTTTACCTTTCGAAGTAATTCCTTTGAATTGGTTTCTTTGTTTTCAATCCCAAGCCATTTCTCCAATGCATTCGACTTAGTTGTTTTATGACTCTTTTGTTTTATTGAATGTAAAACCCAAAGGCTTCGAAGGGAAAGGTTTTTAACTTGTTTCAAAAGGTTATTCCACATATTTTACTTGAACCAGTGCTTTTGAAAGGTTTGTTTTAAGTATCACACTTTAATGCTTTTGAAACGTTTAAGATAAAGGTTTCGAAGAGGTGGTTCCCTAGTGTTTTCGAAAGGTTTTGAATGGAAGGTTCCAATGTTTTCGAAAGGCAATGTTTATAGTGTTTTTATAAGAGGATGTCTAAGGTTTTAAAGCATTCGAAAGAGAGGTTTTTCCATGTTTTTGAAAGGTTTAGTAGGAATGGTTTCGAGAGGTATGTTTTGGTCTTTTAGCTTAAGGTTTTACTTGGTTTTGAAAGAAGTACTTTCAATGGTTTCTAAAGGGGTACTTTCAAAGGTTTAAATGTGTTCATCAACAAAGTTTTGTTTAAAGTATATATAGCATGGCAAAGTGATTTGAGTAAAGCATAGAGTATATTTGTCTTGTTTAAAGTATGATTTAAATGTTTAAATCAATTCGAGAGAAAATATTTTCGAGGAATTTTTTATGGAAGATGACCCTAAGTAAAATGACTCGGATATTAGAATACCAGATGGGACTAGTATAGGGTCACGCCCTATACATTAGCCATTAGCCGCTAACTAATTTAGTCTAAATTCCAGTGTGTAGGGGTTTGTCACAGGTAAGACTAAAACGATATTAAATACAGAAAGGAATATATAGAGTGAGGATAAGTTATTGGTGAGAATGCAAAACCATCAGGATTAGTTGACCCTAGGAGAAGTAAGTTAAGGACATATCGTCCAGAAGAGGAGTATTTAACAGAAGTTTGATTATTTTTTTATTTTTTCTAGTAGGCCTGTGTCAACCTAAGGTAAGTAGTTAGCTAAACAATACTATAGTGTTCGGACAAATACTCTCAATTAATATCAAGTAACCGAGATATATAGTATTATTCACACTAGGATTTTTGTCTGACTCGAAGTTTATGTTTTTTCCATTTAAACTCTCGAGTGCCCAAAATTGATTTGAGTAGGTTGAGGGTTGAGGATTTACAGGTTTTAATTAGTGGACGAATAAAGCTTTCAAAGGCAAGTAGGTGGCTGAAGCTATTTATACTTGGGAGTTATTATGTTTTATTTACCCTATGTTATATTAAGTCAGTTATGACTATTTATTATTCTGGTCATCCAAGAGGGCATCTTCATATGTCGCTCTTAGCGTATTTTGTAATAATTATATTTGATCTGAACTTGGGAAATGTTTGGGATTATGTAACTTAGATATGAAATGTTGTTTTGAAATGTAATTAGAAATGTGTTTTAATCTATGATGATTTTATTTCATGTTCAAGTGCTTCTGATATTATGTATACCATTAACATTATTGTATTTAGTCACCAAAAGTTAATAACTATAGATGATAGCAGTATCTGTAGCGCTTAATTTCGGGCCTCTAGATAGGTGATGTTACAACTCGGTATCCGAGCATAGGTTTATAAAAAAAAGTTAAACTAAAATGATTTTTGAAAACATAATCCTAAGGAATAAGAGATAGGATTAGGGTATGGGATAAAGCTATAGTAACGTACTTGTATTTGCTACATATAAGTATATGCTATACTTCTATTCTCCTATTCTCTTAGGCTAGAAGTGGAAGAGTTAACCATGAAGGAAGTAGCACCACAATAAATGCAAATGCCAGACCAAAAATCAGGAGAAACCAAGGTTAGGCACAAGCTGGAAATGTAGATGCTGGAGTCCCATAAGTTAACATAGAAGCAATGTATCACTTCTTTATAGAGAACTGGTTAACAACTATGCTATTCTGAGTAGAGATTATGCTTGGTTGGAAGGAAAGCCATTTATTAGTACTGAGGGTGCAATTGAAGTAGAGAACTGGTTACTTCATTATGAGACAATCTTTGCAGATTTGGGGCTTAATGATGAGCAAAAGAGAAGACTTGCTTTTAGAAAGTTACAAGGAGCAGTGTTGTATAGGTGGAACAGGGTTACAGTTAAAGTTAATATGGAATGGGCTTAGTTCAAAAGGAATTTGGAGAGAGGTTTATGTCGGAAATTTCTAAGTCTGCTCTGTTTAGGAAGTTTGCTAAGTTGGAACAGGGAGACATGACTGTGTTAGAGTATGCGACAAGGTTTGAGGAGCTAGCAAGGTAAGGCTATTCTATGGTGGTTACTATGATTAAGAGGAACGAGAAGTTCATCAATGGTTGAGGCCTGAACTTGCTAGGGCAATGTTACCACATATTAGGGATCCTTGTGATGTTATACTTGAAATGTCTTTCAGAATGAAGAGATGCTTGCCTTTTTTGGAGAGAAATAAGGCAAAGGAAGTCCAGGTGGGGAAAAGTCAGAAAAGAAAGTCTTCCATAAGAAATGAGCTCGGAAGGGTGGAGCTACAAAGAAGAGAAGTCAGAGGTTGTTTGCTTTAAGTGTGATAAGAAAGGGCATTTTGCTAATGAATGTCATTCTGGAGAGGTAAAGAAAGTGACCTGGAAGAAGAATATTAAGTACTTTAACTGCGATCAAATTGGACACTATAAGAACCAGTGCAATGAGCTAGATAAGGATGGCAAAGGAAAGGTGTTTGCATTGGAACCAGCTACCTCGAGGCCAACAATAGAGGAAAAAGGAATAGCTATATTCGGTTATATGCTTCTGATTCATGGTTTGTCGATTAGCGTTATGTTTGCTACCGGTGCATCGCATTCTTTTGAGTCTCACTGTTTGGTAGATAAGCTTAACCTAAAACCCTCATACTTAGTTACATTCTTAAGGGTTGCAAATCCGATGGGAGGATATGCGACACTTAGGATGAAGTGTGACCCCTAGTGTTTGATTTACTAGGTCATATCTTTGTTTGAAGTTTGCATGTTTTTGATTTCATAGAGTTTGGAATTATTTTGGACATGGATTGATTAAGTAAATACGATGTTAGGATATTTTGCTATGAGAAGGAAATATCACTTAGACACCCTGATTGTAGTGATCAGATTGTATATACCATAAAAAACTCTAGTTGTGAGGAAAATTCTTTATTGAGTGTCGTGGAGGTAGAAGACGGGTTGAATCAAGTTTTCGTGGTTAAACAATTTGTAGCTGTCTTTAAACCTGTAGCAGGACTATCGTCGAAACAAGCTATTGAGTTTCAGATAGATTTAGGACTTGGATCAGAACCAGTAAGTAGACCGCCAGGCTGAATGACACTTACCGAGATGAAGGAGCTAAAGGTGCAGCTGGTGGATTTGGAAGGCAAGAATTTTATCAAACCATGCAGTTCGCCTTAGGGAGCAGCCGCAATTTTCGCCAAGAAGCCGGATGGATCGTTAAGGTTATGTATAGATTAAGTTGAATGAGAAGACAATAAAGAATCGATATTTTGCTAGAATTTATGATTTGTTCGATCAGTTGAGTGGAACTAAGGATTTTTCTCAGTTGGATTCAGCAACAGAGTGCCACCAGCTTAGAGTAGCAGAGGATAGTATTCCTTTGACGGTGTTTGGGACTAGATATCGATCATATGAATGGTTAGTGATGCAATTTGGACTAACTAATGTGCCAGCGTTCTTTGTTAGATTTGATGAACCGAGTTTTCCAAGAGCACTTAGATAGGTTCGGGTTGGGGTGTGCGTGTATATATATGTATGACATTTTGATATACTCTATGATGAAAGAGAGCATAATGTTCATCTCAGAGTGGTGCTAGAGATGCTAAGGCAGCATCAGCGGAAGGCGAGTTTTTGAAGTATCATTTCTGGAAAAAGGAAGTGAAGTTCCTTAGTCATATAGTCTCAGAGAAAGGGTTATCTGTAGATCCAAATAAGATCGAAGAGGTGAATAATTGGAAGAGCCGAGATAATGACTGCGATAAAGAGTTTTCTTGGACTAGTCGGGTATCATTAGAGATTCATAAAGTATTTCTTGCGAATAGCAGCACCGATGACCAAGCAAATGCGAAAGGATGTGAAGTTTATTTGGACCAATAAGTATGAGAAGGCATTCCAGAGCTTGAAACACTTGTTGAGTAATGCACCTTTGTTAGTTGTTCTGGAAGGGAATCATGATTTAGTAGTATATACAAATGCTTGTGCAACTGGGTTAGGAGCTGTGTTAATGCAAAGAGGTCAAGTGATTGCCTATGCTTCTCGACAGCTTTGACCGCATGAGGTTAGGTTCCCAACTCACTATTTGGAATTAGCTGCGGCGAATTTTTCATTAAAGGTATGGAGGCATTATCTTTTGGTAGAAAAATTTGATTTATATAAGGATCATAAGTCATTGAAGTATTTATCCTCTCAAAAGGAGATGAATATGAGATAGCAGGGATGGTTGGAATTTATAGCTACTTATGATTTTGGAATTGAGTACGCACTAGGAAACGACAATAAGCTTGCAGATGCACCTAGTATAATACATTAGAAAGCAGTGTTGGCAATGATAGCTGAGTGAAAGGATTTGGAAGCATTGACAGCATGTAGAGTACAGTGGAGATCTGAAGCTAGATCTGGTAAGGAAATTGTTTTGTTGTCATATTTGAAAGCTCGACCAGTTATGATTGAAAGTATTGCTTCTATGTAAGAAGAGGATCCGGTGTTAGTTGAACAGATCAAGAAGTTAAGGGATGAAACAGAGAGCGATGACCTGAAGGCTTTAGTCTTGAATAGAATGGATGGTTGAGAAAGAAAGAGAAATTCTGTGTTCCGAATGTGGAAGACATCGGGAAGGAAGTTTTGGAGGAATGCCCTCATTTAAAGTTCACCATTCATCCGAGAGGAACTAGGATGTTATCAGGATATGAAGAGAAGTTTTTTCTGGTAAGGTATGAAGAAGGATGTAGGCTTCTGGGTGAAGCAATGTTTGAACTGTCAATAGGTAAAGGCCGAACATCAGAAGCCAAGTGGGTTACTTCAGCCATTAGATATTCCAGTATGGAAGTAGGATTCTATTCCTATGGATTTATGGATGGGTTGCCAAGATCTAGTAGAGTAAATTAAAGTACATGGGTCATAGTGGATAGGTTAACCAAGAGTGCCTATTTCATTCCAGTTAAATTAACTAGGGCGACATCTATTTTAGCTAAGTTATTCATGAAGAATATAGTTAGACTTCATGGAATTCCTAGTAATATAGTAAGTGATAAAGATTCATATTCACTAGTGAGTTTTGAAAGAGTCTATAAGATACTTTAGGTACCAAGCTCACAATGAGTACTGTTTACCATCCGCAGACCGACGGCCAAATGGAAAGAGTTAAGAAAGCCTTGAAATTTTTTTACAAGCTTGTGTGTTATACATTTAGGGGGTCATGGGAAGACCATCTACATTTAGTCGAGTTTTGTATAACAACAGTTATCAGGATAGTATAGGGATGTTACCGTTTAAAGCTTTGTATGGAAGGCCGTGCAAATCTTCAGTTTGTTGGTTAGAGACCGAGGATAGGTTGTTTCTTGGTCTAGATTTAGTTAGAGAAGCTACAGAGAAGATTGAGATGATTCGGGCTAGAATGAAGGAAGCTCAATCTAGGCAAAAGGTTTATGCTGATAGAAGAAGGAAAGACTTAGAGTTAACTGTTGGAGTTCATGTTTTCATCAAGATATCACCAATGAATGGTGTAATCAGATTTAGAATGTCAGGAAAGTTGGCATCGAGATTCGTAGAACCATTTACTATTATAGAAAGGATTGAGAAACACACATATAGAGTAGAGTTACCGGATAGTTTGGCAAGAGTCCATGATGTTTTTTATATTTATCATCTAAGAAAGTGTATTAGAGACCCAAAGACTTCTATAGCATCGGCTGTGTTAGAGGACTTAGTAGTAGAGCTCAATTTGACTTTAGTTAGGAAACTAGTTCGTATAGTCACGAGAGTTGAGAAGAGGCCAAGGAATAAAATAGTCAGATAACTTAAAGTCCAGTGAAGCAATGATGAGAGACACTGTACTTGGAAGACTGAGAGCAAGATTAGAAACGCATATCTTGATTTGTTTGATGGTATGTTTTACCTTTGTGATTGATTTATCGAGTACCTTATCGTAATTTCGAGGACGAAATTCTTTAAGGAGGGGAATAAGTAACGACCCTAATTTTAAGTAACATTATTTAGGATATTTAATTATTTAAACTAAATAAAATAATGTAATGATTAAGGGATTGAGATTTGTGATTAATAGAAGGGTAGCCATGCCTTGTAACAAATGAACTAAAGGAAAAATGAAATAAAATGCTACGGTAAGTAGACAAGAGCAATATAGGAATAAGTAATATCCTTATACCCTAAATCCTCATGCACATTTATTTTAACTTTCACTCTCGCAAACAAAAACATAAGAGCCTACCACCATTAGGAAAGGAAGAAGAAGATAAAGCTAAAATCAAGGGGAAGAAGCTTAAGAAACTTAATCAAAGATCAAATCTCAACTCCTTAATCTTAATCTAAAGGTGAATAATAATTATATCTCATGTTTTTTAATAGATTTTGGTTTTAGATTAAATATGAGCTAATTTGCAAATTTTTTGCCATATTTTTAAAAATTGGACATACTTGCTTGTTGATGATTTATGCAATTTCATATAGATTTGATGATATGTTTTAATGTGAAAAACCTATTAAATGACACCCAAATGCCTTGCAACTTTATAATAAGGTTAGAATTGATATTTTAGAGATGGGTTTCAATTTTCATAATCTTCTGAGTTAATTGGATTTTGTATTAATTTTCTAGTGAAAAAAATGGTTATTTGGGTTTAAAATTAATTGCGGCAAATTTGTATATGTTTTGGGTCTGAAATTAATATATGTTAGAAAACATATTAAAAATTATTCATAGGAATTTTTATAGAATTTTACTAAGTGTTCTAATAGATATTTAAAATTATTTAAGGTACGGGACTTAAATGTTTTATATGTTTATAAAAGGAGAAGCGGCATTTTGTAAATAATTTAGTTTGTTTACTTTTGAAATATCGATAGTATTTTAAAAAATAAATTAGCGACCAATCATGTTTTGACAAACAAGGCAAGTTAGTTGAAAAGAATTGCAAAAAAAGTTAAAAATCAGTTTAAACGTGCTTTTTACATGTTTTGCCTCTTATGGTACCAGCTTTCAACTAAGTTCCTCTGCTATCAACACCATCAAAACTAATGCGCATGGTATCAAAGACTTAGTACGCAACGAATTGGACATAGGCAAAAGGTATGTAGTTGAAACATGGGGTCCAAAGGGGTCAAAGTTTTACTTTGCTTTTAAGTGAAAATGCGCCTGCTTTGCTTTTGCTTTCGGCTTGTTTAGCTTCTGACTGGGTCGAATTGTATTAAAGAAATGGTTTCAAAAGAGGTTGTGCCTTTTTTTTAAGTAAATGCTTTCGAAGAGGCCAAAACCCATTCCTGGCTCATTTTATCTTTCGAAGCAATGCCTTCAAAAGGGTTTCTTTATTTTAAATCCACGCCGCTTTTCCAATGCTTTCGAAGGGACTAGTTTTGACACAAATACTTCTTTGTTCAGGAAATAGCTTTAGAAAGAGTGCTTTCGACTTAGTTGTTTTTATGACGCTTTTGTTCTATTGAAAGCAAAACCCAAAGGTTTCGAAGGGAAAGGTTTTTAACTAGTTTCGAATGGGTATTCCATATGTTGTAATTGAACCCAATGCATTCGAAAGGTTTGTTTTAAACAGTACACTTTAATACTTTCGAAAGATTTAAGATAAAGGTTTCAAAGGGGTAGTTCCCTAATGTTTTAGAAAGGTTTATAATGGAAGGTTCCAATGTATTCAATAGGCAATGTTTATAATGTTTTGATAAGAGGATGTCTAAGGCTTTAAATCTTTCAAAAAAGGGATTTTCAACTATTAGTAGGAGTGGTTTCAAGCGGTGTGTTTAGGTCTTTTATCCTAAAGTTTTATTTGGTTTCGAAAGGGGTATTTTCAATGGTTTCGGAAGGGGTACTTTGAAAGGTTTAAATGTTTTCATCAATGAAGTTTTGTATAAAGTATATATAATATGGCAAGGTGACTTAAGTAAAGCAGAGATTATATTTTCCTTGTCTAATGTATGAGTTAAAGGTTTAAAACAATTTAAGAGAAAATGTTTTCAAGGAAAATTTTATCGGCATATGACCTTAAGTAAAATGACTCAAATATTAGAATACTAGATGAGACCAGTATAGGGTCATGCCCTATACATCAGCTATCAGTCTTTAGCTAATTTAGTCCAAAATTCACTGTCTAGGGCTTTACCGCAGGTAAGACTAAAATGATGCTACACACGGAAAGAAATATACAGAGTAAAGATATGTTATTGGTAAGCCCGCAAAACCATTAGGACCAGTTGACCTTGAGAGAAGTAAGTTAGGGACAGACCATTAAGAAGAGGAGTATCTAACAGAAGTTAGATTATTCATTATTTTGTCTGGTAGACCCGAATCAGCCAAAGGTTAGTAGTTAGCCAAATAAAACTATAGTGTTCAGATAGATAGTCCATTTGTTAGCTGATTTGTTTATATACATGACATTGCTTTATTATTTTAACCAGGTTTGGTTACAGGATTAAGATTTGCAAAAGATACGTTTTAAAAGGATATTAGTAAGGGGAAACCCATTCCGCTAGCCGATTTGGTCTCACTTAATATCAAGTAACCGAGATGTATAATATTATTCACTCTAGGCTTTATGACTGACTCGAAGTTTACGATTTTCTCTTTAAACTCTCAGATGCTCAAAATTGATTTAAGTTGACCGAGGGTTAAGGATTTACATGTTTTTTAAGCTTCCGAAGACGAGTAGGAGACTGAAACTAGTAATATTTAGGAGTTGTTCTGTTTTATTTCCGTTATGTTGTATTGAGTCAGTTATGACTATTTACTACTCTGGTCATCCAAGGGGGCATCCTCATATATCGCTCTCTGCGTGTTTTGTAATAATTATATATGTTTTGAACTTGGGAAATGTTTGGAATTATGTAACTTGGATTTGAAATGTAATCAAAAATGTGTTTTAATTTGTGATGATTTTATTTCATATTCAAGTGCTTCTGATATTGTGTATACCATTAACATTACCGTATTTGATCACTGGAAGCTATCACTATGGATGACTGTAGCATCTGTAGCACTTAACTTCAGGCTCCTAGATAGGAGATGTTACATTAACAAAACAATTAAAACATTTAAGCCCCTAACTTAACTAATTAATTCCTTTGTACATCTCTTAGGAAAAATCCTCCAAAAACACTAAAATTCACTTTTAATATGTTTTCAAACATATAAATTTCAGACCCGAAATCCTTTATATAATTGCCATAATAAATTTTTAAACCCAAAATTATCTTTTTCTTTCGTTCAAAATTCAAAATAAGTTATCCATAGTTTGGAATATTATGAAAATTTATAATCATCTCTAAAATAGTGTTTTACATAACTTATTCAACCCTCATGGCATTCGAAACCCATTTTACACGATTTTAACATTATCATCGATCTATACCTTTATACAAAAATACTTGTTTAAATCAAACATGGAACATAATCAAAACATATCATCATTCAATTCACCCAAACGATTTTAAAAGCTTAAATACAAAATTACAATGTTCAATAAAACATTTATGAGATGGTTTAGATTATTACTCATCTTGTTTGGATAAGGAACTTGAGATTTGCTCTTGCTTTAAGCTTCCTAGCTTGAATCTAAGCTTCTAATCGGTTTTAAGCTCTTCTTTCCCTCGGATAATGGTTGGCCTTGGTTCTCCTTCAATTTTGTTTTATGAAAGTATAAAATAAGAATGAGATATGGTTTTGGTGGTTATGAGGTTATAGTATATGGCCATTCCTATGTTACCCTTGCCTTACCTTCTTTGGTATTTAACTTATAAGACCCTTTTTTATAAACCCATTTAGTTAAGGCATGACCCTATTTAGTTCTTAAATCTTAATCTCTTTATCATTTTAGTCTCTACATTATTTTATTTAATTTGTCTAATTAAATCTCCAGAATAATGTTATTTAAAATTTGGGGTGTTATAGAAGAATAAGGCTAGGGATATACACTGGAAATTACAGTGCATATATTGATCTTGTTGCCCACTAAATTTGTGCCAAAACCACCATTTGAGATACGATGTAGCAAAAAACCCTAACTCAAATATTTAAAGGTCTAGGGTTCTCGAGCCTGCGTTATGAACGACAGTATGAATAAATTTGAGGCAAGATTGGTACTGTGTAAATTTGTAGGATATCCCAAAACCTCAATGGGATATATATTATACAGTACAGAGGACCAAAAGGTTATTGTTTCTCAGTACACTGTCTTTTTAGAGAAAATAATTTTGTTAAAGGAAATTAACAGTGATATTATAGAGTTAGATGAGATTTATGAATTTAACATTGAGGTTGAGCCAGTGGGAGAACCGAGTTCACTCATATACCAAACACGCAACCAATTAGAAGGTCTAGTAGGAATTTCGTGCACTAGAGAGATACTACGGTTTCCTCATGGATGGCGAGAAGGAGGACTGTGCTTAGATGACGACACCCCTTAATCTTTCCAACAAGACTACAGACTAAAGACTCTACACTCTGGCTTGGAGCAATGAAATTCCAAATGGATTCCATGTTCCAAACAAAGTATGAACTTTTCAGACGTACTCGAAAGGATAAAACGCATCAGCTATAAGAAAAAGTTAAATGCAGATTGGTAATAAGAGACTTATGATGTGCACGTAAATGTGCATATTTTTACATCCATATTTAATCTAATTTTATTAAATAAATGAGTATATAGGGTATTTTAATATGATTAAATCAATATTTCAATTATTTTCAATTCATCATTAATTCATCTTCATATAGGGGTAAAATTGTCATTTTGTGCATGTATTAATTTTGAGAATATTCATTTGCACATTTTATTTTTATTTGTTGGAATTTGGATGGAAATACGAAGAAACTTTCATGCAAATATACATGCACAAAAGAAGAAAACAAATGAAGAAAAAAATAAATCATTTCATGCAACATGGATGATCCCACCTACCCACTTAGCATGATCTATAATTAGGAGTTAATGCACATGTTAGTGCACAATAAAGTTACATGCACATGTAATGGTGGATTATGCTCTTGCTAATGAAAACTTGGAGGGCATACTTTCTCAAGGGTATTTTTGGGTAGTCTTCAAAGATATGGATTAGAATTTCAAAACAAGTATGATACACCTTATATTTCATACAGAAAGCTCTTAGCACCACCTTTTTGTTAGTTTACTGGTAACCACAAAAATAAAAATAAAATATTTTTCGATTTTTAATGGCTTTTTAGCCTTTCCTTATGTAATTTTCTTATGTAGTTGAATTTGATGCTCGTTTAGTTGTTGTTCTTACTTTATGTAATTAGTGTAGTTTTTATTTCATGCAAGTAGATTAGCTTTTATCTTATTTTAATTAGCTCTCTTCTTACTTTACTTGCATATTCTTCTTGTTTATGTTGCAATCTACATTTTTTGAAATGATAACAAATGTCAGAAGCCAAACCTCTTCAATTTAGGGGTAATGATGCTCTCTTAGTCATATAGATTCATCATATATGTTAATTTTTGATCTCTTTTTATGCTTAATGGAAATGTTTGATGTGGTTAAATTTTGTCGTTTAGCTTATAATTTAATAGCCTATGTTGTTAACAACAAATAGGCTATACTTAAACAAACATAAACACGAATTACCTCTTCATCTATATATAATTATGGTAATGAAGTGGATTTTAAAATCAAAATTTAATGGTCTATATTACTAATAAGTAGTAAATAGATCATGCTTAGAATAGATTTTATTTTTGACTTTGTTATCATTTTCATGAGAGTTAACAAGTGGTTTAGTGGGTGTGTTAAAGTTTGATGGTTTATGTTGGGAAAATTAATAGAACAAATATGTTATACTTATGATAAACATATCAACTAAATTAACCAATGAACAAAAAAGAGAGATCGTAATTTCTTTATGTTGATTTATGTGATCATGAGAAGGAAATTACCTCTAAATTGCCTTCTACTCTCATATTTATATTCACCTTTTTTATTAGTCTTTCACATTTTTTAGCTTAAACAACTTTAGATCTTGGTTTAATTTGATTGAGTAGATATTTAAATCAATTCAATTCTCTGTGGCTCGCCATATACAAAAATTATACGCTATGCGCTTGTAGTTATTTTAATTAATTTTTTTTTTGGCATTTTACTAATTCAATAAAAAATTAGTTTCAACAAGTTTTTCGTGACAACTGCGCCAAAAACTTTTTGATTCGACGGATTTTCTTTTGATTTATAAAACTTCAGAAAAAGTGTAATAAAATTACCGCAAGCGCATGGCGTATAGTTTTAGTACGTGACGAGTACGGTTCAATCTGCATGGAGCTGAATGATTTAAAATTCTATTCAATCATATTAACCCAGAGTTTAAAGTTGTTTAAGCTAAAAATATAAATAAACTAGCAAAAGAAAGTGGATAAAAAATGAGAGTAGAAGGCAATTTAGAGGCGAATCCCCTCTCATGGTCACTTAAATCAACATAATGAAATTATGATATCTCTTTTGGTCATTAATGAATTTAGTTGATGTGTTTATCATAAGTATAGCCTTTTTATTCTATTAATTAGCCCAACATAAACCATCAAACTTTAACACACCCACTAAACCACTTGTTAATTCTCATGAAAATTATAATGAAATCAAAACTTAAATCTATTCTAAGCATGATCTATTTACTATTGATAGTAATATAGACAATCATATTTTGATTTTAAAATCCACTTCATTGCCATAATCAAAAGTAAATGAAAATGTATTAGACGTTAGGGAGTGAAATGAAGATGTATTGCCTATTGTATATTTTTATATTTTAATAATGATTTATAAATGATATATATATTTTGTTGTAATGTATTGGACGTTAGGGAGTGAAATTTATAAATATTGGTTAAAAAATAAAATTTACAAATAAAATGAGAATAAATTGGAAATTTTAGAACGTAAGTTCGAGGGTTCTGAAAATTTCTTTCGAATGATCTTGGGATATAATAATATTATTAGAAGTATTTTCTGATATAAATATTTCAATGTGATTCGAAAGAATTGTTTTAAACAAATTTTGGAATGAAATATGTTCTGCTCCCCTCTTAGTCGCTGGAAAATAATTTCGGTGATGAGTGCATGCATCATCAACATTCATTTTCGAGTTTCAAAACGGAATGACTGTTATAGTAGTAACTACACAATTGTTTGATAAATAAATCTTGATTTTAATTTTTAAATTTGATTTGATACATACATACATACATACATACATACATACATACATACATACATACATACATATATATATATATATATAAAGATACGGATATATATATATATATATATTTCATTTTAAATGATTTGAAGTGGAATATGGCATTTAGTTCTTAAATTTCTATGAATTAGAGATTTTAATCAATGAAATGGAATTTAACTAATTAATAATTGGAACCTCTAAATGAAATAAGAGATTAAATGGTAAGTTACAAATGAAATTAAAAGAAAGTTGAAATTTGTAACCTATCAAATAAAAGGTACAATTATTGAACTTTAAGTTAACTAAAAAAAATTGAGATAAATGCGTGTAACTTTCAGTTACATTCTTGAAGCATATATATATATATATATATATATATATATATATATATATATATATATATAACTTACCCAATATTAAAAGTTGTAATGTTTAATAAGAAAATGTAATGGAAGTTTTACGAGTAAAACTTAAAGCAATGAGAGTGCTCAATGAATTTCTTTATAAATAAGAATTGATGTTATAATGTTATAAACTTAGGTTATAATTGAAATGTTACAATAACAAAATGTAATAGAAAGTAAGTATTGTAAGCAGATGGTTATAAATTTAAGTTGATGAATTGATATGATAAGAAATTGAATTGGACATGAATACTGTAAATAAATGAATGCAAATAAGTGAAAGTAAGTAATGAATAAATGAATGGAAACTAAATTTTGTAAATGTAAACTAAAGAAATGATCATTAAGAAATGGAATTAAAAAGAATGAACTTGATTTATTGCTTGAAAGCGTTGTTGTTTTGGTTTATGGGTTGTTTGTGATAGGATGCTTCTAATTGTTTAAGATGTATGAATAATCTATTGAGTTCATCTAAGATTGTTGAGTAATTGGTGCATTTAGTAGTTTATTTTTCATTCTAAGCGGTTAAGAGTTTCTGAACCCGAACAGACCATTTGCCTTGTTTGCTATGGATGGATGATTGATTATATTGATTTTTTATGATGATTGTATGCTGTGATTGCTAGTGATTGTTGTTTTATATTGATTTTTTTTTTAGTGTTTGAAACAACTTTAAATACTTCATTTTATATAGTTATTAACTCCTTTTGGATTATATAAGTGAAATACAGGTTTATGGAAGCAATTGCTATTGCTTTTGGTCTCATAATTAAGCGTTAATTGCCCGACAAATAGGTACGTTCTCGTATTATGGTTTTCTAGCGATATTATATTGTTCTTCCCGCTATTGGGATATATTATTTTTAAAATTTACAATATATATTATTTTATTTATATTATAATTTCTCTCAAGCCTCTCCATACAATGTAGACTTTGCCAAACTTTTTTCGTAAATTTTGGACATAGAAATTTTTTAAAAATGTTTTCCAAATTTTATTAGTTTGAGTACGAAAAGATTTAATGGTTATAAATTGGTATATTTCTGTAAAATTATTTAATTTTGTAAATTTATTTGTTTATAAATTTAATATTTTGAATAAGATATATTGATTTCTAAATTCCTTTCTTTTCCCTTCTTTTCCCTTTTCGAGGACGAAAAGTTTAGAGTAGGGGAGAGTGTAACGACCTGTAAATTTCCGATAACTAAATTTGTTAATTTAATGAGATTTTGTTAACTTAAGATTGAAGAAAAAAAAATTTGTAATTTAATAATGAAATGAATACTGAAATGAAACGTAACAAATGAAAATTTAAGCTAATTTTTAACAACCTGAATGAAATTCCAATAAATGGAATAATGTAAATGTTATAACTTGGTTAAAAATTAATATAAGGTAGTGAATGTAAATATGAATTAATTAATGAGATAATAGATAGTTAATGGTAATTGAATAAAATCAGTATTATATACGGATTGTAACATTTGTGTGTAATTAATGAATTCATAAATGTAATTTAAAGTTATGGTAAAGATTGCTCTAAGTTACCTGTTTATTTAGTCTACTAAATTTAAATAGGAAATCAATTAGAATTAAAAGAACTTCAATGTTATATTAATGAGAATTAATGCAATAACTGAAGGTGTGAATGTACTAAAATAAATAGAAACACAAATTTATTCATAAACCAATAATTAATGTGATAAAAGAATGGAACTAAGATAAAATAATTTATTAGATATAAAATCTTAGTTAATGTTTGTAATTGTCAAATTTACACATTTTGAAATATAGTCATTAATAAAGGAAAGATGGAAATTTGAATATATTAATGTAATTAAAGATAAACAAATATTAACTAGGTTTATAAAGTAATAACGGACTTACTAGAGAGATTAGAATTGAATCAAATCAATTTATTGGAACTAATTATTATTAATTGGAATCCAGTTTATAAAAAATGGATTTATTATAGGTAAATGAAATTAAATACTATGTTAATTGAAATTTGGATGAATTGGGAAATTATTAATGTATTAGGACATAAACCAATGTTAATATTACCTTTAAGATGATAAGTTGATAATTTATTTAATAACAAGAATAAGAAATCAAATAAATGGATTTATTGGAATTTCAATTGATAATTAATGAATTTACTGAAACTGAAATTAAATACTGTAATTGGTGAATTAATTAACTTTGAATTGATATAGAAATTGTTTTTAATGGATTTAAATTTCTATGTATCCTAAAGGGATAGAAATTGTAAATTATTAGTTTTGAATTGAAAATTTGATTTTATTAATTTAATATTAAATTATTTAATTACCTGAAATAAAGCCATTTTGGCCACTGGCTCAGATTTCAAAGAAACCAGTTTCATCGAATCCATAACGGTGAATTATTATAGGATTTAAGTTTCGTAGCGATCGGACTTGTCGTTTGATTGTACGGGCTCGAAACGCCTAGAAATCAATTTAATTGAAATCAATTGAAATCAATTTGAAATCAGCTGTTTTTTACATAACGTCATCACATGATGAAATTAGGACTTGAAACCTGTTCCATTAATATTTGGAAACATCTATTTTAATATATGGGTTTACCCATTTTTGTTCCGGAGTCAAAACGGGTTTTTTGGGTCGTTTATCGTTCAATCAATCTTGTCCATTCATCCTATTTTTGACCTACCTATTAATACCTCATTATAAACCTACCCACTCCTTATTCTCATTTGTCTGTACGTACATCTCCTTCTTAGCTCCTCATTCCAAAGGCAGACAAAACCTAATTCCCAAACCTCAAATTCAATTTCAAAACTAAATCAAAAATTCAAACTCCTCAAACTGTATCGAATTATATATCGATCTGAAGCTCTCGAGGAGCGCATCTAAAATCCATAATTCGTTTTCCAATTTGAACCCCTGTCTGTCCATAATTTGATGAACTACTCTCGGCCATTCGTTGATCATCAATGAACTTCAACGGATCGACGATTCATGGGTGCTGTATTGTGGAGAGGGCCAAGGGGATCGCATCCATGTGGGTTTCATGACAAGTTGATGGTCATATCGAGGAGAATAATTCAACCTAGGTATTATGTTCGGTGGTGGCTGCAGCATCTGGGCGTCACCATGGGGAGCCGCGACAGGGCCGTGACACGCAGGGTGAAGAGGCGCACTTCGGCGGTGACAGCTTGGGCGATGGGGCTCACAAACGTGTGTGGTGGCGGTCAAAGTGCGGTTCTTCGTGATCGAACTGGGGGTTTCCTGTGCGTTTAAAGGAGAGATATGGGTAGACTTTATACGTGTACGTTCCTTTTATTTATTTATTTATTCTGATATCAAACGCTCTTGTGCTAATAGCTTTTGCATACGAGGTCCGATTCGCGTGCGGTTTCTAAAGTTGGGATCATATCAAAACTACAGACATTTTGCCGCTGATTTGGAAAAATCTAAGACCATTTGAATTTTGGGTTTCAATTGGATTTTAAATTCAATTTAAATTCAAATATGAGTGTATTAACCCACTCACAACTTCTAAAATTTCTTATGTTTGTTAAATTAATTTATGATGTGATTAAGAAATTATTTATGACTGTTTAATATATTTAAATTGCCATCCTCGTTAATTTGTATCCTTTGGAATTAAATTATTATTTAATTTATTTTTGAAACTAAATTGCCACTTGAATACCTTTTATTGTAAATTAGTTAATTGCTGATATTTATTTGGTTGATTCTGATGATAAATATGATGGATGTTGACTGTTGATATTCGATGATTGGACGTTATGTTAATTATATATACTTATACTTTTATCACTCTGCAAGTTCCTTTAATTATTATTATTTGAAAATCGTTATGGGTTGAAATGATACATTCGAGCAATTTTATGAATTTTTATATTTATTCGGGATTACGGTTTGAAATGATGTATAACCGCCAAATTTTAAATTGTGGACTGAAATGATAAATATCCATATCACTTGACCCTATGGTAGAAAATTATATACGGACACTGGATTGGTTAAATTAGATGATTTTAAAATTCTTAATTTTTCAATGGAATTAAACGATATTTTGAAGTAAAAGTTTATTTATATAAATTGAAGTATTTTTGGAAAATCAAGTTTATGTCGAAAAAGGGAAAATCAAGTTCAAGTGGATTTTAAAGTTAACAAACCAAATCAACAAGATAGGTACCCAGTATGTTGTTTCCTATTGATAAGAAGAAATATGAAGTTGGATGCTTCTACAATCGTTACCTTACTTATTGTTGGATAAAACTCAACTCAGAATAAGAAAGACAAGCCACAGAGTTGGTCGAATGAATGACAAGATTTGTTAACCCAAGAAAGATATACTATGGCTATAATAAATAGAACTGAAAAATAAAATATTACTGAGAAATAGTGGAAATTTATTTATATGTATAGAGCTACATTAAGTAACGACATTGTGTAGGCATATGCATGTATAATATAAAAGAAACAACATCACATATAATCATATTATGTATGCGGGAAATGGTATATAGACTGATAAAGTAAAAGTGTAGAAATGTATACGTGACAAAGATTATATAGAAAAAACATTTTTATTTTAAATTCACCTTTTATACAAAGATAACAGGGGCCATTCTAGCACAATGCTAACCTATATACAGAAAGAAATGAAAATATGTCAAAAGCAAACATCTTCATAAGATCCAAGCCACGTATCTACCTTTTCTTCTCGTGCTTTCCGCTTTTAGTGCCAGATCTATCGCGAGGCTTCTTTGAACATGTTCTCTTCTTAGACTTTCTTTTCTCTAGATTGCTACCCTCGGAATGTGTTGTCTTTCCCTTAATGCTTACAATGATAAGATCCTTAGGCCGATCAACTGTGGGGTGGGACTGTAAAGGTCGTCGGACCTACAGTTGGATATTCTATGTAGAATATAGTATATGATGCACTAGACATTTTTTATCTAAATGATACACCACTAGTACCACCATGGAAAGACTTGAGATTTCTTTTGCCAAACTTTGTTGTTCTAGCTCCCTCTTCATTACAACACATAGGTTAAGAGAACGATACTGTTTAGAACATGAAGCCTGAGACGACGTCTTATGGTAATTTGTCTGTCTATTTTAATTTTTGATATACTTTGCTGTACCTAGTTTCAAACATGTTTTTTTTAGGATATTATATTTTGGATATTTGAGATGATATGTTGTATTTTTGAGATTTTAATTTTTATGAAATGGGCACTTGTTTCTAATGCTATATTTATCCTTTTCACCATGTGATTATGATAGGACAGGTAGATAGCTATGTATATTGTTCATTGTATCAATTTTACCAACCAATAACAAGCTTTAGAATGGACCTAAGATTCAATGGGCTCTAATTTATCAAAAATTAGACCCATTCGATATCGGTTATTACAGCCCCTAAGCAAACACGTCTTTTCGTTTCTTCAGGAAGCATATCAGCTCATCCTTATCCATGGATTTAATTCAATCCAATCTGGATGACCTTACTTGATCGTCATTGCCAAGCGTTACTGTTCGAAGAGTTTTCGGTATACCTAGAGTTTGAATCTCTCGCTGTAACAACCCGCGTATTTAACGATTTTATATTTAAATGTTTTATTTAAATATAGTGTCGTTAGTTGGATTTTTAGGTCCGAAGTGTTACTTTTTGCAAACGGCCAAATTGGGGCTCGATACCACTTCCATTGGTTCCAAAATGGCATTTGCGATCTTTTTGAGTATAAACTTTGATATGTTTGGAGTAAGTTGAATTTTGCTACTTTTTCTAGTTGGGTTTTGGGTTTGGGTTCAGCCCACTAGCTAACTAAATACCCTATCTCATCCCATCTCTTTCCATTCACTCATTTTCACCTCCAAACTTAAGCTAAAATTGAAAATGGGGGAAAGGAAGAGGAATTAGAAATTCCAAGCCCTAGATTCTTCTTGCAACTTGAATTCTTGCTCCAAAATCAAAGTGAAGATATTGGTAAGCCTCTTCTTCATCTTCTCCAACTCTTCTCCTCTTCAATTTTCAGAAGTTTCCTAAACCTAATTTGGGAAATATGTGTTTTATTCTTAGATTGAGGCTCGTAGAGTGAAGTGAAGAGTAATTAGTCTCCTTCTTGTGTTCGTCCTTCTCGTCTTTGTTTGTGTGTAAAAAGGTGAGTTTTGAACTCACATCTTTATCTCTTGATATCATGGGTGATGGGTATGAATTCCTATTACTTATTCATATGCATTTGATTTTTGATTGGATTTGTTTTATGAGCATTCCAATTCTTGAGTTTCAAAGTCAAATTTTTATGAACATTCTCTTGTGGATGTTTTGATCTTGTTTTGGTGATGAATCGAAGTGCTTATAGGGCCGGGTAGTCGCTAGGCGTGAACCCTTAGCGTTCGTGCTCGTCCGATTGAAAGTTTGGAAGTTTGCTCATCATTTGGATAGGCTGAAAACAGCCCAGGTTGTAGGGTCGGCCGACCGAAGACCCTATCCGGTCGACCGAACCTGTGTCCCGAAAGTTTCAGGATCAGGTCAGCCGACTGACTCAGGAGGTCCGGTCGACCGACCTGCTACTATTTTTCCTGTTTTGACTATTTTTTCTCATTTTGATTGGTTTTCCAAATTTTATCGACTCAAGTTGGTTCTTAGTGGTTGTTATTGCATCTTTGGCTTTGATACCTTATTTTTGACTTCATACACGGATTTTCATAAATAATCCCTCTAAATCGTATTAAAAGCTCCCT
This sequence comes from Allium cepa, assembly GCA_030765085.1. Taxonomy (NCBI): domain Eukaryota; kingdom Viridiplantae; phylum Streptophyta; class Magnoliopsida; order Asparagales; family Amaryllidaceae; genus Allium; species Allium cepa. The sequence goes on from CM060934.1 coordinate 826,783,080, forward strand.
TCTCCAATTCATAAATTCAATTTAAAACACACATAATTTCGCACTCCGAGCGAAGTGGGAGGAGAATTAAATGATTAGATAAAACGCATGCAATGAACACATGCGTTCATCTTTTCAATTAATTCCCAATCTATTCGTTTGAACGTTTTGACCTTTGGGTCTGGTTTATCGATGAAACGAGGTAAACTTTGTACTGCTTTGAGTGTGAAATTGACTAACGGATAGTAAACCGTTTAGTGCGAACGAGTGGTTATGGGACTCATGTTACCACTTTTCGAATTCCTTTTTGAGAGTTATGACACATTCTGCCGGTTAGTGGTGTCCAGTACCGGGCCTCTGGACCTTCACCACTACGGTTTGTTGCCTTTGGGATAGTGTCTTCGGACTGTCTCCTTCAGGTTTGTTGCCTTCTGGTATGTTGCCTTCGGGTATGTTGCCTTCGGGTATGTTGCCTTCGGGTTTGTAACTTCGGGTTTGTGCCTTCAGGTTTATTGCCTTATTGTATCACTTTCGGAGTTGGTCTTTATGAGTCGCTCGAGTGATATTTGGGTTTGGAGCCTTCGGGCTTATGGATCCTTGTTTATACAGTACTGAGCACGTGCAAAATTTTTATGATGTTTCATTGATATGTATATTCATTCCTTAGGTATCGCCCTTCGGTGTTGGTCTTTTTGAGCTGCACGACATGTAGCGATTACCTTGTGGAACTTGTGTTACCTTCATTGGTATTTGTTATTGCCTTTTTGGTTTGTTTTGGGATATTCACATCCTTTGTTTGTTGTGTTGCCGATGATATGAGGCTTGTTATGATATGATTCATCTTTTGTTAGATGATTGTGTTATCTCTTTTAGAGATATTTGTTATACATTGTGACCTTGCAGGTTATTGTTGTTCAGTTTATCTAATTGGTTTGTTTAGCTAGACTGACCCGTGTATTTTATACTCGAGATGTTTCAGGTTAGGTGCTTTTGGACTTAGCCTATTTTGCTTCCGCATGGACTATCCAGCTTGTTCCTTTTTGTTAAAGCTTTTTGTGTAGTCCTTTTTATTGTAACTCCGATATATGTATTATTCTGAATTCGTCTGTATATTGTGATTTGCTATACCACTTGACGTGTATCAGTTTGTAAACTCTGTTATGTATCAATATATGTGTATATGGTGATCTACTGTTCTGTGATGTATATTACATTTGAGTTGTTATATTCTGTTCTGATAGATCCTCCAACCACCTATGGTTTTGTTTTAAGTATTCATTGGGTATGTCTACCTGCTTGGTATGTCTATTGTCGATGTGTTCAATAGATAGTTAGAGCAAGGCTATAGATAGTCGCTCCTAACCAGCCTTATTCTCCGTGTTAGTTGACGGCATTACCCTGTAGTTTCCTTGGCTAGCGTGGGTATAGAGGTAGGGCGTCACACCCGTACTGGGTCAAGCATGTCATTGTTGTTTTCTTCCATGCTCGCTTCCAAGTTACACTGGTCTAGCATGTATATTATGTGCTCTATGACATCCAAGGCTGAGACAAAAATTCATGCTTGAACCTTAGGGATTCAGTCACCTAGATTCTCACAGATGAGTTTGCCAGCATAGAGAATGATGGAGTAGTGGTATCTGTAGGAAATGATGTAGTACTAATGTGAATGGATCTTAAGGATACTTTAACACTAGTGGGGGTAAATAATGTTTTATGACTTTATCAAACATTATAACTTATTTTAATATTTGAATCAAAATACAAATAATCAATAATAAATATATATACTAGCAAACACTCATAGAAAATATATAGAATTAGTAAATTAAAGTAATGGGTTTGAGAGATGATAACATAAATTTTATACTGGTTTGGATTTTTCTTAGATCTAGTCCCATACAATTTCTTGTATACATTTCTTTTCAATCATCTACTTTGAATAGATGGCAAGCAAACCAAAATATAGTCTCGATTTCAAGGCAACAAGATTTACCCTCCTGACTTTTGAGTTCAGGGTAGACTCTCTTGATTTAATTGGGCAACAAGATCGCATATATGATTTAAATGGGACACAAGCACACCCACTTGATTTGGATAGGGTACAAGCACACCCACTTGATCTGAATGGTAACAAGCCCACCCAAACAAATAGTAGTAAAGAGTTACTAATTTACAAGTACAAACAGTTATACTTCGATACAAGATATCATGTGGCCCTTTTAATAGCGCTCTGATTCTTGAATTGATGAGAGAATACGTACAAATGAGTTTGTAGTTTGTAGAGAGTAAAGTAGAGTTTGAAATTGAGTGAATATGCAATAAGAGTTAAAAGTAAGAAGAAGATAGATATGTTAACAAGAAATTCATTTTCTAGCCCTTTATGTAGTATATGAAATGATGTGTCTATTCATGAAAAGATGTAATAAGCAACTACAACTTTCTAAAATTATGAAGGCTTCTTTTTACCAGTTTAAGTGGTATTTAAAAGGATGTGTCTATTTGTAATGAGACATGATCAAAAATCATAACATTCTAAATTTAAAAACCATCACTCCAACTGTCCATATGTTGACATATTTATGTAACATATGTCGATATACATATATATGTTTTGAAAAATAAAAACTCTTTTAAGACGTTGCACAATTCTTGAACTCTTGTAAAATTATTTAGGCATATTTTCTAAAATATTTAATATCAAACCTTTATAAAATTTTTGTACAAATATATATTTTGAATATAAAATATTTTGATAATAAAATAATAATAAATATTTAATAAGAAAGTATTTAAAGAATGAAATGGTTGCTCTCCAGGACTTTGATGAATTATTCTAATATTTATTTACTATAAACTATGGTCTTGAACTCTTTTTGTCTTCATCTCTAAACTCATAAGCCTTCGACTATCTTAATCATTTCTCAATCTTGATCTCTAATATACTGATTAGTCTTCAAACTCGATTAGCATATACTTGTATACACATGTATAATATCCTACAAAATATCTTATATAACTTGGGAAAACATTAGTACTTATATTTATATGGTTGTTTTCATCAAACTCAATATCTATGTAATTAACAATCTCCCTATTTTTGATTATGACAACCACGTAAATATACTAGTTATAAAATATAATGTAACCCTCCATAAATTGGTTAACTCCCCTTATTATATATAACTCCCCCTCAGTATGTGCGTATATTAAATTTAATATTTTTCTCCCCTTTATCATTAATAAAAAGGGTAAACAAAAATAAATTTTCCCTAAATATGATATAGTTGTATAATGATGTTTGTAAATGGAATCAATATTGACAATAAATGTACAACATTTCTAAGAAAAAACTATATATATTCAAAATCGATTGTCCATACTAAGAATTTTATTTAGAAACAAACAAAACTATTATATATATTTTTATACATATCATCCAAACCAAGCAATCCACATACAAATCATACAAAATTAGTAAACTAAACTTATAATAAAATAAAAAATAAACTAACAAACTTATATTTTCCTGGGAACTTTGGCCCATCCTTCTAATCCAAAGATAGGATTGGTGCCGATAACTTCCCAACCTCTATTTTCCACTTTCGCTTTAGAATTCAAGCATTTAGGAGAGATGCATTGTATTTTTTTTGACAAAACTGAAAAAACAAAGAGAGTTGAATTGTTTTTCCTATTTTTTGATCATTTTCATTTGACTCAACTCCAAATGTCATTCATTGTGTATAATGAAGCAATAAGCATTCTAAAAGACTGGCAAGTTTCGTCTAGATTTTCACAAAGTTTTTGAGTTGAAAATTTTGTGTTTTAACCCATTTTTATCAAAGGAGATGAGGTGAAAGGAATTGAATAAGATGATGAATAAACTTCTGATTTTTTCTGAAAGAAATGGGATTTTTGAAAGTGAAAGGTCGGATTAGTAACTAATCCTTAAAAAATTAACTAACTTTCGAATTTAAAAAATAAAATAAAACTATCAAGCATTTGTCGACATACTTATTTCCTATATATTGACATATATACAGAAGTTTGCAAAATTCTTGTTTGTAATTTCATTTTAGTTAAAATTTTATACTATCTCAAATTTTGAATTGCAAAGAATATAAGTACATTATTGAACAACAAAATTAAATTTCAAAGTAATTTTCACTAATATAAAAGAGAAGTACATGAACGTGATAAAAAAATACATGAAAATAACATGAGATAAAACTAGAAAAACATACAACTAAGACAAACGAAGATGGATAAAAGATCTAAAATGATGTTGGCGATGTGGACAAGTTTCCGTCAAATTTTCTAATGATCTTCCTGATGTATTTGTCCACTTTGTTTGAGAGAGAGGTGAACTTTTTACTGAAGTAACGTTTAATCATCTTTTGGTTGTGAAGAAGCTTTTCGTGGTCTTCAAAATTTATTTGTTGGAACAGTGAGAAGGTTTATCAAAGCTTTCTAGGGAAGTGTATGTCTCCTCCTCCTCTACTTCTCTTCCTCCTTTTCAATTTTCATTCCATCACATTCTTCTTCTTCGTTTAGGATATCTTGCACTTCTAGCCTTGCCAACCATCCTTCCTTTTTGGGAAGATATGCATAGGGCTCAAATTCAAGAAAATGTAAATAGAGAGAGGTTGGTTTGGTAGAAAACATTGTGAAGCAAAATAGTTTCACTTCTTATATCGATACCAAAAAAATTGAAAATTTTAGTTAGATACACAACATAGTAAAGTGTATTCTCATGAATAGAGATTTTCTTTTGGACAAAGTCATCCAAAATTATTTGAGCCCAATTTATATCGTATTTTCCAAAAATAGATAAAAGAGTTTTGAAATTTTTTCAAGTCGGGTTATTGTTATTCTCCGCCCTTACTGTAATACTTTATTGTAAAATAAAACTCATTAGTCTTACTTTAGGATAAGATTTTTTGCCTTTAAAACCTTACTCTTCATCATTAGAAAACAAATCGTGCAAAATTTCTCAATTACCATAATCAATTTCAAAAGTGGAGAGGTCATTTTCACTACCTCCCCAACTAAATATTTGACCAAGTATTTTACAATCTAAATAATAGTATTGTCTTTTACACTACTCTAAATTTTACCTTCTTCTCCTTGAGAAAACTTTCCATTCCAATTAGCATAAAACATTTTAACCAAATTGGGATAGCATCTAAATCTTTTAACATAAATCGATTATATCAAAAATACCATTTTCAAGAGCAAGATCTTATAAACTGCAAGAAGAAAATTCATTAAAATTTGCAAACCTTCCCAAAAATACTGTACTATAAGTAGCATACAAAGCATAAGTTTCAATAAACTTCCAATCATTATGAAGTTGACTTTTGAAACTTCTTGTTAAGCCTAATGGCTTTGGATGATGATGGTTGGTATAAGGAAGACATTTTTGATTTGTTTTGGAGGAATGAGAGTGAAAGTTCGAATTTCAAATTATTTGTATGTAGAACATGAAATAAGACAGAGTGAATAAATAAAGATTGAATAGCCATATGACAGCTGAAAAGGTGTAAAATCAAATTTGGAAATTAATGTAAGAGAGGGAATATCAAAGTTTGATGTTCGAAAAGATTCTTGAATTCTGCCAGGTCTGTCAACATATCCATGTGACATATTTTGACATATGGGCCAAAATTTCAACGTTTAAAATAGGATATATATATATATATATTCATATTTACTTATGTGTATATATAAGTATATGTATTTATATTTTAGATTTTAGATTTTTTATTATTATTATTATTATTATTATTATTATTATTATTATTATTCTATATAATTTTCAAAAATAATCAAAACAATGAAATGTGGAATGTATCAATTTTATTATTTCCTTTATCTCTTCTGATTAATCTACCATCATCGTGAACCATATATTGATATTTTCTATATCTGATCTGTTATCACTTGATGCAGTATCGGAACCATCCAAAGTTGCGTTGTAGGCTCTTTTTCTCTTTTCGGATGAATCGATATTTGTTGTGTTCTTTTTCTATGGGCAGTCTCTTCTTAGATGATCAGATTCACCACAGTCGTAACACTTTAAAAAAAATTCATTTTTGGAACTTTTTTTTTCAATTTTACGAAAGTTGTTCATCTTTCTCTACTTTAGGAAATTTTTAAAATTTAGAGTCATGAGAGCAATCTCCTCAGCATATTGTCATCTTCTGAATCTTGATCGCCAATTGTAGCATTGAATGTAGTTGATTTCTTTTCGGTTGACTTACTTTCCTTTCTACCATACAGTTGTGCTTCATAGGACATTGACTTACTAATTAACTATTCAATTTTAATATATAATATCATTGGCTTTGAAAGGTGATTTTTTCTCTTGATTCTTGATGATATATATAGTTGTAGAGAGGTTTCTTGAGTAGTTGCATCCATTAACGAGTGCTCTACAGTTGCTTCTATCGATGATGAAGAATTGCAACAAAGAAAAGCAGAGATGTCTATTCCAATATGGCAGTTGAAGTTCATATTTGAAATCCGAGTTTGAAATTTGACGTCTAAAATATGTTTCAGACGTTTGATTCTATATTTTTTTGAATATAGTAGTAGTTCAGATGTCTGAGTGCAACCTCCGGACGTCTGGTTCAGCCTCTCAATTGTTCCAAAGAACTATTTCAGACGTCTAGCTTGTGCACCTAGACGTCTGATATTGTGCGTATCAGTTTTTGTGCTCTTTTTCTTGTGCTTCTTTGTTCCTATCGACTTGTAGTCTCTTATAGTGTACTTTGAGCCTTGTTCTTGTCTTTCTACTGATGTTGTTCTAGCAAGTACCTATATATACAAATATATATATATATATATATATGCATTTTTGATTTCCATTGTATAGTTGTTGCCATTGAAACCGTAGATTTGATTTCCTAACAATCTCCGCCTTTTTGATGACGACGACTATACAATGTACTTATATGCAATTTTATAAATCTCCCCCTGAATATGTGCTTTCCATTATTTATTGTTCTTTTTATTATTTCTCCTCCTTTGGCATTATCAAAAAGCAGTAATAACTTTTAATTGTAGATATCATGTCCATACAATTTAGTATTTATCAATCGTTGTAAGATTACATGAATATACACAGAAATAACACACCAAAAAAGCAATTTTCATTAATCATCCTAATTGATTTAGATTCATAGATTTTTTTTTTTATCATTTTTATACAAAATATGGAATCCTAAAAATCTATAGATCTTTTGGGGAAGCTTTATCTTGATTATCTCCTACATCTTCATTTTTGGAAGACTAGCTTGTTTTTAAGAGATGTCGGAGTGTGTTCGAGAGGTTCTTTCTCCTCTTCAAAAAGTTTGGAGTGTTTTGAAGAAGTAGGATAAGGCACTGGAGTTGGCCAATCTTGTGAAGGTGGTGTAGGACCACGAACCCATTGAAGAACCTCCTTTAGAATGTATAATGTAGTTGAAAGTGATGTTTCAACTGTGGCTAGACGAAAAGCAAAGGATGTTTCAAAACTATCAATGCGCTTAGCAAATAGTTTTGATTTTGAGATAAAATAAGCTGATTTTGAGCAATTAATTCGCGAATACTCTCATTTTGATTCGTCTTAATGTGAGTCTCCAAAATATCATCTTGGCATGTATAATCAAATGGTGCAGGAGGAGGAAGAGTATTCTCGTGATGTTGCTCCACCTCTTGTAATAGTTCAGGTTGTGTTTAAGGTGGAGGCCTAGGTTGTTCGGCTTGACCACGTTGCATCCACTCTTCAAATGATATAAAATCTGATGGATTTTCCGGTAAGTGCATTAGAGGGAAAACTTTTGTGGATGCATATTTCGAAGAAATCTCTTCAAAAGTGAATAAATATGAGGGGATGTTGTGAGCTCTTAGAAGTCTCATAATGTATGTAGGATAGATGATGGATGGGCGTGGTCGAGTCCAAAAATATTTGAGCTCTTTAAATATGAATTTTTCCCAATTAACCATTATGCCACTGAATATAGCATATAGGGCCTTGTGCTCTAACTCCAGGACTACAAATACGAGGAATGATAGTGTCAATAACCATTCCAGTGAGTAGTCTCACCATAGTCTTAGGTACTTAGAAGCAAATCTAGGCATTTCATCTTTCCATATTTGATGTGTGATATTATCTCTCATTTTGAGATGCATATTTAGAATACTATATAAATCTTCTCCCATGTCGGTTCAAGAGTTCGGCCTATGATCCCAGGAGTAAGTCTAATTGTGTTGCCATAAACACTTGACCATTGCCAATTATCATCGTTGTTGGAGTTCCAAACTGCCGTGCATCTAAATTAGCATAGAAAACAAATATGTCTAGTGGATCTAGTTGGATGTTACTGAGATTAAAGGATACCAATGTTTGTAATCCAGCACTTTCACACATTTCATCTAAATCATACATTGGGAACTTTAGAAAATTATAAAATGGACCTGTATGGAGTTTCTTCTTTTGAATATCCTCATATCTCTTGATTGAATGTGGTACACGATTCATCTATCGCTCAGTTTGATCATCGGAGCAAACTTGCGGGTTGGATGAAGTTGCTTGATCTTGCTTTCGTTTAGAGATCTTAGGGTTTTTTGTTTTAGGAGCCATGGAATTCGAGCAAGTTTGGAAAGAGAAAGTAACTTTGGGAAATAGGGAATCAAGTTTGCAGTTGAAATTTAATGAAAGGTAAGTGAGAAAAGAAAAAATAGACGTTATCAGGGTACTTAAGAGTGCCGATTGAATTTCAGACGCCTAGAAGGTGAATCGGACGTCTGATTTAACCTAGTTTGAAGACAGTAAATATAACCAGACATCTGGTTGTTGGTGGCAGACGTTTGGAATTGATTGATTTGTAAATTTTGTTAGGCGGAGAGAATTATCAGACGTCTAGATGTATAATCAAACGTCTGGAATAGTCCGAAGTATAATTGTTATAGGTCAGATAATTTTCTTAGACGTTTGGATATAATATCAGACGTCTGAAAATGGCCTGATTTTGTATCATATTAGACAGAGACTTCGTTCAGACGCTTGGTCAATAGTTCATACATCTGAAATAGACTGGTTTGTATTTGTTATGAAGTAGAGATAATTTTAGATGTCTGGAAGGTTATATCAGACGTCTGATAATTCAAAAACGTCTGATGGAAATGCTTAGACGTCTAAAATTGCCAGTTTGTCTTAAAATAGCCTAATTTTGAAGGGTGTTGCTTATTTTTCGAGAGATTGATTTTAATAAAACATAGCATATTTATTTTTGAAACAGAATACAAATATATGTAGACAAAAATACAATGAGAATAAGTAAAATTTATTTAGATGACGATGGATCATTGCGATCTTCAGACTTGTCATCCCTCCATGGCTTGGGTGGAGACTATATATTTCCACGTTTGTTGGTTCTTTGGGAACTAGAGAATTGCCTAGGTGAAGGATCCAAAGGTGTACAATAAGAAGCAGAGGGATCCAAAGGATTGTAAGGAATCAGAAGTGGTTCAGGTACATCCTTCTTTCGTGAATTACAAAATTTTATCGCTACTTGCTCGAGAAAACTTAGTCGTCGCGTAGTGACCTTTTGTTCAAAGTATAATTCTCGTTGCAAATCTATTTGTTGCTTTTGGTAGTGATGTGTCTCATCGATTTTGTGACGACCCGTCTTTCATTCCGCAGAAAGACGTATCATCGATAAGAAAAGAAAGAGATATAAATAGTAAGATAGAAAGAAAGAAACAACAATCATCAGAATCTCACAGCGGAAACGAACAAAATATAATATTACATATATCCCTTACATAGTTTTACATATCAAAGTACACAAAATAATACCACTTCCTTACATCTGACATTCATAAGAGTTTTCCCAACCTATACAACTCAAAACATAACACCAAAATGCCACTACAGCGAATATAGATAGATAGTACGTCTGGACTCCAGCTCCAGCTTCCAAAACATATGCTAATCCAAACCTAATCACTTGGCTACTCATAAAAATTTGAGTACCCAAGAGTTTATGAAAAACAAAATAAACTCCGGGTCAGACATGGGTCTGGTGTGAGTAAATCAGTTAAAATTGTTTAACTTTAAAAATCATTTTGAAACAAAAGGTATCACGTAAGACTTCCCACAAATAAACACGGGTAAGTTTTTACCTTACACTAACCAAAACATTTGATAGGAAATTCGGTGATATTATAATAGGGTCTAGGGTTTTCAAGTAAATAGAAAATAGCCGAAATTGTTACATGATTAAATTCCAGCTACTAGCCACGAAAGTGGGTAATTCAATCAAAACCGTAGGGTCTCGTAGGGAAAATGGGTTTCTATCAATGGCAGGGCTACTGGGGTACAGCCCATCCCAGTACGGGGACTAGATCACCGTACAGAGGATCACTCCCGATCCCCTGCAACACAAGGCCGGACCCATCCCTTACTGGATAGTTCCTAACAAGACAACCCCGCTGTTGTGGCCAATAACTGCCCACGCAGTGGAATATATATAAGGGACTTCTAGACAGGGGTAAATCTCACTCTTAAGTGGGGGCTACCTACGAAACCTTGCTGCACCTCCCCCTGTTTTAGCCATTCCCGGTTGATGAGGCTTGAGGCTACGATTACCTTTATAAAGAACTCATCTCTTAGAATGCTCATCGTCCACCTGATGATGTTCTGAAAGCATTCAATCTATACAAGTTCGTCTCGGGTTGGAACGAAACCGAAGGCATTATCTCGTTACACTCATTTTGGAATCACCCTCAGAGTTAACGACAATAACCCTTGCACTCTAATTCTCCATCTCGAATCTATAAGTACTATTCCGTCAAACTCATTACGGAATCACCCACAGAGTTATACTAATGTATGCCCTTACACCTCGAGTCTTCACTCTTCACATAAGATTCACGACCTAACGTTATTTGGAATCGATGTGGTTTTCGGGTATCCAAATATGGAAACCTGATCCCGGTCTCATCGAAATCCAAACGTGTCTTAAAGGCCAAGTTGTTTAAAGATTTAAACAGTTCAATTCAGATTTTAAACATAGCATCACACAACATTATCCACAGATAATAACCAATATCTATCATAGATATACAATGTCTCATCACAGAATATAACTCAACTATCATTCAACAGATATCAACCATATTCAGATATCAATTCAAACTATTATCCACAAGCAAGCACTACTTAATTCATATTATAATTAATTTAATTACTTTAAATTAAATTAATTACCTAAGAATTTATCACTTAATCTTGCTTAACCAAATATTAATTAATTAATCACAATCATTTAATTAATTAATCACTTCTCAATTATCTCATTATTAATTAATTACTACTTAATTAATTAATAATCTTTATTTAATTATCAATTAATTACTATAATTATTTATTAATTAAACTTTGATTAAAAATTAATCATTCCTAAATTGGTTATTAATTAACCCTTAATTTATAATTAATTAACCTTAATTAATTCTTAATTACCTTAATTAATTCTTATTTAATCACAAATTTATTTATCTTAATTACTTAATTAATTATAATTAATTAACCTTAATTATTTAATTAATTAAATCTTAACCCTTAATTAATTTACTATTAATTAAAAATTAATTAATGTTTAATTACTTAATTAATTAACTCCTAATCAATTAATTAATTAACTTCTTAATCACTAATTTATTAATCATTAATAAAATTATTAATCAATTATTAATTACTCAAAAATTAATCTTAAATTAATTAATAACCTATTAATTGTTATTTAATTTAATCCTTAATTACCCATTAAATAATTCATAAGTAATTAATTAAATCTTAATAATTTAATTAACCAAAAATAATTAATTAATTCCAACTCTAATTCTTAATTAATTAAAATAAACTTTAATTTCAAATCTAATTAACTTTCAAACAAAACAATTTCCATTCATCTTTAAAACTCTTACATATTTAAATATTTCAATTTATTAAAACTAATTACTTTTTCTTTTTTTTCTTTTTTTTTCTTTTTTTTAGAAGAAATTAGATTTAAAAATGTAAAATTACTTCAAAACTTCAACAAATAAATGTAATTTATTTTTGAAATAAAATATTGACATTTTATATGTGGTGAAATATAAAGTGTTAAATTTCAAACTTAAATCAAATTTGAAAATTTAAAGAAAATTTAAAACTTGACTTCTCTGAATTGCTTAAACTCGACAAAACCCAAACTAACACAAAACTAGAACTCCATTTCTTCCCTACCTTCCATCAACCTGAACCCAACCAAACACACACAAGCAACAGCACACAACCACACGTTCCTACCCTTTCTAGCCACGAACAACGACAATGACCCTGTCCCCAACTCGAGCAAAACCCCACACTGCACGGTTCCAGCTTCGAGTCACCAAAATTTCCAACCTCACTGACACGTAATAGCCTCGTGCGCGTGCACGCCTTGCCGACGACGTCGCCTCCATCCCCGACACCCTGCGCAGACCACACTTCGACCACCCACACAACTTCGGCCCTCAAATCACACTTACTCAAACTCGAATGCAAAATGGGTTGTTCGAACCCAATTTCAATACCGCAGACGCCAAGGAAGAACCCATCATCCACGACCATCCTACCACCTTTCGACGCCAAACTCCGGCCACGCGTGCGCAACACCCAAACATAACTCCACCCCAAACCAACCCCAACTCGATCACCCCTATGCTTCACGCGATCAAATAACACAAACTCAAAAAAAACAGTACCCCAAAACCCTACAAATCCAAATTCCCAATTCTATGTTGCATGATAAATTCAAACAGTATTTTTCTAGTTTTATGCAACATTAAACAAAGCTTCAATTCAAATTTCAAAACCTAAAATCAATCCAGTCACGAGAATTTGAAGAAAGCCCCAAATTCAGTAAATTTCAAAATTCAATTTCAATTGTAAGTTAAAAATTCTGAATTAAATTTTTAAAATTCATGACATGCATTTTAGATTCAGCATATATATTTGATTCATCAAAATTCAACAAAATTTACAAGCTATAATTTTTTGTTTTACCGCATTTCTTGCTTTCTGCAGTCATCTGCATATATATTTTAACACTTAAATCATATTTAAATTTAAACTCCACACTTGAAATACCAACTCAGTATTAACTTGCTGTATTTAGATTTGAGGTTTTGTTCAAAATTTTTGCCTTGAACTTCAAATGACAGAGGAATTATAGACTTTCCTTTAACATGCATAGTCAAAATTTAAATCAGTAACAATTACTTCACAAAACAATTAACATGCGAGCATTTCAGAGTTAACATTCAACATGCAACAATATTATACTTAAAGATTTGATTTAAAAATTTACTCACCGTTTTGTTGTTTAGATTCAAACCGCTGGAAAAAAAATATGAATGAACTGCAGATTTCCTTCCCACCTCTTGAAATTGCTTGCTTATCTTGATATGCTTCAGATCTTGAATTAATAGGTGATAAAACTGAGTTTTGTATTATAATTTGGTTGAAGAAGTAGAGATTTGTGAAGTTCAGATTTTTTTTTTTTTTAAAATGAAGAATGTAAAATTTCCTGTTTAATAAAAAAGAGAAAGTCTTTTAAAAAAAAAATTTATAAAGTTTAAAGAAAATAAAACCTAAATTATGACACTTGTCACAATAATTTTTATTTTTCTAACACATGTTTAATAATATGGTTTAAATGTTAACATGTGTTATCTCATGCAAAAAGAAACTAAAATGTTTTCTTAATTGGTTTTTCTTATATAAGTTTATATTTTAAATTCCTATAAAAATTCAATTTACTTAAAAAAATGAATATAAAACAAATGTTAGAACTTAAATAAAAATCATGAGCATATTACTTAATATTCAAAGTAAAATTTAGAATAAAAAATGACATATTTTAAATCTTTTAATTTATCAATTCAAACACAAATTAAATTTTAAAATCCAATTCAAAAATCAAATTTGATATGAATACAATTTCGAACACATTCATTTCCTTATATATGTATTGGTTTTTAATTAGAATAAATTTATACTTACAATTTATTTATTTGTTGTTGAATAATTAACAAATTTATCAATATAAATTAGTTTATTATATAGATTATCATATTTAAATTGGGTGTGAAATTCCGGGATATCACAATCCTCCCCCCTTAAAAGAATTTCGTCCCCGAAATTTAAACAAAAGATAATCCAAATTTTCATTTTATTCAACACTTCAAACATACATAACATACATACATAAGCAACCATCAAACAAAACATCCAAACAACCATACATCCAAACCACTAGCTATCCGGACACATATCCGGATAAGCCTTCCTAAAGCTATCCAGAGTCTCCCAGGTACAATCTCTGGGATCCTCACTCCACTGGACTTTAACGAGCTTCGCTATCCTGTTTCTGAGTTGCCTCTCATCTTGATCAACAATCTGAACAGGACGTCGGACAACTGATAAGTCTGGCTCAACCTCCAATTCTTCCTGCACAGCTGGCTCCACAATAAGAGATGGATCGTGCACATATTTCCGTAGATGAGAAATGTGGAAAACATTGTGAATTCCAGCCATCCGGACTGGCAATTCAATCCTATATGCAACAACACCAATCCTCTCGAGAACTCTGAACAGACCAATGAATCTCGGAGTGAGTTTCCCTATCTTCCCGAATCTTACGGCTCCTTTAAAGGGGAAACTTTGACAAAGACTAAATCACCAATCTCGAACTCCAATTGTCTTCGTCTTTTATCAGCATATTTCTTTTGTCGATCCTGAGCAGCTCTCATCCTTTTCTTGATAAGTTCGACTTTAGCAGATGCTTCACGGATCAGATCTGGTCCAAGCACAATACGGTCCTTCGCCTCTATCCAACAAGCTGGAGATCTACACGGTCTTCCATACAATGCTTCATAAGGAGCCATCTTGATACTTGCTTGGTAACTGTTATTATAAGAGAACTCCACTAGATGTAGATGATCCTCCCACGATCCTCCAAAATCTAGTACATAGGCTCTCAGCATATCTTCTAAAATTCGGTTTAGCCTTTCTGTTTGTCCATCTGTTTGTGGATGATATGCTGTACTCAATCTCAAATTAGTTCCCAAAGCTGATTGCAATGCCTCCCAGAATTTGCTGGTGAAGATCGGATCTCGATCACTTACAATACTGACAGGAACGCCATGCAATCTCACAATCTCCTTTAAGAAAATTTCTGCCAAAGAAACTGCAGTATGGTTTGCCTTAACTGGTATAAAATGGGCGCTTTTGGTAAGACGATTCACAATTACCCATATTCCTTCATTACCCTTCTTTGTTCTAGGCAATCCGTCGATGAAGTCCATCGAAATCATTTCCCATTTCCATGTCGGGACCCCCAAAGGTTGTAACAAACCGGCTTGCTTCTGCTGATCTCCTTTCACTTGCTGGCAGATTACACAACTATTAACGAATTAGATTACATCCTTCTTCATCTTCGGCCACCAGAAAACTCTCTTCATATCCTTGTACATCTTCGAGATTCCTGTATGGATATTTAATCTAGAGCGATGACTTTCAGATAAGACCTCCTGCTTCAATTCCTTGAAATTTGGAACACAGATCCTTCTGTTAATCCTTAGCGTTCCTTGCTCATCAATCTCAAAACTAGGACACTGCCCTTTCCTAACTCTTCTGATAATTCCTCTTAACCTACTATCAAATTCCTGCTTGTATGAAAACCTTTCCAGAAGAGATGGAACCACTTCCAAAAGAGAAAGAACCGCATTTCTGCTAAGAGCGTCTGCCACACCGTTCGCCTTCCCCGGAGTATACAGAATATCCAAATCGTACGATGCCAAGAACTCAACCCAACGCTCCTGTTTTAGATTAAGATCTTTCTGAGAGAAAAGATATTTCAACGGTTTTTGATCTGTGAATAACTCAAACTTTTCTCCTAAAAGATAATGTCTCCATATCTTTAAAGCAAAAACAATAGCCAATAGCTCAAGATCATGCATAGCGTAGTTCCTCTCATGTGGCTTCAATTGTCGACTCGCATACGCAATTACCCTACCATTCTGCATAAGCACAGCTCCCAATCCAACAATACATGCATTAATATACACTTCAAACTTGCTCTTACCATCTGGAATAGCCAATACAGGAGCGCTTGTCAACTTTGCCTTCAGTTTTTGGAAAGCTTCCTCACACTCCGGTGTCCACTTGAATTTAGCTCCCTTCCTTGTCAGTTTTGTTAGGTGATAAGAGATCTTAGAATAATCCTTAATAAACTTCCTGTAGTAACCGGCCAATCCAAGAAAACTGCGAACTTCTATAGGAGTCTGAGGCTACTTCCATTCCAAAATAGTCTCAACTTTAGCAGGATCTACAGAGATTCCCTCACTAGAAACAATGTGGCCCAAAAATTTTACTTCAGATTTCCAAAAATGACACTTAGAGAACTTCGCCTTCAGCACATGCCTTCTTAGAGTTTCCAAAACTATTCTCAAGTGTTGCTTGTGCTCTTCTTCCGATTTAGAATAAACCAAAATATCATCGATGAAGACCAAAACAAAATTATTCAGAACATCTCTAAAGACTCGGTTCATCAGATCTACAAAATAAGTAGGAGCGTTGGTTAAACCGAAAGGCATAACCAACCACTCATAGAAACAATTAGGTCCCCTAAATGCAGTTAAGGGAATACTGTCTTCAACTACCCTTAACTGATGGAATCCTGATGCTAGATCTAATTGTCAGATGCACCATGAAGTTGGTCGAAGAGATCATCAATGCGAGGAAGAGGACACTTATTCCGAATGGTCACCTTGTTCAATTCACGGTAGTCTACACAGAACCTTAGCGACCCATCCGACTTGGTGATAAAAACTGCAGCAGAACCCCAACAGGAAAAACTTGGTCTAATCAAACCCTTTTCCAACAAATATTGAGTTTGCTTCACTAATTCCTCCCTCCCCCTTGGAGCCATCCTCCTACTAGGTTGAATTATAGGTACTGCTCCAGGAACCAAATCTATACGAAACTCTATTTCTCGGTGCGGTGGCAAACACAACTTCCTCAAACACGTCAGAGAAATTCCGGACTACTTCAATATCTACAACCTCCTCTTGAGAAGTCTCTATTCCATATAAAAGACTACTCAAGTGGATTCCAGAGTTGTCACACATTACTCTGGCAATCCTACCCAGATCAGTTTCCAACGGAACTGTTCTTTCATCACAATTTAAGATAGCCTTATATTTGTCAAGCCAATCCATTCCCAATATAAGGTCGAAACCTTGAAAATCCAATACATAAGGATCACAGGAAAAACTATGGTATAGATAGGAGATTCTCAAATCTTTACAAATCCTATCCAATTTGGTTACCCCTCCTATAGGATTTGATACACAAATGGGATTGTCTACGATACTAGGGGTAAGTAAGAAATTCTCTACAGTTCCCAGGGAAATAAAACTTAAAGAAGCACCAGAATCAAATAAGACTTTAATATACTTTCCATTTAAAAGTAAAGTACCTGATAAAACTCCCTTGCCTTTCGATGAGTTTGATGGTGCGCCTTCCAAAGCAAATACTTTGTTCTGTTGAACCTTATGAAGGAGCGGGCAATCTTTAATCGTATGTCCCGGTTGGTGACAGTTAAAGCAAAGTGACTTCTGAACTAAGGCTGACCCTGGTCCACTATACTACTACCGCTGCTGCTGAGATCCTTTGCTGGGGCACTTGTTTGCCAGATGACCTTCTTGTTGACAAATATAACACTTTCGGGGTCCATTATTATTCCCAGACTTCTTCTTGTTTTGCTTCTTCCCGTTAGGATTGAATTTCCTTTTATTCTGGTTAGAAGAATTCCCTCCTGATGCAGCAACTTGTGCCACTGACCTCTTCTTCATCAAATCTTCATACCTTAATGCCATATCAATAAGCTCCACAAAAGCCCCTTTCAAATGTGCAGTCATTCTCTCATGATACTCAGGCCTTAACCCTTGGAAAAACATCTCGTTCTTCTTAAGAGGTGTGTCTATAAGTCCTGGACCGTAGCAAGATAACTCGTTGAATTTAGTCTCGTATTCAGCTATAGACATATTTCCTTGTTTCAGATTCAGAAAATCTTGATAAAGCCGAGTTCTTCCTGCAACAGGCATATACTTTTCCTCAAACATCTCCTTAAACTCTTCCCAAGACATACCATCCTCCGAGATATTAACAGTCACTGAATTCCACCATACTGTAGCACCACCTTCTAATTGCCATGCAGCCATTATTCTCTTTTGCTCATCTGATAACCTCATGCTCTTAAAAATCTTCTCACAGGAGCGAATCCATGCTTGAACTTCTATTATAGTTTCTGATCCCTGAAATGGTTTCCCTCCAAGATGAACAAAATCCTTGCATAATGCGGCAAAACTGGCTGGAGACGTAACTGGATTAACAGTCTCATTATCAGTCTGCTCTCTTTTGTTACCAGTTGATGCACTCCCAACAACTCTTCCCCTTCGGCCTCTTGAACTCATATTGGCTACCTGAACAGGTAATCCAATCAATTTAGATAGGGATATAATTATATAAGAAAATTACAAAAACGCACCTCAAGATAGATACTACTCCAGAGCCTAGGTGTTTCTCAACCATTGCTCTGATACCAACTGTGACGACCCGTCTTTCATTCCACAGAAAGACGTAACATCAAAAAGAAAAGAAAGAGATAGAAATAATAAGATAGAAAGAAAGAAATAAAAATCATTAGAATCTCACACCGGAAACGAACAAAATATAATATTACATATATCCCTTACATAGTTTTACATATCAGAGTACACAAAATAATACCGCTTCCTTACATCTGACATTCATAAGAGTTTTCCCAACCCATACAACTCAAAACATAACACCAAAATGCCACTACAGCGAATATAGATAGATAGTACGTCTGGACTCCAGCTCCAGCTTCCAAAACATATGCTAATCCAAATCTAATCACTTGGCTACTCATAAAAATTTGAGTACCCAAGAGTTGATGAAAAACAAAATAAACTCCGGGTCAGACATGGGTCTGGTGTGAGTAAATCAGTTAAAATTGTTTAGCTTTAAAAATCATTTTGAAATAAAAGGTATCACGTAAGACTTCCCACAAATAAACACGGGTAAGTTTTTACCTTACGCTAACCAAAACATTTGGTAGGAAATTCAGTGATATTATAATAGGATCTAGGGTTTTCAAGTAAATAGAAAATAGCCGAAATTGTTACATGATTAAATTCCAGCTTCTAGCCACGAAAGTGGGTAATACAATCAAAACCGTAGGGTCTCCTAGGGAAAATGGGTTTCCATCAATGGCAGGGCTACTGGGGTACCACCCGTCATAGTACCGGCCTAGATCACCGTACCGATGATCACTCTCGATCCCCTGCAGCACAAGGCCGGACCCATCGCTTACTGGATAGTTCCGAACAAAACAACCCCGCAGTTGTGGCCAACAACTGCCCACACAGCCGAATATATATAAGGGACTTCTAGACCGGGGTAAATCTCACTCTCAAGTGGGGGCTACCCACGAAACCTTGCTGCACCTCCCCTGTTTTAGCCATTCCCGGTTGATGAGTCTTGAGGCTACGACTACCTTTATAAAGAACTCATCTCTTAGATTGCTCATCGTCCACCTGACGATGTTCTGAAAGCATTCAATCCACACAAGTTCGTTCCGCGTTCGAACGAAACCGAAGGCATTATCTCGTTACACTCATTTTGGAATCACCCTTAGAGTTAATGACAATAATCCTTGCACTCTGATTCTCTATCTCGAATCTATAAGTACTATTCCGTCAAACTCATTACAGAATCACCCACAGAGTTATACTGACGTATAGCCCTTACACCTCGAGTGTTCACTCTTCACTTAAGATTCACGACCTAACGTTATTTGGAATCGATGTGGTTTTCGGATATCCAAATATGGAAACCCGATCCCGGTCTCATCGAAATCCAAACGTGTCTTAAAGGCCAAGTTATTTTAAGATTTAAACAATTCAATTCAGATTTTAAACATAGCATCACACAACATTATCCACAGTTAATAACCAATATCTATCATAGATACACAATGTCTCATCACAGAATATAAATCAATTATCATTCAACAGATATCAACCATATTCAGATATCAATTCAAACTATTATCCACAAGCAAACACTACTTAATTCATATTATAATTAATTTAAGTAATTTAAATTAAATTAATTACCTAAGAATTTATCACTTAATCTTGCTTAACCAAATATTAATTAATTAATCACAATCATTTAATTAATTAATCACTTCTCAATTATCTCATTATTAATTAATTACTACTTAATTAATTAATAATCTTTATTTAATTATTAATTAATTACTATAATTATTTATTAATTAAACTTTGATTAAAAATTAATCGTTCCTTAATTGGTTATTAATTAACCCTTAATTTATAATTAATTAACCTTAATTAATTCTTAATTACCTTAATTAATTCTTAATTAATCACAAATTTATTTATCATAATTACTTAATTAATTATAATTAATTAACCTTAATTATTTAATTAATTAAATCTTAACCCTTAATTAATTTACTATTAATTAAAATTAATTAATGTTTATTTACTTAATTAATTAACTCCTAATCAATTAATTAATTAACTTCTTAATCACTAATTTATTAATCATTAATCAAATTATTAATCAATTATTAATTACTCAAAAATTAACCTTAAATTAATTAATAACCTATTAATTTCTATTTAATTTAATCCTTAATTACCCATTAAATAATTCATAAGTAATTAATTAAATCTTAATAATTTAATTAACCAAAATTAATTAATTAATTCCAACTCTAATTCTTAATTAATTAAAATAAACTTTAATTCCAAATCTAATTAACTTTCAAACAAAACAATTTCCATTCATCTTTAAAACTCTTGCATATTTAAATATTTCAATTTATTAAAACTAATTACTTTTTCTTTTTTCTTTTTTTAAAAGAAATTAGATTTAAAAATGTAAAATTATTTCAAAACTTCAGAAAATAAATGTAATTTATTTTTGAAATAAAATATTGACATTTTTTTTTGGCAAGGCCGATGGGGTTGGATGGGCCCCGACCATTTTATTGCAGCACCAATAAGAATACAACACAAACTACAGAGAGCAAGCTCTAAGAAAACTGAGGAAAACAAAGCGTTACAAACAACATGCACATAAGGAGAAAAAACAGGAACAAAATTAAAAAACAGAAGAACAAGTGAGAGAGCACCCGCTAAAAGGAGTGAAGTATTCCTGGATCAATGTAGAATGATAGCATACTCAGCGCATTCTTGATCTCGTGCATCACCCATAGCTTAAAAGCCACTTCAGATTTAGCATTGTTTGGCTCAAACACCCTGGTGCTTCGTTCCTTCCAGACCACGGCTGTAAAACTTTTCAAAACATGAAGAAGAACTCTCTTCTCTTTACTTTTGAACCCTGTTCTCGCATTTAGTTTATTCCACTCATTCCAGTTACCATTAAAAGCTTCAGCCCAGCAGAGCTTGGCCTTGACAAGCTGTCAAACATTATTAATGACAGAACACTCAAAAAACAAGTGTTCAACAGTTTCTGCTTGATCATTACAGAAGGTGCAGAGAATATTGACATCCAACCCCATGCACACAAGTTTCGTTTTAGTAAGAATTGTGTGGTTTAGCACTTTCCAGAGAAGAAAGTTGTTTCTCATACTACTATCTTTATACCATGTTCGCTTGGACCATTTCCACATCGGCCGAACTTTGTTCTTCATAAGATGTTCATATACAGAGCCAATTTTGAATTTGGTCCTATTAACATCCCAAACTAGCCTCTCATTTGATGCTAACAGTGTAGTTTTGCTTCTAATCAAGTACCAAATACGCTGAATTCTTTGGTTGGATGAAAAGGAGTTAGTGTTTTGAATGTTGCTAAGGACATCACTTACCTTAGCTGCAAGGTGTACGCCAGTTTGCATTATTTCATTGTAAGTTAAGAGCCTGCTAAGTATCATCCCTGAAACAAGCCATGGGTCATCCCAAAAACTAACGCTGTACATATTGTTGATGCTCATTTGGCAGAGAGGAAGGACTTCCTCCTTCATCTTGAAAAGACATTGCCAAGTCCAGCTCAGATTCTGGGGTTTATTCATTTTCCAAAAGTTTCTACTCTTAACAATGTTGTTTTGAGACCACTCAGCCCATACACTGTCAGCACTGTTGAAGTAAGTATCCACGTGTCTAGCTATCACCGCTTTGTTCCACTGCTTTAAGCTGATAATACCCAGACCCCCCCTTATTCAAAGATAGTTCAACTCTGCTAAAATTAACTGGGGCAATGTATTTGCCATTAGTTCTTCCCGTCCATAGAAATCGCATGAATGCACTAGTAATCATTTTCATAAGTTTTAAGGGCAGAACATAGGTTCTAGCCCAAAAAACTTGCATGGCAAATATAACAGACTTAACAAGGGTAAGTCTACCGGCTTGACTAAGTTTCACAGTTGTCCAACAGTTAAGTCTCGCAGTAATCCGCTCAAATAAAGGAAGACAATGGTTTAAAGTTATTCTAGACGTTGCCAGTGGAAGCCCCAGGTATGAAATAGTATTTGGGTTATGATGCAGACCAGTAACATGATAAATAGCTTCCTCCTGTTCAACGCTGACACCATCAAAAATGAGGTCCGATTTTCCAATATTAACCTTCAGGCCAGTCATATCATGAAACCGATCTAGAGTATACATAAGATTATTCACAGTTGTGAAATCAGGCATACAAAATACAACAAGGTCGTCTGCAAACATTAGCGTTATTATACTCGGTTGACTGCATTTTTGATGGCACTTAAACTTACCGTGCTCAATTAGCCTGTTGATCATTTTAATCAGAAGCTCCATCACAATTATGAAGATGTACGCAGAAATAGGATCACCCTGCCTTATGCCCTGCTTACTACGAAAGAAACCAGTAGGTAAGCCATTAACAATGACCGAATAAGTTGGGGTTGATATGCATTCATATATCCAAGCTAGAAAGTGTATAGGGAAATTCATATACCCCATGATATGAATAATACTATCCCATTGTAACGTATCAAAAGCTTTCATAATATCAAGTTTAAACATAGCCTTTGGCGAACCATTTTTACGATTGTAACCTTTAAGAAGTTCATGTGCGAGAAGAACATTATCAAGTATGTTCCTACCAGGTAGAAACGCCGCTTGGTTAGTGGAGATCAAAGTAGGTAGAACAAGCTTTAGTCTTGAAGCAATAACTTTGGAGATGCATTTGTAAATGGTATTGCAACAAGAAATAGGCCGGTACTCATTGACATAGTGGGCATTTCGTAACTTGGGGATGAGAGCAATATTAGTGTAGTTGTAGGACCTGAACAACTTAGATCTTTTAAAGAACAACTTGATGGAATTGATGACGTCAGAAGACACAATTGTCCAACAAGTAGTAAAGAATTTGGCATTCAAACCATCAGGGCCACCGCATGAGTTACTATTCAGCGAGAACATCGCTATCTCAATTTCTCCATCAGTTACTTCATTGCATAGGAAGCTGTAGTGTTCATCAGTAATTCTAGGAAGTATTTCAGGCGGGATGTCTTCAATGTTAGGTTTGAAGTTGCTAGCGTTGCCGTATATGGAGGTGAAGTATTGTACAAAGGCATTCTGAACATCAGGGATTGTATTATGCAGATGGTCATCCAAGTCTTTGATGGTTGTTATATTCTCTCTACGCTGTTTGTTTCTCAGGCTTGCGTGAAAATACTCACTGTTTCTATCACCTTGTTCATGCCATTTAATCCTGAACTTTTGTCTAATCATGTCACTTTCTGAAGTTAAAGCTTCACTATATTGTCGAGTTAAGTTATGCTCAGTTTCGGACAGATTGGGGTTTGTAACGTTGGACATCATCTCTGTTTGCACTTCAGCTAATTTCTCACCAATAGAAGTGCTCAGTTTGTCTCCCTTGCCAAATCTCTTGAACGACCACTGCTTCAGAGCTTCTTTAACTTCTTTTATTTTTTCCTGCAAAATAAATAAGTGGTTGCCTTTTTTTTTCTTTACTCCAAGCATGTAAGACAATAGTTTTAAAGTCATTTTCTTTGGTCCAAGTGTTAAAAAATTTAAATTTTGAGTTTCCTCTCTTGTCTGCCCCACACAGATGGGTAATTTGAGGACAGTGGTCTGATAGAAGTGGAAGGGGAAGAAGGCTGAATAGAAGGGGCCATTTGTTAAGAGCAGCATGGTTGGAAAAAGTGTGATCGATCCTGGTGAAAGTCCTACTACCATTCCTTCTTTTATTGTTCCAAGTATATTGCATTACTACAGATCTAACTGGAATTAACTCAGCTTGATTCAGAGTATTTGCTAATGGATGTATTTCATTCAGAGAAAGTGAATTACCACCAACTCTATCAGAGAGCTTATAACAACAGTTGAAGTCTCCCGTTATTATCCATGGGTGTGTGCTTTGGCGCAGTGCTGGAATTACATCTAACAAAGAGGCTCTTGCAGCTGCAGAGTTATAGGCATATACAAAGGTTACATAATAGGAGGTATTGTCAAAGAGAGATTGTGCATGGCAATGTATCATCTGAGAGTTGGTGAGGATAGGCGCTACTTGGATTTGTAGGGGACTGTAAAGAATCAAGATCCTACCGTACGGTGCATCATCCAGGTTGTGAACAAAGCACCACTCAGGTTTAATATGCTTTGCAGCCTTGAGAGTTAATTCACGATTTAATTTAGTCTCAAGCATGGCAATGATGGATGATTTATGAGTAGCTATAAGTTCTTTGCATTGGTCTAGTTTGATGACCTGGTGACCCCCACGTATGTTCCATGCTCCAATGTTTGTCATCATTGGAGAGCACGAGCATTAATCATTTCAATTTTCATTCTCCTCGTAACAGCTTGCGAAGAGGATAAGTAGTTTGGAATTTCCTTAGACAGAGGTGTGACTTCATTGGTTGTATTTCCGTCTACTGTTGGTGGGGTGAGCTGACCAAAGATTGGTGAGGCTGTAGAAGAGTTTGGTGGTGAGGGGAGTTTGGGGGGTTGCTTGAAAGCATCTGGTGGTTTAATATTGTTATAAAATGAGGATGGAGATGTTACTATATCATTACCAGTAGCAGGTAGGGGAAATATTGATGGTGTGCATGCTACAGTGTGCATGCATGTATCAGGAATCAACTCAGTAGGCTTGCTGAGGGGAGATTTATTATTTCTATTCTTTTTACTTTTTTTTCACTTGGTTTTTTCTCTTCATTGGTTTTGTTTTCAATGCTTAACTTGCCTGCCATATTACCATTTATTGCTGTTGTTTTGTCTTGTATGCTTTCTACCTTTTCATGCAAGTGCTTGATACGCACAGTATTTACTTGCATTGATTTCTCGTTGCATGTCTCCTTTTGCTCTTCACGTACAGTAGTGCAAGTTTTATTTGTTTCTTTGGTATTAACATTTATTGCCTTAGTTATCCCATTCCTATGTTGCTCTGCCAAACTTTCAATATTTATAATACTTGAATTGTCCTCTTCATCCAGTTCATACAATATATCAAATTTGTTGGATAACAAACAACAGTCCTCAAACTCTACTTCTTCAGTAATTAGTTCAATCTGTTTGTCTGACTCAGTTTCTCTTTCTTGCTCATCACCCATTTCAACAAACTCTACCCTGATATCATTATTGTCACTACCCAATTGCTTCTTCACCATAGTGTTCACTATATCAAGGGTGACATTATCACCTTTTGCAAAAGCTCTTTCTTCGCTTCCTTCTCTTGTCTGTTCCACTTTATTCTCATTAATAGTATTAACTATCTTATTTCTCGTAACTCGCTGCCATTTTTTAATGCTCTGCTTCTTCATTAGTCTGTTGTCTTTAAAAGCTTGAACACTCTCCATTTTTTCATCCCTACCTTCTTCTCTGTCAACTCCACTATTTTTTTTTACACTTGGTCTTACTACTCTCAATGTTTTCACATTCCATTGTTTTATGCCCGAAACTCTTACACATAACGCATACATCTGGCCTCCATAAGTACTCTACATAGATTTTCTGCTGTCCTCCCTCAACTAGTTTAACCATGAAGTCATCAACTAGCTTTTTTTTCTTGCCTAACTTCAATTAAGCACTTCGCAAAACTCAACCTATCTTGCTTCTCTGTCATCTCATCCATACATAATAGTTTACCTAAGTGACTACTGAGCCAGTTTATTCCTAATGGGGACCATGCGAATATTGGAAGGTTATACAGATGAACCCATACTGGAACAGCGGTGACTGTACCTGTGACGTTACTCACTGAAGCATCATACGGTTTTATTATGAATAGTTTATTATTCATGATAATACGGTCACTCAACATAATTGCTTCCCTGTCTTCAGTACAAGTAAATTTGAATAAGAAGATGTTACCATCGGATTTAACCGAAACAGCACCTTTAAGTTTCCAAATAGTCTTTAACTTCTGTACAACAACTGTGTACGACAGTGGCTTGTCGAGGAAAAATCCAACTAATGAGTCATTCCAGATAGCAGCACCTGCCTCAACAACTTCATTTGGAGGCACTAAAGCTTCGTCATCATACACTGGGGTCAAGTCAACGGGTATGTATTTCCCAGCATTCCTCAGTTTGCGTTTAAACAGAGAAGTCCATTTCCGTTCACTCGTACAAGCAACGAGGGTGTCACCGGCCATAGTTGGGAGAGAAGGCGATAAGGAATGCATAGGTAAAGGATCTGGTGGTTCTAGATGGGGGATAGATGGAGGAGGAGGAAAGACTATGACAGGCTTGTTCAAAGGAATATTGGCTAAGTGGGGAGATGGAGCTGAGGGGGTGACAGGAAGTACTGACAAGATGGGTGACGTGGATGTAGGTACAGGGGAATGAATAGGGGAGGCAACAGGGGAATAGGAAGGTACGAATGAGATGATAGGAGTTGTAGGAACAGTTGAGTTGATGAAAGGAGAAAGGAGGGGTACTGTAGGAGCGGACATGAGAGGACCAGTAAATGAATTTTCATCCGATTTTTTTAAAATATTGACATTTTATAAGTGGTGAAATATAAAGTGTTAAATTTCAAACTTAAATCAAATTTGAAAATTTAAAGCAAATTTAAAACTTGACTTCTCTAAATTGCTTAAACTCGACAAAACCCAAACTAACACAAAACTAGAACTCCATTTCTTCCCTACCTTCCATCAACCTGAACCCAACCAAACACACATAAGCAACAACACACAACCACACGTCCCTACCCTTCCTAGGCACGAACAATGACAATGACCTGGTCCCCAACTCGAGCAAAACCCCACACTACACGGTTCCAGCTTCGAGTCACCAAAATTTCCAACCTCACTGACACGTAACAGCCTCGTGCACGTGCACGCCCTGCCGACGACGTCGCCTCCATCCCCGACACCCTGCGCAGACCACACTTCGTCCACCCACTCAACTTCGTCCCTCAAATCACACTTACTCAAACTCGAATGCAAAATGGGTTGTTCGAACCCAATTTCAATACTGCAGACTCCAAGGAAGAACCCATCACCCACGACCATCGTACCACCTTTCGACGCCAAACTCCGGCCATGCGTGCGCAACACTCAAACACAACTCCACCCCAAATCAACCCCAACTCTATCACCCCTATGCTTCACGCGATCGAATATCACAAACTCAAAAAAACAGTACCCCAAAACCCTACAAATCCAAATTCCCAATTCTATTTTGCATGATAAATTCAAACAGTATTTTTCTAGTGTTATGCAACATTAAACAAAGCTTCAATTCAAATTTCAAAACCTAAAATCAATCCAGTCACGAGAATTTGAAGAAAGCCCCAAATTCAGTAAATTTCAAAATTCAATTTCAATTGTAAGTTAAAAATTCTGAATTAAATTTTAAAATTCATGACATGCATTTTAGATTCAGCATATATATTTGATTTATCAAAATTCAACAAAATTTACAAGCTATAATTTTTTGTTTTACTACATGTCTTGCTTTCTGCGGTTTTAACAGTTTCATCTGCATATATATTTTAACACTTAAATCATATTTAAATTTAAACTCCACACTTGAAATACCAACTCAGTATTAACTTGCTGTATTTAGATTTGAGGTTTTGTTCAAAATTTTTGCTTTGAACTTCAAATGACACAGGAATTACAGACTTTCCTTTAACATGCACAGTCAAAATTTAAATCAGTAACAATTACTTCACAAAACAATTAACATGCGAGCATTTCAGAGGTAACATTCAACATGCAACAATATTATACTTAAAGTTTTGATTTAAAAATTTACTCACCGTTTTGTTGTTTGGATTCAAACAGCTGGAAAAAAAATATGAATGAACTGCAGATTTCCTTCCCACCTTTTGAAATTGCTTGCTTATCTTGATATGCTTCAGATCATAAATTAATAGGTGATAAAACTGAGTTTTGTATGAGAATTTGGTTGAAGAAGTAGAGATTTGTGAAGTTCAGATTTTTTTTTTTATAAAATGAAGAATGTAAAATTTCTTGTTTAATAAAAATGATAAAGTCTTTTAAAAATTTGTTTTATAAAGTTTAAAGAAAATAAAATCTAAATTATGACACTTGTCACAATAATGTTTAGTTTTCTAACACATGTTTAATAATATGGTTTAAATGTTAATATGTGTAATATCACGCAAAAGAAACTAAAATGTTTTCTTAATTGGTTTTTCTTATATAAGTTTATATTTTAAATTCCTATAAAAATTCAATTTCCTTAAAAAAAATGAATATAAAACAAATGTTAGAACTTAAATAAAAATCATGAGCATATTACTTAATATTCAAAGTAAAATTTAGAATAAAAATCGACATATTTTAAATCTTTTAATTTATCAATTCAAACACAAATTAAATTTTATAATCCAATTCAAAAATCAAATTTGATATGAATATAATTTTGAACACATTCATTTCCTTATATATGTATTGGTTTTTAATTAGAATAAATTTATACTTACAATTTATTTATTTGTTGTTGAATAATTAACAAATTTATCAATATAAATTAGTTTATTATATAGATTATCGTATTTAAATTGGGTGTGAAATTGCAGGATATCACAGATTTTCTCCTTGGTGTTAGGAGAGACAAATAGAGATCGTTTGGACTTCTTTTTGTCGGGAGTAAATCCCGTGTGGTAGGAGGACCACTTATATGTCAGTTTCTGATTTGGTGTATGCGTAGGAAGGCGATGAGGTGTATCAGCTGAGCTATCTGTTGTTGGTGTCGACAAGGAGAGATGAGATTTGTCGGAAAACATGCTTTTATTTTCTATTCTAAAAAAAATATGAAATCTATATATTCTTTACTTTTTTATTTGTAAACATATTAGTACATGATTTTAATGGTTATTCATACATAACTTCAGAAAACAACCACCTGAAAATTTAAGGTGAAGGAGTTAACAATTTTAATTTGTGGATAATTTTTTTTAGCCAAATATGGAATAAACGAAAATATAGTATTAGTTTAGAAGATCATTAAGAGAACATATTATTAAATCGCATCGTAGTTTAACAAATGTTTGTTCATTTAGTGGTTTTATGAAAATATCTTCTATTTGATTCTTGGTATTTACGTATTCCAATGTAATAATTTCTTTTTCTACATTGTCACCTAAAAAATGATATCGTATATCTATATGTTTAGTACGTGAGTGATTTACAGGGTTTTTTGATAGATTTATTGCATCGTATTATCGCAATATATTGGTGATTTATTGATAACTTCTCAAAATCCTTAAGTATTTGTTGCATCTATATCACTTGTGCACATGCTAGAGCTGCTGAGATATATTCGACTTCGCAAGGAGATAAGGAGACATAATTTTTCTTTTTGCTAAACCATGAAACTAATGATTGTCCGATAAAGTGACACATTCCGCTAGTACTCTTACGATCTGTTTTGCATCCACCGAAATCTGCATCACTATATGAAACTAGTTTATCCTTTAGGGTAAAACACACCATAAGTAGTACTAGATAGATATCGTAAGATACATTTAATATCTCTTTGGTGAGATTCTTTCGGTTTTGCTTGGAATCAGGCACAAAGACATACGCTCATCATAATGTCGGGTCGACTAACCGTCGAATAAAATAAGGAGCCAATCATACAACGATATAATTTTTCATCAAAATCTTTTCCGTTATCATCTTTTTCCAAGTGGACACTAGTACTCATTTGTGTTAGTTTGCTTGAAGTTTTATCTATTTCAAAATGACGTAATAGATCGTTATAATATTTGTTTTGATGAATAAAAATACCATTTTCAAGTTGTTTTATTTGTGAACCTAAAAAATAAATTTAATTCTCCCATGTGAGACATTTCAAATTCTTTTTTCATAATATTTGAAAATTAAGTACAAATATTTTAGTTAGTTGGACCAAAAATAATATCGTCTACGTAAATTTTGTACAACTCAAATGTCATTATTTTATCGTTTAATAAATAAAGTTGTATCAATTTTACCTATTTGAAAACCAGATGTAATTAAATGATTTTAAGACATTTGTACGAGGCATGTGGGTCTTGCTTTGAACCATATAAGGCTTTTTGGAATTTAAAAACATTATCTGGATATTTTTTCGTGAACGAACAATGGAGGTTGTTCAACGTATACGTTTTCATTGATAAAACCATTTAAAAAAGCACTTTTGAAAAATTTTATTTTAAGTACAAACCTCTTCAAAAATGGTGACCGTGCCCCCATCCCCTATTCCCGCTAATCTGTCTTTTCCCAGCAAATCAAATCAACCTAGTCCCTCCTCTCCCTTGCTTGTACCGCCAGCTGCTTCCTGCTCCTTGTCAGAACCATCCAATCCACCTTCTCCTAGTCTTCTTACTTCGGTGCCATCTCCACCCTCGTTGGTCAACCCCCTTCCACCTTCTACACTGCCATTTCTTCCTAGTTCTAAACCTATCCCTGTTCCTTCTCCTCCTCTTTCGTGGAACTCGCTTTTCAAAGCCAAACCGAATAATGCTGGGAAGTTTGTCCCACGTGAAATTCAACTGCAATTCAATGGTGAAGCGATCGTCCCACCCGCTGACGTTGTTCAAGCTGGTAATGATATGTGGAGAGATTATCTCGTAGGTTTCTTTTTAGACACCCCATTGCCTTATGCTACTGTGTTATACTACCTTAAGAAAGTCTGGAAATTAAGTGGTTCGATCTCAGTCAAATCTGATGGGTTTCTCTTTCTATTCAAATTCACAAATGAAGATGATAGAATCAGAATATCAGAGGCTGACCCTGTTGTGATGAGGAATAAATTATTTATTGTGAAACCATGGGATGTAAATATTGGAAATAACTGTAGTAGCATTAAAACAGTTCCAGTATGGATAAAATTAACAAACATTCCTTTGTTTGCTTGGTCAACGTTGGGAATTAATTGGTTAGCATCTAGAGTGGGTAAGCTACTATGTTTGGATGCTTCAACTGAAAAATTTGAGCGTATTTCTTTTGCCAAATGTTTAGTTGAAGTGCATCCAAACAAAGAACTGCCAGATAAATTTACAGTTCAACTGCAAAATGGATCGATGCAAGTAGTTAATGTAACTTACCTATGGAAACCACTGATATGTACTCTATGCAAGGAGTTTGGACACCAGCTGAGTAATTGCAAAATTGTAGAAAATGGAAAGAAAGTAGATAAAGAAACAATGACTGAACAACAGAAGAAAGGAAATGATGGAAGGAATAATGTGGTAAAGGGTCAAGGCAGTGATAAACAGACTAGTTTTAAACAAAAATGGCAGAAAGTAACCAAAACCAATAGTAATAGGAACAACAACTGTGTAATTAATGATGAAGTTGATTTGTTGAAACAAGGTGAAAATCAAAAAACTATTGATAAAGCTGCTGGAGTTAATAATGGTGTGATAGGTTCAGTAAATGCAAAACAAAGAGATACAGTTAGTGCAAGTAACATGTACACCATGCAACAAACTGAAGTTGAAGTACAAGAAATAAATATGGTGAAAGAGAAGGAGAATGATGAAATTTTAGAACAGAGAATAAGAACAGTACAAATTCCAAAAACGACTGGAAAAACAAATGTGCAAGTGTGTGCAGTAAGTACTAACAACATGTACACATTGCTACAAACTGATGAAGAAGATCAAGAAGCAAATAATATGCAACTTATGGAAGAAGGTGAAATAACTGACCAGCTTACATGCACAGAGCAACAAACAACCATGACTGAGAAAACAAACCATTCTGCAAAACAAATACCCACTGACACACTAAATCAGGCAATAACAAAAGAACAACAAGCAACAAAAATGAATGAAAAGAGGAAAAATGGAAGTAACAAGCAAAATAGAAAAGAAACTGGCAAAGTTTGTACAACAACTGTTACATCTTCTTCTGATTTTGACAACAATTGGTGCAAATCATTTGAAACCCAGATAACTCAAATAGTAACATCCAAGCAAGGTGATCAATCCTCAAAATCTTCTCAAACTCACTACAATTTTTCCATTCCCATCCCTGGTTGGCCTGATCCCAGCACCCCCTCACCTGTCTCATTCAACCAACCTCACTCATCATCTCCTGCCTCACACAACCAACCTCCCACACCCCCTACAAAATTAAAAAGGAAGATACAAACAAGATCCAGATCTCTGTCAGCTCAGAGAAGAAACAACTCCCTCACTTATCAATAGTTTTTAATGCATACAAAAATAGCAACTTGGAATCTTAGAGGGGCTCATAACAATTTGAAACTTGATCAAGTTAAGAATTATATCTCTGATTATAACCTTTGCCTCATTGGACTTCTTGAAACTAAGCTAAATCTTCCCCTATCTCAAAAGGCTGTTAACTACATTAATCCTACCTGGTCCTTCCATCATAACCTTGATTCAGCTTCATATGGTAGAATTCTTGTTTTGTATAACCCCTCTGAAATAACTCTATCTCCCATTCTTTCGAGTAGACAATCTATACATTTTCACTTGTTTCTTACCCAAACCCAAACCTCTTTCTACTTAACAATTGTGTATGCTGACAATTCTACCATATCAAGGAATGCCTTCCTTAAAACAATTCCTCCTTTAAGACAAGCTTCACATCCATGGCTGGTTATGGGTGACTTCAACTCTTGTTTAAGTTATAATGACAAGTTCGGTGGCAACCCACTTACTCCTAGGGATCTTGATCCTATCAATCAATCTGTTATTGATTCTGAGTTGCTGTTGGTGAATAAATCTGGTGCCAAGTACTCTTGGAATAATAGAAGCAGAAGTGGAGTACGTACCTTTACAACTATTGATCATTCCTTTTGCAATTTCCAAGCCCTATCTCTTTGGCCTTCCATTTCAGTTTTCCTCCCACAACCAATCCTATCAGACCACTCAGCTCAAATCCTGTCCCTTGGTAACCATTTGCGAAGAGAAAAAAGAAGTTTCAAATTTTTTAATGCTTGGGCTAAGCATGAACACTTTCTTGTTCTTGTATCAAAAGCTAATGCAGAATTTGTTGGTTTTGGTAACCCTATGTTTAAATTTTGCAGGAAACTCAAGTACATTAAGCAAGCTATCAAACAGTGGGTCTCTTCAACTTTTGGTAGAGGTGGTCTGCTGTCTGCTACACTTACTCAGCAACTTAAAATAAGGCAAGAATTTATGATGGAACATCCTCTTGACGTTCAAGCAGCTGATGAAGAAAGAAAACTACTTTTAGAAGTTAACTCTGCTTTGGAACTTGAAGCCAACATGAAGAGACAGCAACTAAACAAAAAATGGCATGATGAAGGTGACAAAAACACGAAGTTTTATCATGATTCTATCAAACTTAAACAAGCAAGAGAAAACATTCATAGTATAACTGATGACCGGGGCATTTTGCACACCTCTCCTGAAACTGTTGACAATGCATTTATACAATACTTCACCAAGCAGTATGGTAATATAGAAGGCTTTACTCCAGATCTTGACTTAATTACTGAAACTGACCTCCCAAACATCAATTATTTGGAAGCATCATTTCTTGTCAGTCCTGTTACTGATGAAGAAATCAAGGCAACCCTTTTCTCCATGAACAAACACTCATCCGGTGGCCCTGATGGTCTAAATGTAGTGTTTTTTATTAGTACTTGGAGTATTCTTGGAAGTGAATTTTGCAAGGCAATACATAACTTCTTTAATACTTGCAAGATTCTTGGAGAAATCAACTGTTCCAATATTGCATTAATTCCCAAATACTCTCCAGCTTCCACTGTTAGTTCTTATAGGCCCATATCTTGTTGTAATGTAGTGTACAAGTGCATATCTAAAATTCTAGCAGCCAGATTAGTCACAGTTCTTCCATCTGTTGTCTCTAAAAATCAATCAGCTTTTCTTCCTAACAGAGACATCATTGATAATGTTCTCTTGGCTCAAGAACTTCTCAAATGTTATGGTAATAGCAATAGCACCCCTGCTGCAGCTCTGAAAATTGACATAACTAAAGCTTACGACTCTATCCATTGGGAATCCATAGTTAGAATTATGGCTGTTATGGGATTCCCTAAAACATTTGTGTCTTGGATCTATGTATGTATTTCCACTCCATCCTACTCTATTGTGATTAATGGCAGACCTGTAGGAAATTTTAGAGGAAGAAAAGGTATAAGGCAAGGAGACCCGTTATCTTCTTATTTGTTTCTGATAGTTATGGAAGTGCTAACTGTTACTCTAAGAACTAGTTACAACAGGAAAATAATAAAGTATCATCCCAAATGTTCTCAACAACTTATTACATCCATCATGTTTGCTGATGATGTCATGATGTTTACAAAGCCTGAGTTGCCTTCTCTGAATGGAATTAAAGAAGCACTGCATATATTTAAAAAAATGACTGGCTTATCCATAAATCAAAATAAATCTTCTATGCTAGTCTCTGGTATCAGTAATGAACAAGCTGCTTTCCTACATCAGCAGTCTGGTTTCACAAGTATGGAGAATGACATGAAGTACCTTGGTCTGCCTCTTATAACTAAAAGAATTACTAAGAATGACTGTTATCCATTATATCATAAAATAACTTCAATCATGACAGCATGGGATAATAGGAAATTAACTCAATCTGGAAGGCTTGTTCTCATCAAATCTGTTGTCTTCTCTTCTATTGTTTACTGGGCACGCACTATAATTCTTCCTATCAAGTTATTACATTTACTCAGATCTGCTATGAGTAGATTCTTTTGGACTGGAAGTATTCACAACAGGAAAATTGTCCCATGTGCTTTTACAAAATTTGAAGTTCCCTTTAAATCTGGTGGGCTTGGTATCTTAGACATAAGGAAGTGGAACATAGCGGCTATAAGCAAACAGTTTGATGCAATCATTAAAAAAAGGGAAAGTTTATGGGTGGAATGGACATGGCATCACAATATCAAGAACAAGGATTTCTGGGTCATGGAGATCCCTCAACAAAGTAGTTGGACATGGAGAAGCATCCTTAAGTATAGAGAAGTCTTTCTGCCGTTTATACAATACCCAGTTAATGCCAGTTCAAAGGTGAATTTTTGGAAGGAACCATGGGTTAGACAAGGCCTAATTTTATTTAAATTGCTTTCCTACTCACAAATTGTCCAAACAGGTATTTCCTTAACTGCTGATGCTAATTCCTACTTGATCAATGGTAATATTCAGTTGCCTACCACCAGTAATCAAGAAATTCAGCAAACTTGGAATATATTACAACAAACTAATTTCACTGCTATGCAAATCAACTCTGTTCAGTGGAATGGCAAACCACATTCTGTTAAGGGTGTTTACAGTTCCCTAACAGAAAGTGATCCATTGCCTGCTGCTATCTGGCATGATGTTATATGGTCTACTGATACAGTCCCTCAATACAATCTTTTGATGTGGAAAGTGATCAACAAAGCTTTGCTTACTAGATCTATGTTACAAAAGGTTGGAATGATCTGTCCCATGCAATGCCTATTCTGTGAAATTGAAGAGGAAACAACCGACCATATTTTTTTTGAGTGCTCTGCCTTGAACAACTTGCTATTCCACTTAGGTGGTAAAACTGGTACATATCTATCTGGACGAACTAGCAACATACAGTGGAATATAATACACAAAGCAACCAAATGGAGAACAGTTGATAGTAGAGTGTTCACTGTGTGTTTGAAGGTCTTCGTGGCTGTGATTTGGAGGGAAAGAAATTTAAGAGTTTTTGAAAATGTTAAAAGGAATGACATGGTCTTATGGAAAGAAATGAAATGCAGTATACACAAGCAACTGAAGCACTGTGCTAGTAGCATCCCGCTGTCTATGTTACAAGCTTGGACTTGATTTTGATGTTTCTCTTCCTTTTTTATTTTTCAGTTATCTTCCTCTTTGTTTTTTCTATGTATCTCTTTTTTTATTGTTTGTTGCAATAAAACTGGTAGGGGCCCAGTTAACCCCGCTGGCTTTGCCAAAAAAAAAAAAGCACTTTTGATATAAATTATTTGAAATAATTTAAAATTGTGATAATTTGCAAAAACAAGTAATGCACATATGGCCTCGAGTCTTGCTACTGGGGCAAAAGTTTCATCATAGTCGATACCTTCTTCTTGATTATAACCCTGAGCAACTAAACGTGCGTTATTTCTAATTATATTTCCGTTTTCATCTGTTTTGTTTCTAAATGCCCATTTTGTTCCAATAATTGATTGATTTTCTGGTCTTGGTACTAATTCTCAAACATTATTACGTTAATTCTTCTTGCATAGCTATTATCCAAAAATTATCGTTTGAAGTTTCTTTATAATTTTTCGGTTCAACATTTGACACAAATGCTATATGACGTATTTGGTTAAGTTGATTTCCAGTTATTGTGGAGTTAAGATCTCCAATGATGTTATCTTTTGGATGATTTTTTAGAAAGGAGATGACACTAAAGTATTATTTTTTGCATTTGTCTCATTATTATAAGAATTTGTTGTATTTGTTATTGAAATTATTTCTTCATCGTCATTAATTTGATGGTTAATAAAATTTTCATCAAACGGAACATGTGAACTTTATTCAATTGTGTTAGCTCGTTTATTGAAAATTCTATATGCCTTACTACGATCTGAATATCCAAAAAAAAATTCCTTCGTCGGCCTTGGGGTCGAATTTTCCCAAATTATCCTTTGTATTTAGTATAAAACATTTTGATCTGAAAATTTTAAAGTATGATATTTTAGGTTTTCTTTCAAAAAATATTTCAAAACAAGTATGTTTAGTCATAGGTCGTATGGTTACTCGATTCAAAACATAACAAGGTGTAGCAATAGCTTCAGGCCGAAAATGTTTTGGTAGTAGTGTTCGTGCACATTCTTGTAACATATGATTTTTCATTCCTACTACGATTTTTCCAAAGGTGTCACTTTTATGTTTTAAAAAATAAAGTCCATGCATATCTTGAAAAATCATTAACTATTACGAAAACATATTTGTTGTGATTCATAGATTGTACTTGAGTTGGACCAAATAAATCTAAATGTAATAATTCTAATGGTTGTTTGTAGAAATATTATTTTTAGATTTAAAAGGGCTTTTCTTTAGTTTTCCAATTTGACAATCATCACATAAATTTTCTACTTTGTAATTTATTTTAGGTAAACCTCTAACTAGCTCATATTTTTTTAATTTATAAATATATTTAAAATTAATATGAAAAAACCATTTATGCCACAACCATGGATCGTCATTTTTGGCAGCTAAACATAAATTTGAATTTCGAATTATATTCATATTTAAGACATAAATATTTTTGTTTCTAAAACCCTCAAAGATAGGTTGTTTGTTATTGTAGAAAATATTACATCTATCTTTTTCAAAATTGATTTCTTTATCGCATAATTGACTAATACTAAGTAGGTTGTGTTTTAAATTTTATACTAACAAAAAATTTGTAATAATAGGAGAGTTAGAAATACCAGAGTTGATGACCTCTTTGATGCCAACGACGTATCCTTTTGGGTTATCTCAAAAAGTTACTATTCCACCATCAATGTATGTTATATTTGATAATATGTTTGAGTTTCCGGTCATATGCTTGGAACATCCACTATCAAGTATCCATTTCTCCTTATTTTTAATTTTGGGTACCTGCAAAATAAAAGATGATTTAATTGGTACCCATATACTATGTTAGGGTCGGAGATGTTAGGAGAAGCAAGTAGCCATACCCAAGAAGGTTTGGTACCTTTATGATCATAATTTTTATTATGGACTACATTATCTAAAAGGTTGTTAAGATGTTTTTGTCTAATCAACCTTGTCTTAGGTATCCAAATTTTTATACTTTTGGTATTCGTATTAGACTTAGGTGATCTTTTAGTCTTTTGATAAATACAACTATACTTCTTGATATTATTCCCTTTTTGTTTAGAATTATTTTTAAATCCTAATCCATTTCTATTACCTGACTTTTTTGAAGTTTTGATAAGATTTTAATCATGTTTTTCTTTATTAAATATTGAAATATTATTTATAATTTTATCTAATTTTTCTTTTAATTCTAAATTTTCAACTTTCAATGTTTCTATATTACTCTTCAAGTTGATATTTCTTTTAACAAGTTATCCTTTTCTAGTCTAATTTTTTTAAAATAATAACTATAGTCTCATTTTCAACTAAACTACTTTTGATTTTTTTCTTAATATAATTCTAGTTCCTCCTCTAAAATAATTTTTTCATCTTTTAACATTCCTACTTGAAGTTCTAATCTATTTATTTTGGCTATATGTTCTTTATTTAATTTTTTAATTTGTCTGAATTTATCATCTGCTTCCATGCTAAGTTCTAATAATTCATCATAGCTAAGTTCAGGACATACCTTATCAGTTTGTGCCATAAAACATATATTAGCTTGTTCTTCGTCACTATCGCTGTCACTGTCGGATGATGATGAAGAATCCATGTCATCCAATGTTACTTTGAAAGCGTTCTTCTTTTTGAATTTTTCAAATTTGTTCTTCTTTTTATCATTGTTGTGCTTGGGACAACTTTCTTCATACGTCCAAATTGGTCACATTTATAGCATTTGATT
Organism: Allium cepa; assembly: GCA_030765085.1. NCBI lineage: Eukaryota > Viridiplantae > Streptophyta > Magnoliopsida > Asparagales > Amaryllidaceae > Allium > Allium cepa. The sequence goes on from CM060934.1 coordinate 826,822,231, forward strand.
GATGCTTGATTTGTAGAGCTTGATATTCCTCCTTTCTAAAATCTGGTCATTTTTCTAAATTTCTTGATTTGTTGTAGTTTTTGGTAATAAATAGATTTCTTCTTCGTCTAAGTAAGAATCTTCATTTGTTGCTGGGAATGCTATGTTTTTCTTCTTCGAATTTTGTTCTTTTCTTGCCTACAAATTAGCTTCATAGGACATTAAATTTCCTATCAATTCTTCAACTAAGTGTGTTGGGAGATCATTAGCTTCTTCGATAGCTAATACTTCTCTTTCCCACTCTGGAGTTAAAGAATTGACTATTCAAGATATTAAGTCAAAATTTGTGAATTTGACTCCAAGTGCCATTAAATCGTGTTGAATGGCTTGGAATCTAGAATACATGTCTACCATAGACATATTTTGTTTCATTTCAAACGATGAAAATTGATTTTGTAAAATTGAAAATTTTAGTTTGTTTTACTTTAATTATGCCTTCGTGTGTAACTCGTAAGGTACGCCAAATATCATATGCAGTGTTACATAACATCACACGTGAAAATTCATTCTTATCTAATGAACAAAATAAAACATTCATAACTTTGGCATTATTAGAAGCTGCGGTTTTTTGTGCATCATTCCATGTGTTCATAATAGTGTCAGGTGCTTCATATTTATTGTGACAACCCGAAAATTTAACGTTATTATTTTAATAAGGATTTAGACTAATTAATTAAAATATAGACTTATTCTTTTGAAAACAGATATATATGCATGTAATTATGGGAGAACTATGAAATTAATATAAGTATAAAAACTAAATAATAAATAAGCAATTAAATGTTGATAGCTTAACTTTAGAAAGAAATAAGAATAAGTATTTATATTAGCAATGGATAATATCTGAAATAAATTTATGGTTAAGTAAACACATGAATGAACGTACGATCATTCTAGAACAGTGTATATATATATATATATATATATATATATATATATATAGACACACACACACACTTTAAGGGACATGGAAGAAAAAAGAAACAATATAAATAGATGCATGTTGTACATAATGTAAATATCTTTGAACATGGATTATAAACATGAAACAAGACAAGCATCATTAATGACGCACAAAATTGGTATCATATCAGCCTCCAAATGGGAAAGATCTCTCTGACCAAAATATACAAATCTTGTACCTCAATATACTTCAGCAGCATATTTCTTTTTATAGGTCATCTCAGCCAATTCGTTCTTCAAACTAAGTACATCTTATTTAACATAAATATTAAACTTAAGTATACAACAATATAAATGGTTATAAACATAAACATACAAAACATAAGTATAAAATATAATTATGAATATAAGATGTAAATATTAAATATACAAATAGAATTTTATAAATGAATGTTCGAAATTTAAATAAATAGAATAAAGTTTAGAAACTATGCTAACAATACTATAATAACTACACATGAATATATAAGATAAGTTAGGAAAACAATAAACTGTAAAATACATTTGTACAATACATAATTTTTAACAAAAAATATAACAAAGATGCTATGTAAATCTGGTATGCAAAGAAGACAAGTATTCACATCATATTCAAATATATCTTTGTACCAAAAACAAACAAAGATAAGTATCAGCCAATATCTTTGTACAAATGTGTAAATATCAGTAAACAATAATTATGTGTGAACTAAATAAGAAGACAAATGTACTTACTAATATCTTCGCATCTGAAATAGCCTCCAGTCAAAAAAAAAAAATCTTAGCCAAAAATTGTAGGCTAGAAAGAAAGCAAGAAACAACAAAATCAAATCTTAAAGGAGAAGCTGGCCAGATAACACCTTCCTTGTTGCATCCTGTTATTTTCTATATATGTGTCCATTTTTCTATTGAAATTCGTTCAGTAACAATTTAGCAAAACCAGAGAATAAGAGAAACATCTTCATTCTTTAAAACTAAAAAAAAACATCACTCAACTCAAACAAGAACAGGAAGAACCCAGAGCAGATCCAAACTGCAGTTTTATAATATGGAAAGTGTTCTCTGTTTACAGTATCTTCAAGTGAGTGAAACATCTGGTTTTAAATTTATGTATTTGCTTATTTTTTTTTTGGTATGTGTTTGTTGTATAATTTAAACAAACAAACTCTATGAATTTTCTGTTGCTCTCGAAATCCCTGAAGACCTGTTCTTCCATATGTTTAGTACAAAGCAAAGAACAGTAGGGAATTTTAGTGTTTCTTCATAGAAAACACTTTAAAACTTAGGATTTAAATTTAATAAATTTGATTAAAACTAAAATCAGGGATGGGGTTTTGTTGTGAAGGATGACAGAGAGTACTGATACTAAATACAAAGTTCACAGTAAGAAAAAAAAGGGAAAGCGATCATATGATTAAATTTCGAATATCTTAAATTGATATTTTGATTATATATCTGGAATGCACATTCAAAAATAGGATTTTTAGAGCAAGACTGATAATTTTTAGTTTGGAAATGTACGAGTAGTTTGCAGATGATCAAAAATTACATTTTCATCAATTTTTGTTAATTCAACAAAGTTTAGAGGTTGAAATTCGTAGAGAGGCTAGTTTGATGATTTACGAAGTCATGAAAAATATTCGTTTAATTTTCTATTGTAGTAAGTGATGGATTGAGGCAACAATAGGGTTTAGCACGCGATTTTGAATAGATCGGAGACGAAGTGATTTCGCCTCCCCTAGGTGATCGAGTGGCGCGGTATGCGAAGGAGTGTCAGCGTGGAAGTTAGGGTTGTCACGGCCGGAGTATCATGGCCCCTGAGTGGTTGTCGTCGCCAGAATGTGGAAGTGGTTACCGGAGCCTTTAAGGCCTGGAAGCTCGAATTTATCAAATCTCGATTCGCGAGTTCGTTCAGGGAGTGGGTGGTCTCAACCGATACAGTAATCAATGGTCGACTTGGGGGTGTTCGTCTCAGGCATCGGAGAGTTCACGGCGGCGTGTGCAAGTGCACGGTGGTCGCGTACACGAGTGATGATCTGGTTGGGTTTTTGATAAGACACTCGTGTATATGATGTTGCTGTGTTGGGTTCGAGTGCGAGTTACAGATACTTTTGTTTTTTTTACTTAACGTTTTGAACTTAAACTTGTTTAAAAGGAAAAACAAATAGATGAAGATAGATATGAGAAAATGAGAGAAGGGAGTCGGGGTTATGGGTGAGACATTGGTGGTTCTTCTCGAGTAAAGAAAAAGGGAAGTCTTGGGTTTCTTTTTCTAACTATAGTATTGTTGCATATAAAAAATGAAGCTAAGTAGAAATGTGTCGACCGTAAGTTAAGATTTTAAATCAAGTTCTAAATTGTCTTAATTAATGCCTAACGATGTTTTGAACTCCTATTATTTTAATAATTAAGTAACTAATTTAAGTTAAAACAATAAATAAATTATTAACATTAAAGATTTGTAGTTAATAATAATTTGATTTTCAAAGCTAAGGAATGATTCTTTTTAAAAGGGTTAGTGAAGATGATTCATCATTCAATTAATTATTTTTAGAAGGCAATTTAGAATAATTAAATTATAATTGCAATTAGAGTTTGGATTAATAAATGATTAATTGATTAATAAATTTGTAGTTAACTACTTAAAGTAAATTAACGATTGATTAGTAGTTAAGTAATTAAGTGATTTAATTAACTAATGGCTAATGATTGATTTAACTGGTAAATAAGGAATATTAATTGGTAATTAAGATGTGTTAATCAAGTTTATTATATAATGGTAAAAGAAAAAAAATTAATCTGCAATTAAGGTTTATTATTTGGGTTTAAGGGTAATCAAGGGATGGGTTACCCGATTGAAATTAAATTATTGGTTAATTAAAGGTAATCTCTTGGAGATTAATTTGATGAGGTTAGTGAAGAAATTCATATTTTACAGGACGTAATAAATTAAAAAGAAACTACTTAATGGAAGTAATTAAAGGGAATTACTTGGGAAAGTAATTACAGAGGGGTAATTGCTGTTTATGAGTAATTTGGATTGGCTAATGGATGCAATTAATTAATTTTAATTGATTAATTAAGTATAAACCTTTATGGAGTTTGGTTAAGTATAATTACTTAAAGGAAGTAATTAGACACTGATGGAAATTTTAGCGTAATGGAAGGATTAGAAATCAGGGAGGATTATCTAAGATAAAGGGTTTTGGAATGGTAAATCAATTAGGTTATAACTAATAAGAGGACCTAAAGGTAATTGATTTAATTCAATTATGGGTAATAAAATTATTCGAAATGGTATGATTGGTTATCTTACGTATGTATGATAAGTGATTGTTTAAATGCCTGAATTGATTGATACCCCTGATATGAAATGGTTCGTGATATGATGTATTAGACGGGCAATGATAATGTGGTTCTATTAATAATGAATTGTTGAATAAAAGGTGACACCTTTATTTAAAAATTGAATTACATTTCACTTGAAGGACATATGTTAAGATGAACTAAATTCGAAGAGATCGGAGTCGGGTATTAGTAAATACACGAAACCACTACGATTCTTTATAGATTGCTATGTGAAATTAACAGGCTGGAATGGGATGATTTAAGTAAATTGGGTCATTTAATCTAAGATTTGATATTTAGGAATTGATGTGTAAAATAAGCAATGTCTATAGAAAATTTTGAATTTGTAGATTGAGACGAGTTACCCCGGGTTTTAAGTAAGCTTTGTTCTAGTATTTTGTGTTAGATGGGTTTACTCACGCTGGTTTCCAGCCTGACCCGGGTGTTACTTTGGTGTAATGCTCGGGTCAGACCGAGTATTACATATTTTCAGGTAGGTACGTTCTGGAGCTCAGGAGGCGAGCTAGATGGCAATATCGTATAGAGTATTCCGCTGTATTTATATTATTGTTAATCTGAGTCATGATAATTGTAAATATTCAGTGACTGTATATAATGTGAACTCTGATGTATATTAAATGTAATCTATAGATATAATATTCTTTTGTAAACTGTTATTTTATATTATATTTTATCCGTGCGAATGTGAGATGTTTGGTGTTTCTGTTCTTCTTCTTCTATCTCTTTCTTCTTTTTCATAACTATCTGGAATTTTCGGCTTTGAAAATTCTGGGTCATTACATTTGGTATCAGAGCAGAAAGGTTAAGCGAGAACCTTGGCTCTGGAGGGGATTACTCATTTAATAGAGTCCGTGGTACTCTATAATGAGTTGAGTGAATATATATGTATATATGAGAGCGTACTTGTTATTTTCTTATATAAAGGCTTTAAATGGTTTTATATATAAGTGTATGTTGATATATATAAAGCTATATTTCCTTCTAATAAATGGTAAGGTGATTGGTTGTTAAATTATAAAATTAAATTAAGGAGTAATATAAAACACAACCAAATTGAAATCTTGAATTAGAATTAAATTAGGTGATAACAGAAATACAACCAAATTAAAAATTAAATAAAATTGCTTACAAACTTTGAATGAACAAAGTTAATTTGGTTTAAAGGGTTACACCAACTTTTGAAAATATAACTCGAATTTAAATAATTCGAGATGGTTTAAAATTGAGATTGAAATTGAATTAGTTCAAATTGAATCTGATTTGAATTAATTGGATTAAATTGAAATAATTGAAATTGAAGTGGGTTCAATTGAATGGATATTAGTCCAAAGTAATTGGAATAATCTTGGAATTGTAATTTAAGTGGAATTAGTTTAAAATCAAAAAGGAATTTGAAATCTAAATTGTAAATGAAATTTATAAGATGAAATAAACTTCATAAATAAATGAGATTATAATTTGAGATAGAATTTCCAGAAAATATTTGAAAATAATGTAAGGTGAAAATTCTAGAGTAATGTTGAAATATGAAGTGGATGGATTGGAAATTAGGAATTTTGGGAAAAATTTAAAATTCCTTTGGATGTAGAAGTGGCTTCCAAAGGTTTTGAAATAATAATAATAATAATAATATTTCAAATATATTTTTGTGTTGAATTTGAAATCTGGGAGATTTGAAGAAAAATATATTTGGAAATGTTTTTTTTAAAGAGATAAAAGCATTTAACTCTTTTGGTCACTGGGAAATAACGTCGGTGATGACTGCAGCGTCATCGATGTTTATTTTCGAGTTTCTAAAAGAGAAATTGCTACAAAAATGTTTTTTAATTGGAATTGTTTGTGAACTGGTTTTGGATTTGAATTCAAAGAGATAAATGAATTTGCCAAAGGAATTTTGGATATAGTTGAATACTAGGGTGATATTGAAATTTTGGAAATTTGTTTAACTTCTGGAATCTTGATAAAATGTTTATGGAATAATAAAAAAAAACAAAATATAAGCAGAGATAAGTTGGAATGAAGAATTGGACTCAGAAATTTGAGATTTTTTAAAAACTTTAAATAAAAGTTAATTTGGTTTAAAAAGTTAAATCAACCTTTGAGAATTTAACTCGAATTTATGTAATTCGAGGTAGTTTAAAATTCAAGATTGAAATTAAATTAGTTCAAAATTTAATTTGGTTTGAAGTAATTGGATTGGTGATTGAAGATGTTTAAGTTTAAAAAAAAATTAAATAGGAAATTGGATTGGATTAAATTGAAGTGATTTGGATTCTGAAATTAAATTGATAATAATTCAAATTGATTGGAATAATATGAACTTATAATTAAAATTGAACAGGATTAAAATCAACTAGAATTTGATTTAAATTTGGGAAGGAATCAAGATTGATTCAACTTGAATTGAGAATTAATCAAGTCCAATGGAATTTGGAGTTATTTGAATTGGAATTGGGTCAATTTAAATGGAGATTTAAATTGAATTGTTGGGGAAGTGAACAGTTGGCTCTTGTCTATTTTCAATATAAATTGTTTTGATATAAACTTATTTTTCTAAGCTATTAAATATATACAACCTTTCTTTCTTAAAGCCAAATTATTTTATATACTTGTTTTACAATTATTTTTGAAGCTATTTAACCATTTTTCAACTATTTTCTAAACTAATTACTATTTTTCAACTATGTTACAAATTAATTACTATTTTACAACTATTTTACAATTATCTAAAATTCCTGAAATTATTTAACTATTTTCCAACTAACTTACTATTAGTTAACTAGTTTACAGCTATTTTGCAAACCAATAATTATTTTTCAACTACTTATCTACTTTTAAAATTTTCAAGCTATTTTCTAAAAATAAACTGGTCGGAGTTCAAACTGTTATTGGAAAAAATACCCAACTGAGATGAGAATTGAAGTAATAATCCAAATGTGGATTAATGTAAAGGTGAATAAGGAATGTGAAATGGTTCTTTTGAACTGAAAGAATAATTTGAGAAATATGAAATGAATAAAGATGGAAATTGGATATTTCTATGGTTTTTGAGAGTGTTTGGAGTATAAAAGGGTTTTATACAAGAACGTAAGGATCTAAAGTTTTAAAAATTTATATATATATATATATATATATATATATATATATATAAAGGATCTTATGAGGATTTTGGGAAAGGCTTTTGATTTTTGGGAAAAATCAATATTGAGTTTTGGAAAGCCTATTTTGAGAATTATCGATTTTGGGATAATCGATTTTGTGTAAAGGAGCTTTGTATGATATCATACTAGGTGTATGATTTGAAGATACTATATGTGTATAGTATAAAATATTTTGATGATGGCTCTGGGGAAAAAGGCGCTCCCTTGAAATGAACTTCTCAGGAGTGCCACTGGGTGGTGCTGCCTTGAGCCCAAGGGAGTTCTAAAGTTGATCCTGTGAGGAGTCCGGACAAAACTAGTTCCTGAGGATTATGAGTAGTGTATACCATAGCGGAAGTCGTGTGTGCCGCGGAGAGCCAACAGTTTACGTTTGATTTTATATCGGTAGACTGCGACCTATGGTATAACGTAGCGGAAGTCGTGTGTGCCGCTGAGAGCCAACAGTCTGCGTTTGAGTTTATCTCGGTAGACTGCGACCTATGTAGGAGTGGAGAAGTTTCATTTTGGTAGCGAGATCAGAGGCCGCGGAGAGCCTGCAGTTACATGGACTTTTGTTGCGACTGCAATGTAACCCTGGATGTAACTGTGATCTGTTGTGTGGGTTCCATGGCGTAATCAGAGGCCGCGGAGAGCCTGCAGTTACATGGACTTTTTTTGTGACTGCAACGTAACCCTGGTATGTAACTGTGACCATGGATGGGGGTGATGATTTCCAGAGAATTCTCACCAAAGACATTTCCTCTATTTCAAAATGTTTTCTATATTTTCAATAAAATTATTTTCCAAGTATTTTCACTAGGTGTTGAAACCGTGTCTGCTAAGTACTTATAGATTTTCAGTCGTATGCCTGATCAACGTATGACCGAATTTCTGTAAGGACAAGGATGGACTTGTCGAAACATCGAGTTATAAAAGTTTTTATAAAAATTATTTCAGAAATATTATATTGATTTTTAAAGTAGTTTAAAATGATCAAAGAGAATTTATCTGATATTAAACATTTTGGTAATTCTAGCTTCCTTCTTTTCGAGGACGAAAAGTTCTAAAGGGGGGAGGAATGTGACAACCCGGAAATTTAACGTTATTATTTTAATAAGGATTTAGACTAATTAATTAAAATATAGACTTATTCTTTTTAAAACAGATATATATGCATGTAATTATGGGAGAACTATGAAATTAATACAAGTATAAAAAATAAATAATAAATAAGCAATTAAATGTTGATAGCTTAACTTTAGAAAGAAATAAGAATAAGTATTTATATTAGCAATGGATAATATCTGAAATAAATTTATGGTTAAGTAAACACATGAATCAACGTACGATCATTCTAGAACAGTATATATATATATACACACACACACACACACACTTTAAGGGACATGGAAGACAAAATAAACAATATAAATAGATGCATGTTGTACATAATGTAAATATCTTTGAACATGGACTATAAACATGAAACAAGACAAGCATCATTAATGAAGCACAAAATTGGTATCATATCAGCCTCCAAATGGGAAAGATCTCTCTGACCAAAATATACAAATCTTGTACCTAAATATACTTCAGCAGCATATTTCTTTTTGTAGGTCATCTCAGCCAATTCGTTCTTCAAACTAAGTACATCTTAATTAACATAAATATTAAACTTAAGTATACAACAATATAAATGGTTATGAACATAAACATACAAAACATAAGTATAAAATATAATTATGAATATAAGATGTAAATATTAAATATACAAATAGAATGTTATAAATGAATGTTCGAAATTTAAATAAATAGAATAAAGTTTAGAAACTATGCTAACAATACTATAATAACTACACATGAATATATAAGATAAGTTAGGAAAACAATAAACTGTAAAATACATTTGTACAATACATAATTTTTAACAAAAAATATAACAAAGATGCTATGTAAATCTGGTATGCAAAGAAGACAAGTATTCACATCATATTCAAATATATCTTTGTACCAAAAACAAACAAAGATAAGTATCAGCCAATATCTTTGTACAAATGTGTAAATATCAGTAAACAATAATTATGTGTGAACTAAATAAGAAGACAAATGTACTTACTAATATCTTCGCATCTGAAATAGCCTCCAGTCAAAAAAAAAAAAAAAATCTTAGCCAAAAATTGTAGGCTAGAAAGAAAGCAAGAAACAACAAAATCAAATCTTAAAGGAGAAGCTGGCCAGATAACACCTTCCTTGTTGCATCCTGTTATTTTCTATATATGTGTCCATTTTTCTATTGAAATTCGTTGAGTAACAATTTAGCAAAACCAGAGAATAAGAGAAACATCTTCATTCTTTAAAACTAAAAAAAAAACATCACTCAACTCAAACAAGAACAGAAAGAACCCAGAGCAGATCCAAACTGCAGTTTTCTAATATGGAAAGTGTTCTCTGTTCACAGTATCTTCAAGTGAGTGAAACATCTGGTTTTAAATTTATGTATTTGCTTTTTTTTTTTGGTATGTGTTTGCTGTATAATTTAAACAAACAAACTCTATGAATTTTCTGTTGCTCTGGAAATCCCTGAAGACCTGTTCTTCCATATGTTTAGTACAAAGCAAAGAACAGTAGGGAATTTTAGTGTTTCTTCTTACAAAACACTTTAAAACTTAGGATTTAAATTTAATAAATTTGATTAAAACTAAAATCAGGGATGGGGTTTTGTTGTGAAGGTTGACAGAGAGTATTGATACTAAATACAAAGTTCACAGTAAGAAAAAAAAAGGGAAAGCGATCATATGATTAAATTTCGAATATCTTAAATTGATATTTTGATTATATATCTGGAATACACATTCATAAATAGGATTTTTAGAGCAAGACTGATAATTTTTAGTTTGGAAATGTACGAGTAGTTTGCAGATGATCAAAAATTACATTTTCATCAATTTTTGTTAATTCAACAAAGTTTAGAGGTTGAAATTCGTAGAGAGGCTAGTTTGATGATCTACGAAGTCATGAAAAATATTCGTTTAATTTTCTATTTTAGTAAGTGATGGATTGAGGCAACAATAGGGTTTAGCACGTGATTTTGAATAGATCGGAGACGAAGTGATTTCGCCTCCCCTAGGTGATCGAGTGGCACGGTATGCGAAGGAGTGTCAGCGTGGAAGTTAGGGTTGTCACGGCCGGAGTTTCAAGGCCCCTGGGTGGTTGTCGTCGCCAGAATGTGGAAGTGGTTACCGGAGCTTTTAAGGCCTGGAAGCTCGAATTTATCAAATCTCGATTCGCGAGTTCATTCAGGGAGTGGGTGGTCTCGACCGATACAGTAATCAATGGTCGACTTGGGGGCGTTCGTCTCAGGCATCGGAGAGTTGACGGCGGCGCGTGCAAGTGCACGGTGGTCGTGTGCACGAGTGATGATCTGGTTTGGGTTTTTGATAAGACACTCGTGTATATGATGTTGCTGTGTTGGGTTCGAGTGCGAGTTACTGATACTTTTGTTTTTTTTTACTTAACGTTTTGAACTTAAACTTGTTTAAAAGGAAAAACAAATAGATGAAGATAGATATGAGAAAATGAGAGAAGGGAGTCGGGGTTATGGGTGAGACATTGGTGGTTCTTCTCGAGTAAAGCAAAAGGGAAGTCTTGGGTTTTTTTTCTAACTACAGTATTGTTGCATATAAAAAATGAATCTAAGTAGAAATGTTTCAACCGTAAGTTAAGATTTTAAATCAAGTTCTAAATTGTCTTAATTAATGCCTAACGATGTTTTGAACTCCTATTATTTTAATAATTAAGTAATTAATTTAAGTTAAAACAATAAATAAATTATTAACATTAAAGATTTGTAGTTAATAATAATTTGATTTTCAAAGCTAAGGAATGATTCTTTTTAAAAGGGTTAGTGAAGATGATTCATCATTCAATTAATTATTTTTAGAAGGCAATTTAGAATAATTAAATTATAATTGTAATTAGAGTTTGGATTAATAAATGATTAATTGATCAATAAATTTGTAGTTAACTACTTAAAGTAAATTAACGATTGATTAGTAGTTAAGTAATTAAGTGATTTAATTAACTAATGGCTAATGATTGATTTAACTGGTAAATAAGGAATACTTAATTGGTAATTAAGATGTGTTAATCAAGTTTATTATATAATGGTAAAAGAAAAAAAATTAATCTGCAATTAAGGTTTATTATTTGGGTTTAAGGGTAATCAAGGGATGGGTTACCCGATTGAAATTAAATTATTGGTTAATTAAAGGTAATCTCTTGGAGATTAATTTGATGAGGTTAGTGAAGAAATTCATATTTTACAGGACGTAATAAATTAAAAAGAAACTACTTAATGGAAGTAATTAAAGGGAATTACTTGGGAAAGTAATTACAGAGGGGTAATTACTGTTTATGAGTAATTTGGGTTGGCTAATGGATGCAATTAATTAATTTTAATTGATTAATTAAGTATAAACCTTTATGGAGTTTGGTTAAGTATAATTACTTAAAGGAAGTAATTAGACACTGATGGAAATTTTAGCGTAATGGAAGGATTAGAAATCAGGGAGGATTATCTAAGATAAAGGGTTTTGGAATGGTAAATCAATTAGGTTATAACTAATAAGAGGACCTAAAGGTAATTGATTTAATTCAATTATGGGTAATAAAATTATTCGAAATGGTATGATTGGTTATCTTACGTATGTATGATAAGTGATTGTTTAAATGCCTGAATTGATTGATACCCCTGATATGAAATGGTTCGTGATATGATGCATTGGACGGGCAATGATAATGTGGTTCTATTAATAATGAATTGTTGAATAAAAGGTGACACCTTTTTTTAAAAATTGAATTACATTTCACTTGAAGGACATATGTTAAGACGAACTAAATTCGAAGAGATCGGAGTCGGGTATTAGTAAATACCCTAAACCACTACGATTCTTTGTAGATTGCTATGTGAAATTAACAGGCTGGAATGGGATGATTTAAGTAAATTGGGTCATTTAATCTAAGATTTGATATTTAGGAATTGATGTGTAAAATAAGCAATGTCTATAGAAAATTTTGAATTTGTAGATTGAGACGAGTTAGCCCGGGTTTTAAGTAAGCTTTGTTCTAGTACTTTGTGTTAGATGGGTTTACTCACGCTGGTTTCCAGCCTGACCCGGGTGTTACTTTGGTGTAATGCTCGGGTCAGACCGAGTATTAAATATTTCCAGGTAGGTACGTTCTGGAGCTCAGGAGGCGAGCTGGATGGCAATATCGTATAGAGTATTCCGCTGTATTTATATTATTGTTAATCTGAGTCATGATAATTGTAAATATTCAGTGACTGTATATAATGTGAACTCTGATGTATATTAAATGTAATCGATAGATATAATATTCTTTTGTAAACTGTTATTTTATATTATATTTTATCCGCTGCAAATGTGAGATGTTTGGTGTTTCTGTTCTTCTTCTTCTATCTCTTTCTTCTTTTTCATAACTATCTGGAATTTTTGGCTTTGAAAATTCTGGTTCGTTACATTTATGTTGAGTGGCTGACCAAATTTCTAATCCATCAGCTTCCAGAAAAATTCTCATACGTGTTGACCAATATCCATAATTAGAACCATTAAAAGGTGGGGGTTGTGATGTGGATTGAACTTCTTGGAAAGTACTTGCCATATTAAAGCGATTCAAAAACGTGTTACTGTACTTTGATCAAACCTTGTTTTGATACCAATTGAAAGTCTACAGGGTGGATCGTGTAGTGTATATGCAAGTATATATGATAAAATATATGATGCAACTAAAAAAATATTAATCTAAGTAAATATATAGAATAATATAAATTTATAGAATAAGAACACCAGGATTTTATACTGGTTTGGATCTCCTATCCTACATCCAGTCCCGAAGCTCCCCTACGGAATTCGACTATCAAACACCCTCGCTTTTCCCGGAGGAATAAGCTTGGTTACAATAAGTTGTTCTTGTCAAATGTGTGTCCTATAACACAGATATTAACTAATTAGTACAAATGCTTTCAATATATATCTAGAGAGTATTGAAAAACTGAATGTGTGGAAGAGTGAAATACAAGTATAGATTGCTAGAGATCAAGAATATATGATAGAGTATGTAATTAGAGACCGTAAGTGAGTAAGGTGATTTGTTCTCTTGATTCTTAATGATATATATAGTTGTAGAGAGGTTTCTTGAGTAGTTGCATCGATTAACAAGTGCACTATAGTTACTTCTGTTGATGATGAAGAGTTGCAGTGAAGAGAAGCAGATATGTCTATTCGAATGTGGCAATTCAAGTTCATATTTGAAATTCGAGTTTGAAATCAGACGTCTGGAATAAGTTTTAGACGTCTGATATTTTATATATTTTGGAACATAGTAGCATATCAAACGTCTGAGTGCAATTGCCAGATGTTGAGTTCAGCCTGTCTGTTGTTCTAGAGAACTGTTTCAGACATCTGGCTTGTGCACCCAGACATATGATATTGTGCATATCAGTTTTTATGCTCTTTTCTTATGCTTCTTTGTTCCTATCGACTTATAGCCTCTTGTAGTGTCCTTTGAGCCTTGCTCTTATCTTTCTAGTGATGTTTTTCTAGCAAGTACCTGTATATACAAATATATATACATATACATACATATATATATATATATGCATATTTGATTTCCATTGTATAATTGTTGTCATCGAAACCGTAGATTTAATTTCCTAATAGGCTTCCACTATTTATAATTTCTCTTAATCCCATTCTAAAGATAGTGAATTAAGAATTTTCCTAACTTAATCCTCTTCGGCGAAATTTTTGCCTGATGATACTAATGAATGAACTATATCCTGAAATCTATAATAGGTATCAGAAATATATTCACTTGGTTTCATTTTAAACAGTTGAAACTGGTTGGTTAGCATTAAAATCTAAGTTTGTTTTACTTTACTAGTACGCTCATGTGTAACTTGAAATGTTCTTGCGAAGACCCGACTTTCTACCACTAGAAAATCGCATCATCTTTAAGAAAGAAAGGGATTGAAAAGTGAAAAGATAGAGAAGAAGAAAGAAACAACATCGGAATCTAAACAGCGGAACGAATAAATTATATTACTCACATAATACTTTACATAGTATCATATACATCAGAGATACACAGTTTAATCAACATATACTAGACATTTATAAACGCTTGTCTAGTTATACAACTCAATACATCTCAAAACAAACAACTCAGAGAACACACAGCGGAAAACTCTATAGCTATATGCAGAAGCCTCCTGCTCCATTGCTCCTTCAGATTCGTCAAGCCAGCCTAAAATCCTAACCTGAATCCTTGGCTACTCGTAAAAATTTGAGTACCCAAGAGTTTAAGAAAACAGAATAAACTCCGGGTCAGACATGGGTTTGGTGTGAGTAAACGGTTAAAGTTGCTTAACTTTAAAATTTTTTGAAAGAAAAGGTATCACGTAAGACTTCCCACACATAAACATGGAAAAGTTTTTACCTTATGCTAACCAAAACATTTGATAGGAAATCCGATGATATTATAACAGTGTCTAGGGTTTTCAAGTAAAATACAGAAATAGCTGGAATGCTTACATCTCACGTTCCAACATAGTTGGGCACAACTAATACGTACGACACTTATTGGATTTTGGATTCCATACAATGGCAAGGCTACTGGGGTACCGCCCGTCACAGTACGTGGCCTAGATCACCGTACCGAGGAGCCACCCTAACTCCCCTGCAACACAAAGCCGGACCCATTCCTTACTGAACAGTTCCAAATAAGACAACCCCGGCGGATGTAGCTATTCAACCGCCCACACAGCCGAAATAAAAGGGACCTCTAGACAGGGGTAAATCTTACTCTAAAGTGGGGGCTACCCAAGAAGCCTTGCTGCACCTCCCCTGTTTTATCCATTCCCGGTTGATGAGGCTTGAGATTACGATTGCCTTTAGTGAACACATCACTTAGAATGCTCATCGTCCACTTGATGATGTTCTGAAAGCATTCAATCCATACAAGTTCGTTCCGGGTTCGAACGAAACCGAAGGCATTATCTCGTTACACTCATTTTGGAATCACCCTCAGAGTTAACGACAATAACCCTTGCACTCTAAATTTCCTTCTCGAATCTATAAGAACTAGTCAGTCAACTCATTACGGAATCACCCACAGAGTTATACTGGCGTATAGCCCTTACACCTCGAGTCTTCACAAAGCTCCACTTTGATTCACGACCTAACGTTAATTGGAATCGATGTGGTTTTTAGATATCCAAATATGGAAACCCGATCCTGGTCTCATCGAAATCCAAAGCGTGTCATTTAAGTCCAAGTTGTTTTAAAGGTTTTAAAACAATTCAATACAGTATCTATACACACACAGATAGATAACTCACAAATCACAATGGATAATCAACATTATCAAATAACAGGTAATCCACATTATCAATATCCTAATAGATAATCCATATATCAACATCCCAATTGATAATCTATGTAATCATCACAATTCAACCAAGCATTCATATCACACAACCATACTTATCTCATTACTGAGATCACAAAGCATTCAAGACAATCAATGTCATCCATTCATACATAAGTAATGATTTACTCATACCACAATATAATTAATTTAAAATGAATTAAATTAACTCTCTCTATCTCTAATTAATTTAAAGTGAATTAAATTAATTACTTAATCTCTTAATTAATTTAAAATTAATCACAATAAATCTTGCTTAATTATTCACTAATTAAACCAACTAATTAATCATCATCTTGATCAATTAAGTCTTAATAAAGTAATTAATCCTTAATTATTTTCATTAATCATATCAATTAATGAACCTTAATTAATTACTTCCATTAATTAATTAACTTCAATTAATTACATTATTCCTTAATTAATTATATTAATTAATCATGCTTAAATTAATCAACTTTAATTAATAAATATAAAAATTCATTATTCTTAATTACTTTTAATTACTTCATAAATTCATTGATTTATTACACCAAGCAATAAACCTTTGATTACTTTACCAAGTAATTTACCCATTTAAAATTACTACCTAATCAGTAATTTACCTAACTCAATTACCTCTGTAATTTCCATTACTTATCTTAAGTAATTAGCCTCATCAAAACTTATTAAGTAAACATACTTAATCTTTATCAAGTGACTATTATTAATTAATTAAAAAATTAATTAACTTACTTGATCATACTTATCTCATTAATTATAATTGAGTAATTCGTCCCTTAATTACTCATTAACCAAACTAATCTTCAATTAACAGATTAATTATCTTCAACTATTAATTAATAATCCTTAATTATTAATAAATCCTTTAATACAAAGTAATTAATTACTAATTACTTTTATAATTAATTAATTAAACTTAATTAACTAATTAATCAACTCTTAATCATTAATTAATAAAATTAATTATTAATTAACAACCTTAATTACAAATTAATTAATCCATCATATAATTAATCCTTAATTAAAATTAATTAACCTTAAATAAAAATAGTTAATTAATTCTTAATTAACTAGAATTATATTTTAATAATCCTTTAATTATTAATTAAGAAAACCCAATTAAAAACTTAATAAAATCTTTATTAAGTATTAATTAATTACTATTTTAATTAACTCTTAATTACTTAATTAATAAGTAATTATAATTTAATTAATCATTAATTACATTATCATCTTAATTAATAGTTAACTAAATAAATAATTATACTTAATTAACCTCCTTTAACAATAATAATTAAATAAATTAAATTAAACTTAAATTTCCTTAATTAACTAACTAATTACAAATTATTAATACTTAATTATTATTTAAAATAAAACATTATCTTAAATAAATCTTGAAATCTTTACTTAACTCAATTCATCAATTATAAAGAAATCATTAATTACTTTCCTTAATTATTAATTAACAATTCTATTTTCAAGTTCATAAATTATCTCAAACTTTAATTGTTAATTAATAAATCATTTCCATTAATTAGTTTAGATAAAACATTTACTTAAAATTCTTTTTTTATATTTCAAAATAATTTTTGAAATAATATTAACTTACAACATTTAAACGAATCATACCAATCCATTTATACAAACACTTCGATTTAAAAAAAACAAGAATTTTAGTTTAACTTAAACTATTTAAAGTTAAACTTTATTTATTTTAATTTGAAAAGTTGATTGATCATTTTAGCTTGGGTTCAATCCATGAATACTGGAATTCAAATACGAAGTACATTTTTTTTAAACAAATTTGATTTTTAAAAAATTTAAAACTGTTTAAATTAAAAACTTTAAAAACTGTCAACATAACAGTTTTAAAACCTACTCAGCCAACCCAGAACAATCACGAGTTCATTCCCGAGCCACAACCAAAATTACTCGTGTTTCTCCCCGAGTCTCCTCCCCTACTACCCGAGCTCAATCCCAGTAACACAAATCAAAACAAAACCCAATTCACTCTAACATCAACCAGCTCCACCGTGCAACCTGCACCGATGTCGGCTCCACTCCAACGAACGTCAACACCTCCGACAAGTCATTCCACTACCTTACAAGCCTCCATGACCAAACAAACTCCAACATCTAATCCAAATTGAATTCGAGCATCCTTGAGGTACAGAACCCAAACACCCTCATCAATAAACCCCAAAATCAACGCCTCCGATCAACACTAATCGCCACCACTCCGGCCATAGGTCACTGACCCACCATGCTCCCTTCACACAAATTTTCACCCAACTCGATGCAGAGATGTAGCTACAGCGGCCAATTTATAGTAAGCTCCCAAAACTAGGTTTAAATCAATCTCTGGCAAATAATCAAACTCCACAATGAATTATAAATTCTTCAACGATTTTTGCTATATTCTCTGATGCAATCACTAACTCCATCATCAATCTCGAGTCACTCGAATGCACAGAATCAACAGAATTCACCAAAAACCCATTTCCAGATAAACCCCAAATTACACATTCAATGCTTTACTAAAAATTTTGATTTTGATTTTAAAAATCATAACTTCCAGAGACAATTCTGTTTATATAATTGTTCAATCCAATTATAACATTTGATTTCAACAATGGTGTTAGATTGATTACTGAATTCCTAAATTTCCAGAGGAATTTTTTTTATTTAGACATCAGATACTTGAATCTAATTTAACTTCTGGATTAGGCTTAAGCTAAACTATATTGTTTAAATTTTTACACACATGCAAGGATTTTAATCGATCAAAAATCATATGTTCTGAAGTAAGAACAGAGAAGTTAGAAACAACAGATAAGCATACATCATATACACACAGAGACTTACTTACATGCAAACATATATAATAGTTATCATCATAGATGTCAAAATCAACCATATAATTATCTACTTAACTTTAATTTGAAAATGTTTACTCACCTTTATAAGAAATGCAGAGATGATAAAACTGGAAACTTCAAAAGATTGTGATCTTGAACTTGCAGAAATGCTTGAATAACAATGCTTCAGGTTTCTTGCCTACAACTTCAGGTTTTCATGCATAAGAATACTGATGCAGACATGGTAATTGCAGATCTAATTTGATAGTTTGCATGCATTTGAAGTTTTGAAGATGAACTGGGTGTTGCAAAATTCTGTGAACCTGAAGCTTTAAAACAGAATGTCTCACCCTTTTCAAATTGCTTTTCAGATTTGCATACACAAGAAAGTGATGCAGATTTTGTTTAAGGATTGATTAGATTTCATTTTGAGGAATTGATTTCTTTTGAATATTGTCTTGTATTTGCAAATTTGAAAGATTACAGGTTTTGAATGAGTAAGAGTTTGCAAATGCTTCAAATTTGCATGCACAAGAAAAATGATGCAGACATTCAAATTGTTGTAGAACTGGGTTGAATGTTGTTTTGAGGAGAGTTTTGATTTTGAACAATGATTTGAAGATTTAAGTTTGAGAATTGGTTGGAATATTTTCTGGTTTTGGGTGTTTGAATGAAGGTTGCATGATGATTTTAGTTTTCTTTTTAAGCATGAGCAAGGATTTAAAGAAAAAGGAAAAAATGAAAAGAGTGTTTATATAGGATAAAATTTCAGATTTGTATAAATTAAAAATAGAAACAAAAATGGATACTTGTCCCTAATTACATAAAGGTTGTAACACTTGTTATCAAAGTGTTTTAGATATAAACATTTGTCACATTGAGTTTGTTTTAATTTTTAAAGAAATTTAAAAGCTTTTTAAATAAATTTCCTAATTACTAATATGTTTTCTTCAAATTTAAAAATACTTTTCAAGCTAAATTTCTAATTTAACAAATACATTTTCATTTACACAAGTTTGCTGATTTATATAAAATGCAATCTTTAAAAAGAAATGAAACCAAATATGATTTTAAATAAAATTATAAACAAATTGCAAACTCATATTAAAGATGCTATTTCAAAAACTTGCATTCATTTTTATTAAATAAATACAAATCAAGTTTCTATAGGACAAATCTTATTTTAATTAAAATATTATCTATATAATTTCAACTCAAACTATATTAGTAATATATATGTATATTCTTTGAATTCAAATCTATATTCATTTTCAAAGTCCAATTTAAAAACCAAATCTAAAATAAATTTAAATGAATGTAAACGTCTATTTTAAGTAAGCTTATTATTATTTACAAATAATATATCCTATTTTAAAATCAATTTAAAATACACAGATTTAAATACACAGATATAAATGCATTTTAAACACACTTATAAATTTTGAAAACAATGTACCAATTTATAACCATAATTAAGACATTATATTATATTACTTGGTTAATTATCTTTGAAAATAACAATTTATCAAATTTCAAATAATTAAATTAAGAGATTATCAACATTTTAAACTCCTGAAAATTACGGGATATTACAATCCTCCCCCCTTAACAGAATTTCGTCCTCGAAATTTAAAACAAAGATAATCCACAATTTCATTTTATTTCAACCAATCCAATCATTCATAACATCCATACACTATCAATCAAACAAACAATTCCATCCAAACAACCAATTCAATCAAATAACACTAGCTATCCGGACACAGATCCGGATAAACTTTCTAAAATTATCTTGAGTTTCCCCAGTACAGACACATGGATACTCGCTCTACTAAACCCAAACTAGCTATACTGCTAAGCTACTGAGTCTCTACTCAGCTAGATCTATAATCTAC
The DNA here is from genome assembly GCA_030765085.1 of Allium cepa. Lineage (NCBI taxonomy): Eukaryota > Viridiplantae > Streptophyta > Magnoliopsida > Asparagales > Amaryllidaceae > Allium > Allium cepa. Next base: position 826,842,985 of record CM060934.1, read on the forward strand.
ACAAGATATCAGACCAAAGACAAGTCTGATCAACAACTAAAACCTTCACAGAACTACTGATCTCAAAACCAGTAATACCAAAACACGTACTCCCTCAGAGACACGTGAAATATTTTTGAATTCCAGTCTTCCAAACTGGCAATTCAACTCTTTAAACCAAAGCACTGATCTCTACAAAAACTCAGAAGAATCCAATATACCTCGAAGCTCTCCAAAACTTAATGCCCTTAACCAGAGAAAACTTCAACAACATCGAAGTCTCCAACTTTGAATTCCAAATTCTTCCGTTACTTAACCTCAAAACTTACCGGATGATCCGGGCTGCCTATAGATCTTTCCTGATCAGCTCAATCTACGCTGATGCTTCTACAAACAAACTGGATCAACTCAACAAACTGATCCTCACAAGATCAATCCAAAAATCAAAACCAAACTCTACTATCAACGGAAGAAAACAACTTCTCCCATCCTAAAGAGACAGAACAGAATCACTCGCCAACTTGCCTCAGATTTTGAAAAAAAAATTCAGAAGAAAATTCTCTAATCCAAAATACTACAACTTCCAATTACTTCTACTCAAGAACAACAGCCACCTTGCTTCCGCTGCACAACTCTGATCTGGAGCAAATGAAAATCCCATCGAATGAACACAAGCACGGACCAAACATCACATCTCGGAAATATGGTTCAACAGAAGTTCCAAGAAATACAGAGCTGCTTCACCATACAATCAACCTAGGAGACAACCTTCTACCCAAATGAATCACCGGTATCACTCCTATCAAGTTAATTCAGAACTTAAACTCCAATGTGGGCAAATCTCTAACTTCCCTGAAGATATATTCAGAAAAATCTTCAGCAACTCCATAACGTCTACATCCTCCAGAAATGCCATGAATCCAAGCAAAAGATTATCTAAGATAATCACCAAACCATCGCAAATTACTTTTGCGATCAATCAATCCAATATCCAAGATATTGTTCTCTCTCCACTAATCAGAACAATTTATCCTTGACCAATTAATCCATCGAAGAAACAGATCCTCACTGCTACTTCTGAATTCCACCTCTAGGACATTCGAAGCCAAAAGATCTTCCTGTTGAAACACGGAACACTCCCGAGCTACACTACTAACACAGATGCCAAAAACCCCTTACCCAAAGTTCTTTGAAAAACTCGGACCTCCAACTAAACACAACATCCTGCTGAACTCGGCTACAACTCCAAACAGACACACTTCCTTAAACTTGCTCCGAAAGAAAACATCTTAGGAGACATCCGTAGTCACTGCATCTCATCACGCAGCTACTACTTCCTGAGGTATCAAAATACCATCACTCACTTCTACCCAACCGAGAGATCCAAATTCCCAAAAATCCGCTCACACGAGCGCGAACAAACATACACTTCAAAGATGAACTCCGAACCTTAACAGGTTTTCTTCAGAGATCAATGAAATACTTACACCAAACTACAAAGATTTCTTGAGACGGTATTAGGTCTACAGTCTTGACAAATATACTTCCAACCTCCAACATTCAAATTCCAACCATTGGTAGTCGTGTTACACACACCCCTACCCATCTACCTTTATAACTTATGTTGGAAAGCCAGAACAGGTAACCCAACAGATAGGTAGAAATAAATATATATATATATATAGTTATATAATTATATATAAAAATTACAAGTACGCTCTCTCAAGAAAGACACCACTACAGAGCCTAGGTATTCACTCAACTTAATGCTCTGATACCAACTGCGACGACCCGACTTTCTACCACTAGAAAATCGCATCATCTTTAAGAAAGAAAGAGATAGAAAAGTGAAAAGATAGAGAAGAAGAAAGAAACAACATCAGAATCTAAACAACGGAACGAATAAATTATATTACTCACATAATACTTTACATGGTATCATATACATCAGAGATACACAGTTTAATCAACATATACTAGACAGTTATAAACACCTGTCTAGTTATATAACTCAATACATCTCAAAACAAACAACTCAGAGAACACACAGCGGAAAACTCTATAGTTATACGTAGAAGTCTCCTGCTCCATTGCTCCTTCAGATTCGTCAAGCCAGCCTAAAATCCTAACCTGAATCACTTGGCTACTCGTAAAAATTTGAGTACCCAAGAGTTTAAGAAAACAGAATAAACTCCGGGTCAGACATGGGTCTGGTATGAGTAAACGGTTAAAGTTGCTTAACTTTAAAAAAATTTTGAAATAAAAGGTATCACGTAAGACTTCCCTCACATAAACATGGAAAAGTTTTTACCTTACGCTAACCAAAACATTTGATAGGAAATCCGATGATATTATAATAGTGTCTAGGGTTTTCAAGTAAAATACAGAAATAGCTGGAATGCTTACATCTCACATTCCAACATAGTTGGGCACAACTAATACGTATGACACTTATTGGATTTTGGATTCCATACAATGGCAGGGCTACTGGGGTACCGCCCGTCACAGTACGTGGCCTAGATCACCGTTCCGAGGAGCCACCCTAACTCCCCTGCAACACAAAGCCGGACCCATTCCTTACTGAACAGTTCCAAATAAGACAACCTCGGCGGATGTAGCTATTCAACCGCCCATATAGCCGAAATAAAAGGGACCTCTAGACAGGGGGTAAATCTTACTCTCAAGTAGGGGCTACCCACGAAGCCTTGCTGCACCTCCCCTGTTTTAGCCATTCCCGGTTGATGATGCTTGAGGTTACGATTACCTTTAGTGAACACATCTGTTAGCACCCAAATTGGTCATTAACACCCTTAGAAAGATTGTGTAGAGAGAATAATGAAGAAAATGAACTAAAAAAGAGAAGATAACATAAATTAAAATGCGGGAAGTAAGGACACCAAATTTATAGTGGTTCGGCGCAGTGGCCTACGTCCACTTTGAAGCTGATCTTTATTTCCCACTTAATACTTGATTACAGATACAGTCCGTTCTTAAGTATTAGAATACAATTGCAAGGTAAAAGAAATAAGTCTTGAATAAGGACTCAATGTGGCAAAGTCGCCCCAGTGCTCTCTAAAATCTCATCCCGTTTTCTGTGCCCTTGCCTCTCTGTTTATAGACGAAAGTGGGTTGGACATCCCTGGTGGGCCAGGTGGCCGAATAACTTGGTCCAAGTAGTTTATGTACTGTACGCCGAACTAGGGAGGCCGGACAAGGCATGCCGAGTCTTCCTCCTTGTGCAGAACGAAGCATGCCGAGCTTTCCCTCCTTATGTCGAACGAGCCGTGCCGAGTCTTCCCTCTTTAGGCCGAGCGAGGCAGGAGGTTGAATGAGAGATGCAGGTCGAATGGGGAAGTAATGCCGAACGATTGGGGTTCGCTGAATCAAGCCAGAATGTCGAACCATCTAGGCTCGCCGAACGTACTTGGCCGAACACATGTGGGAGGCTGAACAACCTTTGTTTGGCCGAACGATCTTAATTGGCCAAACGACATTCAATGTCGAACGTGTCCTGGATGCCGAAAGTGTCCTGGATGTCGAACGTGATCTGGATGCCGAACGTGTCCTAGATGCCGAACGTGTTCTTGAGGCCGAACAACCTAGGTTGGCCGAACACTCTCCTGACGCCGAACGCAACTTTGTGCCGAACGCTCCTTTCTGTCCGAGTACTAAGTTGCCCGGTCAATCCCTTGGGAAACACTTTCCCCCCAAAGTGTATTACGTGACCGATCGTGATGCACTTTGATTAAACCTTTTTCGTTACCCTTGCGGGTCATAAGGCTCCCTTGGCCGAACGAGCTGGGGAGGCCGAACGATACGTTACCCCAAGTGACTTTGTATGCTGAATGGTTGAGCCGAACGAGACAAGTGCCGGTAGATTCATGTTGTCCCAAGTCGAACGAACCGAGATGGCCGAACGATACAATTTTGACCGGTAGAGCCGGTCAGAAACTCTTCAACTTCCTCTTTTCCTTTATAAAACCCGACCTTTTCTTCTTCCTCCTTCTTCTTTCTTTGCTTACTTCCACTTCTACAATTTCGAGCTACCCCTGTCATCAGACTCTAAGGATTTAAGGACTTCTCAACCCTTCCCAAAGCTCGATCCATGAACTAGGTAAAATCCTTTTATCCGATTCCTTTCCCTGATAAGTTTCGATCAATTAGCCTAGGACATGACGGTGGTTGAACAGGCTAAGTGGGTGGAGATCCCAAACTCTGACTAGGATATTTCCAAGGTCGAGCTACGTGAGGCAGGGAGAAGTGGTGAGGGATGACCACTCGTAGGGTTTGTGTTGTTTTGGGAGAGACGCTATGGTTCGGCATAATTTTCCTGCGCCGAACTAGGTGGAAGAAGGAATATGGGGGGAGTGCCGAGTGTTGGAGCTCGACGTTACTCTGGTTCGGTATGACACACTGTATGCCGAATGGTGGGTTGGTAGATTTGGGAGGAAGTATGAGTTAGCGTGGAGGATGCTGAGCGTTGTTTCGGCCGAACGGGTTCTCGACTGAACTAATTTGAGTGCCGAACCATGGCAATGCCGAACAACCATAAATTTCGAACCGATCAGGCCGAACGATATTAGCCGAACAACACATAAGTGCCGAACAAACGTATTGAACAATGCATAGCCGAAACATATATATGCCGAACATACAATGCTGGTCGAACATGACTTAAGCCGATCGATACAAATGCCGAACATACTCTACCGGACGAACATGGCTTAAGCCGAACGATATAAATGCCGAACATACAACGCTGGCCGAACATGAATTAGGCCGGAAAAACACTAATGCCAAACATACTGACATGCCGACCAAACTAGAACGTCGAACATACTAATATCTTGTCCAATTTCATAACCGAACTTTACTTGCCGTAACCGAATAACTTCTTTTAGCGTTTTCTTAACCTGGAACTGTAATCGCCATACAGAAGGCTCTTGGAGACGGTCAGCGATGACGGTTTTCAGAGGCGGCGATTACAAGCTTAGTTTTATTCTAAATGCTTGTACTCGATTGAACGCGCTAGTTCACACACCACGTGGGGGGATTATTCGTGTTGTTAACTCTAACATTGGTCATTTTTCAAGTATAGTTCACATAGGTGCTTAGTTGAGTCCACTATTCATTCAAGATGTCTAAAAAGTCTAGTTCCGCTACACTTTCCGACAGACCCGGGCCGTCTTCAAAGCAAACAGTCGCCGATACATCTGACCCGTCAGTTTCTCCCGCTCACGACTAGGCTCCTGATAACTTGGAGTTGTCGATCTTATTGGATAGCTCGGTTGACTCACAGGCTTCGAGAGTCACCGAAGCAGCCTTTCAGCGGATATGTTCTATTCATGGTATCCCATTCTCCGACGTGTTAGTTCTGTCGGGGCACGACCGTCCACATCTGCCCCCAGCGGGATATACAGCGTGCAGCAAGTTCATGTGTTGGGTTGGCAGCGTACCACCATTCAATTTATTTCTTCGAGATGTGCTGCGGTATCTTGACGTTGCCCCATCACAGCTACATCCAAATAGTCACACCTTCATCTATGGCACGTACGTGCTCTTTATGGCCGTCTTCTCTAGGCTCCCAACCCCTGGCGATATTAGGTATATATACATTACCAAGAAACGGGGAGGCAGTCCCTCTTACATGTTTCTTGAGCCACATCGGAAGTGCCAAATTTTCACCAGCGCGTGGAGCAGAAAATTCGCCCAGTACAAACAGGAATGGTTTTATGTGCGTTGCCCACAGGGTTTTGCGAGGAGATGGGTTGAAGGAAGTAAGTCTTCTTCCTGAATTGATGTCGTTCCCAATCTGTTCTAAGCTTCTGCTAACTTATCGTTTCATCTTTCCAGATTCCATTCCATGTCCCGAGGGTCGAGGGTACTCTGATGTTGTCGAAACCATTAGAGCCCTTCCTGTTGAGGAACGAGATATCCGAGCTCACATTTCCAATGAGTCATTATCAAGGTTCGGTCTGCTATCTCCTGGCCGCCGGATTAGTCTTCCTGAGGGCGCCTCGCTTCCTAAACCCATACCCGCTAGAGGGAAAAACTGCCTGAATCATCTATTTGCCCTTCTCTTGAAGTATCGGAAGAGGGGGAAATTCCAAACGAGCCACCTAAAAAGCACGGTGAGGATTTGGGCCCTGCGGTCGAAGTTCATGATGTTGAAACGTCATCTTCCCCTTCGAAGGGGAAAAAGAAGCCGACATGCAAGTTGAGGAAGGAGAAGGTTGGCGGGACTTACAAAGTTACGCCTATCCAGCAAGAGAAAGAGGCTTCTTCACAACGCGCTAAAAGTTCTCTGAAGGGCTTATCGAACCTCTCCATTCCCGACGACTTGTTCAACTATGATTTCAATGACCTGGAGTTGTTTAAGTTTTGCTCACCCGCTAGGGGCGATGCGAGTGTCCCAGCCCCGAACCGAGGGGAAAAGACTCCCGTTAGCAAAGCCACTGGTCCGTCAGGGAGGGGAACACTAGGACACACACGCACACGTGCACTTCACTTTGCACCTACTTTTCTTTCGTCATTTTGTTCCCTCGCTGATTCGCTATTGTTTGAATTCTTTGCAGGTGACATGGGGCGTTCGCACGGATATGACCGCCTTCGCGGTTCGTCAACTTTATGCCAATCCGGTTGGGACTCAGGTCTCGAGAAGCGTCGAGGCAGAGATAGCGACAGCGACCGAGATTATTATTCCCGGGACTCGTCATTCCGGAAGAAAACTCATTATCAGCCCGAAATCCACCAGGAGACCTCTTCTCATCAGGAGCGAAGCAAAGAAAAGCGCGGCCATAAGAGGTCGCATTTTGATGCTCCTCGGGACCAACACTCTGACTCCTCTTCTACCCGGCATTCCCGAGACTCTCATAGAAGGGGCGAACTTTCAAAGCCGTCACCCCCCGCTCCAGTGACAGGCCTGACAGTGTCGGAGAAACTGACCGAACTCAAGGCCAAATTTTCGAAGATTTGTTTTGATGGGCTAAAGTTTCTCCCAGCGATTCACCCTATACCCGGAGATGTTAAGAAAAATGCCATTGCCTGTACCAACGACATCTATGTTCAACATGACGCATTCGTTCATCTAGCTGAGAAGCTTTCTGAAGTCTTTGTGGAGCGCCAGCACGAAATTGACCGTCTAAAGCTTGATGCTATTCATGACAGGGATATCATTAAGGACCAGGATGACAAGTTGGCCACTTATAGGTCTGAGCTTGAGGTCGCCCGTCAGTGCGCTAAGGACACCGCCGAGGCTGTTTCCCGCCTTGAATTAACTCATAAGAAAGAGCTTGATGAGTCAGTCCAACGGTGTGGTGCTCTAGCTTTTGAGAAGGACTCCGTTCAGAAGGAGCGGGACATACTGAGCCAATGGGTCAAGTAACTCGAAGAGCAACTCCATGAGAAGAAGAAAGAAAAAGTGGCCGCCCAGGTCGAGGCACAACACTATTGCGATGAGATCGTCGCCACCCGGCTCCTAAAGGAGAAACTCGAGGGTGATTTCTCCAAAGTCGAGGCACTAAAGAATGAGGCTCGCGAGGAGGGCATAAGGATGGTAGCAGCCGACATCGACTCTCGCCTTGAGGCGGCCAGGGAGGAAGGTAGGGAAGAGATCAAGACTGAATTCGACCCGCTCATCGCTGAATTCAACGCCCGAGTTCTCATGCATTGAGATCTAACTTTTTTGGGCGAGGGCTACCTTGAGTCTCTGATCGAGGCGTGGGAGACCCTGATTCAAATCAGGAAGGCCGAGAGCGGCGTCGAAGAGGTCGATGAGGAAGCTTTGATTGGAGTTCTTGAAGGGAAAAGAACCTTTAGACCTATCAGCGGCTAAGGCCCTATACAGCAAAGGTTCCCCCTTGAGTAAAGGAGAGGAAGTGGTTATTGGTCCATCCGGCATCGTGGCCCCAGTTCGTGCGCCTACTCAGCCGGCTAGCCGACTGGTACTTGATCCCTTCGAGCAGCACCTTGGCTACGACCCGGATGCCCCCGGGCTTGGCGTTCATGTTCTATCTCCCATCCCGGAGGGTGAGATCCCTCTGACAACCGAGATTCCATCGGCACCCGGTAAGCAACTTCTTTGCTTTATAGGGTTTATGTGTTTTTCTAGAAGCCGTCGTGCTCTAACATTTGTTCTCTTCTGACTTTGTGCAGGTTGTTCTGACCCCGAGCCCACTCCGAGGAGCGATGTCGCCAAGGAGCTGGAGAAAGAAACGAGTGAGGCTGCTCGAGTTGGCGAGGGTCCTGGCCCAGATGCCCAAGTAATCGGGGCACTCGATGAAGGCAAGTCCTACTCTTCTTCCGAGAGTTTTGAAATAGAAATCACGGCCGCCTCTGAGCATGCATCTGAGCCGAGCATGAAGGAGCGGCTCAATGAAGAGAAGGAAGTGACAGCTAGAGTTAAGGCTGAGCCTCGGGATGTGGACCTGGACGACCCCTTGAACGAACCGTTGAAGGTCATCCTCCCTGGCGGGTCTAAGCCTATGGACGTTCCCCCTACATCTTCGGTCGTCACCCCTCCATCTGGGAAGGATTCCAAGGGTAAGCGCTCTGGGAAGGAATCATCCAGGAAGAAGCCAAAGAAACACAAGAAGTGACCATCGTCCTCGTTCAACGAGAGTTAATTTAGGTCATGTAATGATTTTTGCAGACTGTGTAAATAGGCTGTCGACTCCGGACTTCAGAGCGGTTTTGTAGCGAAAAGCTTTTAAGGAATAAAGTTCAGTTTCATTTTCTGTCTTTTCAAAAGATTCTTGTCATTCAATTTTCTTTGTGATTGTGATTGTGAGTGAAATCTGAACTGCTGTGAATAACATAGACCTCCTGGTACACCTTTACATAGCTTGGGAATTCTTTGGAGTTGTTCAATCTCCATTATGTGCTTCATGTATTTAAAATATTTCCTAGCTCGCATGTTGGGGACTCGGCATATCCAAGCCATTTGTGTCATAGTTCATATTCAAGGGGTTTGGAGATCTGAATCACTTACATTCGAGTCTACGCACTGGGGACTTCGAGTAACCCAGTCCGCGTTTCGGGGACTTGGAGATTTTGGATCGTTTATACTCGAGTCCGCATTCCGGGGACTTGGAGTACTCCAGTCCGCGCTCCGGGGACTTGGAGATTTAGAATCGTTTATACTCGAGTCCGCACTCCGGGGACTTGGAGATTTATTATCGTTTAGACTCGAGCCCGCACTCCGGGGACTTGGAGTACTCCAGTCCGCACTACGGGGACTTGGAGATTTAGAATCGTTTATACTCGAGTCTGCACTCCGAGGACTTGGAGTACTCCAGTCTGCACTACGGGGACTTGGAGATTTAGAATCGTTTACACTCGAGTCCGCACTCCGAGGACTTCGAGAATTCCAGTCCGCGCTCCGGAGACTTGGAGATTATCAATCGTTTATACTCGAGTCCGCACTCTGGGGACTTCGAGTACTCCAGTCCGCCTTCCGGGGACTTGGAGATTTTGAGTCGTTTATACCCGAGTCCGCACTCCGGGGACTTTGAGTACTCCAATCCGCACTTCGGGGACTTAGAGATTTAGACTCGTTTAGACTTGAGCCCGCACTCCGGGGACTTGGAGTACTCCAGTCCGCACTCCGGGGACTTGGAGATTTAGAATCGTTTATACTCGAGTCCGCACTCCGGGGACTTAGAGTACTCCAATCCGGACTACGGGGACTTGGAGATTTTAAGTCGTTTATACTCGGGTCCGCACTCCGGGGACTGGAGTACTCCAGTCCGCACTCCGGGGACTTGGAGATTTAGAATTGTTTATACTCGAGTCCGCACTACGGGGACTTCGAGTACTCCAGTCCGCGCTCCGGGGACTTGGAGATTTTAAGTCCTTTATACTCGAGTCCGCACTTCGGGGACTTGGAGTACTCCAGTTCGCACTCCGAGGACTTGGAGATTTAGAATCGTTTATACTCGAGTCTGCACTTTGGGGACTTCGAGTATTCCAGTCCGCGCTCCGGGGACTTGGAGATTATCAATCGTTTATACTCGAGTCCGCACTCCGGGGACTTCGAGTACTCCAGTCCGCCCTCCGGGGACTTGGAGATTTTGAGTCATTTATACCCGAGTCCTCACTCCGGGGACTTCGAGTACTCCAGTCCGCATTTCGGGGACTTGGAGATTTAGAATCGTTTAGACTCAAGCCCGCACTCCGGGGACTTGGAGTACTCCAGTCCGCACTCCGGGGACTTGGAGATTTAGAATCGTTTATACTCGAGTCCGCACTCCGGGGACTTCGAGTACTCCAGTCCGCGCTCTGGGGACTTGGAGATTTTAAGTCGTTTATACTCGACTCCGCACTCCGGGGACTTCGAGTACTCCAATCCGCGCTCTGGGAACTTGGAGATTTTGAGTCGTTTATACTCGAGTCCGCACTCCGGGGACTTCGAGTACTCCATTCCGCGCTCCGGTGACTTGGAGATTTTCAATCGTTTATACTCAAGTCCTCAAGTCCGCACTCTGAGGACTTCGAGTACTCCAGTCCGCGCTCCGGGGACTTGGAGATTTTGAGTCGTTTATACTCGAGTCCGCACTCCGGGGACTTCGAGTATTCCAGTCCGCACTCCAGGGACTTAGAGAATTTAAGTCGTTTATACTCGAGTCCGCACTCTGGGGACTTCGAGTACTCCAATCCGCGCTCCAGGGACTTGGAGATTTTGAGTCATTTATACTCGAGTCCGCACTCCGGGGATTTTGATTACTCCAGTCCGCACTCTGGGGACTTGGAGATTTTCAATCGTTTATACTCGAGTCCGCACTCCGGGGACTTCGATTACTCCAGTCCGCACTCCGGGGACTTGGAGATTTTATGTCATTTATACTCGAGTCCGCACTCTGGGGACTTCGAGTACTCCAGTCCGTGCTCCGGGAACTTGAGATTTTCTATCGTTTATACTCGAGTCCGCACTCCGGGGACTTCGAGTACTCCAGTCCGTGCTCCGGGGAATTGGAGATTTTCAGCCGTTCATACTCGAGGCCGCACTCCGGGGACTTCTAGTACTCCAGTCCACGCTCCGGGGACTTGGAGATTTAGAATCGTTTATACTCAAGTCTGCACTCCGTGGACTTCGAGTACTCCAGTTTGCGCTCCGAGGACTTGGAATTTTAAGTCGTTTATACTCGGTCCGCACTCCGGGGACTTCGAGTACTCCAGTCCTCGCTCCGAGGACTTGGAGATTTTGAGTCGTTTATACTCGAGTCCGCACTATGGGGACTTCGTGTACTCCAGTCAGCACTCCGTGGACTTGGAGAATTTAAGTCATACTCGAGTACGCACTCCGGGTACTTCGAGTACTCCAGTCTGTGCTCCGGGGACTTGGAGATTTTGAGTCGTTTGTACTCGAGTCCGCACTCCGGGGACTTCGAGTACTCTAGTCCGCACTCCGGGGACTTGGAGATTTTCATCGTTTATACTCGAGTCCGCACTCCGGGGACTTTGAGTACTCCAGTTTGCGCTCCGAGGACTTGGAGATTTTCAATCGTTTATACTCGAGTCCGCACCCCGGGAACTTTGAGTACTCCAGTCCACGCTCCGGGGACTTGGTGATTTTGAGTAGTTTATACTCGAGTCCGCACTCCGGGGACTTCGAGTACTCCGGTCCGCACTCCGGGGACCTGGAGATTTAGAATCGTATAGACTCGAGCCCGCACTCCGGGGACTTGGAGTACTCCAGTCCCCACTCCGGGGACTTGGAGATTTAGAATTGTTTATACTCGAGTCCGCACTCCGGGGACTTCGAGTACTCCAGTCCGCACTCTGGGGACTTGGAGATTTTAAGTCGTTCATACTCGAGTCCGCACTCCGGGGACTTCGAGTACTCCAGTCCGCGCTCCGGGGACTTGGAGATTTTGAGTCGTTTATACTCGAGTCCACACTCCGGGGACTTCGAGTACTCCAGTCCGCACTTCAGGGACTTGGTGATTTTCAATCGTTTATACTCGAGTCCGCACTCCGGGGACTTCGAGTACTCCAGTCCATGCTCCGGGGACTTGGAGATTTTCAATCGTTTATACTCGATTCCGCACCCTGGGGGCTTCGAGTACTCCAGTCCGCGCTCCGGGGACTTGGAGATTTTGAGTCGTTTATACTCGAGTCCGCACTCTAGGGACTTCGAGTACTCCAGTCCGCACTCCGGGACCTGGAGATTTAGAATCATTTAGACTCGAGCCCGCACTCCGGGGACTTGGATTACTCCAGTCCGCACTCCGGGGACTTGGAGATTTAGAATCGTTTATACTCGAGTCCGCACTCCGGGGACTTCAAGTACTCCAGTCCGCGCTCCGGGGACTTGGAGATTTTGAGTCGTTTATACTCGAGTCCGCACTCCGGGGACTTCGATTACTCCAGTCCGCACTCCGAGGACTTGGAGATTTTAAGTAGTTTATACTCGAGTCCGCACTCTGGGGACTTCGAGTACTCCAGTCCGTGCTCCGGGGACTTGGAGATTTTCAATCGTTTATACTCGAGTCCGCACTCCGGGGACTTCGAGTACTCCAGTACGCGCTCCGGGGACTTGGAGATTTTCAGTCGTTCATACTCGAGTCCGCACTCCGGGGACTTCTAGTACTCCAGTCCGCGCTCCGGGGACTTGGAGATGTTAAATTGTTTCTGAGCGTTCGTATGCTAGTCAGAATATCATAATTTTCAATCGCTTGTCACAGGAATATCATACGCAGAGACATTAATCATTATGAAAAAGGTGGCTTCAAGCCTTTATTAATGAGAGCAAGCTGAATTGTCTTATTACATGCCAAGAACTGGAAATGGAAACATACTGGAAATAAGTGCAACTACTGCATAAAGGAAATAGATTAAGTGTAGTAACGCCGCAAGTGCTCGTTGTTCCATGCTTGGGGGAGTGTCACACCATCGACGGTCGCTAGCTTGAAAGTTCCTTCTCCAAGCCTCCGTTCGACGACGTATGGACCTTCCCATGCGGGGTTCATATGTGACGAGACTGGAAAAACTCGTTTCAAAACGAGATCTCCCACATCAAAGATTCTTGGTCGGACTTTCTCATTATAATATTTCGCGACCCGATGTCTGTATGAGGCTGCTCTCAGATCAGCTTCTTCGCGTTTTTCATCGATAAAGTCCAATGATTACAGTAAGAGATCCTGGTTCGACGCGGGGTCGTAATGAGTCACCTGATGTGATGGAACTTCAAGTTCTACGGGTATGACAGCTTCCGTGCCGTACGCCAATGCGAATGGTGTGTGGCCAGTCGCGGTCTTGTGGGTAGTTCTATAGGCCCAAAGCGCTATCGGGTGTTCATTTACCCACTTACCTCTAGCTTTTTCCAAATGCTTCTTCACTATGGACTTGATTATTTTGTTTACATCTTCTACCTGCCCATTCGCCTTCGGGTGAGCAACTGCTGCGAACCTTTTCTATATGCCATACTTCTGACAAAATTCTTTGAATTCTTTGCTCTCGAATTGAGTCCCGTTATCTGTTATGATGGTCCGTGGAAGACCAAAGCGGCATATGATATTTCGTACAACGAAATTAATGACTTTCTTGGTGGTGATCGTGGCCATAGGATCTGCTTCTGCCCATTTGGTGAAATAATCGACTGCCACTATTGCATATTTCGCGCCTCCTTTGGCTAAGGGTAAAGAACCAATAAGGTCAATTCCCACATTGCAAATGGCCAGGGACTAACCATTTGCGTGAGTTCCGTCGGCGGGGCTCTCGGAATTTTTGCGTATATCTGGCATTTGTCACATTTCCTCACATAGTCTGCGGCGTCGTGGTTCACGGTTGGCCAATAGAATCCGTAGAGGAGGATTTTCTTTGCCAAAGTTTGCCCCCCGGTATGATCACCACACTCTCCCTCATGGACTTCTTCCAGTACCCGTTTTATCTTGTCATGGGCCACGCACCGGAGTAAGTGGGTCGAGAATCCCCTGCGATACATTACTCTGTTCTATATTACATAACGCGAGGCCATACAAAGGACTTGGCGTCTTTCGCTCCTCTTCTCAGGCAAATCCCCATGTAGTAAGTACTGTTTGATCGGGGTCAACCACGATTTCCTTTCGAGTTCGGTCTCCAAGACGAAATCTACCTCCATCATGTCTATACTTGGGGCAAGTAGGGTCTCGACAAGGAACAATCCCATCTGCTGGGCATCGCTAGTGCTTGCAAACTTTGCTAACGAGTCAGCTTCTCTATTCTGTTCGCGTGGGACATGGGAGATGTCATAATACTCGAGACTTTCCAGTAGTTCTTGAGTGAGAGCAAGGTATGGAGCCAGTCTCTACCCCTTTGCTTGATAGTCTCCCCACACCTGATAAACTACCAGCTGTGAGTCACAGAAGATTTCGATTGACTTCGCTCCCAATTCTATAACGAGTTTTAAGCCAGCAATCAATGCCTCATATTCGGCTTCGTTATTTGTTGCTGCAAATTCAAGCTTCAAAGCGTAGCAGATTGATCGGTCTTCTGGGGTTATGAGGACTATACCTGCCGCCGAGCGATGGTCGTTAGATGCCCCATCGGTGTACATCTTCCATCGAACGGGAGGTGCGACCCTGTGTCCGCTCGGTTCATCTGGAGGAGTGAACTCGACGATGAAGCCAGCTAGTGCTTGTCCTTGTATAGCTCTTCGTGGCAGGTAGGCAATGTCGAACTGACTCAACTCAATGTTCCATTTTAGCATCCTTCCGGAAGTTTCCGGTCGTTGGAGTACTTATCGCAATGGTTGGTCAGTGTAGACACTGATCGAGTGTGCCTGGAAGTATGGACGAAGCTTGTGTGATGCAATCACCAAGTAATAGGCAAGTTTCTCAATTTTGGATAGTTCCTTTCCGCCCCCGTCAGGCGTTTACCAACATAGTAAACTAGCCTTTGAACTCGGTCCTCCTCCAGGGCTGTGCTGATGGCATGTTGAGAGACCGCTAAGTATACATACAACATCTCGTGGTCTACTGGTTTCGACAGCATCGAGGGACTCTCCAGGTGTCTTACCAGAGCCCGGAACGCTTCGTTGCAGTCGGTGGTCCATTCGAAGTTTCTCTTTCCTTTCTTTATAACTTCATAGAATGGAATACACTTGTCTGTAGCTATGGATATGAATCGACTCAACGCAGCCACTTTCCGTTTAAGCTTTGCACCAGTTTGATGGTTCTGGGTACTCGTATATCTCGGATGGCCTGGATCTTTTCCGGGTTAGCTTCAATTCCTCGTGCATTCACAATGAAACCCAAGAATTTTCCTGATGCCATGCCGAACGAACATTTCAAACGATTGATCTTCATCCCGAAGCGCCTCAGTATATCGAACATCTCTGCTATGTCTCGGATGTGGTCGTTTGATTGTCGTAACTTCACAAGCATGTCATCCACGTAGACTTCCATCGTTTTTCCAATCTGATCTTTGAACATTCGATTTACCAGACGTTGGTAAGTTGCTCCTGCGTTCTTCAATCCGAAGGGCATTACTACGTAGCAATACAACCGGACGTTTGTGACAAAGATGGTGTGCTCTTGGTCCGGGATGTGCATCGGAATTTGATTATAGCCAGAGTACGTGTCCATAAATGATGGTAACTCGTGTCCGGCTGTTGAATCGACCAGTTGGTCGATCCTTGGTAGCGGGAAACTGTCCTTTGGGCAGGCTTTGTTTAAATCAGAGTAATCAACACAAGTTCTCCATTTCCCATTGGCTTTCTTTACCAACACTGGGTTGGACACCCATTTAGGGTAGAGGGCGTCGCGGACGAACCCGTTGGTTTTGAGTTTGTCCACCTCCTCTTTTAGAGCTGCGGACCTCTCTGGATCCATGCCTCTCCTTTTCTGTTTCACAGGGACATGTTTTGGGTCTATGTTCAACATATGACTCGCAATTGCAGGAGAAATCCCGCTCATATGAGAATGTGTCCAAGCAAACACATCAAGGTTCGCTCGGAGGAAGTCAATAAGGTTTTCAGCTGTCACGGGGTCTAGTCGTGATCCTATTTTAAGAACTCGTGATGGGTCGCTGCGGCTAACTGAGATGTCAATAGTTAGTTCAGCTGGCGCTGCATTCGTTTCCCTAGGTTCCACATCATCATATCTCGGATCTAAGTCTCTATGGATCCGAGAATGTTTCCCGAGCCAGGGCTCGGGCGTTAGTTGTCAATCATCAGAATTTTGGATGCGGACAAAGCTGTCCGCGACCTTTCCTTTCTCCCTGCGTTGCGCTTCTCTGAGCTCAGCCACGTAGCATGCACGTCCGGTTGCCTGATCACCATGCACTACTCGTACTCCTTTGTCTGTGGGAAATTTTAACGTCAAACACCATGGGGCCAAGGCTGCCCTGAAGTCTGCGAGGGCTGGTCGTCCCAGGAATACGTTGTATGGTGAATCAACATCCAGCACTATGAATGGCAGGATTCGCACTCTCCTACGTTCTACTTGTCCCAGATCAACTGGTAACTCCACATATCCTACTGCGTCTGTTGCTGTGCCGTTAAAGCCATGGATTCGGGCTTTGGATGGTTACAAATCCTTAGTCTCCAGCTTCATTTGGTCATTGCTTTCTTGAAGATGATGTTAACGGAACTTCCGCAATCGATTAGAATTCTTCTTACGAATGTCGGTCCGATGGTCGCGGATATGACCATCGGATCGATAGTAGGGGCTTCCGCCTTATCCGCATCTCTATTCCTGAATACAATATCGCCGTTCAACGTACGCTGCTGCTTTGCGGGAGCTCCATCCTCCACATTTGAATAGCACTCATACTCTGTATGTCTCAGAGAATTAGCATATCGCTCCATCTCCTGCCAATTTTTATCTGTGGGATGAGGTCCACCAGCAATTGTGTTAATAACCAATCTTCCCACAGTCCGAGCAGGTTGTTCTGGCTGGCGTGGAGCTGGCCCGCGTCCGGGGTCCGATGTCTCCTGTTTACTGTCTGGCGAGTCTCTGACAAATTCCTATAGCTTCTGCTGCCTAATTAATTTCTTAATAGCGTCATGAAGATGCCTGCACTCGTCAGTGTTGTGTTCGTAGGACTCGTGAAAGCGGCAATACTTCCTAGTCCGCTTCTGCTCCTCTGTTGATTCCTTTGGGCATGGTTTTCTGTACTGAAAAGTGTTGCAGGTCGACAAGTAGATGTTCTCAAGAGATGTATTCAGTGGAGTGTATTCGTTGTAGGTCGGAATTCTTGACTTCCATCTCCCCGTTTCCTTCTTCTTCTTTCTGGGATCTCCACCTCCAGTTGCTTTAGACTGCCCGGGCTCGTTCTGGACGTTGGCTTGAGCTTTCTCAGGGTTATCTCCGGTTGTCTTCGCGGCGATGTTACTCTTTACAGATTCCTGACTGGGCCCCGGTGCCTTGTCTTTCCTTGTCCACCGAGCTTCTTCCCTCCTTATGAATTGATGGGCTTTCGAATAAAAACATTCCAGCGTGGTTGGGGGCTTTCCTGCCAACCAATCTCCAAATTCAGAATCTGGATCCACTCCACGCATTACTGCCATCAAAATTGCGTGATCGTTAGGATTGCTCACTTCAGTAGCGGCAACATGAAATCTCTGCAAGTATGCTTTCAGTGATTCTCCTGGAGCTTGGGTCACACTTGACAAGGACATCACATCCTTGGGACAAGTGGTGTGTATCCTGAATTGTTCTATGAATTTTCTTGCTAATTCGTCGAAGCTGGAGATTGACCGTGGAGGAAGTCGAGTGAACCACATGGTGGCGATTCCGGATAAAGTTATCGGGAAGCACCTGCACTTGGTTGCGTCGTTGGCTCTTGCTGAATCCATCATCCATACATACCTTATTACATGCTATCTAGGGTCAGTTTTCCCTTCATAGGCAGGAATGGTGGGCATGTTAAACTTCCTTGGGTATTCAGCATGTAGGATGGTATCTGTGAAGGGAATATGACTCTTGGAAACTCCCCAATCTTCATTAGTCAATCCTTGGTTCTCTTTCATCAGACCATAGCTCTCAAGTCAGGGGTAGGTATGGAAGATGGAAGGTTGGGTTCTTTGGGATCTTGGTGAGCCTGGTGTCCAACCTCTTCGCGAGCTTGATCCCTAGTCGATCGATTGGTGGCACCTGCTTGTGCACCTTCATCCTTGCGGCGTCTACGCCTAGGTGGTTCGTCAGCTGAAGTCGAACTATCTTCTTCTGAGTAAGGGGCAGGGCTACTTCCAGCATTCCGGTGCTGCTGCTTAGTAAGCTGAATCATGAGGTCAGCATTGGTCTGTATTTGCTCAGCAAGTTGCCTCCTGCTTTCTCTAAGTTCTTTCATTAAGTCATTGAACTCTGCTCGGGAAACAACTTCTGCTTGATTTTGGTTGGAGGGTCACACGCCTCGAATCGCTTGTTGCTTGCTAGGACCATCTTGTTGTATGCTAGCAGTTTCACGGACATCTGCCCTTTGAGAGGCCGATCTGGTTCGTGGTCTTCCCATGATGGAGTTGTTGGCTGTAACTCTGAGTAGAATCAACAGATGCCTTATGAATGATTATGGATCTCCTTCGGGTGATTTACGCAATCTAGTAGCTACAAAGTAGATCCTTAATAGCCCGAGAATTCAATTCTCGGTGAAAGCACCAAAATGTTAGCACCAAAATTGGTCACTAACACCCTTAGAAAGATTGTGTAGAGAGAATAATAAAGAAAATGAACTGAAAAAGAGAAGAGAACATAAATTAAAATGTGGGAAGTAAGGACACCAAATTTATAGTGGTTCTGCGCAGTGGCCTACGTCCACTTTGAAGCTGATCTTTATTTCCCACTTGATGCTTGATTACAGATACAATCCGTTCTTAAGTATTAGAATACAATTGCAAGGTAGAAGAAATAAGTCTTGAATGAGGACTCAATGTGGAAGAGTCTCACCAGTGCTCTCTAAAATCTCATCCCGTTTTCTGTGCCCCTGCCTCTCTATTTATAGACGAAAGTGGGTTGGACTTCCCTAGTGGGCCAGGTGGCCGAATAACTTGGTCCAAGTAGTTTATGTACTGTACGCCGAACCAGGGAGGCCGGACAAGGCATGCCGAGTCTTCTTCCTTGTGTCGAACGAAGCATGCCGAGCTTTCCCTCCTTATGCCGAACGAGCCGTGCCGATTCTTCCCTCTTTAGGCCGAGCGAGGCGGGAGGTTGAATGAGAGATGCAGATCGAATGGGGCAGGAATGCCGAACGATTGGGGTTCGCTGAATCAAGCCAGAATGCCGAACCATCTAGGCTCGTTGAACGTACTTGGCCGAACGCAAATGGGAGGCCGAACAACCTTTGTTTGGCCGAACGATCTTAATTGGCCAAACGACATTGTAACGACCCGTAAATTTTCGATAATTAAATTAGCTAATTTAATAAGATTTCGTGATTTAATGTTAGAAAAAAATTTGTAATTCATTTGGAATAATAATAACTGGAATGAATTGCAATAATTATCCAAGTAATGAAAAAAAAAAAGCTACTTAGTGAATGCCTGTGCAATCAATAGTTGAATAGGATATTAAATGTTGAATTCATTGGTATGATAGAGTAATTGATTGATAAGTAAAATCTATTTGAAATCAAATATTGAATATTGAACACGTAATTGTTTAAATTAAATATTTAAAACTTATTGAATTATTGAATAACTGTAAAATGAAAATAGTGTTCTAAATTGTGAATTGGTTTTAAAGGTTGAATCTTATAAGTTAAATTTCAATATTTCAAAAGATAATGAATTATTGGATAATCGAAATTGTTTAAATTAAATATTTGGAATCAATTGAATAATTTAATAATGGGAATCGAATAACTGTTTAATGAAAATGGTTGTTCTATAATTTGAATTTGTTAAATTTTATAAGTTCGTTTGAATAATTCAAAAGATAGTGATTTAAGAATAATCAGATTTGTTTAGATTTAATATTATAATGTTTGAATAAATTAAATTTCGAATTTGATATGATTAATTGGATATTGAAATTTAATATATGAAAATAGAGTGAATATTTGAAATTTGATTTAATATGATTCAAATTGGTTTCCAAAATGAATGTAAGTTATATTTGGATTTTAATAGAGTTAATAAGATTTTAAAATTGGAATTTATTGGATAAATCGAATAACGGGTTTAATATGATTAAAAATGATTTGTAAAGTTTTATTTTATCATATTGGAGTTATAGTGATGCTATAGAACTTTTAAAACTGAATTTAAAATTTATTTGTGAAAATTGAATATTTTAATATTTAATTATCGCCTGGAAATTAGCCAAATTTTGAACAGTCTCAGAATTTGACGAAACTAGTTCCATTGGATCCGTAATAGTTAATTTTTATCGGATTTTAATTTTCGTAACAGTCGGAGTTGTCGTTTGACCGTGGCAGCTCGAAACGCGTTGAAATTGTTTAATATTAATTTGCCGAGTTAAAAATAGTCATTTTTCAAACGGTCTCGGATTTCGACGAAACCAGTTTCATCGGATCCGTAATGTGATATTATTGTAATATTTCAAATTTCAAGTCAAACGGATTTACCGTTCGTCCGGGGCAAGCCAAAATGCATAGAAATTCGTTTAAATTGGTTTAATTTAAAATGTATACTTTGACTAGTCAACCCTTCTTTTCAGCTGTAAACTCTGCATTGTCCCAGTAGCTTTCCATTCACATCTCCCTCTACTTTGTTCCACACGCAATGGCAGAAAGGAGAGGAGAAAGAAAAAAATGAATGATGAAACTTTGAAAAAATCATAACTCTATTTCTACTCGACTAAAAATCACGAAACCAGTTTTAAAATTCCTATTTCATCGAGTGCTTCAATTTGATATGCTCTTTGCTGGGTGCGGCAAGGTTTGGGGTCGAGGCCGTTCATAGTGGCGATCTAGGGTTTGGGAAATCGAGGGATTCAGCGATCGATTCGCGAAACGGAGCTTGGATTTGAACTCGTCGTCGAAGATAGCATCTCGGAGCAAGTTTTGGTGGCGTGCGGCTAGGGTTTGGGACGCGCGACCTGCTCGCGTTCGTGCTTGGGGTCTCCAGGTCGCGACTTCCAAGTGGTGGCCGAGTCTGATGTTGATGGTACGGGGAGGTGGAGATCGTGAAGGAGAGTTCGTCGGTGAAGACGGATTCGAATTTCGTCAACTATAGCTCCGTATCACTAGGATTGATGCACGGCAATGGTGGGTTGTGCATTTTGTTCACGTACAGGCTTCGTTGGGGAAGAAGATGTTAGTGGGCTGGGCTCCTTTTTGGCTTGGGTATGAATTCATTTGAATATAATAAATTGTTTTACAAATTTAAAGGTCGATAACTTATAAAATGTATAACTCTCACATACGAGGTCCGATTGAGACGAGACTTTTTGCGTTGCGATCGTGATGACGAAAGCTTCGAAATGAAATTGGTTTGGATGAATTTGGAGATAGTTGAAATTTGGGCTAAAATTGGAAGTCGTCCGGTTTAGTTCCAAACCGGAACTCCTCGGTAACAACAGGAAAATCAAGGTGAGTGTTTTATAACGCTCACACCGTACTAAATATTTTTATGCTAGTTAAATTTGACATTATGAAGTGTTATGATCTTATTTGTCGTTGTTTGATAAAATTTAATTGTCATATAGCTTGTCTTTTGCATTAACCGTTGAAAATTAAATTGACAGTTAAATTGAAATTAAAATTGAATTGCGATTAAATTACCTGACATTGATAACTATGAAACTGCCATGAATTGTATTGTTTATTGGATGATGTATTTTGATGGATGCTATTGGTTGATAATTGAATGTTTGGATGTTTATTTGCTTGTATAGATCCTGTTATGCATACATATGATACTGAGATTTAATTTAAGTAATATATACTCATCCCTGACATTTAATTGAAATAAATAATTACTTGGCCATAGGATAGAAAATTATATACGGACACCGAATTGGCTTAATTAATAATTTTTGAAATCGTCGATTTGAAATTTATTTAAATGTTTCGATTTAAAAGTGATAAATAGAAATCAATTTATAGAAATCGAATTTGTCGAAAATTTGAGTTGGAATGTTGAAATAAATTTTGCTTAAAAGAAATTGGTAAATAATTTAAGTTGTGACTTTAAAATTTAAAATTTGGATATGATTGAATTTCGAAAATCTATTTATTTTAAAGATTGTACATTATTTCGAGCTTTGAATATTACTAAGTAAAAGTGATACGAAAATGATATTTTGAAATCGAGTTTGGAATTGAATCATATTTGGAATTTGGATTTAAACTTGAATATTGTTGGAAATTTTGTTAAGTGTTATAAATTGATATTTTGAGAAATCAAGTTCCAAATCGATATAAATTGAAATTGAATAATTAAAGGTGAATGTAGAATTGAACTGATTTGAAGTAAAAGTTGACATTGTTTTGAATTGAAATCGAAATTGAATCGGTAGAATGGAAATTGAAATTGATTTGAATTGGGAAGTTATAATTGAAATGGATTGATTTTGAAGCTGTTTTAATTTGTTTTCAAAATTACTCTGTTATATAAACCATTTTGAATACTTAAATTATTTTAATCTATTTTAAATCTACTTAACCCAATTTAAATTATTTTAAACTAATTTATCTATTTTAAATCCATTTTAAAGATTTTAAGTGTTTTTAACTATTTTAATTATTTAAAACTACTTTTAAACTACTTAAAACTATTTTTCTAAAATCCTAAGCTGGTCAATAAGGTGAAATGTTTATATTTAAACCTTTAATTTAAATATGAAATCTGATATTTTGAAAGATACGATGATATTTGAATGGATTTGATTTTTTGAAGCGAATATGATATTTTGATATCAATTATGAATCGATTTGTAATATAAAGAGCCAAAGGTGTAATAATACGTAGTTATTAAAGAGACCGGGATCGGATATGGACATACTCTCTGTCGATACCGAAAACCACTTTAATAACTATTATACGCGGAGTGATGATCCAGAATGAAGTGGATGGTTTGGTGAACGCGTTGACTGAAGAAAGAGAACGATTTTTAGATGACCCCTGACATGACTAAAACAGGAGCCGCGCCGGGCCATTGAGGTTCGCCACCTCTAGCGGACACACTTCTTCGATACCATTTCTATTACATTTGTGATTCGATTTGGGTGCACCCCTTGATTTGGGAGTGTTGTTTCGCGGTGTTGGGGTAGCTGCTGGCTATGCCCAACATCAGTCCGGATCACGCAACTACTAGTATCCTAGTTGGTATTGCCTCATGTACCTTGTCATACTGATTATCCTATTCGCGACCACTACGTTTTTGATTTGTACCTTGAGTATATGGATTGCCCTCTGGTGACTTCCGGTTTTGGGGAAACTACGGTCTTGTATATACTTTTGGGAATATAAAAATGTGTTAAGGGGGATTATGGTAACGCCTTAACGCTATTTTGATACTTTATATTACTTATAGGCATTATCTACTTAGCGTATATTACTACATAGTAGATAGTTTCACGGATCCTTGAGAGATGGAAAATCCCGTAACATCTCTTAAGTTATTGCACGCACGTTGACACTGGATATGAGATGTCAAACCCCGTAAACATCTTTGACGCCGTTACACTCATATTTATTTACGATTGATTTAACTTTCATAAGGATATTTTAGTCCTGACTCGAGTGTTTTGTCTTTTAATTACGCTCGGGTCAGTCCTGAGTTTTCAGTTTAGGTTGAAGATCATTTCCTTGGAGGACGGAGACGAAGATTTGGTATATTATCTACTACTATTATATTCATTCCATTCCGCTGCATTATTGTATGATATTTGTTGTGTATGTAACTCTGATAAATGTTGTATAATAATAATCAAATGTATTCATTTCAAATGTATTCATTTAATTAACAGCTTCATGAACTGTTATTTTATTATTATACTTTAGCCTTCCGCTGTGAGATTCTGTGTTGCTTCATTTCCTTTATTTCCCTTTCTTTTCTTTTCTTATTTACCCCAATAACTATTTGCCCTTTTAATGGTTTGGAATCGACATGTGTATTTGATCGTCGGTTTAAACTGTCCAAAAAGGCGGGTCGTTACAGCTGGTATCAGAGCTTTGGTTTAGCGATAAACCTTGGCTCTAGTGGGGAATAACTCATTGAAATAGAGGTAAACTATATGAATGAGTTGAGTGTATATGAGAGAGCGTACTTGTTATTTGATATAAAATGGTTTTATATTGTGTTAATTTATTCCGTTGAGTATTTATGAATTCTGGTTGATACTTGGGACGCCAAGGCGTCGATAGGAATTTCTAAACACTCGAATAGGACAAACCAACACAATATCGTTTTGGAATATATTTTTATATAAAGAATTATTTGAATATTTATTCATTTTGATTGAATTGATTGTTAGGAGATGATAATATTAGATTATTATCGTTATTGTTTGATCAGGCAATATTTACAACAATTGATTAAATAACAATGGATTTAGGAAAATGAAATCTTGTAAACACAATTGATAATGAATATAAATGAATTTTAACTTGGATTTGGGAATTTAAATTCCGGTGTTTGAAATTGACTTACAAGAATTTGAAAAACAAAATATGAGTATTATATGATAGTATAATTGAGTTGAAATTGTTTTCGAAGGATTTTTTTTATTGTAAGTGTTATATTCCCTACTCTTGACGTTAGAAAATGATTTCGGTGATGAGTGCACGCATCATCGGCGTTTATTTTCGAGAGTCCGAGTGGGGGAGACCACTTAATAGCTTGTCTAAACCTTGTTTTAATTCAACTTTTATTTATTTTGTATTCTCTATAGTATGATTTGATATATAAATTATATAAGTATATATTATTTCAAAACTTGATTTGAAATGAAACCGGGATTGGAATTCTTAAGTACTTTAAAAATTAATGATTTTTTTAAATGATTGAAATGAATTTAGACTTGAATCATTAAGGAACTTCTGAATTGTGAAATGAGAAATGAACCTAAGAGCTAAGTAAAAAATATCAATTGTAGTAGAAATCCTTAGAATTAGGAAATCATGAACTTAAAATAAAAGTGAAACTGTAAAACTCGCGTAGTATTAAAATTCATTCTATAGCATAGATATAACTTACCAAAATATTTATGAAGTTCAAAAATGTTATATGAATTGTTAATTGGATAATATACAAGTATAGGTTTGAATAATGGAATATGCATTTAATTAATGGTTTGCACATATAAATAAAATTGTTAGTAAATAATTGGAATTTAAATTAACATTTAAAGGTGATTCACAATTATGTTAATATAAAATGGAAATACTATATGTGAATGAAAATGTGAAATTAAATTATAGTGAAATTTAAGTAATGACTTAAGAATTAATTAATTGAAAATTCAACTTTAAATGGAAAGAAGTTGTATGTTGTTTAACTACATTCTATTTGCATAACTATAACTTACCAAATACTTAAAAGGTTTAAAATGCTAATAAGGATAAGAAGAGAAATAATATACCAGTGTGAGAATGAAAATAAAATGTGAAGATCTAATTGATAATTGTAAATATAAAAGAAATTTAAGCGGTAAAATGAATGATATATATAAGTGAATGAATAAAATTTAAAATTAGTGAAATATAAATTTGGTAAATGGAAACTGATTAAATTTGAATATAACTAAAGGTTTATAAGCTTGGAAGTGTATGAAATTAAAGTTGACTTGGAAATGTATAATTGATTTAGTGTAGATTTTGGATGGATGTTAATGTTTGATATGCATTGGTTGTTAGATGGATGATAATTGATTAAGTAGAATTCATTAGTGTTAATGGAATTGAATAAAGGGAATAAAATTTTAAAATAATAAAATTCAAATTCGAAGCAAAGTGAAATTAAATATAATGGAATTCAATTTAAATTGAAGCAAATTGACTTTAATTTAAAATATGAATGAAACAAACTTGAATAAATCGGAAACAAATTGAATGTAAACCTATTGTGTGGATGAATAAGAAAATAAATAGCTTTGTGTTTATGATTGTTCTTTAGAAAATTTGATGTTTTGATGGTTTGTACTTTGAAATAATAAAAGCAAAATTTTGGAAGAAAAAAAAAATCCAACATTGTCCAATATATGCTGAAACGAAAACAACCATAACTTTTAAATGGCTGAACGGAATTCGACGATCTTGAACTTTTCGAAAATCTTAGAAACTATAGCACAACTTTTGTTTAGATAACTTGAGAAAATTCCTTCGTCTACTAGGTTAAAACCTTGAATGTTACTCGCTGTCCTGTGTAAAAATAAGTAAAATCTGTAGTATAGACCCTTAGTATTTTTGACATATCTTTTTACTGGTTTATCGGATTTTGATGATCTTGTACTTTCTGGAAAGCTAAGAACATAAGCTAAAACTTTTGTTTTAAGTGTTTTGTGTTTTGACACCGTTTAGAAGGTCGAAACCACGAGTGAACGTCACAGACCTGCGCAATGCATTGCTCAGGCTGAGGCGTATACTCTTAGTAAAACGGCCATAACTTTTGAACGGATGGTCCGAATTCGATGATTTTGGACATTCCGGAAAGCCTGAAATGAATAAAACAAATTTTGTTTAGACTATGTGGTCAAATTTTATCGTTTAGATGACCTAAAACTAAGATTTGTTTGCTGTCCTGAAATTGAAATCTCAGTTTTGAAGCTAAATATGTTATGTATATGTTGTGTAGGCTAAGTATATCTATCTATCTTTATATGCATGGTTCTAACTTAGTTGTTGAGCATTTTAGTAGGTGGCAAAGGGGTTGCGCTTCGTTGTGGAGCTCGCTTCTACGCTAAACGCATAATGTAAGTAAACTGCTAATAAATGCTAAATAAAAGGTACGCTTACGGTTTTATATGATATTGGTGATATTTATATGTTGTTTCCCCACATATGGGATGCCTCATCATTGAGATGAGATGTATATTTGTGATATATATGCTATTATATTTTTTCCGATCGAGCCGCGCAAAGGAGACTCTGCCGAATTTTTCCGTAAATCCGGGTGTTAGAAAATTTTTTCAAAGTTTAAATTTTTTTTTATAACTTGTTTTGATAATTAACTTTTAAGTTTAGAAAGCCGTTTGGAGTAACTTAGTGGAAGCGTAGTTATGACTTTATAAATGGAATTTCATTGTTTTATAAGTTGGTAACTTTGAATAAAATATATCTAATGTTGAATTCTATACTTAGTTTCTTTTCCTTTCTTTTCCCTTCTTTTCCTTTTCGAGGACGAAAAGTTTTGAGTGGGGGAGAGTGTAACGACCCGTAAATTTTCGATAATTAAATTAGCTAATTTAATAAGATTTCGTGATTTAATGTTAGAAAAAAATTTGTAATTCATTTGGAATAATAATAACTGGAATGAATTGCAATAATTATCCAAGTAATGAAAAAAAAAAAAGCTACTTAGTGAATGCCTGTGCAATCAATAGTTGAATAGGATATTAAATGTTGAATTCATTGGTATGATAGAGTAATTGATTGATAAGTAAAATCTATTTGAAATCAAATATTGAATATTGAACACGTAATTGTTTAAATTAAATATTTAAAACTTATTGAATTATTGAATAACTGTAAAATGAAAATAGTGTTCTAAATTGTGAATTGGTTTTAAAGGTTGAATCTTATAAGTTAAATTTCAATATTTCAAAAGATAATGAATTATTGGATAATCGAAATTGTTTAAATTAAATATTTGGAATCAATTGAATAATTTAATAATGGGAATCGAATAACTGTTTAATGAAAATGGTTGTTCTATAATTTGAATTTGTTAAATTTTATAAGTTCGTTTGAATAATTCAAAAGATAGTGATTTAAGAATAATCAGATTTGTTTAGATTTAATATTATAATGTTTGAATAAATTAAATTTCGAATTTGATATGATTAATTGGATATTGAAATTTAATATATGAAAATAGAGTGAATATTTGAAATTTGATTTAATATGATTCAAATTGGTTTCCAAAATGAATGTAAGTTATATTTGGATTTTAATAGAGTTAATAAGATTTTAAAATTGGAATTTATTGGATAAATCGAATAACGGGTTTAATATGATTAAAAATGATTTGTAAAGTTTTATTTTATCATATTGGAGTTATAGTGATGCTATAGAACTTTTAAAACTGAATTTAAAATTTATTTGTGAAAATTGAATATTTTAATATTTAATTATCGCTTGGAAATTAGCCAAATTTTGAACAGTCTCAGAATTTGACGAAACTAGTTCCATTGGATCCGTAATAGTTAATTTTTATCGGATTTTAATTTTCGTAACAGTCGGAGTTGTCGTTTGACCGTGGCAGCTCGAAACGCGTTGAAATTGTTTAATATTAATTTGCCGAGTTAAAAATAGTCATTTTTCAAACGGTCTCGGATTTCGACGAAACCAGTTTCATCGGATCCGTAATGTGATATTATTGTAATATTTCAAATTTCAAGTCAAACGGATTTACCGTTCGTCCGGGGCAAGCCAAAATGCATAGAAATTCGTTTAAATTGGTTTAATTTAAAATGTATACTTTGACTAGTCAACCCTTCTTTTCAGCTGTAAACTCTGCATTGTCCCAGTAGCTTTCCATTCACATCTCCCTCTACTTTGTTCCACACGCAATGGCAGAAAGGAGAGGAGAAAGAAAAAAATGAATGATGAAACTTTGAAAAAATCATAACTCTATTTCTACTCGACTAAAAATCACGAAACCAGTTTTAAAATTCCTATTTCATCGAGTGCTTCAATTTGATATGCTCTTTGCTGGGTGCGGCAAGGTTTGGGGTCGAGGCCGTTCATAGTGGCGATCTAGGGTTTGGGAAATCGAGGGATTCAGCGATCGATTCGCGAAACGGAGCTTGGATTTGAACTCGTCGTCGAAGATAGCATCTCGGAGCAAGTTTTGGTGGCGTGCGGCTAGGGTTTGGGACGCGCGACCTGCTCGCGTTCGTGCTTGGGGTCTCCAGGTCGCGACTTCCAAGTGGTGGCCGAGTCTGATGTTGATGGTACGGGGAGGTGGAGATCGTGAAGGAGAGTTCGTCGGTGAAGACGGATTCGAATTTCGTCAACTATAGCTCCGTATCACTAGGATTGATGCACGGCAATGGTGGGTTGTGCATTTTGTTCACGTACAGGCTTCGTTGGGGAAGAAGATGTTAGTGGGCTGGGCTCCTTTTTGGCTTGGGTATGAATTCATTTGAATATAATAAATTGTTTTACAAATTTAAAGGTCGATAACTTATAAAATGTATAACTCTCACATACGAGGTCCGATTGAGACGAGACTTTTTGCGTTGCGATCGTGATGACGAAAGCTTCGAAATGAAATTGGTTTGGATGAATTTGGAGATAGTTGAAATTTGGGCTAAAATTGGAAGTCGTCCGGTTTAGTTCCAAACCGGAACTCCTCGGTAACAACAGGAAAATCAAGGTGAGTGTTTTATAACGCTCACACCGTACTAAATATTTTTATGCTAGTTAAATTTGACATTATGAAGTGTTATGATCTTATTTGTCGTTGTTTGATAAAAATTTAATTGTCATATAGCTTGTCTTTTGCATTAACCGTTGAAAATTAAATTGACAGTTAAATTGAAATTAAAATTGAATTGCGATTAAATTACCTGACATTGATAACTATGAAACTGCCATGAATTGTATTGTTTATTGGATGATGTATTTTGATGGATGCTATTGGTTGATAATTGAATGTTTGGATGTTTATTTGCTTGTATAGATCCTGTTATGCATACATATGATACTGAGATTTAATTTAAGTAATATATACTCATCCCTGACATTTAATTGAAATAAATAATTACTTGGCCATAGGATAGAAAATTATATACGGACACCGAATTGGCTTAATTAATAATTTTTGAAATCGTCGATTTGAAATTTATTTAAATGTTTCGATTTAAAAGTGATAAATAGAAATCAATTTATAGAAATCGAATTTGTCGAAAATTTGAGTTGGAATGTTGAAATAAATTTTGCTTAAAAGAAATTGGTAAATAATTTAAGTTGTGACTTTAAAATTTAAAATTTGGATATGATTGAATTTCGAAAATCTATTTATTTTAAAGATTGTACATTATTTCGAGCTTTGAATATTACTAAGTAAAAGTGATACGAAAATGATATTTTGAAATCGAGTTTGGAATTGAATCATATTTGGAATTTGGATTTAAACTTGAATATTGTTGGAAATTTTGTTAAGTGTTATAAATTGATATTTTGAGAAATCAAGTTCCAAATCGATATAAATTGAAATTGAATTAATTAAAGGTGAATGTAGAATTGAACTGATTTGAAGTAAAAGTTGACATTGTTTTGAATTGAAATCGAAATTGAATCGGTAGAATGGAAATTGAAATTGATTTGAATTGGGAAGTTATAATTGAAATGGATTGATTTTGAAGCTGTTTTAATTTGTTTTCAAAATTACTCTGTTATATAAACCATTTTGAATACTTAAATTATTTTAATCTATTTTAAATCTACTTAACCCAATTTAAATTATTTTAAACTAATTTATCTATTTTAAATCCATTTTAAAGATTTTAAGTGTTTTTAACTATTTTAATTATTTAAAACTACTTTTAAACTACTTAAAACTATTTTTCTAAAATCCTAAGCTGGTCAATAAGGTGAAATGTTTATATTTAAACCTTTAATTTAAATATGAAATCTGATATTTTGAAAGATACGATGATATTTGAATGGATTTGATTTTTTGAAGCGAATATGATATTTTGATATCAATTATGAATCGATTTGTAATATAAAGAGCCAAAGGTGTAATAATACGTAGTTATTAAAGAGACCGGGATCGGATATGGACATACTCTCTGTCGATACCGAAAACCACTTTAATAACTATTATACGCGGAGTGATGATCCAGAATGAAGTGGATGGTTTGGTGAACGCGTTGACTGAAGAAAGAGAACGATTTTTAGATGACCCCTGACATGACTAAAACAGGAGCCGCGCCGGGCCATTGAGGTTCGCCACCTCTAGCGGACACACTTCTTCGATACCATTTCTATTACATTTGTGATTCGATTTGGGTGCACCCCTTGATTTGGGAGTGTTGTTTCGCGGTGTTGGGGTAGCTGCTGGCTATGCCCAACATCAGTCCGGATCACGCAACTACTAGTATCCTAGTTGGTATTGCCTCATGTACCTTGTCATACTGATTATCCTATTCGCGACCACTACGTTTTTTATTTGTACCTTGAGTATATGGATTGCCCTCTGGTGACTTCCGGTTTTGGGGAAACTACGGTCTTGTATATACTTTTGGGAATATAAAAATGTGTTAAGGGGGATTATGGTAACGCCTTAACGCTATTTTGATACTTTATATTACTTATAGGCATTATCTACTTAGCGTATATTACTACATAGTAGATAGTTTCACGGATCCTTGAGAGATGGAAAATCCCGTAACATCTCTTAAGTTATTGCACGCACGTTGACACTGGATATGAGATGTCAAACCCCGTAAACATCTTTGACGCCGTTACACTCATATTTATTTACGATTGATTTAACTTTCATAAGGATATTTTAGTCCTGACTCGAGTGTTTTGTCTTTTCATTACGCTCGGGTCAGTCCTGAGTTTTCAGTTTAGGTTGAAGATCATTTCCTTGGAGGACGGAGACGAAGATTTGGTATATTATCTACTACTATTATATTCATTCCATTCCGCTGCATTATTGTATGATATTTGTTGTGTATGTAACTCTGATAAATGTTGTATAATAATAATCAAATGTATTCATTTCAAATGTATTCATTTAATTAACAGCTTCATGAACTGTTATTTTATTATTATACTTTAGCCTTCCGCTGTGAGATTCTGTGTTGCTTCATTTCCTTTATTTCCCTTTCTTTTCTTTTCTTATTTACCCCAATAACTATTTGCCCTTTTAATGGTTTGGAATCGACATGTGTATTTGATCGTCGGTTTAAACTGTCCAAAAAGGCGGGTCGTTACAGACATTCAATGCCGAACGTGTCCTGGATGTCGAACGTGTCCTCGATGCCGAACGTGATCTGGATACCGAACGTGTCCTAGTTGCCGAACGTGTTCTAGAGGCCGAACAACCTAGGTTAGCCGAACGCTCTCCTGACGCCGAACGCTACTTTGTGCCGAACGCTCCTTTTTGGCCGAGTACTAAGTTGCCCGGTCAATCCCTTGGGAGACAACATCACTAAGAATGCTCATCGTCCATCTGGCGATGTTCTGAAAGCATTCAATCCATACAAGTTCGTTCCGGGTTCGAACGAAACCGAAGGCATTATCTCGTTACACTCATTTTGGAATCACCCTCAGAGTTAACGACAATAACCCTTGCACTCTAAATTTCCATCTCGAATTTATAAGAACTAGTCCGTCAAATCATTACGGAATCACCCACAGAGTTATACTGATGTATAGCCCTTACACCTCGAGTCTTCACAAAGCTCCACTTTGATTCCCGACCTAACGTTAATTGGAATCGATGTGGTTCTCGGATATCCAAATATGGAAACCCGATCCCGGTCTCATCGAAATCCAAAGCGTGTCTTTTAAGTCCAAGTTATTTTAAAGGTTTTAAAACAATTCAATACAATATCTATATACACACAGATAGATAACTCACAAATCACAATTGATAATCAACATTATCAAATAACAGGTAATCCACATTATCAATATCCTAATAGATAATCCATATATCAACATCCCAATTGATAATCTATGTAATCATCACAATTCAACCAAGCATTCATATCACACAACCATACTTATCTCATTACTGAGATTACAAAGCATTCAAGACAATCAATGTTATCCATTCATACATAAGCAATGATTTACTCATACCATAATATAATTAATTTAAAATGAATTAATTAACTATCTCTATCTCTAATTAATTTAAAGTGAATTAAATTAATTACTTAATCTCTTAATTAATTTAAAATTAATCACAATAAATCTTGCTTAATTATTCACTAATTAAACCAACTAATTAATCATCATCTTGATTAATTAACTCTTAATAAATTAATTAATCCTTAATTATTTTCATTAATCATATCAATTGATGAACCTTAATTAATTACTTCCATTAACTAATTAACTTAAATTAATTACATTATTCCTTAACTAATTATATTAATTAATCATGCTTAAATTAATCAACTTCAATTAATAAATATAAAAATTAATTATTCTTAATTACTTTTAATTACTTCATAAATTCATTGATTTATTACACCAATCAATAAACCTTTAATTACTTTACCAAGTAATTTACCCATTTAAAATTACTTCCCAATCAGTAATTTGCCTAACTCAATTACCTCTGTAATTTCCATTACTTATCTTAAGTAATTAGCCTTATCAAAACTTATTAAGTAAACATACTTAATCTCTATCAAGTGACTATCATTAATTAATTAACAAATTAATTAACTTACTTGATCATACTTATCTCATTAATTATAATTGAGTAATTCATCCCTTAATACTCATTAACCAAATTAATCTTCAATTAACAGATTAATTATCTTCAACTATTAATTAATAATCCTTAATTATTAATCAATACTTTAATACAAAGTAATTAATTACTAATTACTTTTATAATTAATTAATTAAACTTAATTAACTAATTAATCAACTCTTAATCATTAATTAATAAAATTAATTATTAATTAACAACCTTAATTACAAATTAATTAATCCATAAATATAATTAATTAATCCTTAATTAAAACTAATTAACCTTAAATAAAAATAGTTAATTAATTCTTAATTAACTAGCATTATATTTTAATAATCCTTTAATTATTAATTAAGAAAACCCAATTAAAAGCTTAATAAAATCTTTATTAAGTATTAATTAATTTCTATTTTAATTAACTCTTAATTAATAAGTAATTATAATTTAATTAATCATTAGTCATTAATTACATTATCATCTTAATTAATAGTTAACTAAATAAATAATTATACTTAATTAACCTCCTTTAACAATAATAATTAAATAAATTAAATTAAACTTAAATTTCCTTAATTAACTAACTAATTAAAAATTATTAATACTTAATTATTATTTAAAATAAAACATTATCTTAAATAAATCTTGAAATCTTTACTTAACTCAATTCATCAATTATAAAGAAATCATTAATTACTTTCCTTAATTATTAATTAACAATTCTATTTTTAAGTTCATAAATTATCTCAAACTTTAATTGTTAATTAATAAATCATTTCCATTAATTAGTTTAGATAAAACATTTGCTTAAAATTCTTTTTTTATATTTCAAAATAATTTTTGAAATAATATTAACTTACAACATTTAAACAAATCATACCAATCCATTTATACAAGCACTTCAATTTAAAAAAAAACAAGAATTTTAGTTTAACTTAAACTATTTAAAGTTAAACTTTATTTATTTTAAATTTGAAAAGTAGATTGATCATTTTAGCTTGGGTTCAATCCATGAATACTGGAATTCAAATACAAAGTACAAATTTTTTAAACAAATTTGATTTTTAAAAGTTTTAAAACTGTTTAAATTAAAAAATTTAAAAACTATTAACATAACAGTTTTAAAACCTACTCAGCCAACCCAGAACAATCACGAGTTCATTCCCGAGCCACAACCAAAATTACTCGTGTTTCCCCCCGAGTCTCCTCCCCTACTACCCGAGCTCAATCCCAGTAACACAAATCAAAACAAAACCCAATTCACTCTGACATCAACCAACTCCACCGTGCAACCTACACCGATGTCGGCTCCACTCCGACGAACGTCAACACCTCCGACAGGTCATTCCACCACCTTACAAGCCTCCACGACCAACCAAACTCCAACATCTAATCCAAATCGAATTCGAGCATCCTTGAGGTACAGAACCCAAACACCCTCATCAATAAACCCCAAAATCAACGCCTCCAATCAACACTAATAGCCACCACTCCGGCCATAGGTCACTGACCCACCATGCTCCCTTCACACAAATTTTCACCCAACTCGATGCAGAGATGTAGCTACAGCAGCCAATTTATAGTAAGCTCCCAAAACTAGGTTTAAATCAATCTCTAGCAAATAATCAAACTCCACAATGAATTATAAATTCTTCAACGATTTTTGCTATATTCTCTGATGCAATCACTAACTCCATCATCAATCTCGAGTCACCCGAATGCACAGAATCAACAGAATTCACCAAAAACCCATTTCCAGATAAACCCCAAATTACACATTCAATGCTTTACTAAAAATTTTGATTTTGATTTTAAAAATCATAACTTCCAGAGACAATTCTTTTTATATAATTGTTCAATCCAATTATAACATTTGATTCTAACAATGGTGTTAGATTGATTACTGAATTCCTAAATTTCCAGAGGTTTTTTATTTTATTTAGACATCAGATACTTGAATCTAATTTAACTTCTGGATTAGGCTTAAGCTAAACTATATTGTTTAAATTTTTACACACATGCAAGGATTTTAAACTTGATCAAAAATCATATGTTCTGAACTAAGAACAGAGAAGTTAGAAACAACAGATAAGCATACATCATATATACACAGAGACTTACTTACATGCAAACATACATAATAGTTATCATCACAGATTTCAAAATAAACCGTATAATTATTAACTTGACTTTAATTTGAAAATGTTTACTCACCTTTATAAGAAATGCAGAGACGATAAAACTGGAAACTTCAAAAGATTATGATCTTGAACTTATAGAAATGCTTGAATAACAATGCTTCTGGTTTCTTGCCTACAGCTTCAGGTTTTCATGCATAAGAATACTGATGCAGACATGGTATTGCAGATCTAATTTGATAGTTTGCATGCATTTGAAGTTTTGAAGATGAACTTGGTGTTGCAAAATTCTATGAACCTGAAGCTTTAAAACAGAATGTCTCACCCTTTTCAAATTGCTTTTCAAATTTGCATACACAAGAAAGTGATGCAGATTTTGTTTAAGGATTGATCAGATTTCATTTTGAGGAATTGATTTCTTTTGAAGATTGTCTTGTATTTGCAAATTTGAAAGATTACAGGTTTAGAATGAGTAAGAGTTTGCAAATGCGTTAGATTTGCATGCACAAGAAAAATGATGCAGACATTCAAATTGTTGTAGAACTGGGTTGAATGTTGTTTTGAGGAGAGTTTTGATTTTGAACAATGATTTGAAGATTTAAGTTTGAGGATTGGTTTGAATATTTTCTGGTTTTGGGTGTTTGAATGAAGGTTGCATGATGATTTTAGTTTTCATTTTAAGCATGAGCAAGGATTTAAAGAAAAAGGAAAAAAAATGAAAAGAGTGTTTATATAGGATAAAATTTCAGATTTATATAAATTAAAAATAGAAACAAAAATGGACACTTGTCCCTAATTACATAAAGGTTGTAACACTTGTTATCAAAGTGTTTTAGAAATAAACATTTGTCACATTGAGTTTATTTTAATTTTTAAAGAAATTTAAAAGCTTTTTAAATAAATTTCCTAATTACTAATATGTTTTCTTCAAATTTAAAAATACTTTTCTAACTAAATTTCTAATTTAACAAATACATTTTCATTTACACAAGTTTGCTAATTTATATAAAATACAATCTTTAAAAAGAAATGAAACCAAATATGATTTTAAATAAAATTATAAACAAATTGCAAACTCATATTAAAGATGCTATTTCAAAAACTTGCATTCTTTTTTATTAAATAAATACAAATCAAATTTCTATAGAACAAATCTTATTTTAATTAAAATATTATCTATATAATTTCAACTCAAACTATATTAGTAATATGTATGTATATTATTTGAATTCAAATCTATATTCATTTTCAAAGTCCAATTTAAAAACCAAATCTAAAATAAATTTAAATGAATGTAAACATCTATTTTAAATAAGCTTATTATCATTTACAAATAATATATCCTATTTTAAAATCAATTTAAAATACACAGATTTAAGTACACAGATATAAATGGATTTTAAACACACTTATAAATTTTGAAAACGATGTACCAATTTATAACCATAATTAAGACATTATATTATATTACTTGGTTAATTATCTTTGAAAATAACAATTTATCAAATTTCAAATAATTAAATTAAGAGATTATCAACATTTTAAACTCCTGAAAATTCCGGGATATTACAGTTCTCTAAATTTCATATGTAGACAAACAAATAGAAATTCAATTAAATTCATTTTTATCTAATGAACAACATAAATTATTCATAGCCTTAAAATTATTAAATGCTCGTGTCTTGGTTTGGTATCCATGTTATAATTCATTTGGGGTTTAGCGTACACATTTTATGTAATGTTCCAATATTTAAACCATTGGATTGTAAATAAATTTACATCCTACGTGACCAGTAAGTATTTAATGACCTTAATTTTGACTAACATTATTTAGAATATTTAATGGGATAAATTAAATAAAATAATGCAGATAATTAAGAGATTGAGATTTGTTAATTAAGAAGTAGCCATGCCTTAATGAAAGAGAACTAAAAATAAGTAAGTAGGAGGAATATAGTAAGGGTAAAATGGGGATAGCCTTTATTCCCATACCCTAAGCCCTTCCATTCTTCATTCTTCATTCATTTTAACTATCATAACAAAATTAAAACCCTAAAGGAACTCGACCGACCACCATTATGAAGATCTAGAGGGAAGATAAACTAAGATTCAAGTAAGGAAGCTTGAAGAAATCGATCTAAGGGCAAATCTCAACCTTTTTAACATAAAGCCACGGTAAATAATTCATTTCCATCTCACTTATGATTTCGGTTTACAGTTTGAGATGAACTATGTTTGCAAATAATATGCCATGTTATGTTTGTTAAAATGGATATATATATATATATATATATATTCTTGTTGATGATTTATATGAAATGATATGTTTTGGATTAGAAAACCTATCAAAAGACATCCAAATGAGTTGCATTTTTGGTACATAGTCAAAAACATTATTTTAGAAGTGGGTTTCAAGTTTCATAATTTTCTAAGTGATTACAGATTTATTATGAATTTTCTATGAGAGAAAATAGTTAATTTTGGGTTTAAATTATTTAAGGTAATTTAATAATGTTTTCAAGTCTGAAATTTATATATGATAAAACCATATTTAAAGCGAATTATTATAATTTTTGGGGTTTTTCCTAAGTTTTTTACTATGGTTATTAAATTATTTAAGTTAAAGAGAACTTAAATGTTTTATTAAGGAGAAGAGCTTATTTGTTTAATTTTTTTCAGTTGTTAAATGCTGAATTTGGCAGCCTTTTTCCTGAAAAGAGTTTAGTAAAGAATTGGTAACCAATCATATTTTGGAAAATTATGCAAGTTAAGTGAAAAAGAATTACTTTAAAAGCATAAAATCATTTTTATTTCGAATTACAACTTTGCCACTTTCATTGCATGCTTCCGTCACCATACCCAGTAAACATTTCCCACCCATTCGAAACCTATACACATGGTATTAAGCATTTGGTATGTAGTGCATTAGAGAAAGGTGGAAGGAAAGGATGGTCTCGAAGGTCTGCTTTCGAAAGGGTTGAATCCACTTTTATTAGCTTTCGAATCCATTAACTTGCCTTTGTTTTTAAAAGAAGCTTATGAAATGATTGCCGCTTTTGAACCCATTCGCTACCCTAGCTGTCGCATTTATTTCTTTCACATTAGTAAGAGGCTTTTCTTTATAACCTTAAAATGATGTATACGAAAGCTAGGCTTTCGTCTTCTTAATATTGAAACCGCCTTCCCAATGCGTTCAAAAGGGGTGTCTTAACCGCTTTTACTAATAGTTTTGGAGGAAATGGTTTCGAAAGGGTGGTTTCGAAGTTGCTCACTTCCTCAGTTCTTTTACTTAAGATCAATGCTTTAAAAAGTGATGCTTTCGCTTCTGTTTTCTTTGACTCTATAGTTATATTAAATGATGAACCCAATGATTTTGAAAGAAATGCTTTTAAATGGTTTCGAAGCTATGTTTCTGCAAATTCATACTTGAACCCAATACTTTCGAAAGTTAAGTTTTTTAGTGTTTCTAAAGGAACGTTTCCAATGCTTTCGAAAGATTTATTTAATGGTTTCGAAGTAAGCTGTCTAAAGTTTTAAGTAATTATTTCGAAAATGATGCTTTCAATGATGTCAAAAGGGATTGTTTAAGGTTTTAAATAATGGTTCCGAGGGTGTTGTTTTGGCTTTATAGCCTAAAGTTTTCTAAGTTAAAAAGGAGCTTTAACTTATTTTGAAGAGATAGAGAACCTATTGATTTAGATTTTATCAATATTGTTTTTTGTAAAGCATATACCATGGCATAGATATTATGAAAAAAGCAAAGAGCAAATTTTTCTTGTTAAAGTATGACTTATAAAGGGGTTAAACCGTAAGTTATCGCGATCAGAACGTTTTAAAGCTCAAGATAAACAAAAATAAAATAAAATAAAACAAAGCCGAAAGTCACCTTAGTAGAGCCATGTCGCTCCCATCTTCTAGATCGAAACCATATACCCAAAATGCATGCATCGTGAGAATGCCTTAGCCGCCACTGCCCACCGATGTCGCACCTCGCCCACGACCACACACGGCTACACACGGCCACACTGACCTACCTCCTACCTCCGCACGAGCATGCATAGAACCACGATCGACAAAAAAATTCATGCCGGCTGCCACCTCCAAACGAAACCCTAATCCACCAATTGCCGATAACCCAGCCATCAACTTGCCAAACGAACCACTCAGATCGACTCCCCTCAGACCCCTTTACAATACCCACAATTCAATTTGGCGATCAGACAAGGATGATCATCGCGCGATGAACGACCTCAATTTGTTCTCAAAATTCTGGACAAATAGAGATTCATATTGGAAAAAGAATTACAGATTCGAGATGCCCTCGTCGAGAGCTTTCTGACGATATAAAATATGATATAATTTGAAGAGTTTTAATTTTGAAGTTGAAATTTGAATTGAAACTGGGTTATGAATTTTAGGGTTTGTCTGCCATTGAGAAAGAGGAGCAACAGAAAGAATTGTACGTAAAAAAATGAGAAATATAAAGGATGCTAGGGTTTATAACAGGATATATATAGGTAGAGCAGAGAAATAAAAGAACATATACGATTGGTATGGATTGTTAAACGATAAATGGCCCAAAAAACCCGTTCTGGCTCCAGAACGAAATTGGGTCAACCCATATATTAGAATAGATGGTTTTAAATATTTTAAAAGCAAGGAATAGGTTTCAAGTCCAAAATCAGCTTATTTCAAATTGATTTCAATTGATTTCAATTAAATGGATTTTCTAAGCACTTCGAGCCCGTACGATCAAAGTGCAAGTCCAATCGATACGAAACTTGAAATCCTACAATAATTCACCATTACGGATCCGATGAAATCGTTTTCGAAAAAATCCGAGTCAGTGGAAAAAATGGCTATTTTTACATTAATTAAATAAATTAATATTTAATTAAGTAAATCAAATTTTCAATTTCAATTCTACAATTGACAAATCTTATCGTTTTTAAATTTCTTAATCATTTACACTAATTTAAACAAATCTAGATGACAATTTAGAGTTGATAAATTTATCAATTTCAGTGTTTAATTTCAATTTCATTAAATTCAAAAATTATTAATTGAAATTCCCAAAAATCCATTTATTAAAATTTAAACCTTGTTATTCGCGTCTTTTATAACAATAAGGATGCAACTAACATAGGTTCATGATTTATTACGTTAAAATCTTCAAATTTCATCTTAATTTCCCATTAACGTAATATCTAAAGATTTAATTCCATTTATTCGCAATAAACCAATCACTAAAATTTAAATTCAAATAAATTAATAACTCTTGATTTCCATTCTTTAAATCAACCAATTGTCATATTATAAATGGAATTGATATTATTTTCAAATATTATGTTAATGTACATTAACATAATATTTAATTACACTTATTGAAATTTATTTCCTAAATTACTAAATATAATAAATTAAAACCTTACAATTGTTTTAATTAATTGGGATTGCACTAATTATTTATCAACTTGCATTAACATTATTACCTTACAACTTTTTATTTCTTCCAATATTAAATAACAAGATTCATTAAAATAAAAAATTTAATTATCAAAATTTTACGGGTCGTTACGCTCTCCCCCACTCAAAACTTTTCGTCCCCGAAAAGGAAAAAGAAAGAATTAAGTAGTCAATACATCTTATTCAAAATATTAACTTTATAAACAAATAAATTTACAAAATTTAGTAATTTTATAAAATATATCAATTTATAACCATTAAATCATTTTATACTCAAATTAATAAAGTTTGAAAAACATCTTTTAAAATTTCCTTAAGTCCAAAACTTATGGAAAATTTCGGCATAGTTTCCTTTGTACGGAGAGGCTCGGAAGAAAATATAATATCAAATATAAAAATATATAACATATATCTTTCAAAATAATATACCCTAACAAGGGAAAAATAATATAATAGCGCTATAAAAGCTTAATCCGAAAACGTACATATTTGTCGGGCAAACAACGCTTATTTTATGAAACCGAAAGCAGTAGCAATTGCTTCCATAACCTGTATTTCACTTATATAATCCAAAAAGAGTTAATAATTATATAAAATGAAATATTTAAAGTTGTTTCAACCACTAACGAACTATCAATATAAACAACCATCACTTGCAACCAACA
The DNA here is from genome assembly GCA_030765085.1 of Allium cepa. NCBI lineage: Eukaryota > Viridiplantae > Streptophyta > Magnoliopsida > Asparagales > Amaryllidaceae > Allium > Allium cepa. The sequence continues at coordinate 826,884,721 of CM060934.1, forward strand.
TACAATCATCATATACAATTAACACAAATCAAGTATCCATTCACATCAAACAAAACAAATATTTGTTCGGGTTTAAAACTTTAAATTGTACGGAATGGAAAATGAACTACTAAGTGCACCATTTACTCAATAGTCTTAGATGAAACTAAATAGAGTATTCATACATCCAAACGAATTTAAAGTATCCTTGCCTAAAGAACCATAAACCAAACAAACAACAATTCCAAACAATAGATCAAGTTCATTCTTATTAATTTCATTTCATAACATTTGTGGTTTGATTTCCTTTTCATTCATATAATTATTTATCTTTTTAATTTACATTTATTTCTTGCAAATTTTCATTTCCATCCACTCATTCAGTGTTTATTTCATTTACTTTCATTTATTACTTGCAATTATTCATTTTCATTTTCATTTATTCAGGTCATGTCAGTTTTTTTTAATTGCATTATATTTATTCATTCATTCATTATTGCATAACTTCATTTATTTACATTCGTTTGTTAATAGTATTTATGTTCAATTCAATTTCTTAGCATATCAATTCATCTACTTAAGTTTTTAATTACTTTCTTATAATACTTACTTTCTATCAAAATCTATTTTAGTAGTATTTCAATCATAACATAAGTTTATAGCAACTACAACATCAAATTCTTATTATTTTTAAGGAATTTCATTGAATACTTTCATTACATAGGTTTACTTGTACAATTTTCCATTTCAAAATGTTTAACATTTTAACCTTTAATATTTGGTGAGTTATATATATGCTCTAAGAATGCAGTTGAAAGTTATACAAGTCTTTCTTCTTTCCCTTGATTAATTTAACGTTCAATAATCATATCTTTTGTTTCTAGGTTACATATTTCAACTTTCTTTTAATTTTATTTATAAGTTAGCATTAAATCTCTTATTTCCTTTAGAGGTTTCAATTATTAATTAATTACATTCCATTTCACTATAATTACAGAAACTATAAATTAACAGATTAAGAACTAAGTACCGGGTTTAAATTCAAATCATTTTAAAATAATAGATAAATATATACTTATAACTTATATATCCAAAGCAATTAGAAATTTGTATTTGTTTATCAAAATAAATCTGCAGTAAAACTACTATAGTAGCCTTCCTACTTCGAAACTCGAAAATGAATGTCGATGATGCGTGCACTCATCACCGAAATTATTTTCCAGCGACAAAGAGGGGGTACAGAACTTATTTCTTTTCAAATTTTCTTTAAAACAATTCTTTCAAATCATATTGAAATATTTATAACAGAAAATACTTCTAATAATATTATTCATATATTCCAAAATAATTCGAAAGAAATTTTCAAAACCCCAGAACTTAAGTTCTAAATTTCCAGTTTATTCTCATTTATTTTACATTTCAAATCTTATTTCCCACCTATATTCATAAATTTCACTACCTAACAACCATTATATTACAACCAAATATATATCATTTAAAAAAAATTATATATAAAAATGTACAATAGGCAAAAATTATTTCATTCACCTATATTTCAAAACAAATATTGTGTCGGTCTGTCCTATTAAGCGTTTAGAAATCCCTATCGATGTCATAGCGTCCTATGCACCAACCAGAATTTATAAATACAAAATAGAACAAATTAACATAATATCAAAACCTTTTTATAACACTAACAAATACGCTCTCTCATATATATACACTCAGCGACTTATCATAGGGTATTACTACTCTATTAATAAAGAATTAGACCCCACAAAGCTAAGGTTTATCGCTAAACCAAAGCTATGATAACGGATGTAACATCCTGCCTTTTTGTACGCTTAAGCAGAAACACGTGTCGGCTCAAACCACACAGAAGGGCGGATCGTTATGGGGTAAATAAGAAAAGCAGAGAAAGAAATAAAATAAAACAGAATCTCACAATGGAATGACAAAATATAATAATCAAATAACAGTTCATGAAGCTGTTTTATAAAACACTTGATTGTACCTATAAAACACATATCAGAGTTACACATGCTAGAGAATAATAAATAATGCAGCGGAACAATATGAATGCAGTGGAATATAATAAATAATAGTAATACAATCTTCGTCTTCATCCTCCAGAAATAAGGTCTTCAAACCTTAAAATGCTCATATTGACCCGAGCGAATCGGAAAGACAAAACACTCGAGTCAGAACTAAAAGGTCTTATGTAAGTTAAATCAATGGTAAAAATAGAGTGGAATGGCGTCAGAGATGTTTACAGGAATTTACATCACCTATCCAGTGTCAAACGTGCGTGCAGTAACTTAAGAGATGTTCAAGATTGACATCTCCTAATTATCCGTTAAACTATTTACTATGTGGTAATATTTCGCTATTATAATAATGTATATTAGTAAAATAAACTTAATTTAAAATAGCGTTAAGGAGTGATCCAATATTCCTCTTAACACATCAATAATGCCAATAGTCTATACAATACCGTAATACCTCCTGATCGGGAGGCTACTAGAGGATACTCTATAGGTACAACACAAATTAAACTCGTACAAGGCACGCTAGGGTAGGTGACATGACACACAAGGCAATGCCATGGTAGATATACTGATTACGCATCTGGGTTGGTGGTGAAGCATAGCAGCTACTACCACCCATCTCGAACCAAACCCCCAAAATCAAAAATCAAAAGTGGCCACCGAATCAATCTAAAAGTCAGATTATAATATCAAAGGAGTGTGTCCGATAAGAGGGGCTACCTCCTCGGCCCAAGAATCGCTTCTGTTTTTGCCACCTTATGCCAACTTATGGGAGTCGGGTCCATGTATATACCTCAAAGGAACGCTGCAACCATCCTACTTCATTCTGGAATCTCCACCATGTACATGGTTGTCAAAGTGGCTTTTAGAGTTGGCAGAGAGTGTGACAACTTTCGATCCCGGTCTCTTTAACAACCAAATGTTATTATAAACCGCGGTCATTTTCAAAATAGTTTATACTTTAAAACCAAATATCATTGCCTTTTCAAAAACCAAATCAATACGATATCATTTTCAATTCAAATATATCCTTTCTAAAACATAACACTTTCAAAATTATAATATTTCGAAACCAAACGCTTGAAATATAACCTTTCAAAACATAATAATTTGAATTTCATAGCTTTTAAACCATAATTTCTATCACTTAAACAGTTTGGATATTCGAACAGTATATAAAATAAAATAGTTTGAATATAAAATTTCTTTATAAAGTAAAATAATTTCCTTGACTTCACAATCTTATTCACTTCAAACTAAATCTCAATTCATAAGTTTAGCTCACTTTCAGTTTTCAATAAACGATTTCAATTTATATCGATTTCAAATAAAGATTCAAACCTCCAAATAAACCATTTCAATAGATTTCAAAGCTTTCAATATTCAACACTTCAAAACTAAATTTGTTAACTCTCTCTCTCTCTCTCTCTCTCTCTATATATATATATATATATATATATATATATATTAAATCCAGTTTACTATTATTTAGTTTTGAAATATTTACTTAGTAATTCCAATATCATTCTCCAATTTCAAATAACTGAATTCCCTCATTTTATTCAAACTTGATATATTCATTTATATAGCCTTAAATAAAAATCAAGTTAAAATCATATTCTTTAAAATCTCAAATTCAATGAGTCCCAAGTCAATTTTTATGAAATAAAATTCTCAATTAAATACAATTTCAAATCAATTTCCAATTTATCTTTCAACCTTAATTTATTGAAATAATTATAAATTCTATACTAAAATATAATTTAAATAAATACTTAACCATATTATATTTTAAATAAAATCAAACTTTATTATTAAACTTATTTATATCAGCACGTTTATACATAGCTCAAGTCAAGAATTTGACTATTATATAAAATAGCATTGGTGTAATATCTAAAATAAATATTTATATAAAACCATGTATTTCTTTCCAAAAACCATAGAAATCAATTTCAAATTATTTTTATATGTATAGACCAGGGTGTCTGTATATAATTTGCTATCCTATGGTCAAGTGATACAGATATTTATCATTTCAATCCGTAATTTATAACATAAATATGGTTATATATCATTTCAAACTGCAATCCCGAAAAAATAAAAATCCATAACAACTTGCAGTTTATAACAATATAAATACAACATCCATTCAACAAATATCAATCATCAAACATTTATCACAATCATCATCCAATTCGATCAATAAAATCATATAGAATAGATAATAAATAACGGGCATTTACTGGCAGTTTATATTCAATAATAAATTAAATAACTAATTTATCCAAATAAATTCAAATAAACTGAGATGATGATTCAAAATATGCCAAACAGTCATAAATAAAATTTTAATCACATCAGAAATCAATTTAACAAACATAAGAGATCTTATAAGTTGTGAGTGGGTTAAAGCATCACCTTTTGAATTTAAATTGAATTTAAATCCAATTTAAACCCAAATTCAAACAGTCTCGGAATCCTACCAAACAAGCGCCAAAATGTCCGGAATTTTACTAGGATCGTAGTGGAGCAAACAGCGTGTGGAATGGACCTCGTATGCAAAATTTATCAAGATCAGAATGTTTTAAAGCTCAAGATAAACAAAAATAAAATAAATAAATAAAACTGAAAGTCACCTCAGCAGAGCCACATCGCTCCCTTCTTCTAGATCGAAACCCTATACCCAAAATGCATGCATCGCGAGAATGCCCTAGCCGCCACTGCCCACCGACGTCGTACCTCGCCCGCGACCACACGCGGCACGCCGCCCCACCTCCTACGCCCGCGCGAGCGCACACAGAACCACGATCGACAAAAAAATTCAAGTCAGCCACCACCTCTAAACGAAACCCTAATCCACCAATTACCGATGATCCAGCCATTAACTCGCCACATGAACCACTCAGATCGACTCCCCTCAGACCCCTCTACAATACCCACAATTCAATTCGGCAATCAGACAAGGTTGATCGTCACGCGATGAACGACCTCGATTTGTTCCCAAAATTTTGGAAAAATAGATATTTTGATTAGAAAATGAATTACAGATCTGAGATGCACTTGTCAAGAGCTTTCCGATGATATAAAATATGATATAGTTTGAAGAGTTCTAATTTTGAAGTTTGAAATTTGAATTGAAACTAGGTTGTGAATTTTAGGGTTTCTCTGCTATTGAGAAAGAGAAGCAACAGAAAGAATTGTACATACATAAATGAGAAATAGAAAGGGTGCTGAGTTTTATAATAGGATATATATATAGGTAGAGCTTAGAAATAGAAGAACGAATACGATTGGTTTGGACCGTTGAACAATAAATGGCCCGAAAAGACCGTTCTGACTTCGGAACGAAATTGGCCCAACCCATATATCAAAATAGATGTTTTTAAATATTTTAAATGCATTGGAATGGATTTCAAATCCAAATTCCATCGTACAAAGAAGTTATGCGAAAATCGGCTTATTTCAAATTGATTTCAATTGATTTCAATTAAATTGATTTTCTAGGCATTTCGAGCCCGTACGATCAAGTGACAAGTTCGATCGATACGAAAGTTGAAATCCTACCATAATTCACCATTACGGATCCGATGAAACCGGTTTCGTTGAAATTCGAGTCAGTGGCAAAAATGGCTATTTTTATATTAATTAAGTAAATTAATAATTAAATCAAATTTTCAATTTCAATTCTATAATTGACAAATCTTATCGTTTTTAAGTTTCTTAATTATTTACACTAATTTAAACAAATCTAGATGTCAATTTAGTGTTGATAAATTAATCAATTTCAATGTTTAATTTCAATTTCATTAAGTTCAGAAATTATAAATTGAAATTCCCAAAAATCCATTTATTAAATTTTTAAACCTTGTTATTCATATCTTTAATCACAATATGGATGCAACTAACATTTGTTAATGATTTATTACATTAAAATCTTCAAATTTCATCTTAATTTTCCATTAACGTAATGTCTAAATATTTAATTCCATTTATTTGCAATAAACCCAATCACTAAAATTTAAATTCAAATAAATTAATAAATCTTTATTTCCATTCTTTAAATCGACCAATTTTCATATTATAAATGGAATTGACATTATTTACAAATATCATCTTAATTTACATTAACATAATATTTAATTACGCTTATTGAAATTTATTTCCCAATTTACTAAATACAATCAATTATAACCTTATAATTGTTTCAATTAATTGGGATTGCGCTAATTATTTATCACCTTGCATTAACATTATTACCTTACAACTTTTTATTTTTTCCAATATTAAATAACAAGATTCATTAAATTAACAAATTTACTTGTCAAAATTTTAGGGGTCGTTACAAGGTTGACATGGGAGCCATGTATCAGTTCTTTGTCAACATGATGCAAGCTAGAGCTGCTGCTGGATTAGTCGAAGGAAATGATGGAGAAGGAAATCAAGGAGCTCCGGTGAACAATAACTATGTAGTATTGAGTAGAGACTATGATAGGCTTGGAGGAAGACGTTCATCGGGACTAAGGAAACAATTGAAGTAGAGAATTAGTTGCTTCATAGTGAAAGGATCTTTTCTGATTCAGGACTTAATGATGAGAGAAAAAAGGAGATTTAGGCCTCTAAACCATTGGATGGAGCAGCACTATACTAGTGTAACAGTGTTACTGTGGGAGTAAATGAAGAGACTATGACTTGGGCAGAATTCAGAAGGAGGTTTGAGGAAAGATTATATCGGAGATCGCCTGAGTTGGTGTAGGGAGACATGATGGTACTTCGGTATGCTATCAGATTTGAGTAATTATCTAGATATGGTTATGTTATGCTTGATACGTTTATCATAAGGAATGATAATTTTATTCGCGGGTTGAGACCAGAGCTTGCGAAAGCAACTTTACCATATATTAGGGATCCATGTGATGTAGTTATTGAGATGGCTTTGAGGAATGAGGAGATGCTTGCTTCTTTAATGGTAACAAAGTAATGGAAACTCAAGGTGGACAGAACCAGAAGAGAAAGTTTTACCATAAGAAAGGAGCTCAAAAAGGAGGAGCAACCAAGAAAGGGAAGGCCGATGTAGTTTGCTACAAGTGCGACACGAAGGGACATTTTTCTTATGAGTGCCGAACGGGAAACGAAAAGAATGTTGCTGACAAGAAAGGAGCGAATTGCTTTAACTATGATTAGATTGGACATTATAAGATCCAGTGCAAAGAATCAACCAAGGATGGAAAGGAAAAAGTGTTTGCATTGAAACCAGCTATCACAAGACCAACAACAGAGGAGGAAGGAAAAGCTATGATAGGAAGTACGCTTTTGATTCATCATGTGTCAGATAGAGTTCTATTTGATGCTGATGCATCACAATATTTTATATCCCATTATTTGGTAGATAAGCTTAACCTAGAACCTTCATAACTAATTGCATCCTTAAGGGTTGCAAATCCGATAGGAGGTTACACGACGCTTGGGATGATACCTAAGACAGTGACTGAGATAAAGAGTTTTCTTGGATTAGGTAGATACTATAAGAAATTCATTAAGGATTTCTTGTGGACAGCAGCAACGGTGACTAGGCTAACTCAGAAAGATGTGAAGTTTGTTTGGACTGATAAGTGTGAGGAGGCTTTCCAGAAACTGAAACATCTATTGACTAATGCACCTATGTTAATTATTCTAGAGGAGAATATGGAGTTAGTAGTATACATGGATGTGTGTGGAACATGAATAGAAATTGTGTTAATGCAGAGAGGTAAGATGGTTGCATATGTTTCTCGATGGCTCAGACCACATGAAGTTAGATATCCAACTCATGATTTGGAATTAGCAGAAATTTTTGCATTAAAGGTATGGGACATTGCCTTTTGGGAAAATGATTCGAGCAATTTACAGATCATAAGTCACTAAACTATTTATTCTCTCGGAAGAGTTGAATATGAGACAGACATATGGTTAGAGTTCATAGCTGCATACGACTTTGGTATTTAGTACACAATAGGAAAAGGAAATAAGGTTTCAGATGCACTTAGCAAAAAACAACAGAATGCAATATTGGCAATGATAGACAAGCGGAAAGATTTAGAAGCATTGACTAAATGCGTAGTATAATGGAGATATGAGGCCAGTTCTAATCGAGGCACCATGTTATTGTGTTTAGAAGTTCGACTAATGATGAGCGAAAGTGTAACGATCCAGAATTTCTAGTCGTAAATTTTGAACATTTAATTCATTTTAAATGTTAAATGTGGATTTTGAATTTATTTTGAAATAAGGATTTTGTTAAATTAATAGAATTTAGTAGTAATTTTCGATATGGAAATTCAGTTGAAATTTGAATAATAATAATAATTTAATATTGGAATTGGGATAATTGGTGAATTTGGATATAAATGGTTATAAAATGGTTTCTAAAATTTATTTTAAGTCTATTTGGATTATAAAAGTGATATTGGGCTGTTGGATAGAATTAAAAGTCGATGGGTTGAATTTGGGATTTTATATCTATTTAATAATGGAATTTAATAATATAATAATGCAATTAATCAGATTTTGATCCGGAATGAATTCAGAATGATTTCTAATGTGAATACAAGTTCTATTTGATTTATAATAAAGTTAGTAAAGTTTTAAAAGTGAAATTTTAAATGAATTCGACGATTTTGAGAATCATTCGAATTTATCGACGAGTTAAAATAGCCTTCTGGGGCACAATCTCAGAATTCGACGAAACTAGTTCCATTGGATCCATAATAGTTAGTTATTATTGAATTTCAATTTTCGTAGCAATCGGAGTTGTCGTTTGACCCTGGCAGCTCAAAATGCATAAAATCCATTTTAAATCGATTTAATTTAAAATTGATCGTTTATTTCCGTAACTCGTACATTTGACCGAATTAGCCTCCAAAACACATTCCATTGTGATCACAACATAGGTAAAACTTTAGAAACGCCTGGCGGCACGTAAGTTTTGGAGTTCGTTTGCAAATGTTCATTAAAATTGAATTTAATATTAAAATAATATGTTATACGTATATATTCACGTTTAAGGGGCCAAAACCATAGCTATTTCCTTCGGCCGTCACTTATACAATTAATGGCCAAAATGCTTCCACTTTCTTCTTCGATTTTCTTCAAATCCACTCATTGTGACAAAAATCTTTTAACTAGGAAGTTGGAGATCACTTCGACATCTACCTATCCAACGGTAGATTTGGAGAATCGTTGTCGATTGGAGGCGCAGTTCGCTGTCGTTTGTCGCACGTTCATGCGCGATTTTCGTGGCCTTGTGATGACCGAGCTTGCTCGTTTTCAAGCTATGGGTATGCGAGACGTAGGGCTTTGATGTGGAGACGTTCGATCATCGTGTAGTCGAGGGGATGGTGAGCGGCACTTAGGGTTTCTCGGCGAAAAATTGGTTTCGTTCATACTGGAATGTGCATGTGGAAGATGAAGACTTGCAGCCCTGATTTTCTTTACGAAACAAACAACCACAATTTTGGTAAATATAAATTAAAATAAAAAGAAAATTTGTTTTAAATGTTATTCAAACTTTAATAACTCGTAACTTGAACATACGTTGTCAGAATTCAACGGAACTGGCGACGCTGGAATCGCAGCGACGCAATCTACGCAGTGGAACAATTCTGGAATTATTCGAAGCAAGTAAAAAAATGGTTTAGGTTAAATCGAACACCTTTCGATTTAATTTAAATTCGAACGCTCATTGAATGCAAGGTGAGTAATCTCATTCAAATCTGGATACCGGTTAATTTAAATAGCCAATATTCAAATATTTGATTGGTTGTCTGGCTGAATATGAAAATTATTATCAGATTGAATCGATATTGATTGGTTGTGCTAATATCTGCGGATGCAGGAAAACAGGTTGGAGGGATCCAACTGGATTCCTCACAAATAGTAATTTTAATTATATTCTGTGATATATCTCATTGATAAATTTATTTTATCTACGAGTTTGTGAATGAAGATAAGTGTTATGAATTATACCGCTTATCGATGTTGATATGATTGAATCTGTGATAGTTGATGTTGTACACTATTGTGTTAAACCCCTGGACTACACTATACACACATGAATATGGATTTCACGTGGAAGTCGGCTAAGTCACAGATATTTGAATTTAATTCAAAATAGTTTTAAATGTTGAATTTTAAATCTAAACGGTTTTGGAAATGGAATTGGGTTAAATATGAAAAGTTTGTGAAAGGGGATAAAAGTTATTTTGAATAACTTAATAAAGTTTTAAAATTTGAATAGTTTGATTGAAATTGGAATTCAATATCTAAAATTGAATTCTATATTCAGTATTTATGATTTAAAATGGTATACAAGTTTATATGGGTTTTTAAACCGTTTTAAAGTGTTGCTTTTGGAATTTAAATTAACCCAAAGAATTAACTGGTATAAATGAAATCGGACTTTTTCGAAATAAAAACTATTTGTTTCCAAACGATATAAGTTTTCATATAAGAAATGAATTTCCAATTTTCATTAAAGGAAGTTCAAGTTGAATTGGAAATGGTTTTCCAAGTTAGGAATAATTTTGAAATTATGGTCTAAAAATATTATACAAGTTATAAAGATGTTTATATAGGTTTTAACCATTTAAAAGTATGGTTTTGGAAATTTAAATTTAAATCCAAGTTTTATACTTGAATTGTTTAACTTATGTAATTTGTAATCTTTCATAAAAAGAAAGGATTTCCAATTTGTGTCGAAAGATTTCAAGTTTGAAATGAAATTGTAAATAGTTTGGGAAACTATGAATTAACCTTTGTAAAGACGATTTAATCTTGTTTTGAAATCTAAGAGGATTTTAAATGTTATATCTTCCATATATAAGATTTGAATTGGAAAGGGTTTGAAAGCTATAAATTAAACCTTAAACTGAAAGATTGGATGAGTTAATCCAATTTGAAACAGAACTTGTTTTAAATTCGTAAATAGATCTTTGTGAAACTGGTTGAACTTTGTGAAATAAATCTTTAAAAGATTTGGAATGGTAATTTGTTTAAACCATTTGAGAGAAGAGTTTTGGATAATAAGTTGTGACTTAACTGGAAACCTATATCCATATGTTTTAAATATTACGCTCATTATTCGGTTTAGCCGGGAGAGGCCTTTGTGTCATATAACCCATTTCGAATAATGATATGTCGATATGGATAGCATTTGAAGACCAGTGGTGAAGACCAGGTATTTTCGAGAACGTTAGGATAACCTATCGATTGTCTCTGCACCGAGTTGCTCCGGTATAGAGATTCCCTAAGTGATGGGAAGTCCGATCGGGATTGTGGATACCCGGAGTTGCAAGGGCTTCTTCCTTTATTGGGCGAAGTGCCTTCGGTTCTGTTCGAACCCGGAACAGACTTGTATGGTCGTGTGTCTGACCTTACATTTTGAGGTATAAAGCAGATTTCTTTCAAATACGTATCTGTTGGTGGCGGAGAATTTATTCTCTTAGCTTAACACCCTTCTCTGAGACGTACGAGCTCAGAGGTTACGTAGTTGAAGGTTATCAGCGATATATTCCCAATTTAGTAATGTGGCATGCTGAGTGCTGTTGTGTGTTGATGATAATTTGTTGATCATTTGTGATCAAAGCATGCCTTTCGTGTAAAGAGTAGCTTTGTGGACGAGACCTCATCGGACCTCACAACCCGAAAATGGTCGAAAGAGGAAAGATGCGGCAAGGTTATGAGGGTCGCACCGTTTAGGGTATGTCATTTCCTTCTGGAAAAAGGTGATGTCATGGTATGGAGCCCAGATATTTAACTGTGTGGTAGCTCCAATCTCATTTACAGTGTGGTTGTTGCATTGTGATAGAGGGCCCTCGGATAAAGGTCCCAAAGGACCGGGGAGTGGCATATTCGTGTAGTAGTTACCTAGTTACAGAGGTAACCCAGCCTTGTGTTGGCAGAGAGCTGGTTAAGTTCTTGAGACGTCCCGCCAGAGGCGTACCTATGTGGCAGCAGGAAGTTTCTTAGCCTGACCATTTGTTGGAAATCCAAAGAAACAATACGAGCCATGTACGGTTTTAGTTGTATAACCTGCCATACAGCGTGGCGGTAACCTGCCGCAAAGCATGGTAGCTATAGTAGGCATACAATAATGGTTGTATGCTGGCTAAGATTAGTATTATACCTTCGAAATGCTTCCTACACTATGCACGAATAATAATATCAAAGAATTTTTCTCGTATCAAGCATGTTTGACTATCATAAGAAGAAATCTCCTCCAATTCTGTGATTGCATTATGTGTATGGCGGGAGGTCTTATAGTAGTTTCATTTTCCAAAGGCATAACGATTTTTCCTTTGTAAATCTAGTTTGTTTAAAAGCAACTATTTTTGTTTACTCATACCAGTCCCATGACTGACCCGGAGTTTATTGTTTCTTTCCTAAACTCTGGGTGCCCATAATTTTCCACACGGGCAGCCTAGAGTCAGGTTATCAGTTATTCGGGAGCGAAGTCATAAAGAGATGCTGTAGAGATCGAGAGCAAGCTGGACGGTGAAGCGTATCACTAGTATATGTTATATTTCTTTTCCGCTGTTGTTGTTGTAACACTCTGATACTGTAATGTGATAAAATGTAATAACTGATATGGTTCTTTGTTGTAAAGATATTCATTTATGTATTATATGTTGTCCGCTGTGAAATATGAGATTCTTTTGTTGTTTTCTTTTCTTTTATCTTATACCTCTTCTACTTTAACCCTAACGGTTCGGTTTCCCAGCATTTGACTGTGCGGCATTCGATACAGTGGACGTATTGATGTCGATTTTCGTGCGTCGAAAAAATCGAGTCATTACATGTGGTATCAGAGCATTTGGTTAAGCGACAACTTTGGCTCTGTTGGATGTTACTCATTAGAGATAGAGTTAGTAGTACTCTAGAATGAGTTGGAGTGTATTAATAGTTATGAGAGCGTACTTGTTAGTGAATATAAAATTGTTTTATATTGTGTTGATTTATCGGTTGAGTGTTTATAGATTCTGGTCAATGCAGTCTAACTAACTGTGTCGATAGGGGTTTCTAGACTCTTAAACAAGATAAACCGACATAATATTGTTTTAAAGGCGGGTAAATGAAATAATTTTACCCAAAGTTATATTTTGATATAAAAGGAATAATTTTGTGAATATTTTATATATCTTTGGATGTTTGGTTGTTAATATTAAAATCAAATATAAGCATCTAGAGTTTGAAAAGGTTTATAACCAAATAAAATTCTATAAATATGATTTATCCAAAATAAAAATAACTAAATTTGATTTAAACCAGCATTTGAATCCTGGGAATTTTGAAAGGTGTTTAAAATGAATTTAAAACAAAAAGTTTGGGGATTTAAAATCTTGGGAATGTTTTCCAAAGTGTTTGAAGGAAATAATAGAGTATTATTTTAGGAAGTACTTTTGGAGGAGAATTATTTTGAAAATGAAATTTGTGGAAGTAAGGAAGTACTGAACTCACTTCAGTCGCTGGAAAATAATCCTGATGATGATGGCCACATCATTAGAATTCATTTTCGAGTTTTCTAAAGTGATGGATTGCTTCCATAGTAATTGACTATGAGTTGATTATAATTTCAAAACAGTGTTAAAAAATATCGGGAAATTGAATTCTGGAAACACTATTTAAATAATGTGAAAGTTAAGACAAATCAACAATTGAACCTATTAAGTGATGTTGATACTAATAAGAAGAAAATGAAAATTTTAATCCTGGAATTAAAGTTTAACTTGAATGAATGGAAGTGAATAAACTATATTTGAATTTAACTCAAGATAAGTTAAATAAATTGGACTTGGAATTAAATTAATTTGGGTTGAACTGAAACGTAAAATAATTTTGTAATTGTGGGTCATTGCGTAATAAATTGTACCCATAAGCTATTAAGTGTTATATAGATAATCTGGAATTGTGATTATAAGATGAAAATAATTCAAAATGAGCAATATAAGCTTTTAAGTAAATAAGTTGGTGAACTTATAAATAGAAAATGGAATTATAATCACAAATGGGAAATAGTTGAATGGTATGGTGAATTCAAACTTGATCCTAAAGGAAATGTAAAGTAAAATAAAGGGAATTGAGTTAAATTTGGATTTAGTTAAAATCAAAAATTTAATTGTGTTATAAATAATATTGAATGAAATTCGATTCTTGTTTAAGTAGTAAATGAAGTGAAATGAATTTAAATTGACTAAATAAAATTTAGTTGAACTTGAATTAAATGGAATTTAAATTAAGTAAGAATTATATTGAATGAATTGAATTCTCACTCAACTGAATTTAAAAAGGATTATTTAGAAATGAATTAGTGTAAACTAAATTAAATGGAAATTACATTGGAATGGTTATGTCATAAATAAATTCAGAAATGAATCGAGGAGATGAATTAAAATTTAAAGTGGATTGAATAAATAAACAAATTGAGTTAAAATTTGAATGTGGATTGGAATTTGATTGAATGAGAATCAAAATAAATAAAATAAAATTGATATAAGAAGAAATGGAAATATTGTGAATTTTTTTTTGAATGAAATAAAGTTAATATAAATTTGAACTGGAATTAATTTTAATGGTTATAAGCTTAAGTGATGGTTATTTGCTTGAATGACATGAAAATCTGCATAAGAATTGGTCGTTTTATTGTATTCGGAAATTGAGTTGGCTTAAAGAAGCAAATGAAATTGGTTTTTAAATCAATTGGAATGAATTGAAATTTTATTAAGTGGTTTTGCATATGAATGAAAATGGATCATAAAAGAAATGCAAAGGTATCAAATTGAAAATAAAATTTGATTTGTGAATCAATTTGGAATTTAATTGAAATAAATTGATGTAAGTAAAGCATATGTTAATCATATTGAAGGAAAAATGAATTGGTTGTAGTAAATATGCATTATATATATAGTAAAATTGAATGTGAATTATTCGAGTGGAATAAAATGAAGTTTGGACTTGAAAAAGAAATTAGAATGGTGTTGCAAACTGGTGGATTGTTTCTTTTAAGAAGGTTAACATGTAGAATTATGAAAATGCGTTGTTTGGGTTTTGTAAGTGATGTGTTTGGTTTATTTTAATGAATAGAATGTTGATAAATCTCATATTATTGTAAACTCATGAGTTTGTTTAAGTAAGTACAGGTACGGGAGGCAATCGATAGAGTTGAAGCGCGTATATGCAATATAAATTAGCCGCATGCTTTTAAAATGCTAATAAAAGCTACGCCTACGCAATAAAAATAGGAAATATGAATTGTTTTTGGTTTTCCGACCGTGTGGGTCAATGTATATATATTTATATCAATTGTGATATTGCAAAAGCTCCTCCGTACAAAGGAGACGCTGCCAAAAATTTTCCAAAATTATGGGAGTTAGAAATTTTATGGAAATTTTGAAATTTTGGGTTAACCGGTAAAGTTGTTTTTGAAAGGATAATGAGAACAAAGCTTTTAGGTTAAATATAAGCAAATTATTTTGGGATCGAGCTAAAAGTTTTGATAATGTAAATTTAAGTTTGGGTAAGTAAATGAGTTTAGTAGCATTTTTCTACCTTAGCAAATTTCGGGACGAAATTCTTTTAAGGAGGGAAGGTTGTAATGACCCAGAATTTCTAGTCGTAAATTTTGAACATTTAACTCATTTTAAATGTTAAATGTGGATTTTGAATTTATTTTGAAATAAGGATTTTCTTAAATCAACAGAATTTAGTAGTAATTTTCGATATGGAAATTCAGTAGAAATTTGAATAATAATAATAATTTAATATTGGAATTGGGATAATTGGTGAATCTGGATATAAACGGTTATAAAATGGTTTCTAAAATTTATTTTAAGTCTATTTGGATTTAAATAGCGATATTGGGCTGTTGGATAGAATTAAAACGATGGGTTGAATCTGGGATTTTATATTTATTTAATAATGGAATTTAATAATATAATAATGCAATTAATCAGATTTTGATCCCAAATGAATCATAATGATTTCTAATGTGAATATAAGTTCTATTTGATTTACAATAAAGTTAGTAAAGTTTTAAAAGTGAAATTTTAAATGAATTCGACGATTTTGAGAATCGCTCGAATTTATCGACGAGTTAAAATAGCCTTTCGGGGCACAGTCTCAGAATTCGACGAAACCAGTTCCATTGGATCCATAATAGTTAGTTATTATCGAATTTCAATTTTCGTAGCAATTGGAATGGTCGTTTGACCCTGGAAGCTCAAAACGCATAGAATCCATTTTAAATCGATTTAATTTAAAAGTGATCGTTTATTTCTGTAACTCGTGCATATGATCGAATTAGCCTTCGAAACACGTTCCATTGTGTTCGGAACGTAGGTAAAACCTTAGAAACGCCTAGCGGCACGTGAGTTTTGGAGTTCGTTTGCAAATGTTCATTAAAATTGAATTTAATATTAAAATAATATGTTATACGTATATATTCATGTTTAAGGGGCCAAAACCCTAGCTATTTCCTTCCGCCGTCACTTATACAATTAATGGCCGATATGCTTCAACTTTCTTCTTCGATTTTCTTCAAATCCACTCGTTTTTAAAAAAATCTTTTAACTAGGAAGTTGGAGATCACTTCGACATCTACCTATCCAACGGTAGATTTGGAGAATCGTCGTCGATTGGAGGCGCAGTTCGCGGCCGTTCGTCGCACGTTCGTGCGCGACTTTCGTGGCCTTGTAATAACCGAGCTTGCTCGTTTTCGAGCTATGGGTGCGCGATATGTAGGGCTTTGATGTGGAGGCGTTGGATCGTCGTGTAGTTGAGGGGATGGTGAGCGACACTTAGGGTTTCTCGGTGAAAAATGGGTTTCGTTCATACTGGAACGTGCGTGTGGAAGATGAAGACTTGCAGCCCTGATTTTCTGAATGAAACAAATGGCCACGATTTTGGTAAGTTTAAATTAAAATAAAAAGAAAATTTGTTTTAAATGTTATTCAAACTTTAATAATTCGTAACTTGAACATACGTTGTCAGAATTCAACGAAACCGACGACGCCGGAATCGCAGCGACGCGATCTACGCAGTGGAGCAATTCTGGAATTATTCGGATTAAGTAAAAAAACGTTTAGGTTAAATCGAACACCGTTCGATTTAATTTAAATTCGAACACTCGTTGAATGCAAGATGAGTAATCTCACTCAAATCTGGATACCAATTAATTTAAATAGCCAATATTCAAATGTTTGATTGGTTGTTTGGCTGAATATGATAATTATTATCAGATTGAATCGATATTGATTGGTTGTGCTAATATCTGTGGATGCAGGGAAACAGGTTGGAGGGAT
This sequence comes from Allium cepa, assembly GCA_030765085.1. NCBI lineage: Eukaryota > Viridiplantae > Streptophyta > Magnoliopsida > Asparagales > Amaryllidaceae > Allium > Allium cepa. Next base: position 826,902,080 of record CM060934.1, read on the forward strand.
CCAACTTGATTCCGCACAAATAGTAACTTTAATTATATTCTATGAAATATCTCATTGATAAATTTATTTTATCTACGAGTCTGTGAATGAAGATAAGCGTTATGAATTATACCGCTTATGGATGTTGACGATTGAATCTGTGATGGTTGCTGTTGTATACTATTGTGTTGAACCCCTGGACTACACTATACACACACGAATATGGATTTCATGTGAAAATCAGCTTAGTCACAGATATTTGAATTTAATTCAAAATAGTTTTAAAAGTTGAATTTTAAATCGAAACGGTTTTGGAAGGAATTGGGTTAAATTTGAAAAGTTTGTGAAAGGGGATAAAAGTTATTTTGAATAACTTCATAAAATGTTGAAATTTGAATAGTTTGATTGAAATTGGAATTCAATATCTGAAATTGAATTCTACATTCGGTATTATGATTTAAAACGGTGTACAAGTTTATATGGGTTTTCAAAGTGTTGCTTTGGGAATTTAAATTAACCCAAAGAATTAACTTGTATAAATGAAATCGGATTTTTTTTGAAATAAAAACTATTTGTTTCCAAACGATATAAGTTTTCATATAAGAAATGAATTTCCAATTTGCATTAAAGGAAGTTCAAGTTGAATTGGAAATGGTTTTCCAAGTTAGGAATAATTTGGAAATTATGGTCTAAAAAGATTATACAAGTTATAAAGATGTTTATATAGGTTTTAACCATTTAAAAGTACTGTTTTGGAAATTTAAATCCAAATTTTATACTTGAATGGTTTAACTTATGTAATTTGTAATCTTTTATAAAAAGAAAAGATTTCCAATTTGTGTCGAAAGATTTCAAGTTTGAAATAAAATTATAAATAGTTTGGGAAACCATGAATTAACATTTGTGAAGATGATTTAATCTTGTTTTGAAATCTAAGAGGATTTAAAATGGTATACCTTCCATATACAAGATTTGAATTGGAAGAGTTCGAAAGCTATGAATTAAACCTTAAACTGAAAGATTGGATAAGTTAATCCAATTTGAAATAGAAATTGTTTTAAATCCGTAAATAGATCTTTGTGAAACTGGGTGAACTTTGTGAAATAAATCTTTAAAAGATTTGGAATGGTAATTTGTTAAAACCATTTGAGAGAAGAGTTTTGGACAATAAGTTCTGACTTAACTGGAAACCCATATCCATATGTTTTAAATATTACGCTCATTATTCGGTTTAGCCGGGAGAGGGCCTTTTGTGTCATATAACCCATTCCGAATAATGATATGTCGATATGGATAGAATTTAAAGACAGGTGGTGAAGACCGGGTATTTTCAAGAATGTTAGGATAACCTATCGGTTGTCTCTGCACTGAGTTGCTCCGGTATAGAGATTCCCTAAGTGATGGGAAGTCCGATCGGGATTGTGGATACCCGGAATTGCAAGGGCTTCTTCCTTTATTGGGCGAAGTGCCTTCGGTTCTGTTCGAACCCGGAACAAACTTGTATGGTCGTGTGTCTGACCTTACATTTTGAGGTATAAAGCAGATTTCTTTCAAATACGTATTTGTTGGTGGCGGAGAATTTATTCTCTTAGCTTAATACCCTTCTCTGAGACGTACGAGCTCAGAGGTTACGTAGTTGAAGGTTATCAATGATATATTCCCAATTTGGTAGTGTGGCATGCTGAGTGTTGCTGTGTGTTTATGATCATTTGTGATCAAAGCATGGCTTTCGTGTAAAGTGTAGCTTTGTGGACAAGGCCTCATCGGACCTCACAACCCGGAAATGGTCGAAACAGGAAAGATGCAGCAAGGTTATGAGGGTCGCGCCCTTTAGGGTATGTCATTTCCTTCTGGAAAATGGTGATGTCATGGTATGGAGCCCAGATATTTACCTATGTGGTAGCTCCAATCTTATACACTGTGTGGTTGTTGCTTTGGGATAGAGGGCCCTCGAATAAAGTCCCAAAGGACCGAGGAGTGGCATATTCGTGTAGTAGTTACCTAGTTACAGAGGTAACCCGGCCTTGTGTTGGCAGAGAGCTGGTTAAGTTCTCAAGACGTCCCGCTAGAGGCGTACCCATGTGGCAGTAGGAAGTTCCTTAGCCTGACCATTTGTTGGAAATCCAAAAAAACAATACGAGCCCTGTACGGTTTTAGTTGTATAACCTGCCATGCAGCGTGGCGGTAACCTGCCACAAAACATGGTAGCTATAGTAGGCATACAGTAATGGTTATATGTTGGCTAAGGTTAATATTATACCTTCGAAATGCTTCCTACACTATGCACTAATAATAATACCAAAGAATTTTTCTCGTATCAAGCATGTTTGACTATCATAAGAAGAAATCTCCTCCAATTCTGTGATTGCATTGTGTGTGTGCCGGGAGGTCTTATGGTAGTTTCATTTTCCAAAGGCATAACGATTTTTTCTTTATAAATCTAGTTTGTTTAAAAGCAACTGTTTTTGTTTGCTCATACCATTCCATGACTGACCCGGAGTTTATTGTTTCTTTCCTAAACTCTAGGTGCCCATAATTTTCCACACGGGCAGCCTAGAGCCAGATTATAAGTTATTCGGGAGCGAAGTCATAAAGAGATGCTGTGGAGATCGAGAGCAAGTTGGATGGCGAAGCGTATCACTAGTATATGTTATATTTCTTTTCCGCTGTTGTTGTTGTAACACTTTGACAATGTAATGTGATAAAATGTAATAACTGATATGGTTCTTTGTTGTAAAGATATTCATTTATGTATTATATTTTGTCCGCTGCGAAATGTGAGATTCTGTTGTTGTTTTCTTTTCTTCTATCTTCTACTTCTTCTTCTTTAACCCTAACGGTTCGGTTTTCCGGCATTCGACTGTGCCGCATTCGATATAGTGGACGTATTAATGTCGATTTTCGAGCATCGAAAAAATTGAGTCATTACAGAAAGGATTGCTTCTAAGCAATTAGAAGACCCATTATGAGCTGAACAGATCATAAATTTGAGGAATGGAACGGAGAATGATGACTTGAAAGATTTCAATCTTTACCAAAATGAGTAGTTGAGGAAGAATGGATGATTATGTATTGCGAGTGTGGGAAACCTTAAGAAGGAAGTTCTTAGAGAATGCCATCTTTCGAAGTTCGCTATTCGTCCAAGAGGAAATAAGACGTATCAGGACATGAAAGGGAATTTTTATAGGCAAGCTACGAAGATAGATGTAGGCTTATTGGTGAGGCAGTGTTTGAACTGCTACGGGTAAAAGTTGAACATCAAAAATCGAGTTGGTTACTTCAGCCTTTGGATGTTCCAGTTTGAAATGAGATTCTATCTCAATAGATTTCATAGATGGGTTGACAATGTCGAATAAAGGAAATGTGAGTATCTAGGTTATGGTGGACAGATTGACTAAGAGTTCACTCTTTATACCCATTATATCAACTAAGACAGCACCAGATTCAACCAATTTATTCATGAAGAATATAGTTAGACTACGTGGAATTCCTAGTAGTATAGTAAGCGACCAAGATTCCTCATTCACTAGTGAGTTTTGGAAGAGTCAACAAAATACTTTAAGTACCAAACTCAGTATGAGTACTGCTAACCATCTGTAGATAGATGGGAAAACAGAGAGATTTAAGAAAGTCTTAGAGGATTTATTAAGAGCTTGTGTGCTAGATTTCGAAGGATCATGGGAAAATTATATACACTTAGTCAAATTTTCATATAACAATAGTACCAGACTAGTATAGGGATGTCATTATTTGAAGTTTTATATGAAAGGCTATGAAAATCCCCAGTTTGTTAGTTAGAGAACAGGAGTAGATAAATTCTTTGTCCGGATTTGGTTAAAGAAGTTGCACAAAAGACCGAGTTAATTGGGGTAGAATAAAGGAAGCTCGGTCATGGCAAAAGAGTTGTGCTGATAACAAACGAAAAGACTTAGCATTCACAATAGGAGATCATATTTTTGTAAAAGTGTCATTAATGAAAGGTGTGATCAAATTTGAAAAATCAAGAAAATTGGCAAAATGATTCGTTGAACAATCTCATATTATAGAAAGGATTAGGAAACTTGCACACAGGGTAGATTTACCGAATAGTTTGGCAAGTGTCCATAATATTTTTCATTTTTCTCATATAAGGAAGTGCATTCGAGATCCGAGGACTACATTACACTAACGGTGTTAGAGGATCTAGTAGTGGAACCGGATATGAATATTGTTAGAAAGCCGATTCGTATAGTTGCGAGAGATGAGAAGAGGCTAAGGAACAAGAAAGTCAGATTAGTCAAAGTCTAGTGGAGTGACGACGAGAGAGAGACTATAATTGGGAAACTGAGAGCAGGATCAGAGACACTTATCCTGACTTATTTGATGGTATGCTGTACCTTTATGTTTGATTGTCGTAGGTACCTTATCATAATTTAGAGGATGAAATCTTCTAGAGGGGAGCCTATAATGACCCTAATTTTGACTAACATTATTTAGAATATTTAATTCGATAAATAAAATAAAATAATGTAGATAGTTAAGGGATTAAGATTTGTTAATTAAGAAGTAGTCATGCCTTAATGAATGTATTGGAAAAAGAGAATTAAATAAGTAAGTACGAGGAATATGGTAAGGATAAAATGGGGATAGCCTTTATTCCAATACACTAAGCCTTTCCATTCTTCATCCCTTATTCATTTTAACTATTACAAACAAAATTAAAACCCTAAAGGAACTCTGCCGACCACATTAAGATGATCCAAAGGGAAGATAAGCTAGGATTTAGGTAGAAAGCTTGAAGAAATCAATCAAAGGACAAATCTCAACCTTCTTAACACAAAGCCAAGGTGAATAATTAATATACATCTCACTTTTGATAATGACTTCGGTTTCAAGTTAGAGTTGAACTATGTTTACAAGTAATATGCCATTTTATATTTGTTAAAATGGATATATATATATATATATATATATATATATGCTTGTTGATGATTTATATGGTTTAATATAGATTTTATGATATGTTTGGATAGGAAATCCTATCAAAAGACATCCAAATAAGTTGCGTTTTTGGCATATGTTCAAAAACATTATTTTAGAAGTGGGTATCAAGTTTCATAATTTTCTAAGTGATTATGGATTTATTATGAATTTTCTATGAGAGAAAATAGTTTATTTTTGGTTTGAATTATTTAAGGTGATTAAACAATGTTTTCAAATCTCAAATTTATAAGTTAAATACATATTTAAAACGAATTATTGTGATTTTTGGTGATTTTTCATAAGTGTTTTACTATGATAATTAAATTATTTAAGTTAGAGGACTTAAATAAGGAGAAGAGCTTATTTCTTTCCACATTATGGGCCCCTGGATGAAGTTTGTTAAAGATGAAGTGGGGTGTTTCACTATTTCTTTCCATAATCTGGGCTAATAGTATACACCCCAAAACATAAGGTGTCTAGCAAACTATTTTTTGTCTACTTTGCTTGCTCAGGTCGAATCCTTGTTACGGTAGTTTACATATGAATGGTGAAACTTATTCAGGTCTCGTCTTATGCTTCCTAGTTCACTCGCCATTATGATACTTGTTTTCAATGCAAAGAAGCAAACTTGAAAGTTGACATATAACTAGAACCATAAATGTATGCTACCGGCCTATAGGTGAAGGAACTAGCAAGAAGTCATCCTAGTTAGAGTGAAGGGAAATAAAAGGCACCTAACATTGTTGGAATGCTAGCCGAAATTGATTGCTAAGTCAAATGCTATAATATTGTTAGATGAATATGTACTCTTGTGATACTTATTCAAGGGTAGCAAAGCATACCTCTGGTAGATGCACGCAAGGGCTCTCTAATTTTGTCATCCGGCCGACCCTCGCTATTTTTGTTTCTGGCTTGGATCTTACACATTTATCTGCGCAAACAGCCATTTCTCCATGCTACGATAGTGTTGGCTTTAGCTGGGGATCGGGATCATCAGCGATGGTAAGGCGAGGCGGAATTTAATGGCGTAGCAGTGTAGGAGATCTGTTTCTATTAGATTGAATGTGATAATGGACTAATGGGCCCGCCTCTCTGAAGACCTGGGCTAGAGAATCCACCTTGGGGATTGGAATGCCCCTGATATCTCCTTGGGTTTAGGATTTCCAACCGACCTATCACCACTAAGGATAACAATGCAGATTATGCCCCTCGTTTATTGTCCGAAGGCGTTTAAGCGAAGATAATCTTTCTGCCAAAGGTGAGCAACAATCTGCTTGGACTTCTTGGTTCATTGCTAGTCTAAGTTCTCGGAAGTCATGAGTACAGCTATAATCATGGGTAGCATGCACGTCTCTGCTATGTGTATGAGCACCTCTGATGTGAGTCTCTAATATGATCCTCTCACGAGCATTATGCATTATGTTGTATGTGTTTGGCATAACAAGTTAAACAGGGGACCAGTTAGTCGTTAGTGGGATTACCACGCCGAATTTCATAGTTTAAGCATCCACATTAGCCTTGAGGCTATTCAAGCAATAAGTAATTTATCCAATATTGTTCAAACCATTTACCATGCTAAGCCATACGCTGTTTATCAGCCTTAAGATGGGACAGACAGTCCTATTCTTAATAGCTCTATTGGTGCTATGGTTAGTAGAGTTGTCGGCTTCTTTCTTACCGTATTTTTGAATGGTGTGCACATGAGAGGAATTAGTAGAGAAGAAAAGTGAAGAAAAGTGAAAAAATGAGAGCTTTAAGGGAACACCCACCCTCTAGTGTCAAAATGTTAACTAAAATTGTCTCTAACCTAGAAATTTAGGTTGATTGTTGATATTAGCAAAATTTACATGGTAATACCCTGATTTAAAAATATAAAATGAGGATATAAAACATACAATAAGTAAAGAGGCACAACATTTAGAGTGGTTCGGTTTAAGTTGATCTACATTCACTATGAGGATTTTCTTATTAATTTGCTTCTCTAATAATAGCTTAGATTATAAGAGACAATGACAAGAAAATAAATGCTTAAGAGTTTGAGATGTTCAACCCCTATAAAAGTGCATGCTTGGATATATTTATAGATGTTGAAATTTGAATCTAAAGGTCGCGATTGTGCTACAAAGGTTTGGGGATTGCTCTTGGATGTTGATCTGGCTATTCGGCCAATACATATGCCAACTAGGATGGCAACCAGACTATATGGCTCACATGATTGCTACTTGGAAATCTCTACTTGATCTTGCCTTCGTCAGGGATCGGCAGCCTATGATCAAGGAGTAGTTTTGCAGGAGCATTTTTCCAAGTGGTAGTGAAGGATAATGAGTTTTTATTGCATGGTTACAAATGCAAATAGGGTTAAGAAATTTTTTCAATATCAAGAAGAGTAATGGAAGAACGTCTATACTATACACAAATAGATTTTGTCAATTGAACAGTGTCGTATGTGGTAGCCTATTTAGAGAAGCTACAAAATTGTAGCTTCTTTTTACAATGGAAGTCCGGTGCATAGCCAAACCTACCAAGTCAAAACAAATGAGCTTCAAATTGCGGGTGTTAACGAGAGGGAAGGTAAGTGGAGGATCTTGACTGGAGCGGGCTGGCGAATGGGAAGGCGAGCGAAGGACCTTGATGGAAGGAGGCCGTTGATTGGGGTACTCGGTTATTAAGGTCATTAAGGAAATTGGGTTGCTATTTGTTGTCATTTTCGTTGTCAACCCATACCCCAGTTGTAACGACCCACTATTTTGGACCATTCAAATCGACAATAAAACCACACATGTCGGACTTGAATAATTCAAAACAACAGATTGTTAATAAAATTTGGAGCAAATGAAACCAATCACAGAACCGCAGACACAGAATAACTCACAGCGGAAATAAAATAACCATAGTAGTTCATGAAGCTATTACACAACATAGTCTCAAAAAGAATAAATACAACATACTAGAGTCCGAAAGCAAATACAATAGAAATCTACTAATACATAAGCAGAATAGAAACGACCGAAATAGAAATAGATAGATAATTGGATAGATGGATAATCTCTAGAAAAGCCTCTAGCTCCAGAAGATGAAATCCAAAGCTGTGATACTCAGGCTGACCCGAGCATAAAGCAAAACACAAAACACTCGAGTCAGGACATACATACTTATATAATGTAAATCAAATAAAGTGAACTGTAATATAAATGCACAAGTAACTTAAAGGATGCTTGGGATTGCCCGTCCATTAAGCATCCGTTAAACTATCTAATATGTAGTAATATACACTATTATAATAATGTCTAGAGTAAAGTAAACTATTTAAAATAGCGTTAAGGCATTACCCATATCCCCCTTAACATATTTTATAGTGTCAATTGTCTATACAGTACCATCGTACCTCTAGATCGGGAAGCTACCATAAATACTCCATAGGTACGACATAAATCAAACTCGTAGAAAGCATGATAGGGTAAGTGACATGGCACAACTAGGCAATGCCAAGGTAGATATACCAATTGCACTTACATATTGGTGGTAATGCGTAGCAGCCACTACTGCCCACCTTGATCCACACTCCCAAAAAAAATATCAAAGGGTGTACCCAATCAATCAAAATTTAATAGAATGGTATCGAAGGAGTGTGTTAGATTAGAGGAGCTACCTCATTGTCCCGTCGATTGCTCCTGTTTTAGCCACCTTATGCCAACTCATGGGAGTCGGGTCCAGGTAAAATACCTCATATAGGATCGTCGCCACCATCCTACTTCATGCTGGAATCTCCATCGCATACACGGTTGTTAAAGTGATTTTTGGAGTTGGTAGAGAGAAAACTTCCGATCCTGGTCTCTTTAACAACCAATCATTATTATAACCCATGGTTATTTATTTCAAATGGTTTATCCTTTCAAATAAAGCATATTCATTCCAAAACCATTTAAATTCAATACCATTATACTTTCAAAATAATATCCATTTCCAAAGTTATAAAACTTTCAAAACTATAGTTATAACATTTTAAAAATGTAATAAGTTAGAAACCATAACACTTTGACAATGTGACCCTTATATAATAGCACTTTGAAAATGTTACATTTTAAGAAATAGTAGCACTTTTAAAACATAACCTAAAGTAGCATAGCATTTTAAAAGAATAACTTAAAATAGCATAGCACTTTGAAAATGCTACAAATTTTACTGAAACATGCTTAAAACATAATATCTTAAATTTTATTATAGTTTTATAAATTCTATTTTATTAGACAAAACATATCCATTTCGTAGATCAAATCTGTCACTATCATTAGGTTAGATTTAAAATCCCATATTAAATTAAATTATTAAGTTATATTAAATATTATATCCTAGATAAAATCTTTAAATTTACTTTAAACAAACCATTTATTTACTTATAAAATTTTAACTTAATATATTATCTAACTCATTTAGATCAAAATTTAAGTTAAAGTTTGATATATAAAATTCAAAATGCTTAATAATTTTTAAAAAACTATTATTTAAATTTAACCATGGGTCTGTATAATATTTTCTAACCTAGGTCAAGTGATACAGATATGTATCATTTCAATTCATAAAATATAAAATTTCGGGTTTTATCATTTCCAACCCGCAATCTCAAGTCAAACAAAATAAAAAAATCGCTTGAGCCTATCATTTCAGCTCATAACGATCTTACCCTATTCTAAAGTCCGTTTGGGCATGTATCATTTCAACCCATATTTATTCTATATTAACAGGGAACTTGCAGTGTGAGAAGCAGAATATAAATAACTGAATAACATAGCATATCATGTCATGTGATAAAATAGGTATGGTAACTCTGAAAAGCCCGACAAAGCACGAATTAGACCTGAGTGGATGTAGAGCCAAGATCCAAATCTTGTACACAACAAAATAATACATACATAAATATATATACAACATATAAAAATATGAATTAAAACATAGCAAAATAGGCTAATATGACTTAGTGGGCTCGGCCACTTTGCAAGAAGGTTAGCCAACATGATAATATGGCTCAGCCATGTTGTTTTAGAGCATGCTAGGCTCGGCTATGGTGTGCATAGGGTATGGCTATGGGGTAGATGAAGTGCTGGTAAGCCAAAGGTCATTAGGAAGGCAAGAGGTCAAGAAACATGCCTTTTGGGTTCGGCCATGGTCCATTGGGTTCAGCCACTTTGGTTTTGTGGTTCGACCCTAGGTGAACTTGGTCAAGGCACATAAGGCACGACAAGGAGATGGTAAAAGTCATGGCTAGGCAATAGGAGAAGGTAGTGGCCAAGGCAAAAGAGGAGGAGTGGATGATGTAGAGGCTCGGCTAGGGTTTGCAAGCATGGGATGGTGGGTTTTTAGGTCTAGGGAGACATTGCAATACAAGCCTGAATTCAAGGATGTAATAAGATAGATAAAGGATTAAGACAAGATTAAAATATAAGATATGAGATTATACCTATTTGCACCAAACTTGGTCACAAACCTCGAATACCGTGAAAGCACCAGTGTATGAATACAAATCAATAATATTCAAACACAAATATCAGATCTCAGCGAATATTAAGTAGCAGTCCAAAAGTAGAGAACAGAGACACAAGTTTTATAGTGGTTCGGCTATCTCCGGCCAACATCCAATCCAAAGTTTTTTATCCTTTTATTGTTTATCCTTGATGATTACAGATGATTACAGTAGTTACAAAGTCCAAAACTCGAAATAAATAGAAGTAATGATGATATGGAGTGATTCTTGCAGCGTCCGGGCATGTTTTCTCTCTCCAAATTCTCCGACCCCTTTTCTGAATGACCAGGGGCTCTATTTATAGGCGTAGGAGGCTGAAAATTTGCTGGAAACTCGAAAGACCGCTTCTAGCACGTGAGGGGGCCCACATGCTCATCCTTAGGAAATTGGGCCCATATTGGGATCGATTCGAAGTAAGGTTCGAATCGATCAAGAATGCATCCAATCGAGGCGAAATTTGGTTTGGACATTCTTCAACATGTATGTAAGCTCCTGTAAAAATTTCATTGCATTTGGATCAACGGTTTGGAAGATATGATCGATGCGAGATCAAGGCCTCGTGCGCTCTACCTGGTTCGAACCCATGCTTTGAATCCACCTCCTTCGAATCCATCGCTTCGAATCCATCCAAAGTGTACGCGCATCGATGACGTGGCACGAATTCTCCGGGTCGATCCACCTTTGTCGTCGCGTTGAACGTTTCTTCCCCTGTTCGTATCGATCGCTTCGAATCGATATGAACACTGTCCCTAAGTCCTTCGAATCCATAAGGTCGACTCCCCGCGTATCCTTCTCGAACGGTCTCTTTGCATTGATAGGTACGAATCCAGAATCGATTCGAAGCAACTTACATTTCCCCTTGATCGATACGAATTGTAATCGATTCGAGCTAACCTATGTACACCATATGGATACGAAGGAGATCAATGCAGTGATCGAGTCGAAGTCCACCTGTCCGTCATCCAACTTTGCCTTTGATACGAACACTATCAAGTCGACTCCATATCGATCGACACGTACCACATCGACACGAAGTCCTTGCCTTTGGATCGATACGAAGTAGCCGAGTCGAACCCAGGCCGATCGATACGAAGTGTATCGATTCGAAGTGAGCGTTACCCCTGATCGATTCGAACCATCCATGCATGCCGATGGGTTCGAACATCATGCCCTTCCTACCTTGAATCGATCATATTTCCTTCATACGAACTCCGATTAACCTGAAATTTGAAACATAGCCTTTCCTAGTCCGTAACATTATTTCCAATCAATTTCGTCCCGGTCGGATTTCAACCAAATTTTGATGATATCGATCGTAGCCTTGATTCCAACCGATCTCCAATCCTGATATCCATAATTCCTTGCCAATTTTTTGATATTCTAGTTTTGACCAAAAATGGGATAACACTTTGCCCCCCAAAACATGCCTTGTGATAACAAGGCGTGTTTTGAATAGTTCCGAATCCAATATCCGAAGTCCATAGCCATATTGCCAGAGTATATCATCCTTGACTGCTCCGAGTTGATGTCCAATTCCAAATCCAATAACCAAAGCCTTAGCCAATTCCATATCCGTCCGAACTCGACAACCGAGTCCCAATCCATCCTTATCCAATAGCCAATAACCAAATGCAGGACCTCTCCGGGTCGATATCCAAATTCGTAACCTCTCCGGGCTCTTGCCAAGCGCAATCCATACTTGATGTCTTTGGTCCAGCGTCCCTGGACGTTGAGCTAACCTCTCCGGGTTCTTGCCAAGCGCAATCCACACTTGATGACCTTGGTCCAGTGTCCATGGACGTTGAGCAATGCCGTGGCTTAAGTCCTAAGCCGAATCCTGGACTCTCCGGACCCTTGTTGAGCATAGTCCATACTCAACGACCTGATACAATAATCGATAATGTGGGGCCTAAGTCTTAGGCCGAATCCTGGTCACTCCGGACCCCTGCCGAGTATAGTCCATACTCGATGACCTGAATGAGTCAATTTACCACGTTCGGGCAAAGTGACTCACCCCTTGCTAGGCATAATCCATACTCGGCGACCATTTAAAAACCAGATGAAAATCCAATCAAAATCCAACCCAAAATCCAAATCAAAACCAGAAAACCAGATATCCAAAGCAGCATTCAAAATCAAAAACAACCATCCAAAGAAAAACTCAAATCAAAAAGCAAGCAAAACCAGGAGTTCAATCCGAACTCCAAACCCAAATCCAAAAAGAAAAGCAGTGTCCAATCAAAAAGCAAAAGATAAATTTCACAAACCACAGCTTCGCAGTTTATCATTATTCAGAGCATGCCTAGGGGCTATCTCCGTCCCCATACATGTGTAAATGACTTGGTTGCTTGCCAGTAGTTCGCTACTTATTTCACATTATCCTGATTAGTGGATGATCAATCGACCATCATCCCTGGGCCTCACATCATCGCGGCGTGAGGTGGTCGGTGGTTGCTCCTGCTCCACCGTTGCATTCCGAGTTCTGACATATTGCTGTAACTGTCCATTCCTTACATGCTCCTCGATTATATCATTTAAGTGCCTACAGCTTTTGGTATCATGCCCATCTAAATCATGGAAGAGGCAGTGCCTTCCTGATGTCCTTTCCCGTTCCGACGGTTCTCTCCTAGCCGGCCTCCGGTAAGGAAGGCGATTCTGAGTATCCAGGTATATCCGCTCCAGCATCTCGTTCAATCCTGTATATGTGGAAAATTTTGGATCCTTCCATCGCTTCCTAGCGTTTCCAGAATCATCGTTCAACTTCCTTTTCCCTTTGTCTTTATCCAAACCTTTGCTGGATGGTCCTACATCCTGAGTTGCATTAACCCCTTTCACCTTTATATCCGACTCGCGTCTTCTTGCCGGAGGAACCTTTCTGCCTCATGAAAGAATTTGTCGAGATCCTATGGGGTATCTCGTATTAGAGACACCTTAAAATCCGAGTCCTCCCTGACACCTGATACTGCTTCCATTAAAACCATTGATGGATCAGGCCGATCCACCGAAGCGACTGCCGCACTGAATCAAGTTAGAAAAGCTCTAAGCGATTCATCCATCCTTTGCTTCACCGATGTTAATGTCATCACATTCTTCGGCCTCTTGACGTGAACCTGAAATTGTCCCAAAAACTTTTCTACCAATTCCCTCCAAGTCCTTATAGATCCTTCTCCTAGCTGCCTAAACTACATCGCAGCTAAGTCCGTTAAATACAAAGGGAAACATCGGGACATCACTTCCTCCGATGCCCCCAGCACCTCCATGTGTCTGGTGTATCTCATCAAGTGATCAGTTGGGTCTGCCTTACCATCATATACCTCCACGCTAGGTAGCTTGAACTTAGGTGGATTCTGAGCCATCCTTATTTCCCGAGCGAACGGACTCCTATTCACTCCTTTCAAGTCTCTGTTGGTCAAACCGCCTCGCACAGTTCTTTTAATGATTTCCGCTGATCCAGTATTGTCGGTTGGGGGTTTCCCCCCATGCCCCCAAGGGAACTCTGGCACATATTCCTCGTGTGTTTCACTAGCAGCAACGTTAGCTCTAGCTTGTTGAACTCCTTCCAAAGGTCCTCCTATGTTGGATCCCGTGGGCCAGCCCCCAAGCCCTTGTTGATTGCCTTCTGGCTCCGTATCTCATCCTCCATTGGGTTCCACGACCCTAGTCCCCCGTCCTGCATCCACAGCGGCTGTAGCTGTTCCTAAGTTCTACATCCCTGCAGCTCTCATTTGCTCAAAGAAAGTCTGCATCATTTCCTGTTGGTTCTTCAACAATCTCTCTTATAAAGAATTTGCCATAGCCTCCATTTCATCCCGGGTTATGTAGATAGAAGCATGTCCTTCCCCAGCTCCGGAGGATGCTTGTTGACTTCCTTCCTGTTGGCTTCTCTCAGCCCTTAGCCTTCTACTGTTTGTCCTAGTCATTGTCCTTGAATCCAAACTCTTTAAAATCTTCAAATCCAACTTTCAAGTCCGATGTAGCGGGTGCTAGTCGTTCTCAGTGAAAGCACCAAAGTGTTTGCGCCAAACTTGGTCACAAACCTCGAATACCGTGAAAGCACTAGTGTATGAATACAAATCAATAATATTCAAACACAAATATCAGATCTCAGCAAATATTAAGTAGCAATCCAAAAGTAGAGAACAGAGACACAAGTTTTATAGTGGTTCGGCTATCTTCGGCCTACGTCCAATCCAAAGTTTTTTATCCTTTTATTGTTTATCCTTGATGATTACAGATGATTACAGCAGTTACAAAGCCCAAAACTCGAAATAAATAGCAGTAATGATGATATGGAGTGATTCTGGCAGTGTCCGGGCATGTTTTCTCTCTCCAAATTCTCTGACCCCTTTTCTGAATGACCAGAGGCTCTATTTATAGGCGTAGGAGGCTGAAAATTCGTTGGAAATTCGAAAGACCGCTTCTGGCACGTGAGGGGGCCCACATGCCCATCCTTAGGAAATTGGGCCTATATTGGGATCGATTCGAAGTAAGGTTCGAATCGATCAAGAATGCATCTAATCGAGGCGAAATTTGGTGTGTACATTCTTCAACATGTATGTAAGCTCCTGTAAAAATTTCATTGCATTTGGATCAACGGTTTGGAAGATATGATCGATTCGAGATCAAGGCCTCGTGCGCTCTGCCTGGTTCGAACCCATGCTTCGAATCCACCTCCTTCGAATCCATCGCTTCGAATCCATCCAAAGTGTACGCGCATCGATGATGTGGCACGAATTCTCCGGGTCGATCCACTTTTGTCGCCGCGTTGAACGTTTCTTCCCCTGTTCGTATCGATTGCTTCGAATCGATACGGACACTGTCCCTAAGTCCTTCGAATCCATGAGGTCGACTCCCCGCGTATCCTTCTCGAACGCTCTCTTTGCATTGATAGGTACGAATCCAGAATCGATTCGAAGCAACTTACATTTCCCCTTGATCGATACGAATTGTAATCGATTCGAGCTAACCTATGTACACCATATGGATACGAAGGAGATCCATGCTGTGATCGAGTCGAAGTCCACCTGTCCGTCATCCAACTTTGCCTTTGATACGAACACTATCAAGTCGACTCCATATCGATCGACACGTACAGCATCGATACGAAGTCCTCGCCTTTGGATTGATACGAAGTAGCCGAGTCGAACCCAGGCCTATCGATACGAAGTGTATCGATTCGAAGTGAGCGTTACCCCTGATCGATTCGAACCATCCATGTATGCCGATGGGTTCGAACAGCATGCCCTTCCGACCTTGAATCGATTATATTTCCTTCATACGAACTCCGATTAACCTGAAATTTGAAACATAGCCTTTCCTAGTCCGTAACATTATTTCCAATCAATTTCATCCCGGTCGGAGTTCAACCAAATTTTGACAATATCGATCATAGCCTTGATTCCAACCGATCTCCAATCCTGATATCCATAATTCCTTGCCAATTTTTTGATATTCCAGTTTTGACCAAAAATGGGATAACAATACCTGATAACTATTATTATAGGTGAATTCAACAAGATGGAGATGTCCTTCTCGAGATACTCCATAATCTATAGCACAAGCACAAAGAAGATCCTCTAGAATCTGATTCACACTTTCCGTATGACCGCCGGTCTGCAGATGGTAAGCTGTGCTCAGATTCAGCTGATTACCCAAAGATTCCTACAAAGCTCTCCAAAACTAACTGGTAAATATGGGATCTCTATCACAAACAATACTGACAGGACCCCATGAAGGCGAACAATCTCCCTCATATAAATCTCAACCAAACTAGAAGCAGAACGGGTAGATTTGACTGGAATGAAATGAGCTGACTTGGTCAATCTATCCACAACAACCCAAATACTCTTATTTCCCCCACCTAGTCCTTGGTAATCCATCAATAAAATCCATAGAAACTTGTTCCCATTTCTAATTGGGAAACTCAAGAGTTTGCAATAAACTAGGAGTCTTCTGATGATTGGCCTTGACTTGACAAGTCACACACCCACTGACAAAGATAGAAATATCACACTTCATACTCTTCCACCAATAAAGCTTCTTTATATCCTGATACATCTTCATCACACCTAGATGAATAGAAAGTCTGGATCGATGATTTTCCCGAAGTAACTCTTTCCTCAATCCTTCAACATTCGGGGCACAAATCCAATTATTAATCCAAAAAATCCCTCTGTCATCGATTTGAGCTCCACTATTAGCCTGGCTACTACCATCAATCCTGCTACGAACATTCTCCTTAATAATCGTATACATCTCATCCTCATCCTGCTTAGCCATGATACGATCCATAAGAGGACAAGAAGAAACAACAAGCTGACACAACATCGCCTTCTTCTGACTCAAAGCATCGGCCACAACATTAGGTTTTTCAGGGCTATAGCTGATGTCGAGGTCATAAGAAGCAAGGAATTCAAGCCACCTAACTTACAGTTGATTCAAATCCTTCTGGGTGAAGATATATCTCAAGACTGATGATTTGTAAAGAGCTCAAATTTAGTTCCTAAAAGATGATGCCTCCAAAGCTTCAAAGTAAAAAACACGGCAAGCAATTCCAAATCGTGGGCTGCATAATTGGCTTCATGGGTCTTCAAATGACGACTGACATAAGCAATAACCTTCCATCTTATATCAGAACAGCTCCCAAACCCTCACGACTAGCATCAGTGTATACCGTTAATCCCTTATTTTCATTTGGAACGGTAAGAACTGGTACAAAAGTAAGCTTACTCTTTAACTCGTTGAATGCAGCTTCATGCTTATCATTCCATATAAACTTAGCATTATTATGAGTCAAAGCAGTGAGAGGTGCATCAATCTGAGAAAAATTATCAATGAATCTCCGATAATAACCGACAAGGCCCAAAAAACTATGAATATCAGATGGATTCCTAGGAGTTTCCCAATCCTGTAATAGAATAGGGAGAAATAAGGACCATAGAAAAGATAGAGTGATTTATCACAAGGAGAAAAGAGAAGAAAGACTTACATTGATCGCAATGATCTTAACTGGATCAACATAAACTGCATTGCTAGAAACAATATGCCTGAGAAATTGGACTTCATCCTTCCAGAAATGGAATTTCGAGAATTTAGCCTTCAACCGATGATTTCTAAGAGTCTCAAGAACAAAATTCAAATGTGACTCATACTCTTCCCTTGACTTGGAGAAGACAAGAATATCATTGATAAAGACTAGATCAAACTTGCTAAGAACATCATGAAAAACACGATTCATCAAATCAACAAAGAAAGCTAGAGCATTAGTCAAACCAAAAGGTCTAACTAAATATTCATAAAAACCATTCTCATTACGGAAAGCAGTCATAAGAATACTCTCCTCGGCAACCCTGAGCTGGTGGAAACCTGTGGCAAGATCAAGCTGAGAGAATACAGTAGCTCCATAGAGCTGATCAAAAATATCATTAATACGAGGCATGGGATATCTGTTTCTCATAGTGTGCTTGTTTAGCTCCCTATAATCAACACACATCCTCAAAGAACCATCGTACTTAGTGACAAAAACCACCGCTGCTCCCCATTTAGAATGGCTAGGTCTAATCAGACCTTTGGAGAACAAGTCCTTAATTTGCTTCCTAAACTCAACCTTCTTACGAGGTGCCATTCTTCTGGAAGGAAGAACTACAAGTCGAGCTCCAAGAATAATATCAACTCGAAAATCAATTTCCCTCTTAGGATGTAAAGTAATGACTTCACCAAATACATCGGGATAGAGATGACTACATGAGTCGAGTCAAGATCATCAGGAGAAGAGTCAAGAGGATAAATGAAACAACCAATATAATCCTGAGGCAAATGGCACTGAATCACCAAAGAATCACACTTTTCACCAGCAAGAGAAACTGTTCTTTTTGAGATAACGGCTTCATGATTTTTCAGCTAATCACCTCCAAGCAATAGATAAAAAGCATCAAAACCCAGGACATAGAAATTACCAGAAAAACGATAACCAGCATAGAAGAGTTTCACCCTTCCACAAATCCTACTAATGTTCGCAGGACCACCAATTAGATTTTTAACATACAAAGGTTCAAGAGCATACTCAGGAGAAAGGAGATGCTCGAACTTATCGCAAAGATCCACAGAAATAAAGCTATGGGAAGCTCTAGTATCAAATTAAACACGAACAAGAAAATTAAACGAGAAAAGCTGTCCTGAAGAGTATCTTGAGTATCACTGGGAGTTGGTGGAGCAGGTGGAGCAGATGGAGTGGCAAAGGTAATAGAAAAGATACCAGATGGCTTGCCCTTCTGCTGAGTATGGCAATCCTTCCTGAAGTGGCCAGGCTGCAAGCAAATATGACAAAGATAACGCCTCTTCAACTGAGCGGAAGGAAGAACAACAGCACCAATAGAAGTAGGACAAATATTGACATAGTGTCCCTTCTGGTCACACCTGAAGAAAGTGACTGAAGATAGGTCAATAAGCAGCCTTTGAGAAGGAGAAGATCCCAAACCAGGAGTCTTATTCCAAATCTTCTCCTGCTGAAAGTGAGGCTTTCTCTTCCTAGGGTTAACAGAGAAAGGCTGAGATGAAGAGGCACGAGCAACAGAAGGATCCTTAGAAGTAGGATTCTCATATCCAATGGCCATATCCATCAAATCAGTGAAAGGGCTATGCACATGAGAAATGAGATGATCATAAAACTCTAGGCAAGCTCCAGCTATAAACTTCTCATTCTTCTTAAGAGGGGTGTCAATCAGGTTAGGAAAAAACTTAAAAAGTTCATTGAATTTCCGCTCGTACTCTGAAATGACATGTCTCCCTGCTTAAGATCCATAAACTCCCTATATAGCTGAGACTCCCCTGCTTTGGGCATCCACTTCACCACGAAAGCATCCCTGAAGCACGATATCAAAACATAAGAAAGATTTCAAAAGGAAAAAAATTGAACCAATTCAAAATTAGCACAAAAGGTTGCCTAAATTGCTTCCAAGAAATATCAGCCTTAATAGTCTGAGCAGTAATAGACTCCTATCAATCCAAGGCTGCTCCCTTCAACTTCCAAGATGCCAACTGACGCTTTTGAGCATCAGTGATCTCAAGACCGAAATAAATCCTCTATAAACTCTTCAACCAATGCTGAGCCTCGAAATGCTCTCTGATCCAGTAAACCTGGTACCACCAAGCTCAGTGAACTCCCTATAGAGAGTAGTGAACATAATGGGTGCAACAGGCTCAGGAACTGAGGCAACACCATGACCCCTACCTCTGGCATTCCTACGATCCATCCTGAAAAAATCAAGAATGAATTTTAGGAAAAAGGTAATTGAGAAACAAAAGACAAAATTCAACAAGAATAGAGATCCTAATCAAAGAATTTAATTAACAAGGTGGATAAGAAAAGGAAGGAAGTTAGAAAAATTAGATTTTAAAACAAGAAAATTTATATCTAAAATAATCTTTTCAAAATTCTTTAAAGTCGTTTGAAAAATCATTCTTTAAAATACGCTCTCTCGTAAGGAAATGATTCTAAGGTTGATTTCACTAATTCTAGGGTATTTTTACCATATCTCTAATGAGTGTTTGCTTCGCAGGCTAAGGTTTGCCTAAATGTAACGTCACACTATTTTGAGCCATTCAAATCGACAATAAAATCACACATGTCGAACTTGAATAATTCAAAACAACAGATTGTTAATAAAATTTGGAGCAAATAAAACCAATCACAGAAACAGAATATCAGAATAACTCGCAGTGGAAATAAATTACCATAGTAGTTCATGAAGCTACTACACATACAGTCTCAAAAAGAACAAATACAACATACTAGAGTCTGAAGCAAATACAATAGAAATCCACTAATACATAAGCTGAATAGAAACGACCAAAATAGAAATAGATAGATAACTAGATAATCCCCAGCAAATCTTCTAGCTCTGGAAGATAAAATTCAAAGTTGTGATACTCAGGCTGACCCGAGCGTAAAGCAAACACAAAACACTCAAGTCAAAACATAAATACGTATATAACGTAATTCAACTCGAGTGAGCTGTAATATAAATGCACAAGTAACTTAAAGGATGCTTGGGATCACTCATCCTTTAGGGATCCATTAAATTATCTACTATGTAGTAATATACGATATTATAATAATGTCTAGAGTAAAGTAAACTATTTAAAAGTAGCGTTAAGGCATTACCCATATCCCCCTTAACACATTTTATAGTGTCAATAGTCTATACAGTGTCATCGTACCTCCAGATCGGAAGGCTACCATAAATACTCCATAGGTACGACACAAATAAAACTCATAGAAAGCACGATAGGGTAGGTGACATGGCACAACTAGGAAATGCCAGGGTAGATATACCAATTGCACTTCCGGAGTGGTGGTAATGCATAGTAGCCACTACCACCCACCTCGATCCACACTCCCAAAAAAAAATCAAAGGGTTCACCCAATCAATCATAAAGTAATAGAATGGATCGAAGAAGTGTGTCTGATTAGAGGAGCTGCTTCATTTGCCCGTCAATTGATCCTATTTTAGCCACCTTATGCCAACTCACGGGAGTCGGGTCCACGTAAAATACCTCTTATAAGATCATTACCCCATCCCACTTTATTCTGGAATCTCCACCGTATACACGGTTGTTAAAGTGGTTTTAGGAGTTGGTAGAAAGTATGACAACTTTTAATCCCGGTCTCTTTAACAACCAATCGTTATTATAACCCATGGTTATTTATTTCAAATGGTTTATCCTTTCAAATCAAGCATATTCATTTCAAAACCATTTAAATTCAATACCATTATACTTTCAAAATAATATCCATTTCCAAAGTTTTAACACTTTTGAAAACTATACGCTTAGTTATAACATTTTTAAAATGTAATAAGTTAGAAACCATAACACTTTGAAAATGTGACCCTTATATAATAGCACTTTGAAAATGTTACATTTTAAGAAATAGTAGCACTTTTAAACCATAACCTAAAGTAGCATAGAATTTTAAAAGCATAACTTAAAATAGCATAGCATTTTGAAAATGGTACAAATTTTACTAAAACATGCTTAAAACATAATATCTTAAATTTTATCATAGTTTTATGAAATCTATTTTATTATACAAAACATATCCATTTCGTAATTCAAATCTGTTGCTATCATTAGGTTAGATTTAAAATCCTATATTAAACTAAATTATTAAGTTATATTAAATTTTATATCCAAGATAAAATCTTTAAATTTAGTTTAAACAGACCATTTATTTACTTATAAAATTTTAACTTATTAGAAAATCAATATATATATATATATATATTATCTAACTCATTTAAATCAAAATTTAAGTTAAAGTTTCATATATAAAATTCAAAATAATTAAAAAAAATTAGAAAACTATTATTTTGTAACAACCTGATATTTCAGCCATTCCCATCCACACATGGCGGACTTGAATTGCTCAAAATACCACATTGTAAATAAAATAGGAGCAAATGAAATACAATCATGGAATCGCAGACACAGAAATATCAGAATAGCTCGCAGCGGAAATTAAAGTACCATAGTAGTTCATGAAGCTACTATAACAAACTCTCAAAGCAATATATAATATCAGACTGAAACATATACAATAGAAATACTAAATATATAGAAGTTTATAAATACCAGAACTGAAATAGAACAACTGAAACTGAAAGGGAATAGATAACCAGACAAGCAGAATCTCCAGTGATTCCCAGCTCCAGAAAAGAAATCCAAAGCTAAGCTGTAAATACTCAGGCTGACCCGAGCGCAAAGTAAAACACAAAACACTCGAGTCGGGACATATATACTTATATAATGTAAACCAACTCAAGTGAACTATAGTAGTAATGCACTATAACTTAAAGGATGTTTGGGATCGCCCATTCTCTAAGGATCAGTTACACCATAAATTAAATACATCTCGTGGTTCAAATTTCAAAATAGTAATTTATACTTCGAAATCAAATATCATTTCAAAATTCAATATCATTCAAAAAATCCATTTCAAAATATCAAAATATCATATCTTTTCAAAACCACATTCATTTTGTTTAAAATACCATTTCAACACACATTTCAAAATAGTTTATATTTCAAAACAAATTTCTTCATTTTAAATCATTAAAATGAAGTTATTATATTTAATAATTAAATTATTAAATTTCCAAGATTTTAATCTTTCAAAGTTCATTTATTTGCTTAAATTTATTAAAATAATGAAAATTCAACTTTCGCAGCATTTAGAAAATGCTACGAAAGTTACTTTTAAAATAATTCAATTTAACAAAAGACAGCATTTAAAAAAATGCTATAATAGGGTTACTTTAGTTCAAATAAAACCTTAGTTAATTTTAGCAACTACAGCACTTACAAAGTGCTATAATAGCCCTTAATTCAATTTAGCCATTTAGTTCATTTCTATCAACTACAGCCTTTACATTAGAAATAATAACATTTCAAAAATGTTGTTAATTAAATTCCATATATTCAATATAATTTCACAAATAATTAGATTTTTATTTAAATCATTTTAAACGTATAAAATCATATATTTTCACTTTTAAAACAATCATTTAAAATACCCTTATATTCCTGATTTTATAAAGTTAAATTTTCATTCAAAATCAATTTAATAATAATTTACTTATATAATTCAACATTCAATTTCAATTCTTATATAAAATTTTATCTTAACACTTAAGTTTAAACTTCCAAATAAAACTTATATTTCATTTTATTTACCTAACTTAAAATTCATTTTTAAACAAAGTTCTTAAATTTCCAATCTAAGTTATATTTCAAAATTCAACTTAAATATTCATTTATTTAACCTTTTAACTTATTCGAAAATCATTAACGCTTTATGAAATCATTTTAAATTCATTTTAATTAAAATTTTAAATCTATTTATCATATTTCCTACTTAATTTAAATTCCATTTATAACCAAATCATAATTTCCAAAATAACTTATATTTCAAATTTCTAACCTTGCCATTAATTTATTTCACTTAAATTTTTTAGAAAATCAATAATACTCTATAAAAATCATTTTTAATTAGGTTTAAATCAAAATAATATAATATTTACATTTCTAAAATACTTTAGAAAAATTTAGAAAAATATATATTAACCACGGGTCTGTATAAAATTTTCTAGCCTAGGTAAAGTGATACAGATAATATATCATTTCAATCCGTAATTTACAAAGAAAACGCATGTTTTATCATTTCAAACCCGCAGTCCCAAGTAAAATGATATAGCTAAAAATCGTTCAGGCCTATCATTCCATCCCATAACGATTTTTCCCTATTCTAAAGTTCGTTCGGGTATGTATCATTTCAACCCATAGTGATTCTAATCTACAGGGAACTTGCAGTGTGATAAACTGATATAAATAAACAGAATAACATTATATAACAGTAACAGATGGTATAACAGGTGTATAAGCATGGGTGAAAATCATACGATCATAGCATAAGCAGTTACAACATGGTGATATGTTTTACAGATTCAATTACGATTAGTTTATTAGTTATATAAGTATAGATTGTCTGGTGAGAATTACTCACTTGTATAAGCTGGAGATGACAACCAAATAAACAAAAAAAGATCTTCAAAGGCACGAAAGCACGACTACGGTTTGAGTGTGGGAGAGCCAAAGTTAATTGCCTTGTCAAATATCAAACAAAACAAATACAACATGAATTTTCAAAATAAAATATTTATAAACAATGCTAGAAATAAATGCACCACACAAAGCCAAAGCTTTTGCACTTGCATTCAACAACTTATGCTTCAGCCATAGGTTAGAAATGCACTGCTATGGGATGGATTTGGATCAGGTTAAGGTTTATATGGGGTCGGCCATAACAATATAAAGGAGTAGAGAGATATGTGTGCATGTACACACAACTACAAGGCACAAAAGTGGATTTCCATGTCATCAAAGATCTCGGCCAAGGCATGATCAAGCAAGACCAGATCTGTTGAGTCAAGTACAGGTGTGGGAGAGGTCTCAGGTTCAGGTTTGGCTGGTGGTGGTGATGTATGGGTCGGCCAAGGTGGTGGAACAAAGTGGAGAGCTCGGCTATGACATAAAAGTGGAGTTTTTGTCATTTTTGTGTGGATCTACGTCATATATGGCCTCGGCTATGGAAGGGCACTGGGAAGGAGGAGATGGTGGCTGGTTGTGGTGGTGGTGGAGGTGACCATTGTACTGGAGATGGAAGGTCGAAAACAATAGATTGAATGCAAGTGCAAAATTCATAACAAAACAATGGAAAAGGTGAAAAAAGAATAGAAATTTTACCAAAATTTCTTCAAGTGATGGCTGATTATTTTTAGGGTTAGACGAATTGTTTTTCACGTGAGAAAGAAAGAAGTGGTCGGCTGAAAAAATGAGAAATATGACAGAAAATTGAAGTGGTGTGTTGTTTGGTGAAAAGGTGGAGTGAATATGAAAAGGCTAAGCATATTAAAGGACAAAAACCATTCAAATTTCCATAATTTCTTTTGCAATTTTAAATACATGTAAAATACATATAAATAAAGATAAAATACAAAAATATAATGAATGAATAAAAATAAATAAATAAATTTTAAATAAATATAATAAAATCAAGAAAATAGCTTAAAAATAGAAACTAGGTTATAAAAATTGAAAATAAATACACTAAGCTTTAAAAAAAATATAACATCACTTTAAAAATGTTTTACAATAAAATATATACCTAACATATCATATAACACATATTATAACATGATTTGACAAATAAAAATATTATTTATATAAAATAGATAATTTTATTAAATGAATCAATTTACACCCCATATTGTAAAAAGCAGAACTTTCACAATATAAATCGGATTTCAACGAAACAAAAAGCAATATTCTTTAAATTAAATTTATTTTCATAATAAAAGGTAAAATTTAAAAATTCAAGTATTTAAATTTTAAATTTAAAAGTCAAAGTTTGACCAAATTGACCAAAATCCACATTTTCTAGAAATATTCAATTTATTCAGGTTTGAAATTATAATTCACAAAAAATCAAAATATACTTTTGAAATAACTAAATTTATCCATTCTAAGAAATATAATAAAGTTTTTTAAATCAGGATTTTCAATTTAAATAATTAAAATAAACAATTAAAATAATCACAAAATACTGGGTTGTTACACTCTCCCTGTTACAACCCGCATATTTTACGATTGTGTATTTAAATATTTTATTTAAATATAGCATCGTTAGTCGGATTTAAGTCCAAAAGGTTACTTTTTGCAAATTGTCGAATTAGGACTCGATACCACTTCCATTGAGTTCAAAATGGCGTTTGCGACCTTTTTGAGTATAAACATTGATATGCTTGGAGTTAGCTTGAAATTTGACCTTTGCACTTTGAACTTTGGGTTTGGGTTAGCCTAAACTATTAACTCTAACTCCACCCCCACTTCTCTTCATTCACTTTCATTTCCTAATACCTTCAAGCTTTAGATAAAAATGGGTGAAGAGAAAAATAATTAGAATTCCTAAGCCCTAGTTCCATTGCAAATCCAAGCTCTAACTCCAAATTCAAAGAGAAGCTATTGGTAAGCATCCTCTTCTTCTCCTCCAACTCATTCTACCTTCAATTTCAGAAATTATTAAACCCTAACATAGGAAATGTTTTTATTTTAAGCTTAAATTCAAGCTTCTTGGGTTGGAATTGAAGAGTGATTTTTCTTGCCTTGCTCTATAGCTTCTTCTTCCTTGTTTTTGTGCAAAAGGTGAGATTTTTATCTCACATCTATGTCTATATCTATCATTGTTGTTAGGTATGAATTCAAACTTCTATTCCGTGTTCATTGGCTTTGGATTGAATTGGTTTTATAAATATTCCAATTTTTGGTGTTTTGAAGTTAAATCTTTTAAAATCCAAGCTTTGATGCATGAACATGTTTTTGGGGTGAGTCGAAGAGCCTATAGGGATGGGTGGTCGCGTGGCACAAATCCTTAGTTGCAAGTGCTCGATCGATAGGCTCCGTTTGGAATTTTTTCCCCCGTAGGGGCTGGGTTGAATAAATGGAATTCCCAGTTCAGTCGACTGAACCAGAGGCCCAGTCGACTGAACCAAACCCAGAAAATTTTCTGAGCCAGTGTCAGTCGACCGACCACTCTGGGCCAGTCAACTGAGCCTGAAAACAGAGAGTTTCCAAGCATGATTTAGTCGACTGACCACTCTGGTTCAGTCGACTGAACCTGGAAACAGAAAGTTTTCAGGATCTGAGTCAGTCTACTGACCACCCTGGTCCAGTCGACTGAATTTGCGGTTTTTGCCCAATTTGCCTTTTGGGTTTGAGTTCCACTTTTTAATCGATTCTTGTTTCTCCGACTAGTTTTTATCACCTTTGTTGGATTTGATAGCATCTTCTTCGGAATTTTTGGGAATATCCATTTTCATGGATTTGGTATCGATTTCTTTGGATTTAATTCACGTCTTTGAATGTAGATTTTAGTGATTGATTGTTTCTACAATCATTTCTTTGACTTGTCACTTTGAAGTACAATGGTTATTTTACTAGTAATAAATATTCAAACTCTTTCACAAAGTTGATTTCAACTCTATTTTCAATAATAAACTCATTTATAAAACCGTTTTCCAATCTATTAGTACAATCAAACCTTTACCTCACTCGTATGAGAAATCTAACTAAACGGCTTAGTAAAAAAAGTGGTATGAAACGCTTGCGTTTACTACGTCGGTTAATTCTTGGACTTGTTCGATTGAAACTCTTGTGACAACTTTCGAGTGGAGATCTAAAATTTGTTCGTAAATATTTAATTTAAGCCAGTGGTTATGGGGCATGAAGCTAAACTCATCTATTTACTAGCTTAGTGTAATTAACACTTCTTGATGATCGATGATGATCATTTTGTGATTTAGACTAGCAATGTGCGATGTCTCTTTGTCTGCGAGGGAGACTAAACCCCGTTTCTGTGGAGCTTCGGCTCAAAATTAGTGCGGTAGCGACCCATGATCTTCGGGCCGTTTTGTGGAGCTTCGGCTCAAAAATTAATGGTTATCAACCATGGAATAGCATTCCGCTTTGTGATACATGTGTTGGTGGGCTTTCATGCTCCCGTTTTGTGATAGGCCTCCCCCTTTTGTGATTTTTGGATTTCTATTGATGATTTCTAGAATTTGTGTTTCACCAATTTTTGTAATTTCATTGATAAGTGTTATCTATATTTGTGCATTGGTGAATTTGTGTTTCACTAACTTTTACGATTGGCATTGATATATTTGTCAATATTTATGGTTTGGTGAATGTGTTAAAGATTATGACATTCTTTTTGGTGCTTTGAGATTTCTTAAGATATTGTATGATTTTAGTTATTGTTAGATATATACTTGTCACGGTATGACATTATTGTTATCATACCTTTTTTGCCATATCTCTTATTTTATCTGATATTTATAGCTAGACTGATCCGTTTATTATTTTCTTATTATATAATACTTGGGTCAGGCCGAGATGTTACAGATGCTCCAGCTTGACTCCTTATCAAGGATCATCATCTGACTTCTGTCAAACTACATTAGATTGGTAGTTTTTGTTGTTATACATTTGAGATAGAGACTCCTTAATGTATACATATTCTTTTATATAGCACTTGTATCAATTCTTTTGTGTTATTGTGGATCTTTTTGACCACTACTCTGATGTACACTTTCATGTGTTATATTCATATCTATTTCCGCCTTTGTGATATGGATATTTGTGACTGATTTGTGTTATGTTTATTTCTATATTTGTTTTCGAATATATCATAGCCACTGTGTAGTAGCTTTGAGTTTGTATCGGCATGTGGGATTTTCTCTTAAAATGAAATGAATGTTATACTATCTGACATATCGGTCCTCGCACAAAGCAATTACATGAATGGTCGCTCCTCAACAGCCTTAGTCTTTATGCTAGTTGATGGCATTACTCTGTAGTGTCCTTTGCTAGCGTGAGTATAGAGGTGGGACGTCACAGCTTGGTATCAGAGCCAAACTTCGAAACAATGTAGAATAATTTAACAAGGATCATCATCCTAAGTCTATCTTAAGTGTCGTGCCTTAGGATTTAATTCGAGTCTTTGTACCATCTTATCCTATTTTCTTTTGTGATGCCTTGTTTTATCAATCATTATTGTTTGATATTCATTTTGTGAATAATCTTTTTTCTTCTTCTTTCTTTCTTTCTTAAAGAAGAGAAATGGTTAGACCTGGCCGTCCCAGTATCGGTCAATCTAGTGCTACTCCCCATGATGGATTATTTATGTCTGCACAACAGCTTCTTGATCTTGTAAAGAATGCTCAAGCTATCAGACCCATTCCAGAGCCTACTCACCCAAAATCCGGATTTGCATGCCTGTGCAGTGAATACTCAAATTTGGGTGGAAAGCCGTTTAGGGGTTCTGAGGGCGTTATCGAAGTCCAACCTTGGCTTAGAATATGCGATCGCATCTTTTCTCACATGAATCTTATTGATCTTCATCGAGTCCAAGTGGCTTCTAGCATGCTCCAAGAAAAAGCATTAGATTGGTACGAGCTTCTTATTTCTGAAATTATTGAAGCGTATCTTACTTGGGAGCAATTCCGGGAAAGATTCGAATCAAAGTTTGTGCCAAAAGCTGAAAAATTGACTTTGGCCCGTCGTTTTTTGACCTTGTTCAAGGTGAATCTTCTGTGACGGAATACGTCACATCTTTCGAATCTCTTTCTAAGTACGTGGTTGAGTACATTAATTCCCCATTGAAGAAGAATCAGAGATTTGTCTATGGCTCGAATAAAAATCTCAAGAAGTCATTGCTTTTGAAATTGGAAGTTTCTTTTGACCAACTTATTGATATCGCTCTTCGACTTGAAGAGGCAGATAAGGAAAGTGATGTTGAATTTGTGGGTGCCAAACCAGACTTCAACAACAATAAGAAAAGCCTAATAAGTTCAAAGGCCCTTATCCCAATAAGAAAGGGAAGCAAGCAACTGCTATAGCAAAGACTTCTACCTCTAGTGGTGGGCAATGCTACAATTGTGGTTCTAAGGACCATTATGCAAATATGTGTTTAAAGCCTCTTGCTTGTCGCTATTGCAAAAGTTTGGGTCATTATATATCCGCATGTCCCAAACTTCAGGAGGAGGTAAATCTAAATGTGGTGCAAACTCCTAGCAACACTTCTTGTGGTCAAGGTATTTCTCATTCTATCCTTGATGGCATTATTATGTTTCGTGATCAACCTATTCGAGTTCTTTTTGATATGGGTGCATCCTATTCTTTTATATCAAAAGAACTTGTTGATACTTTTTCTTTAGGTGTTGTTGCTTTAATGACTTCTTTGAGAATTGCGAATCCGGTCGGTGGATCTGCAACACTCAGTTTGCTTTGTAGTGATGTCGAGATTATTTTATGTGATTTTTCTTTCCGTGCCGATTTGCATGTCATGTGATACTTAGGCTTCAGAATGATTTTGGGAATGGATTGGCTTAACCGTAATGAAGCTCAAATCCTATGTCCTGAGCGGACTATTCATCTTCGGCGTCCTCAATCTGTTAAGCAGATTTCTATTGTTCTTAAAGATTCGGATTCCAATTTGGCAGTGTCTTTATATTCTTTAAATCCTCATGACGACGATAATGATGAGGAGGTGGATGTCGTTTCTCTCATTCACGTTGTTCGTGAATTTCTCGATATATTTGAGCCTGTTTTAGGATTGCCACCAAAGCGAGCAATTGAGTCCAGAATCAATCTTATCCTTAGAGCTTTACCTATCACTTGTCCTCCTTATCGTATGTCCAATAAAGAAAGTGAGGAGATGCGTAGGCAATTATCCGAATTGGAGATGAAGCAGTTTATTCGTTCTAGTTCCTCTCCTTGGGGAGCTTCGGCTATTTTGTGAAGAAATCCGATGGTACACTAAGGCTTCACGTTGACTACCGCAAGCTTAATGATCTTACTATCAAGAATAAATATCCTTTACCTCAGATTGATGACCTATTTGATCAACTTAGTGGTGCTAGAGTTTTTTCACAGTTAGACTTAGCAACCGGTTTTTATCAGCTTCGTATTGCAGAGGATAGCATTCCTTTGACATCATTTCGTACTCGTTATGGATCGTATGAATGGCTTGTTATTCCATTTAGTTTAACGAATGCTCTGGCTTATTTTGTCGACCTTATGAATCGAGATTTCAAAGACTTCCTTGAACGGTTTGTTCTTATCTTTATACATGATATTCTTGTGTATTCTAAAACCGAGGAAGAGCATGAAAAGCATCTTCGGATTATGTTGGAAACTCTTAGGAGCAATCAAATGAAAGCAAAATTTTCTAAATGCCAGTTTTGGCAATCTCGGGTGAAGTTTCTCGGTCATATTATTTCTAAATCCAGAATTTCCGTGGATCCTTCAAAGATTGAAGCGATTCAAAATTGGAAGAGACCGAGAGTGTGACGAAGATGCGTAGCTTTCTTGGATTGGCAAGTTATTACCGCCTGTTCATAAAGGACTTTTCTAAAATTGTCGTGCCTCTTACTTGCTTCACAAAGAAGGGAGTTAAATACATTTGTTCGGAAAAATGTGAAACTTCTTTTCAAAAATTAAAAGAACTCTTTTCCGATGCTCCTATTCTTGTGATTTCGGAAAGAGAATCAAGATTTTATTGTTTATACCGATGCAAGTCATTTTTGTTTGGGAGCCATTCTTATGCAAAGAAAACACGTTATTGCTTATGCTTCTAGGCAATTAAAGCGAACCGAGACTAGATATGCCACTCATGATTTAGAGCTCGCGGCTATTGTTTTCCCCCTTCGAATTTGGCGTCATTATCTTTTGGGAGAGAAATTTATTCTCTACACCCATCATAAATCTTTAAAGTATTTATTTTCTCAAAAGGAACTTAATTTGCGGCAACAACGTTGGCTCGAGTTCCTTGCATCTTATAATCTTGATATTGTTTATACTCCCGGAAAAAGGAATCGTGTTGCCGATGCCCTTAGTCGTAAGCAACAAGCGGTTGTTTCTATGATGATATCCGAATGGAATGATCTCGGGATTTTGTCCACTAGCGAGATTCGGGATCGTGAATCCGATTTATGTTCATCTCTCATTTTATGTTGCCTTGAGGCTCATCCTTCTCTTTTAGACCGCATCCTTGAAGCTCAAAAGCTAAATTCCGAATTGGCTCTTCTTAGCCAAAGTTGTAGGGATAAAATTAATGTTGAAGGTTTGAAAGACTTTGATATTGAGGCTCGTGGCGACATTTGAAAATTTGGTAGACTCATCGTGCCAAATATTAGTGATCTTCGTAAAGAGATTTTAGAAGATTCTTATCGATCTAAATTCACCATTCATCCCGGTTGTCAGGACACGATTCTTCGTCTTCCGAAAATTCAACATCGATACTCACTTTATCGACTGCCGAGAAATCGAACGACGGAAAACCGAACACTGAGGGTTTTAAGAAAGAAGAAAGGAAGAAGAGAAAGAGAGAAAAGAAAATAGGGATAGGGAAAAGAAGATAGAAAATTTTAAAATAGAAGAAAAAGAGAATAGAGGAAAAAGAAAAACTATGGAAAATAGGACGGAATAGAAAACAACAGAATCACATCAGAATCTCACAATTCGCAGCGGAACAACATATAATAATAAATGAATAATCTTTAAACAAAGAACTATATCAGTTATTACATTTTATACATTTCATTTCATCATATCATCAGAGTATACAACATCAAACAAACAGCGGAAAAAGGAATACTATATAAACTAGTAATACGCCATGCCATCCAGCTTGCCTCCAGCAACTCCAGAATATCCAGAATATCCTGATAAACCTTAACTCTTGACTGCCCGTGTGGAAATTGGTGGGCACCCAGAGTTTAGGAAGGAAAACAATAAACTCCAAGTCAGTCATGTGACTGGTGTGAGAACTCAAAACAGTTTATTTATCTTTGAAATCAAAATAGAGGAATATTTTTAAATTTAATTCGCAATGCTTTTAAAAATGAGACTACCATAAGGCCTCCCGCACACACACACAATGCAAACGCAGAATCGGAGGAGATTTCTCCTTATGATAGTCAAAGATGCTTGATACGCATTTAAAAGAACATTTCATATTATTATTAGTGCATAGTGTAGGAAAAATTTATTTCGAAAGTAGAATATAAATCTTAGCCAACATACGACCATTATCGTATGCCTACTATAGCTACCATCCAAACAGTGGTGACCACCATAAGTGAATAGCAGGTTCTACAACTAATACCGTATAAGTTTCGTATTGGGAATTGGATTTCCAACAAATGGTCAGGCCAAGGAACTTCCCATTGCCACATGAGAATGCCTCTGGAAAGACATCCCCGAGAACCAAACCGGAACTCTGCCAACACAAGGCCGGGTTACCCCTAACTGGGTAACTACTGACACGAGCACGCCATTCCCCGATCGTAAACGACCTTTCTCACGGGATCCCGAAAGCCAACAACCACAAAGTAATAAATTCATAGTAACCACATAGGTTAAATATCTGGGCTCCATACCATGATACCACCTCTATCCAGAAGGAAATGTACATACCCTAAAGGGTGCTACCCCTCATAACCTTGCCGCATCTTTCCTGTTTTGACCATTTCCGGGGTATGAGGCTCGACGAAGTCACGTCCACAAAAACATACTTTATACAAAAGCCATGCTTTGGGTCAACAAATGATCAACACAATGATCACTAAGATAGACGATCAAATAAACGATCCTATCACAATAATCAACACAATGATCATTTACAGCAACACTCAGCATGTCACATTACCAAATTGGGAATATATCGCTGATAACTTCAACTATATAACCTCTGAGCTCGTACGTCTCAGAGAAGGGTGTTAAGCTAAAAGAATAAATTCTTCGCCACCAACAGAAATATATTTGAATGAAATCGGCTTTATATCTCAACTTGTAATGTCAGACATACAATCCATACAAGTCTGTTCCGGGATCGAACAAAATCGAAGGCACTTACAAAGAAGTCCTTGCAATCCGGATATTCACAATCCTGATCGGATTCACCATCACATATGGAGAACTCTATACCGGAGCAACTCGGTGCAGAGTAAATCGACAGGTCATCCTATCGCTCTCGTAAATACCGGGTCTTCAACACCGATCTTCAATGCAATTCATAACGACGTATCACATATTCGGAATGGGTTATACGACCCCATGGTCCTTTCCCGGTTAACCCGAATAGTGAGCGCTTATTCAAAAATAAGTGTGGCATTCACATTCAAACAAATCACATCAAATACCCATTCAAAGGGAAATATTGATAGTCGGCTATTGAACTATCAATGGATATGCACACATCACCAGATTCCAAATAATTTTCCAAATTATTTATTTTCCAAAATATCTTCACTAGATATATAATTTCACACTTCAAAAATAAATCAATATTTATTTTTAATCAAATTCCACTTTCTTTTATAAATTCCATAGTGAATTTATATTCCAAAATATCAATGAATATTCGATTCCAATTATTCATTTTCAATTTATCTTCAAAAAGATAAATTCTAAATATCACTTCATATTGGAAAACATTTCCATACTTATTTAATAAGTAATTCACAAATTTTATTTATTTTCAACACTTAGAAAATATTCACTATACTTCAATCGAAATTAAGTATATATTTCATTCTTTAAGGAAATCATTCACTTAAACATATTTATTTGGGCCAAAACGAATGTTACGTAAAACATCGTTACGACAACCCAAAATCACTAGTATAGGGATTCGAAATTAAAATAGATATATAAATCCCAATACTATACAAAACATTTCCTTTCGGAAATCATTTACTATAACAACAGTGTTATAGTCCATCATCTCCTTCTATTTCTCGAAAACGTCTATTTCAACAATAAATGTTGAAATCTATGGTTTCGAATCTCAACACAATTAAAACTTCGTTAGATCGTTTTAATTCTGTTTAAAATATCACATTCAAAACAATTTCTTTAACATATTATTCACTATTCAAAAACGTGAATATACTTCAATTAACAATTTCATCATTTCTATTCATTTTTAAAGGATTATTCACAGTTCAAAAACGTGAATATAACTCCATAAATAAGTTTCAACAATTTACTTCTTAAAATAAGTCGTTTGCGAATTTATAAAACAACGTTTATAAATTCCTTTTCTATTTATTTTATAACAACTCCTTTTATAAATTCCTTTATTAACCTATTCAATTTATAACTCAATTATAAAACTAAAGGTTCATATTATAAGTTAAATACTTATAATTTATTCGTTCACAAAAATCGTTCATTTAAACTTCATAATTATAAATCTTATAACTTTTAAGATTCAATTATTCATCCAAATATATTCTTTAATAACTCCACAAATAAGTTTCATTTATTTAACCAATCTATTCTTCAAATAATTTCACCAAATTTATAAATCTTACTATTTATAAATTTCATTTATAACTTCACAGTATATAATTCTATAAATTTCATTTATTTATGAAATTCATTTTCACTTCATTCAAACACTTATAAAAACTCGTTTTATAATTTCAATATCTCAATTTATAAATATCCATTTATAAATCTCTTATATAAATCAATTCCTATTAATATTTTAAAAACGTCTTTAAACTCCTTTATAATTTCATCATTTTGATTTATAAAATAATCAAATTTTATAAATCCTATATTTAAACTTTTCACAATAATTCTAAAATATCTCGATTTAACTATTTTATAAACTCAATAGCATCATATTCTCAAAAATCAGTTTTTAACTATATTTCTCAAAAATCATAATTTTTATAACTTTAAAAATTATAACGTTTATTTATTTAAAATGAATCTATTCCAAAAATATAGTATATTTTCAAAAATCACTTTATAAATCATTTTAAAATTCCAAAACTTGGTCCAATGATGCTACATACCAAATAGTCAATCACGACAACAACGATATCATATATCGATACGAAAATCCATCAAATATCAAAATATCTGAAATCAAATAAAAACTGTTGAGGAATCCAGTTGGATCCCTCCAACCTGTTTTTCTGCATGCACAAACATTAGCACAATACCAATTTCGCTCCAGTACGAAATTATCGCGGTATATGTTTTTATTAAATATTATCCGCTTAATAACGGCGTAATAGGGTCTCATCCGCTAAAAAATACGGGAAATCAATCAACTGCAATGTATACATATGCCAATATATATATATTGATATTATTTATAATACCAATTTCACTGTTTATGAAATATTCGCGGTATATGTTTTTATTAAATAACATCCGCTTACTAACGGCGTATAATGTCTATTTTAACAATCAATAGATATCAATCAACATTCAAACATGCATTCAAATATTTTAAATCTAACTATTTAAAATAAAATCGAAACTGATTCGATTGAGTGAGAAGTTCTCACCTTGATTTTAAATTCCGTTTTAGCGATTTATTTCGAATAAAATTAAACGCGCGTTTAATTTTACCCAAAATTCTCACTAACTCCAAACGACTCCAAAACAACTCCATCGCGTAGTGCTCGTCCATACGATTCCAACGCAACTGAGTTTGCATTTTTTCGACCTCGTATGAAAAAGTTATGAATTTATGAAGTTTGCACTAATCTTTATAAACAATTTACAATAATTTTTTAACCTACACTAGTTTCTGGCCACAAGATCCTACATCTCCTGCATCTCCACCGTTCCTCCTTTCTTCCCTCTCTCTCGTTCAAACTACAGTTTCAAGGCCGACATCACAAACCCATCCCCTTAGAACTAGGGTTTAATATTGCTCCGCCTATACTCGACTAAACCTCATCAAACCACTGCCATGTCGAAGCCCTTCGCGAGAGCTACCTCCACCACCAACCACCTGAAGCTCGGCCACCTATATGAGCATGGAATTGCGTGCGCACCTGCAGCAAACGGCCCCACATAGCTCCTCCATCGTCGCTCCAAAACCCATCATCACCGTATGGATCTCTAGCTCTCTTCATGCTCTTCGACTTCCGTGTTGAACACTTCGCGTAATTCTTACGGATTGAGAGAGAATGAGGGGGAAAGGAAGATCATTTCTGGCCTTGGTTGAATAAGTGGCGGCTAGGGTTAAAATTTAGGGTTTAGTTATATTTTTTTTTATCAAATTATGAAGAGTGGTGGTGTATTTATAGAGTTTCGTTCGACACTATTCACCCGGAAATTCCGAACTCCGATTTAGGCGTCGAAACTGACGTAGCTAGGGTTTATCCCGCGTTCCGGACACAATGGAACAGGTTTTGGAAGCTAATTTAGAAGTATGTGCGAGTTATGGCCATAAACGCTCAATTTAAATTAAACCGATTTAAGTCGATTTTCAGGCGTTTTAATTCGTACAGGACAAACGGTAAATCCAATTGACTTGAAATTTTAAACCTTACAATAATATCATATTACGGATCCGATGAAACTGGTTTCGTCGAAATCCGAGACTTTTTGAAAAATGGCTATTTTCACTCGTCAAATTAAAAATAAAAATAAATCGATGCGTTTCGAGCTGCCACGCTCAAATGATAACTCCGATTGATACGAAAATTGAAATCTGGTAATAACTAACTATTACGGATCCAATGGAACTGGTTTCGTTCAATTCTGAGACTGTTCAAAAATTGGCTATTTTACAGTCGATTATTAAATATTAAAATATTCAATTTTCACAAATTAACTTTTAATTTGATTTTAAAAGTTCTAAAATATTGTTCTAACTTCCATATGATAAAATAAAATTTTACAAATCATTTTCAATCATATTTAACTCAATTTTCTATATTTTCCATAATTTAACATATTAAATTATCGATTTAATTATTCAATTAAATCCAATAATTCAAATTAAAATTTATTTGACTTATAAATTCACTTATTAATATTTAAAATTAATTAAATATTCATATTTTAATTTCTAAAAGTTCTGGGTCGTTACAATCTTCCCCCCTTAAAAGAATTTCGTCCTCGAAATTACAAGTAAGAAAAGTTATAGAATTTATTAATTTTCCCAAAATTCATAGTTAAACTTCTTACACAACTTTACTAAGTTTTCAAATCATACTTAGTTATCTTTTCAAAAACAACTATATCATTTAACTTTCAATTCCAAAATCAAAGTTAAAGTTTTCAAAAAATTTCCCAATTTTCTCAAAATTTTTCTAACGCCTTAAATTTTCGGAAAAATTCGCCATGGTCTCCTTTGCGCGGCTCGATCCGAAAAAAAAATGACAGTATATATATCACAAATATACATCTCATCAAGTAATGAGGCATCCCGCAGGGAAAAAAGTATAAAAGTACGGTATGTAATCCGAGATATGTACCTTATATTTTATTAGCAAGCATATACGGCTAATATAGCGCAAAAGCGAGCTCCAAATGCGAAGCAAACGCGATCCGCACCTACTAATCACTCAACAAACAATATGAGAAACATGCATATAGACAATAGTATCAATATACAACATATATCAACATAATAACTATATATGTCAACATAGCAAATGCAACATATTCAAACATCAACCAACTAGCATTCAACAAATTCATAATCAATATATATTCATTTATATTCTCATTAATATTCAATGAATCAGGTTTTCAATTTAATCACATTTGATTCTTTAACAGTGGATGTTTACTAACATTCATTCTCAATTAGTTTATATTCACTAATTCATATTCAAGTTGGTTCACTTCCAATTCAAATTCAATTCATTTAAGATTCACTTAACTTCTAATTGAATTCCAATTACTTTAGCTTTCAATTTCATTAAATCTTAATGAATTATATACAATCACTAACAATCATATAACAACCAATGTATATATAATTACAACCAAATTCCCTTGCTTATCAATTGGTTTAATTAATTGATTTTCATTCAATTATTCAACTTTCTAATAACATTAGATTTTAATGAATTTCACTTACATTCATTATTCCATATCAACTTAATTCACATTCAATTGATTTACATTTAATCCATTAATTCAATTCAATTACAAAAGTTGAATTTCATTTACATAACTTTAGTTCACATTCATTTTTAATTACAATTCAATTTAGATTATTCAAACAACTAAAAAATCAACTTATATACTTTAATAATTCTGAAAAATTATTCCTTTATATATAAAATATAATCAAGTAAAATTATTTCATTTACCCAATTTAAAACAAATATTATGTCGATTTATCTTGTTTAAGAGTTTAGAAACCCCTATCTACGATAGTTAGCTAGACTAGATCGACGGGAATCTATAAACAATCAACCGATAAGTCAACACAATAT
This sequence comes from Allium cepa, assembly GCA_030765085.1. Lineage (NCBI taxonomy): Eukaryota > Viridiplantae > Streptophyta > Magnoliopsida > Asparagales > Amaryllidaceae > Allium > Allium cepa. Next base: position 826,940,924 of record CM060934.1, read on the forward strand.
AAAACAATTTTATATTCACTAACAAATACGCTCTCATAGCTATTATTACACTCAAATTCATTCTAGAGTACTACTGACTCTATCTCTAATGAATAATACCCAACAGAACTATGGTTGTCGCTTAACCATAAGCTCTGATACCACATTGTCAGGACACGATTCTTCGTCTTCCGAAAATTCAACATCGATACTCACTTTATCGACTGCCGAGAAATCGAACGACGGAAAACCGAACACTGAGGGTTTTAAGAAAGAAGAAAGGAAGAAGAGAAAGAGAGAAAAGAAAATAGGGATAGGGAAAAGAAGATAGAAAATTTTAAAATAGAAGAAAAAGAGAATAGAGGAAAAAGAAAAACAGAAGAAAATAGGACGGAATAGAAAACAACAGAATCACATCAGAATCTCACAATTCGCAGCGGAACAACATATAATAATAAATGAATAATCTTTAAACAAAGAACTATATCAGTTATTACATTTTATACATTTCATTTCATCATATCATCAGAGTATACAACATCAAACAAACAGCGGAAAAAGAAATACTATATAAACTAGTAATACGCCGTGCCATCCAGCTTGCCTCCAGCAACTCCAGAATATCCAGAATATCCTGATAAACCTTAACTCTTGACTGCCCGTGTGGAAATTGGTGGGCACCCAGAGTTTAGGAAGGAAAACAATAAACTCCAAGTCAGTCATGTGACTGGTGTGAGAACTCAAAATAGTTTATTTATCTTTGAAATCAAAATAGAGGAATATTTTTAAATTCAATTCGCAATGCTTTTAAAAATGAGACTACCATAAGGCCTCCCGCACACACACACAATGCAAACGCAGAATCGAAGGAGATTTCTCCTTATGATAGTCAAAGATGCTTGATACGCATTTAAAAGAACATTTCATATTATTATTAGTGCATAGTGTAGGAAAAATTTATTTCGAAAGTAGAATATAAATCTTAGCCAACATACGACCATTATCGTATGCCTACTATAGCTACCATCCAAACAGTGGTGACCACCATAAGTGAATAGCAGGTTCTACAACTAATACCGTATAAGTTTCGTATTGGGAATTGGATTTCCAACAGATGGTCAGGCCAAGGAACTTCCCATTGCCACATGAGAATGCCTCTGGAAAGACATCCCCGAGAACCAAACCGGAACTCTGCCAACACAAGGCCGGGTTACCCCTAACTGGGTAACTACTGACACGAGCACGCCATTCCCCGATCGTAAACGACCTTTCTCACGGGATCCCGAAAGCCAACAACCACAAAGTAATAAATTCATAGTAACCACATAGGTTAAATATCTGGGCTCCATACCATGATACCACCTCTATCCAGAAGGAAATGTACATACCCTAAAGGGTGCTACCCCTCATAACCTTGCCGCATCTTTCCTGTTTTGACCATTTCCGGGGTGTGAGGCTCGACGAAGTCACGTCCACAAAAACATACTTTATACAAAAGCCATGCTTTGGGTCAACAAATGATCAACACAATGATCACTAAGATAGACGATCAAATAAACGATCCTATCACAATAATCAACACAATGATCATTTACAGCAACACTCAGCATGTCACATTACCAAATTGGGAATATATCGCTGATAACTTCAACTATATAACCTCTTAGCTCGTACGTCTCAGAGAAGGGTGTTAAGCTAAAAGAATAAATTCTTCGCCACCAACAGAAATATATTTGAATGAAATCGGCTTTATATCTCAACTTGTAATGTCAGACATACAATCCATACAAGTCTGTTCCGGGATCAAACAAAACCGAAGGCACTTACAAAGAAGTCCTTGCAATCCGGATATTCACAATCCTGATCGGATTCACCATCACATATGGAGAACTCTATACCGGAGCAACTCGGTGCAGAGTAAATCGACAGGTCATCCTATCGCTCTCGTAAATACCGGGTCTTCAACACCGATCTTCAATGCAATTCATAACGACGTATCACATATTCGGAAAGGGTTATACGACCCCATGGTCCTTTCCCGGTTAACCCGAATAGTGAGCGCTTATTCAAAAATAAGTGTGGCATTCACATTCAAACAAATCACATCAAATACCCATTCAAAGGGAAATATTGATAGTCGGCTATTGAACTATCAATGGATATGCACACATCACCAGATTCCAAATAATTTTCCAAATTATTTATTTTCCAAAATATCTTCACTAGATATATAATTTCACACTTCAAAAATAAATCAATATTTATTTTTAATCAAATTCCACTTTCTTTTATAAATTCCATAGTGAATTTATATTCCAAAATATCAATGAATATTCGATTCCAATTATTCATTTTCAATTTATCTTCAAAAAGATAAATTCTAAATATCACTTCATATTGGAAAACATTTCCATACTTATTTAATAAGTAATTCACAAATTTTATTTATTTTCAACACTTAGAAAATATTCACTATACTTCAATCGAAATTAAGTATATATTTCATTCTTTAAGGAAATCATTCACTTAAACATATTTATTTGGGCCAAAACGAATGTTACGTAAAACATCGTTACGACAACCCAAAATCACTAGCATAGGGATTCGAAATTAAAATAGATATATAAATCCCAATACTATACAAAACATTTCCTTTCGGAAATCATTTACTATAACAACAGTGTTATAGTCCATCATCTCCTTCTATTTCTCGAAAACGTCTATTTCAACAATAAATGTTGAAATCTATGGTTTCGAATCTCAACACAATTAAAACTTCGTTAGATCGTTTTAATTCTGTTTAAAATATCACATTCAAAACAATTTCTTTAACATATTATTCACTATTCAAAAACGTGAATATACTTCAATTAACAATTTCATCATTTCTATTCATTTTTAAAGGATTATTCACAGTTCAAAAACGTGAATATAACTCCATAAATAAGTTTCAACAATTTACTTCTTAAAATAAGTCGTTTGCGAATTTATAAAACAACGTTTATAAATTCCTTTTCTATTTATTTTATAACAACTCCTTTTATAAATTCCTTTATTAACCTATTCAATTTATAACTCAATTATAAAACTAAAGGTTCATATTATAAGTTAAATACTTATAATTTATTCGTTCACAAAAATCGTTCGTTTAAACTTCATAATTATAAATCTTATAACGTTTTAGATTCAATTATTCATCCAAATATATTCTTTAATAACTCCACAAATAAGTTTCATTTATTTAACCAATCTATTCTTCAAATAATTTCACCAAATTTATAAATCTTACTATTTATAAATTTCATTTATAACTTCACAGTATATAATTCTATAAATTTCATTTATTTATGAAATTCATTTTCACTTCATTCAAACACTTATAAAAACTCGTTTTATAATTTCAATATCTCAATTTATAAATATCCATTTATAAATCTCTTATATAAATCAATTCCTATTAATATTTTAAAAACGTCTTTAAACTCCTTTATAATTTCATCATTTTGATTTATAAAATAATCAAATTTTATAAATCCTATATTTAAACTTTTCACAATAATTCTAAAATATCTCGATTTAACTATTTTATAAACTCAATAGCATCATATTCTCAAAAATCAGTTTTTAACTATATTTCTCAAAAATCATAATTTTTATAACTTTAAAAATTATAACGTTTATTTATTTAAAATGAATCTATTCCAAAAATATAGTATATTTTCAAAAATCACTTTATAAATCATTTTAAAATTCCAAAACTTGGTCCAATGATGCTACATACCAAATAGTCAATCACGACAACAACGATATCATATATCGATATGAAAATCCATCAAATATCAAAATATCTGAAATCAAATAAAAACTGTTGAGGAATCCAGTTGGATCCCTCCAACCTGTTTTCCTGCATGCACAAACATTAGCACAATACCAATTTCGCTCCCGTACGAAATTATCGCGGTATATGTTTTTATTAAATATTATCCGCTTAATAACGGCGTAATAGGGTCTCATCCGCTAAAAAATACGGGAAATCAATCAACTGCAATGTATACATATGCCAATATATATATATTGATATTATTTATAATACCAATTTCACTGTTTATGAAATATTCGCGGTATATGTTTTTATTAAATAACATCCGCTTACTAACGGCGTATAATGTCTATTTTAACAATCAATAGATATCAATAAACATTCAAACATGCATTCAAATATTTTAAATCTAACTATTTAAAATAAAATCGAAACTGATTCGATTGAGTGAGAAGTTCTCACCTTGATTTTAAATTCCGTTTTAGCGATTTATTTCGAATAAAATTAAACGCGCGTTTAATTTTACCCAAAATTCTCACTAACTCCAAACGACTCCAAAACAACTCCATCGCGTAGTGCTCGTCCATACGATTCCAACGCAACTGAGTTTGCATTTTTTCGACCTCGTATGAAAAAGTTATGAATTTATGAAGTTTGCACTAATCTTTATAAACAATTTACAATAATTTTTTAACCTACACTAGTTTCTGGCCACAAGATCCTACATCTCCTGCATCTCCACCGTTCCTCCTTTCTTCCCTCTCTCTCGTTCAAACTACAGTTTCAAGGCCGACATCACAAACCCATCCCCTTAGAACTAGGGTTTAATATTGCTCCGCCTATACTCGACTAAACCTCATCAAACCACTGACATGTCGAAGCCCTTCGCGAGAGCTACCTCCACCACCAACCACCTGAAGCTCGGCCACCTATATGAGCATGGAATTGCGTGCGCACCTGCAGCAAACGGCCCCACATAGCTCCTCCATCGTCGCTCCAAAACTCATCATCACCGTATGGATCTCTAGCTCTCTTCATGCTCTTCGACTTCCGTGTTGAACACTTCGCGTAATTCTTTACGGATTGAGAGAGATTGAGGGGGAAAGGAAGATCATTTCTAGCCTTTGGTTGAATAAGTGGCGGCTAGGGTTAAAATTTAGGGTTTAGTTATATTTTTTTATATCAAATTATGAAGAGTGGTGGTGTATTTATAGAGTTTCGTTCGACACTATTCACCCGGAAATTCCGAACTCCGATTTAGGCGTCGAAACTGACGTACCTAGGGTTTATCCCGCGTTCCGGACACAATGGAACAGGTTTCGGAAGCTAATTTGGAAGTATGTGCGAGTTATGGCCATAAACGCTCAATTTAAATTAAACCGATTTAAGTCGATTTTCAAGCGTTTTAATTCGTACAGGACAAACGGTAAATCCAATTGACTTGAAATTTTAAACCTTACAATAATATCACATTACGGATCCGATGAAACTGGTTTCGTCGAAATCCGATACTTTTTGAAAAATGGCTATTTTCACTCGTCAAATTAAAATTAAAAATAAATCGATGCGTTTCGAGCTGCCACGCTCAAACGATAATTCCGATTGATACGAAAATTGAAATCCGGTAATAACTAACTATTACGGATCCAATGGAACTGGTTTCGTTCAATTCTGAGACTGTTCAAAAATTGGCTATTTTACAGTCGATTATTAAATATTAAAATATTCAATTTTCACAAATTAACTTTTAATTTGATTTTAAAAGTTCTAAAATATTGTTCTAACTTCCATATGATAAAATAAAATTTTACAAATCATTTTCAATCATATTTAACTCAATTTTCTATATTTTCCATAATTTAACATATTAAATTATCGATTTAATTATTCGATTAAATCCAATAATTCAAATTAAAATTTATTTGACTTATAAATTCACTTATTAATATTTAAAATTAATTAAATATTCATATTTTAATTTCTAAAAGTTCTGGGTCGTTACACCGGTAGTAGTAAAATGTACGCGTATGTGAAATGACTTTATTATTGGGATGGAATGAAATCTGATATTGTTGACTTTGTTAAGCGTTGCATGACTTGTCAACTCGTTAAGGCCGAGCATCAAACGCCAGGTGCGTTATTGCAACCTTTGGACATTCCAATTTTAGAAGTGGGACCAAATTTTCATGAATTTTATTGACGGTCGTCCCCGTTTTCGTGTGGGTCATGATAGCCTATGGGTGATGGTGGATAGACTTACAAAATCCGCCCATTATATTCCCGTTCGTTCCAATCGGACCGTACCTCTTTTGGCCAAACTCTTTATTAAAGAAATTGTTAAATTGCATGGAGTCCCTACTTCTATTATTAGCGATCGTGATCCATTGTTTACTAGTGGATTTTGGAAGAGTCTTTAGAAAGCTTTGGGAGCTAAGCTTAATTTTAGCACCGCTTATCACCCTCAGTCCGATGGACAAACCGAGCATGTGAATCAAACTCTTGAAGACCTTCTTCGTGCATTTGTTCTTAATTTTGTTTGAAGCTGGGAAGATCATATTTCTCTTGTTGAGTTTTCCTATAGTAATAGCTTCCAACCTAGTATTGGTATGGCTCCTTTTGAGGCAGTCTATGGAAGGCCATGCCGATCTCCTTCTTGTTGGCTTGAGGCCGGTGAGAAGCTGGTTTTAGATCCAGACTTTATTCGTGATTCCACAGAAAAGATTGAGCTTATCCGACATAGGATGAAAGAAGCTCAAAGTAGGCAAAAACCCTATACCGATAACCGAAGAAGGAAATTAGAATTTTCTATGGGAGATTTTGTGTTTATTCGTGTTTCACCTATGAAGGGTGTTGTGCGTTTCAGTCGATCAGAAAAATTAGCACTCCATATATTGGTCCATTTCCCATCACTGAACGTATTGGTTCCATGGCTTATCGCCTTTTACTACCGGCTCAGTTTTCTGCTATTCATGATGTGTTTCACGTTTCTCAACTACGGAAATGCCTTAGGGATTCCGATTCTATTCTTGAGCTCTGTGTTATGGAAGAAATTAAAGTTTCGCCTAATTTGACTTATGAGCAGCATCCTATTCGTATCATTGCATTGGAGGTAAAATGCCTTCGAAATTAAGATGTCCCTCTTATGAAAGTTCAATGGTCCTCTAATCCTAAGGATTGTTCTTGGAAATCTAGAGAATTCATCGAGCAAACACATCCAGACTTACTTCCTCTTTCTCCTTGAGGTGAACTTCTTATTTCAAATTTCTTTTGTTTTGATATGCTTTTATGGTTGTTACTTTTTAATTTCTTCTTAAATACTACGAGGACGCAATTTCTTTAAGGAGGGGAGTCTGTAACAACCCGCATATTTTACGATTGTGTATTTAAATATTTTATTTAAATATAGCATCGTTAGTCAAATTTAAGTCCTAAAGGTTACTTTTTGCAAACAGTCGAATTAGGACTCGATACCACTTTTATTGAGTTCAAAATGGCATTTGCGACCTTTTTGAGTATGAACATTGATATGTTTGGAGTTAGCTTAAAATTTGACCTTTGCACTTTGGACATTGAGTTTGGATTAGCTTAAACTATTGACCCTGGCTCCACCCCCACTTCTCTTCATTCATTTTCATTTAGTAATACCTTCAAGCTTTAGATAAAAATGGGGGAAGAGAAAAAGAATTAGAATTCCTAGGCCCTAGGTCCATTGCAAATCCAAGCTCTAACTCCAAATTCAAAGAGAAGCTATTGGTAAGCATTCTCTTTTTCTTCTCCAACTCATTCTACCTTCAATTTCAGAAATTACTAAACCCTAACATAGGAAACGTTTTCCTTTTAAGCTTAGATTCAAGCTTCTTAGGTTGGAATTGAAGAGTGATTGTTCTTGCCTTGCTCTATAGCTTCTTCTTCCAAAAGGTGAGATTTTTATCTCACATCTATGTCTATATCCGTCATTGTTGTTAGGTTTGAATTCCTAACTTCGATTCCGTGTTCATTAGCTTTGGATTGAATTGGTTTTATGAATATTCCAATTTTTGGTGTTTTGAAGTTAAATCTTTAAAAATCCTAGCTTTGATGCTTGAACACGTTTTTGGGGTGATTCGAAGAGTATATAGGGCTGGGTGGTCGCGTGGCATAAACCCCTAGTCGTAAGTGCTCGATCAATAGGCTCCGTTTGGAATTTTTCCCCCTTGGGGGCTGGGCTGAATACACTGGAATTCCCAGTCCGGTCGACTAAACCAGAGGGTCAGTCGACTAAACAAAAACTAGGAAATTTCCTGGGCCAATGTTAGTCGACTGACCACTCTGGGACAGTCGACTGAACCTGGAAACAGAGAGTTTCCAGGCATGATTCAGTCGACTGACCACTCTGGTTCGGTCGACTGAACCTGGAAATAGAAAGTTTCCAGGATCTGAGTCAGTCGACTGACCACCCTGGTCCAGTCGACTAAATTTTTTGTTTTTGCCCAATTTGCCTTTTGGGTTTGAGTTCCACTTTTTAATCGATTCTTGTTTCTCCGACTAGTTGTTATCACCTTTGTTGGCTTTGATAACATCTTCTTCGGAATTTTTGGGAATATCCATTTTGATGAATTTGGTATCGATTTCTTTGGATTTAATTCACATCTTCGAATGTAGATTTTTGATGATTGATTGTTTCAACAATCATTTCTTTGACTTGTCACTTTGAAATACAAAGGTTTCTCTACTAGTAATAAATATTCAAACTCTTTCGCAAAGTTGATTTCAATTCTATTTTCAATAATAAACTTATTTATAAAATCGTTCTTCAATCTATTAGTATAAACAAACCTTTACCTCACCCGTATGAGAAATCTAATTAAACAGCTTAGTAAAACAGTGGTATGAAATGCTTGCGTTTACTTCGTCGGTTAATCCTTGGACTTGTTCGATTGAAACTCTTATGACAACTTTCGAGTGGAGATCTACAATTTGTTCGTAAATATTTAAGGTAAGCCGGTTGTTATGGGACATGAAGCTAAACTCATCTATTTGCAAGCTTAGTGTAATTGACACTTCTTGATGATCGATGATGATCATTTTGTGATTTAGACTAGCAATGTGCGATGTCTCTTTGCCTGCGAGGAAGACTAAACCCCGTTTCTATGGAGCTTTGGCTCAAAATTGGTGGGGTAGCGAACCATGGTCTTCAGGCTGTTTTGTGGAGCTTCGGCTCAAAAATTAATTGTTAGCAACCATGGAATAGAGTTTCGTTTTGTGATACACGTGTTGGTGGGCTTTCATGCTCCCGTTTTGTGATAGGCCTCCCACTTTTTTGATTTCTGAATTTCTATTGATGATTTCTAGAATTTGTGTTTCACCAATTTTCATAGTTTCATTGATACGCGTTATCAATATTTGTGCATTGGTGAATTTGTGTTTCACTAACTTTTACGATTGGCATTGATATATTTGTCAATATTTGTGGCTTGGTGGAAGTGTTAAAGAATATGACATTCTTTTTTGTGCTTTGAGATTTCTTGAGATATTGTATGATTTTAGTTGTTGTTAGATGTATACTTGTCACAGTATGGCATTATTGTTATCATACATTTTTGTCATATCTCTTATTCTATCTTATTTTATCTGATATTTATAGCTAGACTAATTCGTTTATTATTTTCTTATTAAATAATACTCGGGTCAGGCCGAGATGTTACAGGTGCTTCAGCTTGACTCCTTATCGGGGATCAACATCTGACTTTTGTCTAACTACATTAGATTGGTAGTTTTTGTTGTTATATATTTGAGATAGAGACTCCTTAATGTATACATATTCTTTTGTCTAGCACTTGTATCCATTCTTTTGTGTTATTGTGGATCTTTTTGACCACTACTCTGATGTACACTTTCGTGTGTTATATCCATATCTATTTCCGCCTGTGATATGGATATTTGTGACTGATTTGTGTTATGTTTATTTCTATATTTGTTTTCAAAGATATCATTAGCCATTATGTAGTAGCTTTGAGTTTGTATCGGCATGTTGGATTCCTCTTGAAATGAAATGAATGTTATACTATCTGACATATCGGTGCTCACACAAAGCAGTTACATGGATGGTCGCTCCTCAACAGCCTTATTCTTCGCGCTAGTTGATGGCATTATTCCGTAGTGTCCTTGGCTAGCGTGAGTATAGAGGTGGGGCGTCACACTCCCCCACTCAAATCTTTTCGTCCTCAAAAAGAACGAACAAGGAAAATAAGGAAAAGCAAGATAGACAGCAAATAGTACATGAAAAACAATTTCAGGTTCGAAGCACGAATGCTCTCCTCCGTCTCCCAGGTACAACCTCGATCATCAGTACTTCACAGTACTTTGATCAGACTAACAGATTTCCTTCTTAGCTGCTTCGTATCTCTGTCGACAATACGAAGTGGCTTACTCTTGACAGTCAGATTAGGCTAAATATACAAACTATCAAAAGCGGAAGGCTGAAATAATAAGAGATGAGTTATGTAGATACTAGGGAAGATGTGAGACATGGAATACATCATGCACTCCAGATAGCTTCTCGGCAAATCCAGACAATAAGCTAAAGAATCAACTCTTTCCACAATGCGGAAAGGACCCTCAAAGAAGGAGAATGTAGAAATAGCTAGAAGGGAGAATAGGTTGAAAGAAAAGGATGAACCATATTTAAAACTATATAAGTTTCAATTTAAAATTTTATATTTAACATTTTAAACATTTTATAATATACATTTTATACTATGATGAATAGTCACTTAATTCAATTTGATAGTTCGAAGTAAACAATATTTAAAACATTTTAAATTATTTAGAAAGGAAAAATAAATGGTCAAAAATATCCTTTATATAATACCTTATAAAAATATTTTAATAACTCGATGTCTTAACAAGTTTACTTTCGTTCCTGCAGACTCTGGCCATGCATTGGTCAGGCATAAAGCTATAATTCTCCAGGTACTTAGTAGACTTGTTTCAACACCCAGTGAAAATACTTGAAAAAACCTTTTAAAAATTAATATGGAAAGTACAATCCAAACAAATCAACCAAACCAAACATTTGTTTAACCATGGATCGCAGATACACAATGGTTACGCCTGGATCCCCCAGGAAACATCCGTACCTATAAGCTATATAAGCCTGCGAATTACGACATGATGACTAGTAGACCGCTGATACACAATGGTTATGCCTGGATCCCCCAAGAAACATCTATACCCTTAAGCTATCTCAGCCAGCGGATTTCGCTACTAATACGACCTACATAGATCGCAGGATACACAATGGTTACGCCTGGATCCCCCAGGAAACATCCGTACCCCTAAGCATCTCAGCCAGGCGAATTATGCTATACAATCGCGAACATAAGACTATGGAGATCACCATGGAATTCGATGGACACTCGAGTATCATATACGAAAAATCCAAATCAAAGAGAATAATATCGATAGAATGAATCTATAGTGTGGCCACAAAGCAGATATCAAGCAGAAGGCACTTTCCATATATTTACTTCGAAAATATGTACCATATAGTACCTTTCAAAATTCACTTTAAAATATCATACTTATATAAAGTCCATTATAAATAAGATTCCATTTCAAATCGAATACTTTCCAAATCAATAGTGTATCAAATCACACTTATATAGACTTCGATTATATAAGATTTCAATTTACAAATTGAGTACCTTTACCAATCAATAGTTTCAAATCACTTCATATATATACAAATCAATTTTATATAAGTTCGATAACTCCCAAATCAAACTATTTAAATAAACAAGGTTCTCAATTTCAATCCATTTCAATATCAATTCAGTTTCAAAATCATATACGATTTCACCAAATCATTTCTTCCTAATTATACATATTCAATTTCAAAATTTCTTAAAACAATAGAATTGGAAAATAATCCAAATTTCCAAATCAACAAAATTTAGGTCAAACAAATTCATTTCCATTTCAAATATATATTCACTTTCAAAAATCATAATACTTTCAAAGTTATAAATATTTCGAAACCAAAATACTTGAAATCATTACACTTTGAAATCATAACCTTTCGAAATCATACATTTGAAATCATAAAACATTCCTTTAATTCTTTACATTTCACAAATTTATTCAATTAAACCAAATCTAAAATTTCCAATTTTAATTCAATTCAAACCATCAGTTTCAATTCAACTTAGTTTTCCAACAAAACCATTTCAAATATTATCATATTTCAAATAAAGATTTGATGCATAAAATAAAATATTCAATCTCTAATATATTTCAAAGCTTAAATATACCATATTTCAAAATTAAATTTTATAATTTCATATATCTCAAATTTGACTTCGTTATTACTTAGTTTTGAAATATTCATTTCATAAAACCATCATTTTTAAATAAACTCAAATTACAAGTAAACCAAATATCCTTTTCATACAAATATAAACTTCAAATATTCATTTATCAAAATCAATTATCTTTTCAAATTCACATTCTTTATCAAAATAAAGATTAAATCATTTCCAAACCATTTAAATCATCAAAATATCTAAAATGGTTACAAAGTTTAAAACCATACTTTTTAAAACCTTCAAACTATTTATTTCTATATGAAAAAAATCCAATTTACCATTAGAAAGATTACTATTATATATTATATACTTTATTCAAAACATTTCAAATCTATATTTCATACCAGTATAATTCAACATAGTCTTATTTATTTCACTCAACAAATAGTTTCAAACTTATATAAATCATATACTTTATACTTTAATCATACTAAACTAAACTTATATTCTTTATCAAATACCTTATACCTTTCAAAATTTCCGAGCTTTGAAAAGTTAACCTTGATTTGGAAGTGCTCGAACCTTCAAAATAGTCGAAGAAATCATATTTTCAATCCAAGAGTTTAGTTCTGAAATAGATAAAATTAATGACTTCGTGTGGTTTGGTTCGTCGCAGTGTCAGGATTAGAGATAGTCGCTCTCAGTCAGCGGGTGAGTTTCCTGGTTCAAGCACTGTGAGCAGTGTTTTGGAACCAGGCTCTGGTATGCATCTTGATTTTGGTAGTGTTTACTCTTCTTATGCGCTTGGTGATTTATCTGCTTCTGAGTTTAGTCGGTTAGCTAGTAGCTCTGCTTTTATTTTTTCTGATATTGAGTTAGATCGTGAGTTTATTAGAAGTAAAGAACTTGATAGGGCTAGATCTATGGGTTTATGAGAGTCATTAGTTGGAATATTAGAGGCTTGAATGACCTCAGTAAATGTGATAAGGTTAGAATCTTTTTTAAAGATTTTTCTATTGACATTGCTCTTCTTCAAGAGACCAAAATTGAATGTCCTGATTTTCGTTTCTTTAGAAGATTGGGTGGTTTTCGTTTTAGAAATTGGGCATTTCTCCCCTCAATGGGCTCATCTGGGGGCATTATGATTGGTTGGAGAGATAATCTCTTTAAATTACTTCAGTGTATTAAGAAGCAGCACTCTTTACACATTATCTTAATTAATCTTTCTGATAATTCTTTTCTTAATATTTCTAATGTTTACGGGCCTAATTCTAAAATTGAGAGGCGGATTCTTTGGAATGAATGCCTCGAGTTTAGGTCTTTTGCCCCTGGTCCTTGGATTTTAGGGGGTGATTTTAATGTGACTCGTTTTTTTGGGGAGCGTTCTCCTCGGGAAGGTGATTATTTGGCTATGGAGGAATTCGATCAATTTATTATTCAATGTAATTTGATCGAAATTCCTCTATCCAATAGATCATTTACTTGGAGTAATAATAGAGAGTCTCCCTCCTTTGCTCTTTTAGATAGATTTTTTGTTTGTGATGATATTGAGGATAAATTCCCTATATGTAGAGTTTCAGGTTTACCTTTTACCCTTTCTGACCACTGTCCCATTATCCTTACTTGTGATAGTCATAGATTTTTGAATAAGGTTTTTAAATTTGAAAAAATGTGGTTTTTAGAATCTGATTTTTCTAATTTAGTCATTAATAAGTGGTCATCTATGAATTATTTTTGCCTTAAGTATTATGGTAATTCTGCTAAAATTTTTGTGCTTAAACTTAGAAACCTCAGGTATTTTCTTAAAAAATGGAATAAAAATGTTTTTGGTAATATTAAAATTAAAAAGGATAATATTCTTAATGAATTACTTAAACTTAATAGGATTGAAGAATCTAGACAATTAAATATTGGTGAAAGGAATGTTCTTAATAATTTAAAAGAGGATCTCTATTCTATTCTTGAAAAAGAGGAAGTTATGTGGAAACAAAGATCTAATTTTCATTGGATAAATGAAGGTGATAATAACACTAAATTCTTTCACAATCTAGCTAATAATAGAAAACGTAGTAATACAATTAACTCCATTTTAGTTAATGATGTGGAATTAGTTGATCAAAGAGATCTTAATAATGCTTTTACTGATTATTACAAAGACATTTTTGGCACCAAAATTAAGCATAGAGTTAGTGCTAGATGGAATGATCTTTATCCATCTTCCTCTAACATTAATCTTTCTGATTTAGATGCCCCTTTTACTATTGAGGAAATTCGTAAAGCCATCTTTGATTTACCTGGAGACAAATCTCCGGGTCCGGATGGTTTTCCTATTTTCTTTTATCAATCTTTTTGGGATGTTTTAAAATTAGACTTAATGTGTTTGTTCAATGATTTTTATAATGGTAATCTCCAATTAGGTCGTTTTAATTTTGCTAATGTTATTTTATTACATAAAAAAGTGGGCGCTAATACTTTAAAAGATTTTAGGCCCATCTCTTTGATGAACTGCTCTGTTAAAATTATTTCTAAGGTTTTAGCTAATAGGCTTAGTTTAAAAATGAATGACCTCATTGACTGTTCGCAATCTGCTTTCATTAAAGGCAGGAATATTACTGATGGTGTTGCGGTTGTTCAAGAATATATTAATTTTTGTTGTAAAAATAATATAACTTGTGCTATTTTAAAATTAGATTTTGCTAAAGCCTTCGACTCGGTTGATTGGGATTTCCTTATAGAAATTTTCCGTGCCAGAGGCTTTAGTAATAGATGGATTAATTGGATTATTATTTTGCTTAAAACGGGTAACTCCTGTATTATGGTTAATGGTGTTTCTGGTAATAAGATTCAATCTAAGAGAGGCTTAAGGCAAGGAGACCCTTTATCACCCCTTCTGTTTAATCTTGCTGGTGATGTTTTTTCTAAGATTATTAAAAATGCCGTTAGCAATAACCTTTTGGGTGCCATTGGTAATGATATTTCTTCTTTTGGCTTATCTGTCCTTCAATTTGCTGATGATACTTTGCTTTTTTCCTCCCATCACCCTAGACATATTATTGCTCTTAAATTTATCCTTTATAGTTTTGAATTATTATCTGGTTTAAAAATTAATTTTGATAAAAGTTCCGTTTTAATTTTAAATGATATTGATAATGTAGAAAACTTAGTTGCTAATACGTTAAATTGTAAAACTATGAGTTTTCCTTTTGACTATCTTGGTTTTGTTATTAGACCTTCGAAACTTAAACATGATGATTGGTTAATTATTATTGATAAGATTAAAAATAGGATCAATAATTGGAATGTTAGATTTCTATCTAGAGCAGGTAGATTGGTTTTGATTAATTCTGTCTTATCAGCACTTCCTATATATTGGATGTCTATGCATCTGTTTCCCGACTGGGTGATAGATAAAATAGATAAAATTAGAAGGGATTTTCTTTGGAGCGGTGATAACCCCAATAGTAGTATTAAATGTTTAGTTAATTGGGATACTGTATGTAAATCTAAAAAAGAGGGTGGTTTAGGAGTCATTAATTTACATAATATGAATTTGTCTCTTCTTGGTAAATGGTTATGGAAATTCAGGGACATTAGTGATAAGGCCATTTGGAAAGATATTATATCTAATTTTTATTACAATGGTAGTTATAATTTATACCATATTAGTTCTTCTAGTTTTAGAAATATTTCTTGTTTTTGGAAATCTATTTTAAAATGCAGTAATATCTTTAACTTGGGTTTAAATATTATAGTTCATTCTGGTAACTGTACTTCTTTTTGGCATGATAGTTGGATTTCTACTACTCCTCTTAAGATTGAGTTTAAAGATTTATATGATATTTGTAATTTCAAATTTGCATTAATCTCTGATGTTTTCAATTCTGATAGTGATCCTCCTTGGACTTTTAATTTTAATTGTATTTTAGAAGGACCTACTCTTAGACATCTTTTCTTGCTTTATGCTAAACTTAATCTTTATTATATTGACAATGATAATGACTTTATTAGTTGGGATTGGGATAAGAGTAAGAAATATACTTCTAATTCCTTTTACAAATTTATCAACTTTTCGGGGGTTTCTGTCAATTGTTTTAAATTCATTTGGAAGTCTAATGCTCCTCCTAAATCTAAGATTCATATGTGGCTCATCATTCATGGTAAGTTAAATACTATTGAATTTTTAAAAAAGAAAAATATTAGTATTGACAATAAATGTTTTTTTTGCAACACATTTTTTGAAGATATTAATCATATTTACTTTGATTGTTTGGATACCTATTTTATTCTTATTAAGATCCTTAATATTTTTGAGTTTCATATTAATTCTAGAATTTCTGATTGCTTATTTTATTGGAATTCTTTTAGATTCATGTTTAATAAGGATTTTAGATATTTGCTTGATTCTTTATTCATTATTTCTTGTTGGTATATTTGGTTTGAAAGAAACCAAAGAATTTTTAATAACAATTATCAACAAAATAACAAATTGATTATTTTAATCTCAAATTTCTGCTTAAAGTGGATTTCTAATCCTAAATATAAATTAGCTAAAAATAATTGCTTTAAGGACTATCTTAATAAGGTTAGAAATAATATTAACTCATTTAATCTTAACTCTAATTATACTGTTTCTAATAATTCTTTAAATCACATTTCTCTTTCTTTTCTAGGATCATAATTAGTTTCTTGTTTGTGTCTGATTATTCTAGCTTTAGTTCTCTCTTTTGGTTTCTATACACACATATATGTATATAAATTTTATTTATATACATATATGTGTTTCTCTCTTATTTGTTTGCTAGTTCTATTTCAGGTGTTGTTTAGGTTGGATGCGGGTTCTTCTCTTATCAGGTTTGCTGGATAGCATTTAGCTTTTTCAGACTTGCTGGATGGCTCTTCTCAGAGACGCGGATTGCTCCTGTCTTGTCTCTTGGTCTTCTTCTGATTTTCAGTTTGGTGCTCTTCCTTTTGTTAGATACCTCTAACACTTTAGTATTGGGTGGTGGCCTTGCCGGAGCTCGATACTAGGGTGTAATGGGCGGTGGCTTTGCCGGAGCTCATTCGAGGGGTTTCTACTGCTTTATTTTTATTGTTGTTTTAGACTTGCCACCTGTCAGGCATGTTGGCAGCTCCATTTTTTAGTTATATATATAGTATTCCATGTGTGCTCTCCTCTCATGATAGAGGATCACACATTTTTCTCAAAAAAAAAAAAAAAAAAAAAAAAATTTGGTTTCACAAAATCACTTGCATAGCAAAGCTACTATAGTGGCCTCTTCCCTACTCAGAATCTCGAAAATCAATGTCGATGATGCAGCATTCATCACCGAAATTATTTTCCAGCAACATAAGTGGGTTCTGGACATTTATTTTCTTGAAGCTTCTTTGAAATCACTTTGAAATCATTGGGATTAGTTTGAATATATTCGAAACATTTTTATTCGGAGAAATATCTTTAAATCATATTATTATTATTATTATATATTTTCCAAAATCCTAAAACCGATTTCAAAATAGCGGAGTTCGATTCCTCGAATTCAAATTCAAAACCCTTTTATAAATCATTTTATATAAGTCAAATTCTTATAAATTTTCAAATCCTTTCGAAACTTCAAATTATCAAAGAAAGAAAAATATATAATCCATATCGAAAACATTTCACCTTTATATACAAAATAGGGTCATCCTTATCAAAATAATAATTTCGATGCATGCATAAATTTCAAAATACAACCATACACAAATTTCTAAAGAATGATTCAAGGATAGATTTAAAAACAAATATTCAAATTTAGAGGACTCTAATCGAATTGAATTCTGGTTCGAAGATAAGCTCAAAGGAAGATAAGATAATTCAATAATAGAAGATGGATAAGCCTATATAAATTACGGGCGACCTTAACCGGTCAACCGCGATTTCATGAATATAATCAATTCGGAAATCTGAGGAAAATCAACATTCGATCGCCAAAGATAGAACCTAGATATAACAGAAGGTAGATAGCATCGTAAACCGAGGATCCAGAAATCTCCGGTTAATCAATGCCAGTTATAAAGGAGTTTCACCACTTTACCAATCATTCAAAGATTTACGGAACCACCAATCATTATAGAGGTCATTCAAGGTGGAGTTATGGAATGCCCCAAAATCAAAGGATAAAATAGGGAAGATAAGGCTGGATATCAGAACAAGTGGAAGCATTCCAAAGTTCAAGGAATCGTAATCGACAAGAATCCAAACCAAGAGATCACTAACAAGGTGGATCACTAATAAGGAATCTAAACCAAGAATCCAAACCAAGAAAATCTTGATTTAAAAAAAAGAAAATTTATACCAATATAATCTTTAAAAATCCTTTAAAATCATTTGGAAATCATTTGTACTTCGAAAATACACTCTTTCACAAGGAAATGATTCTGAGGTTGGTTTCACTCCTTCTAGGGTATTTCTACCCTATCTCCAATGAGTTTTTTTTGCTCCGCAGGCTAAGGTTTTCCTAAAACCAAAGCTCTGATACCAATTGTAAGAACCCGATATTTCAACCATTCGCCTCCACACATGCTGGACTTGAATTGCTTAAAATACTGCATTGTAAATAAATTTGGAGCAAATGAAATACAATCACAGAATCATAGAACAAAAATATCAGAATAGCTCGCAGCGGAAATTAAAATACCATAGTAGTTCATGAAGCTACTATAACAAACTCTTAAAACAATACATAATATCATAATGAAACATATACAATAGAAATCCTAAAATATATAGAAGTTTATAAATACCAGTACTGAAATAGAACAACTGAAACTGAAAGGGAATAGATAACTAGACAAGCAAGATCTCTAGCGATTCCTAGCTCCAGAAAAGAAATCCAAAGCTAAGCTGTAAATACTCAGGCTGACCCAGGCGTAAAGTAAAACACAAAATACTCGAGTCATGACATATATACTTATATAATGTAAACCAACTCAAGTGAACTGTCGTAGTAATGCACTATAACTTAAAGGATGCTTGGGATCGCCCATTCTCTAAGGATCAGTTGCACCATAAATTAAATACATCCCGTGGTTAAAATTTAAAAATAGTAATTTATACTTCGAAATCAAATATCATTTCAAAATTCAATATCATTCAAAAAATCCATTTCAAAATATCCAAATATAATATCTTTTCAAAACGAAATTCATTTTATTTAAAATACCATTTCAACACACATTTCAAAATAGTTTATATTTCAAAACAAATTTCTTCATTTTAAATCATTAAAACGAAGTTATTATATTTAATAATTAAATTATTAAATTTCCAAAATTTTAATCTTCCAAAGTTCATTTATTTACTTAAATTTATTAAAACAATGAAAATTCAACTTTCGCAGCATTTATAAAATGCTACAGAAAGTCACTTTTAAAACAATTCAATTTAACAAAAGACAACATTTAAAAAATGTTGTAATAGGGTTACTTTAGTTCAAATAAAACCTTAGTTAATTTTAGGAACTACAGTACAAACAAAGCGCTATAATAGCCCTTAATTCAATTTAGCCATTTAGTTCATTTCTATCAACTACAGCCTTTATATTAGAAATAATAACATTTCAAAAATGCTGTTAATTAAATTCCAAATATTCAATATAATTTCACAAACAATTAGATTTTCATTTTAATTATTTTAAACTTATAAAATCATATATTTTCACTTTTAAAACAATCATTTAAAGTACCCTTATATTCATGATTTTATAAAGTTAAATTTTCATTCAAAAATCAATTTAATAATAATTTACTTATATAATTCAACATTCAATTTCAATTCTTATAATTAAATTTTTAACTTAACGCTTAAGTTTAAATTTCCAAATATAAAGTATATATCATTTTAATTACCTAACTTAAAGATCATTTTTAAACAAAATTCATAAATTTCCAATCTAAGTTATATTTCAAAATTCAACTTAAATATTCATTTATTTAATCTTTTAACTTATTCAAAAATCATTAACACTTTATAAAATCATTTTAAAATCATTTTTAATTCAAATTTTAAATCTATCTATCATATTTCCTTCTTAATTTAAATTCCATTTATAACCAAATAATAATTTCCAAAATAACTTATATTTCAAATTTCTAACCTTACCTTCAATTTATTTCACTTATAAATTTTTAGAAAATCAATAATACTTTATAAAAATAATTTTTAATTAAGTTTAAATCCACATACTATAAAATTTACATTTCTAAAATAATTTAAAAATTTTAGAAAAATATATATTAACCACGGGTCTGTATAAAAATTTGTAGCCTAGGTAAAGCGATATGGATAATATATCATTTCAATCCGTAATTTACAAAGTAAACCCGGGTTTTATCATTTCAAACCCACAGTCCCAAGTAAAATGAAATAATAAAAAATCATTTAGGTCTATCATTTCAGCTCATAACGATTTTTCCCTATTCTAAAGTTCGTTCGGGTATGTATCATTCCAACCCATAGTGATTCTAATGTACAAGGAACTTGCAGTGTGGTAAACTGATATAAATAAACATAATAACATTATATAACGTTAACAGATGGTATAACACGTGTATAAGCATGGGTGAACATCATATGATCATAGCATAAGCAGTTACAACATGGTGATTGTAACAACCCTGGTTGGAGATTACCGTAAATATTAAATTATAATGAATATTATAATTTAATATTGGAATTAATTGACTTAATTGGAAGAAAATGATGAATTATATTGTTTATTCAACTCTCAAATGAATGCAACAAGAATGCTCAAAGAAATCGATCAACTCCATCGATACGAACTCACTCGTATTCGACAAAAAAGAAAGAAAAGAATAGAATAATCCCAAATAAGATTATTCATAAGATAAGATAACATCAAACTCAATTATGGGATACTATGGAATACAATTTATATTCCTAGACATATTCCATCTCAACATAATTCATCATTTTCTTCCAATTAATTCAATTAATTCCAATATTAAATCATAATATTCATTATAATTTAATATTTACGGTAATCTCCAACCAGGGTTGTTACAGACTCCCCCTCTTATAAAAATTGCATCCTCGCAATTTCTAGAGGAAATCTGTATTCAACACAATTTATTCAATCGACAAAGGATAAAAGAGAAGCTCGAAACTCAAACCATTCATATTCTCAACATAGAATAGTAGAGAGAAATAAGGAAAAACTTCCTTGGTTAATCCAATGACCCATCAAATGCTTATATATCGATTAGCAAACCATCGAATTTTCCAAGTAACTTGAAAGAATTTCGAAGGTATCCCATCTTCGAAAAAAAAAACTCAATAAGATACTCAACAATTAATCAATCGAAAATGATTGATTTCACAAAACTCTACGATAGAGTCGGGACCAAACTCACTTAAACCCAAACTCTAAGCAATAAAGAATATCATCAATAAGATTTTTAGCATAATAATGCGGAAAGAACATCCTCACAACAAGATAAACACAATAGACAAGATGAATAAATCATGGAATGACTTCTTGCAAGGCCACCAAACTCGAACGACCGCGATAAGGCATGTCGTTGATATTAACTCATGGATAGAATATACTCAAGAAATAAGGATATAAGCCCAAATTACTTTTCAATCTAAGATATTTGGATTTTATTTTTTTCTCACCATCTTTTAAATTTTAGATCTCAATTTTCAATACTTGAAAATTTTCAAACTCTACACTATATTACTTAGTAAGTAATATAAAACTCAAATTAAAAGTCCAAATTTCTTCTCTCACTTCAAAATTAATTTTCAAAGAATTTTTTAAATACATAATAATATTCCTCAAAATAAATTAAGGGTTTAAATTCTGTTTACTCTTTTTATTAAACTACTTAAAAAGCTTAAAACAATCTTCAAATCCTCTTATAACTCTTCTCTTAAAACATCCATTGTATATACTATAAATTCTAAAATCTTGAAATATACTTTCAATAAAGTATAGCTCAATAATTTTGTCACATATTCTCATCTTTATAATTTCAGAATAAATATATAAATAAATGGCATTACCTCGCCACTGAATCTCTAATAAATAGATATGTCTGTTGGCTGCAGAGCCGATCGAACGATCAAAACTGCCTTGCCACTCTGTTACTCGTCTCTAAAATCATTGGATGCAATTACCATTCAAAAACAAATTTAATATATAATCTCAAAATATTATTTTCAAAATCTCAATTTTTAAAACACAAACCATTGTGTATGATTGCCTCATTATAGCATTTAGGAGATTCTTATCGATAACGTTGATCAGGCGTATCGACTAGAACTCTTAACTACTCGATGGACAACCCAATACTCTCAAATTATTTATATAAAAGAAATACTACTCATGTAAATATATTCTCAAAATATTCTTTGATATTTTTTTTATAACTCAAAGCTCATATTTCTCTTTAAAACTTATATTTATATAGCTTCAAAACTCAAACCAAAGAACATTAAGAGAATGCATCGAGATATTCCCAGAATACTCGATTCTCAAAATTAATAGAAGGAGATAGAGTGTTCGTCAATCTTACGATGTCACGGGCCACTCCCAAAAATCATCAAGATATAGGATAAGCAAGATATTCTTCTAGAAGGAGAAGAAGAAACAATCCACGAATCACTACTTCAGTCGGAGTAATGCTAAAGGATAACATTGATTGAGTATATGAAAAGAACACTCAAACGAAGCTGAATGATAAACTCAATCAAACTCGAACAATCTAGAAGCTCACCTCATTCTTTAGTGGATGTCCTCGTGGGAGGATAGCCGAAGGCTAAAATCTAGGAATAAGGTTAATTCAACACTCAATTGCCTGATTGGATATCAAACCCAAATGGATTCATAAAAATCAACAAAGTCACCTTGACTAGAATTCGAGATATATCATCAACATCTCGATACTCAAGAGTGAACACAGAAACTTTGGAATCATCATCAACATTCCAAAGTGATAAAAATAATAACCCAATAAAATTAGGATGCCTAAATAAATACAGGATCCTATAACAATAAAAGGATTGGGCTTAACATCAAATAAGTTAGTCCATCTCAAATCAGATACATCTCAAGATTGTGAGTAACAAACAATTACTCACAAAAGCAACATCAAATAAAAATCTCAGAATGCCCACAATGAGCCAATCATCGTGGATCCCTTCAATAGGATTCACAGCTCTTAAATGAATGCAACAAGAATGCTTAAAGAAATCGATCAACTCCATCGATACGAACTCACTCGTATCGACAAAAAAAGAAAAGAATAGAATAATCCCAAATAAGATTATTCATAAGATAAGATAACATCAAACTCAATTATGGAATAATACGGAATACAATTTATATTCCTAGACATATTCCATCTCAACATATCCCAAAACTCGAAAAAGAATCAAAGCACGATTCGAAAACAAGCTCGAATAAAGGACAATGATTCACTCGTATTGTACTTCGACGTATTATGATATATGTACTGTTCTATGTTTATTCTACTTTGTTCTGACCACAGCTCTGATACCAAGCTGTAACGCCCCACCCCGAGACCCACGTTAGTAAAGAGAATTAATGAGTAATTCTGTCTACTAAAGCGGAGAATATGGCTGGTTAAGGACGACCATCTATAACTTTGTCTTAAACATCTACTGAATACGTCGATAAATGCACTATGATTTTTCTTTTCTATCTTAATGGATCGACATACACAGTAAATGCTTAATCCAAAACTATTGGTGGCTAACGGATCTATCAGAACAAAATACCATAACTAAATGTAAAGCACATCACAGAACAGTAATCAACATCATTTATATACGTATACACTGATACATGTTTAGTACAATACAATATGATTACAATAAAGGTGGTATTCGACCACACTATATACATGAAATCGAATATAAATACATCAGAGTCAAGCGGAAAGAAATATAAACCACAAAAGTGCTAGGATGATATCCAAGCAGATGCATCAAAGCAAAGTCCCGTAACTGATAGCTAACCTGAAACAACTTGGTCTGACCCGAGTGACAAACACACGGGTCAGGCAACTAAATCTTATCGTTAGAAACGAATACGATAAGGTAAAGAGAAGAGCTTCGCAACGGGATAACATAAGTAGGTATGAACATCTAGGGTTGATATCAAGTAACTTCACTATGTCTCTATGGTGGTTTGCATATACGTATACTTGGGTTAATCAGAAGGAATTCATGTATATGATATAAGGGAAAACATTCAAACATTATCCATGAATAAATAAATCTCTCAAGTCGTATATAAATCCCAAGTATAAATCCATAAAATCTGAAATCACCAAAATCTTCAAAGAAATCATATTTGCCTTATTTACATCTATAAGGCTAGGTAAATACATCAAAAATGGTGAAATCGAAATCATCATAACTCATAAAAGAAATCTCATATTGGCCAATTATTACATGCAAAAGCCTGTTGCACGTGCTATTTACCAGTACTGTTCACCATCATGGTACCATATCCATCTCTCGACCGGAATCCTCATCTCGAATTAATCCGGTCTATGACGTCATCTATATTCTCCCCGAACACCCGCCATCAAAAGTGATTGGAGCACCTCGCTCCAATCGGTGTCCGCTGAGTCCTCGCCATCAAAAGTGATCGAGTCAAGATTAATTAACCCGATCGGGACTCCAAGTACTGGTAGTTCTCCTAGAATGTGTCAACAACTCTCGAATAGTAACCCGGAAAGTGGTAACATATGTCCCATACCATACGCTCTCACTTAGCGGTTTTATAGCCACTAGTTCGTGCCATACTAAGAAATCATCAACATCATCAAAAGAATCGCCTCATGTCATCGGCGTATGGTATAAGATGCTAAACTCGTCTCATCTCATCGACGAGTAGAAATTCCACAAAATCATCAAACTCATCAAATACCATCAGAATCTTGCCTCATATCATCGGCAAGTATATCTCCATCAATATAGTCCTAATCTCGTATATACTCCCGAATAGGAGATCTCGGACTATACGTATTAGCCAAATGGACTAATATAATCTCAAACTCATACCACAATGTGGTTAACATCAAGGAGGAAATCAAACGATTCCTCAAAATTGTTTCGATCGTACAAGTCCGAAATTAACCGATAAAGTAAATACACAAGTCCCATACATTGCGGATTTACTAAATCGTTTAATTCATTTTCTTATACGTCCGAAAAACATAAAGATGATGAAATTTAATAAGTTATAACATAAAATAAATTTTGTAGAAAAGGATTAATAAATAAATTTCATAATAAAATTCTTGCAAAAGAATGCAAATGAAATCGTCAAAATCGGACAATTATATCAAAATTTGGGGCTGTCCATGACATGCCAACAACGAAAACATCAATTTTCCACCATGCAAACTTCGAAATTCCATAAAGCATAAAACACAAAATTTGTAGTCTACAGTCTAAGGTTTTCAAAACTTCAATAATTTTGATATTCCGGTCAGTAGCGAATAAGTTACGAGCGAAATACTACTAGAAAAGAAAATTTGCGCACTAGCTATTAACTCAGGCCAGCGACAAAAATGTCTATTTTTCACTATGAAGACTTCCAGATCATTCAAAATCTAAAACATAAGGATTTCAGAACATCTTGAATTTCAAGATTTCGATTAGTGACCTGAAAGTTATGACCAAAATACTACATAAGATATATTTTTTATGTGCACTGCTTATTAACACAGAACAGCAATGAAAAAGTCGATTTTTCACTAGGTAGGCTTCAAAAGCATTCAAAACTAAAAACATAAAAGTTGTGGAATATTTCACAAGAATTTCAGAACATCCAAGATTTCGAAATTCCGATAAGAAACGCAAAAGTTATGCCAAAAGTACTATTCAGCCAAATATATTTCCTATGCAAAAACGCTTCCGGTTTTGCAACTTTCACAGCAAATACAGAGGTCCAAACGGACTCAAAACTTGATAAAATTTGACATGAACAAACTACACACAGAAAGCTTCAAATGAAACAAAAATCAGCTTGATCCGACTTCGGATGAGGGAGATATAAGCATTCAAAGATGAGGTATTTCAGAGATCAACAATTAAGAACAGAGATAAAACTTGAGCATATAGAGCCAAATTTTCCAAGCATGAGCCAATTTATTTGCTGTAAGTTTTAAATTTACCTTTGGCAGCGAAAAGAGGAGATTATGAAGCAAAGATTGGAGTAAATATGAGGTCTTTAGCAAGGAAGAGGAGCTCTAGCACCTGCAGAAACTAGAAAAAGAGGCATGCAAAGAAGAAAAATTACAAAACAAGAATTACAGTAAACAAATATGGATTTCTCCTCAAATTCAAGATAGAGAAGGATGGAGATTACCTTCTTGATGAATTAGATCCGAAATTCTATTGATTTGGCAAAGAATTTGTTAATTATGTCTAAGGTTTGAGAAGGCAGCCATTGTTTCTAATTTTTGAGCTTCTATCGTTCCTTTTCTCAAATAAGCTGAAGGAGGAAGAAGTGTACGTACTTCTTTCCTGACTCTAGAAGTTTCTCTAGTGGATATTGGATTTGGGATTAACCCAATGACCCATATTAATTTTACTTAGGCAAAAATTTGTTTAAGTTTATTTTCACTTATACAATGCTTAAATCTTCATAACTTCTACATTTTTAATCCGTTTTTATTGATTTTGGATGCGTTGGATTCGTTATGTCATCTAGTTTTTAATAAAATTATCAAAACATAAGTTTTAACAATTTTGTTGTTAAATTTCCATTTGTTACTCAATTTATCAAATTTTTCCATAATTGCAAAATAAATTGCTAATTTAATACAATAGGTTAAATAAAAAGATGTTATGTACCCAAAACAAAACAAATGCAGGTTTAGACATTATTAAATTATTTCTCACATTTTTAATCGTAGTTATCATGATTAATTATTTTATTAACTCATTATTATATATATATTTAATTAATAAAATGATAATATTGGCAAACAAGCAGAATATTGTACAAATTATCAATTTAATCAAATGTAGTCAATTAACTACATTCAAATTCATGAAATAAAGTAGAAACTTTATTTCACTCATGTCCATCATTTTTTATGCTCAAAGAAGATTATTTTTCTTCTTATTCCCCATGTTTTATTTTACAATAAAATGTATTATTGGTTTTAAATTACCAATATGATTTCCCTAACCCAAACAAAATTCCATTAATTATTCCAAACCACTCCAACCATCGAAATGAAGTGATTAATTTATTTTGTTACAATTCATTAGCCTAAAAATTCAAATTCATTATGCATATGATGATTAAACAATCATTTAACAATTTTCTTTGTATTTAACAAAGAAAATATGCAATTTGACAATAAATTACATTATCGCCAAATCGTGCATGTTAATTGAATATGGTTGCATCTCTATATTCAAAATTCATGAAATAAAGGAACAACTTTATCTCACACATATGTTTATTACTGTTAATACAATAAAATCTTTCTACTTTTATTTTCCCTTTTATTTTACAATAAAAGGAGAATATTAGAATAAATTGCCAATATTCCTTTAATGCTCCTACTAAATTCCATCAATGACAATTTCCAACTCAAAGATCACAATTAAGTTGTTTACTTCATCTTTCCTTCATCTTAAATTTGCTTCAATCATTTAATTTGAAATAAACCTTATTTTATATTATTCTCCCAAAATTTATTCATATTATATTGTTTATTTCAAATAAACAATATAATTCATCATTTTCTTCCAATTAATTCAATTAATTCCAATATTAAATTATAATATTCATTATAATTTAATATTTATGGTAATCTCCAACCAGGGTTGCTACAGTGATATGTTTTACAGATTCAATTGCGATCAGTTTACTAGTTATACAAGTATAGATTGTCTGGCGGGAATTACTCTATAAGCTAGAGATGAAAACTAAATACACAAAACAAAGATCTTCAAAAGTACGAAAGCATGACTACGATTTGAGTGTGGGAGAGCCAAAGTTAATTTCCTTGTCAAATATCAAACAAGACAAATACAACATGAATTTTCAAAACAAAATATTAATAAACAATGCTAGAAATAAATGCACAACACAAAGCCAAAGCTTTTGCACTTGGATTCAACAGCTTATGCTTCAGCCATAGGTTCGAAATGCACTGCTATGGGATGGATTTGGATCAGGTTAAGGTTCATATGGGGTCGGCCATAACAATATAAAGGAGTAGAGAGATATGTGTGCATGCACACACAACTACAAGGCACAAAAGTGGATTTCCATGTCATCAAAGGTCTCAGCCAAGGCATGATCAAGCAAGACCATATCTGGTGAGTCAAGTATAGGTGTGGCAAAGGTCTCAGGTTCAGGTTTGGCTGGTGGTGGTGGTGTATGGGTCGGCCAAGGTGGTGGTTGGAGTGGTGGAACAAAGTGGAGAGCTCGGCTATGACATAATAGTGGAGTTTGTATCATTTTTTTTGGGGATCTACATCATATATGGCCTCGGCCATGGAAGGAAAGTGGGAAGGAGGAGATGGTGGTTGGTTGTGGTGGTGGAGGAGGCGGCCATGGTACTGGAGATGGAAGGCCGAACACAATAGATTGAATGCAAGTGCAAAATTCATAACAAAACAATGGAAAAGGTGAAAAAAGAAAAGAAATTTTTACCAAAATTTATTAAAGTGATGGACGATTATTTTTATGGTTTAAGGAATTATTTTTCACGTGATAAAGTAAGAAGTGGTGTGTTGTTTGGTGAAAAGATGGAGTGAATATGAAAAGGCTAAGCATATTAAAGGACAAAAACCATTCAAATTTCCATAATTTCTTTTTGCAATTTTAAATACATGTAAAATACATATAAATAAAGATAAAAACACAAAAATATAATGAGT
Source organism: Allium cepa (assembly GCA_030765085.1). Taxonomy (NCBI): domain Eukaryota; kingdom Viridiplantae; phylum Streptophyta; class Magnoliopsida; order Asparagales; family Amaryllidaceae; genus Allium; species Allium cepa. Next base: position 826,969,953 of record CM060934.1, read on the forward strand.
GAATAAAAATAAATAAATAAATAAGTTTTAAATAAATATAATAAAATTAAGAAAATAGCTTAAAATTAGAAACTAGGTTATAAAAATTGAAAATACATACACTAAGCTTTGGAAAAATTATAACATCACTTTAAAAATGTTTTAAAATAAAATATATACCTAACATGTCATATAACACATACTAGAACATGATTTGATAAATAAAAATATTATTTATATAAATTAAAATAGATAATTTTACTAAATAAATCAATTTACACTCAATATTGTAATAAGCATAACTTTCATAGTATAAATCGGCTTTCAACGAAACAAAAAGCAGTATTCTTGAAATTAAATTTATTTTCATAATAACATTTAAAATTTAAAAATTCAAGTATTTAAATTTTAAATTTAAAAGTCAAAGTTTGACCAGATTGACCAAAATCCACATTTTTTAGAAATATTCAATTTATTTAGGTTTAAAATTATAATTCCCACAAAAATCAAATACATTTTTGAAGTAACAAAATTTATCCATTTTAAGAAATATAATAAAGTTTTTTAAATCAGGAGTTTCTATTTAAATAATTAAAATAAACAATTAAAATAATAATAAAATACTGGGTTGTTACGTATCTAAATTTAACCATGGGTCTGTATAATATTTTCTAACATAGGTCAAGTAATACAGATATGTATCATTTCAATCCATAAAATATAAAATTTTGAGTTTTATCATTTCAAACCCGCAATCCCAAGTCAAATAAAAAAATCACTTGAGCCTATCATTTCAGCTCATAATGATTTTCCCCTATTCTAAAGCCCGTTCGTGTATGCATCATTTCAACCCATAGTGATTCTATACTAATAAGGAACTTGCAGTGTGAGAAGCAGAATATAACTAACTGAATAACATAGCATATCATGTCATGTGATAAAATAGGTATGGTATATGGTGATAACATCATATAATATAATATCACAGGCATATATGAAACTACTATAAACATAGCATATCACTACTACAATTCCACAAGTCATCAATTTACTCTAATATAAGTACGTCGTCGAGAGTGATAAACTCGCCTTCTTAAGCTAGACATGACAATTAAAGACACAAAAACAAACTCCGAAAAACATGACAAAGCACGAATTAGACTTGAGTGGATGTAGAGCCAAGATCCAAATCATGCATAAAACAAAATACAACATACGTAAATATATATATACACACACACACACACAGAGCATATAAAAATATGAATTAAAACAAAGCAAAATAGGCTAATATGACCTAGTGGGCTCGGCCACTTTGCAAGAAGGTTAGCCAACATGATAACATGGCTCGGCCATGTTGTTTTGAAACATGCTAGGCTCGACTATGGTGTGCATAGGGTATGGCTATGGGGTAGATGAAGTGGTGGCAAGCCAAAGGTCATTAGAAAGGCAAAAGGTCAAGAAACATGCCTTTTGGGTTCGGCCATGGTCCATTGCGTTCGGCTACTTTGGTTTTGTGGTTCGTCCCTAGGTGAACTTGGTCAAGGCACATATGGCACGGCAAGGAGATATTAAAAGTCACAGCTAGGCAATAGGAGAAGGTAGTGGCCGAGGCAAAAGAGGAGGAGTGGATTATGTAGAGGCTCGGCTAGGGTTCGCAAGCATAGGAAGCTGGGTTTTTGGGTCTAGGAAGTCTTGACCATGTTGGGAAGATTATGGAGATGGGTGGTGGCCGAACATATGTTGTTGATTAGGGTAGAGATGAGGTCGGCTAAGGGAGAATTGGTGAGGCCGAACTATTTTTTAAGAGAAAACAAAAGGAAAAAGAATAAAAAGAAGAAGAAGGAGATAGGAAAACTTACCGTAAATTTTGTTCAGGAAAGTGGAAATGAGAAAGAGATGAGAAGAGGAAGTTTAGAATGTGAATATCAAATAGGAAGACATCCTTTCAAATGAAAAGGCAAAGATGTGTCTCTTCTAAATTCCTAAGACCATTAGCCAAGCCCTGTAACAAAACAAGCCAAAAACACAAATAAAATCAAGCCCGAAGCCAAAATAGAAAATAGAAAATAAAATACTGAAAATATTCACATGAAAAATGCTGAAACTTTGTAGATTTAAAAAGTATAAATCAGAACTTTACGAAAAAGCATAGAGAATGTTAAAATCAAGTTCAGCTTCAATGAAAAAGAGTAGAAACTAAAAATTCAAAATTAAAAATTTCAAATGAAAGTCAATCTTTGACCAAAGTTGACCGAAATTTAAAATTTTTGAAAAAATCTTTATCTTATTATATTTGGAATAATAATCTTCAAGAAATCCAAAAATTTCATTGTAAAATTCCAAAATTTTAAATTTTATATTATTTAAAATCAAAGTTTCAAATAAATGTATTTTAAAAATATTTACAAAATTTATGGGTTGTTACACCAGTGGGCCTGAATCGCAAAACCAAAAACCCAAGTCCACTAAATTATGGATTCTTGGTTTGATCACCTACAAAATAATAAATAAAGGCATATCAGAGCACTATCGTTATAACACATAGTGGAATAGTAAAGTACAATAAATCATATAGTTGCTGACCAAGATTTACCCTTCTAATTTATAATGTCATTATCAGTGTCGAGCATGCATAAGAAAACCCATTCTTCCACAGTTCCAACCTTGCACCTTGCGCCTGTCCCTCTAAAGCTATCATGTAGGTTGTAATTAGGAGGAGAACTGTAAAGACCATATTTTCTACATCGTAAAATAAATAAATTTAATTAAAATAAATTATTCAAATTTGATTTTTAAAAATTATTGTTTTGAAAATAATTTCTTGTTTATTCGAAATCAATTTAATAAAAGAATTTGTTTTAATAAATTGTATTAAATTAATAAATTCTTTTTGAATAGCTATAGGATTGAATAAATGGTTTTAACTGAATATAAAACATTTTAAAGTGTATATAATTGTATATGATAGAAATAGTTGATAAGTAAAATAAATAAATGTTGAATTTGAATTGAAAACGAGCCCTAAACCAAGGCCTAAGCCGGTTTTTATCTCAATCTCTTTTCTCCTTTTCCAGAATGTACCCCCTTGTAACAACCCCTATCTGAAGGCCCGAAGCTAAGAGATACAGATGCTGTAGTCATCTGTAGTATTAACTTTCGGTGACTAAGCACGATAATGTTAATGGTATCCATAATATCAGAAGCACATGAATATGAAACAAAATAACAGATTTCAAAAACAACATTTTTGATTACATTTTCAAAACATGTTCCATATTCAAATTACATACTCCCATCACTTTCACAGGTTCAGATAAAATATAATTATTACATAAATATGCCAAGAGCGATTTATGATGATGGGTTGACCAGAGTACTATTCAGTCATAACTAACATAATACAACACAACAGAATTAAAAACCATAAAATAATAACTCCTAAATAGCTACCCATCAGTCACCTGCTTGTCTCCAAAAGATTTATTCGACAACTTACTAAAACATGAAAATCCTTAACCCTCAATCCACTTAAATCAATTTTGGGCACCCGAGAGTCTGCGGGGGAAAAACATAAACTTCGAGTCAGACATAAAGCCTGGTGTGAATAATACTATACATCTTGGTTATTTGATATCAAGTGAGACCATGCCGCTTAGCGGAACAGGTTTCCCTTCACTAATATCTTTGTAAACCATATCCTTTGCAAATCATAATCCTGCAACCGAAACTGGTAATAACTATAAAGCATTATCATGTAAACATACGTGTCAGGTAACACATGGACTCTCTGCCTAAACACTATATTTTTGTTGGATAGCTACTAACCTTTGGCTGACTCAGGCCTACTAGACAATATAAACAAACAATCTAACATCTATTAGATACTCACCTTCTGAACCCTCTGTCCCTAACTTACATTCTCTAAGTCAACTGATCCTCATGGTTTTGCGGGCTCACCCATAACCTACCTCTTTACAAATATATATTCCATCTTGTGTGTAACACCATTTTAGTCTTACATATGACAAAGCCCTACACACTGTAATTTTAGCCTAAATTAGCTAGGGGATAATAACTAATGTATAGAGCGTGACCCTATACCAGTCTAATATGGTATATAAATATCTAAATCATTTTACTTAAGGTAGCCTTTCCTTAATTTTTCCTTGAAAACCTTTTCATCTCAAATTGATTTAAAACCTTTAAATCAAACTTCAACAAGGAAAATATATACTCTATGCTTTACTCAAAATGACCTTGCCATGTTATATCTACTTTACTCAAATCTTTGTTGATGAAAACATTAAACCCTTGAAAGTACCCCTTTCAATCCTATTGAAAGTATCCCTTTCGAAATCAAGTAAACACTTTATTTCACCTAGGCCGAAAGGCTAAAATATTCCTTTCGAAACCAAAACCTTTCAAAACCATTGAAAAACCTTTCCTTCAAAAGCTATAAAATCTAAGACATCCAATCTTTAAAACACTTAAACATTACCTTTTGAAAACATTGGAAAACCTTTCCTTTCAAACCTTTCGAATCCATTGGGGAACTACCCCTTTGAATCGTTTATTAAAACTTTTCAAAAGCATTAAAACATCAAACCTTTCGAAAGCCTTTGGGTTAAATTAAAATATCTGGAACATCTTGTCAAAACCATTTAAAACAGTCACTTTCGAAACCATTGGGATCTACCTTCAACGGAGCAAATAGGTCATAAAGCATTTAAGTCGAAAGCGCTCTTTCAAAAAAGTTTCCTAAATAAAGAAGTGATGGTGTTGAAACCAACCCTTCAAAAGCATTGGAGAAGTAGATTGGCTTTAAAACAAAGTATACCATTCGAAACCATTAGTTTCAAAAGACAGAAAAGCGGCAACCAGGGGTTTCAACCCCGTCCAAAGCATTTACTTAAAATCAAGTGAGCAATCACTTCAAAACCATTCCTTAAATCAATTTGACCCAATCGAAAGCCAACCAAGTCATAAGCGTTCATTTCAAAAGCAAAGTAGGTGTTTTCATTTAAAAGCAAAGTAGTGCTTCAACCTCTTCGGATTCCCTGGTTTTGATCTAATACCTTTCGTCTATATCCAATCCATTGCGCACCAAGTTTTTGATGCATGCACATTTATTTTGATGGTGATGGTGGCGAAACTACTAGGTCAAAACCCTGGGTGCAGAAAGTGGTGAAACAAGTAAAAATCCTGTTTAAACTAAACTTTATCTTTTCTAGTAATCTTTTCAAATAATCTACATTTTTTGTCAGAATATGGTTTGTTGCTAATTTCTTTTCTGAAATTGCTGCTAATATTTCAGAAACAAAAAATTTAATTAACTTATAAAATATCCCTTTTTCTTTTATTAATATCTAAAACATTTGTCCCACACCTTAAATAATTTTATATATCTATTAATAAAATTAGGAAAATCTACAAAAATTCCAGGAAATCATTTTTAATATATTTTTAACATATATTAATTTCAGACCCAAAACATAAATACCACAATATTTAATTGAAACCCATATATATTGATTTTCTGAAATCATTTTCTTCACTAGAAAATTAAAAATCCACAATAATTCAGAAAATTATAAAAATTGAAACCCATCTCTAAAATACCATTTCTGTTGTAAATCTAAAATCATAAGACATTTGGATGTCATTAAATAGGTATTTCACATTAAAACATATTATTAAATTATACAAATAAGCATAATTCATCAACAAGCATGTATAAACATTTAATCATTCAAAACATGCCATAATCTTGCAAAATAAATCAGATTTAACCTTAAAACTAAAAATAATTAGAAAACATGAAATGTAATCATTTTTCACCTTACCTTTGAGATTAAGGAGTTTGATATTTGATCTTGACTAAGTTGCTTAAGCTTTTCGTTTGAAATCTTGCTTATCTTCTCTTTCTTTCCTTAATGGTAGCCAGGCTCAAGTTTGTTTTTCTTTTAGTGAATATAGAAATGAACATGTGAATGATGAGGCTAAGGTTTTAGGGTATTAGAATACTCATATTCCAACTTTTCCTTTTATCTATTTTCCTCAACATTTTAATTCTTTAGTTCATTTGTATATGGCACGGCTTCCCTTACAAATCACAAATCTCAACCCATTAACCATTTTACATTATTTCATTTAATCTACTTAATTAAATGTTCCTAATAATGTTACTAAAAATATGTGGCATTACATCCCTCCTTCATGAACACAAATCTAAAACCTAATTCCTACACTTGATTATCCCTATTTTCCTAATTATCGGATCGAGACCGAATAAAAAATAGTCGTGCATATATTTAAAGGCGCTCGATGCTTGGGCAACTGACAGTGACATGATGGGAGAGGTCGTGACGTGGCTAGAGATAATTTAACATCATGAGTGATGTTTTGAAGACAAAGTGGTGTCGACGATAGCTGGTGTGATAGTTGAAGCGTTATGATGGTGATGGGTGGGGATGATGGTCGTGAGTATGACAGAGATGGGCTTGAATTTGCAACGAGGTCAATATGGAGCAGTTCGTTAGGTTCACGCAGATTGGTGGTAGTAGGAATATAGGATTCACGATGATAATGGTGGTGATGGGTGGTGCTGGTGTATACTTCGGCGGTTTTAATGACAATAACGTGGAGTGTAGTTCTGTTTTTCAAGTTCACGCACCATTTTGTTGAGTTTTATACTTACAGATCAATATTTATATCCCCTTGCATTTTTTATATATATTTTATCCCGATAGTTGATTGCATTGCTTGGTTGAATTCACTGAGATTATTGATTAAATTATTTGGATAAATTGTTTTCTCAAAATATTGTATTGATTGTGTGAATTTGGATTGAAATGTGAGATTTTGTGTATATTGGATTGACCAAAATCCAAAGGAGATGTTGTTCGTTTGCATTTTTATTTACAAATTTTACATCTCTTAGGATCATTCAGTTGAGAGTGCATTTTTTCATTAGAACTATTAGTTGAGATGAATAATGAAGTTTTATTCGTTGTATATGAATTTATGGATGATCGAAATTCAATGTGAAACTGTTTGGGATAAACGATAGAAATATAGATGAAGGGTTAACTATTATGGAGAATTTTGCTCCATAACATATATTTCAAATGTTCAATGGATTTTCTGGTTTTAAAAGATTTTTGAAAGGTACAAAAAATTAGTTATAGTGTTTCGAAATTAAATTGAAGTATACTTACAAATAAATAAAAGTGGATGGAAAAATAAAATGATTTATTGAAAGTAGTTTGGATATGAAAGTTTATTTGAAAATAAAAATAGAGAATTTTTTATATATCAGAATAAATGTAATTTTTGTAAGTATAAATGAGGTATTTTTGATAATATTGTCGGAAGTGAAATTCTTTTGATAATTGAATATTTAATAAAAAGGATTAAAAAGGAAATTTTAAAAAGGGGATTTTTGATTATAAATAGCAACTTTTAAGAGTTTAAAAGGTTATTCCCCTTCTACATATGTTTAATACTTCAGAATTAGTTTATTTGATGATTCTGTATATTTGAAAGGTTTTAATAATATTTTTGGAGGTGAATTTATTTTGTAAAGCATATTTTAATAAATAAGATTCCAGAGATATTTTCAAAAAGATATTATTAAGTATATAGCTTATTTAAAAGATAAATCAATTGTGAAATATTTTTGAATGGTTCTAAGAGTATTAAAATATAAATCACTTTTCGTACATATATTTAATGGTTTGAAATTGATTTATTAGACCTCATGAGAAATTCTATGTGATAAAAATATTGGATTTGTGTAGTGATTTTATTCTATATAATAAGGATGTTGAAAATAGATTAGTAGTACCGGATGGTATGGATGCTCGATAATAATTTTTCAATTATTCTATTGAGTCGTATTATAGGATAATTGTTGATTCGATGAGTGTAGTTTACTAGCGTCTAGCAAACGTTCGAGTAAGACTGAGTTATATCAAAAGCTCAAGTTATACTTGTTCGATTACTATTAGTGAGTAGATGTTAATTATATTTTGGAGATGGGTTAGGAATTTGTGATATCGTCTAGACATGACTCCTTGTAGCTTAGTTGTCGAGAGTTATATTACTCTTCAAGGGTTATGAGTTGGAGACATGTTGGAATTTTTAGATTTATCCTCTTAGGGATTGTAGTTGAGGAATTATTATGTAGTGACGCTTTCATTAGAATGTATGAAGTCGAGAGTACTTATTATTCCTTTATACCGGACCCATATCATCAAGAGTATATTTTGTTACATCCTTTAAGGACTAACTAGTCGAGTATTGTTACCTATTCTTAGGGCTTATAATGGATTAGTTATATTGTAATGCTCTCATTAGGACCCGTATAGTCAAAAGGATCACTCACATAAGGATTTCTAAAGTCTTGAGTACTTGACGTGGCTCTCATAAGGACTCATTAAGTCGAGAGTATCAGTTATCACTCTCAATATGACTTATTGGGTCGAGAGAAATGTTTTCACTCTCATCAAAACTCCTAGATTCGAGAGTACTAGTTATTACTCTCATTAGGACTTATACAGTCGAGAGTATTTGTGAGAATCTACGTCATAGGGTTCACACTATTATGGACAGTATATAATTAGACCCACCAGATATGCTAGTTATCCATCCTAAGTGGTCCTGATTGTGAAGTCATGTCATGGATCCGTGATGTTACATTGTTGAGTTTGTGGGTTGAGAGTTATTTCTCTCATTAGAGACATTTCCCCGATGTCACTTAAGGACAACAGTCCATTACCAAAGGCAATTAGGAATCATGGCCAATCCTCAACGTAGTTGGACAACGTTTTTATGACATGTAATGGATACGAGTGTCATGATTCTGGGAGTGAATTATGGAATATAGAAAATAGGCTGTTGACATTAGCATTTCATATAGCTGTGTTGTAGTATGTCAGCCTCCTATCTAGATTCCTTAGGTAGATCCATTATTTATGGTATATTTGGTACTATCACCTCATTAGAGACGTGAACATATAATATTAGAGTCTAACTGCGTGTTAATCAATCATTCAAGTTAGCCTAACCTAATATAGCTATGCATTTTCTATCTATGACATTGGAGACTTGACGTAGCTTAACTATCATTCTCTCTTAAGAGCCTATGGTTGAGAGTTCTGCTTTTTGTACGATTTGTTGTTTCTATCTCCTAGGACTATTTAGTCGAGAGCTTCACCACTCTAAGGACTACAGTTTGAGATATATGAATTTGTATGTTGAGTTTTTGAATGGCTTTGATATTGATTTAAGTTTGTATTTTTTGAAATCTCTAAGGGCATAAACGTCAAAGGCTATTACTTTCGTTAGGACTGTAGGTCGAGATAATTATTTGGATATTACTGTCGATATTTTTTTTGAATTGTGTTTCATTTGGGATTTGGATTTCTTGCCATCTCCTAAGACTAATGGTTGGAAGATTTACTTCCATTAGGACTATAAGTCAAGATAGTATTCTCAGATATTAATTTCTATATGTGGTTTGGATTTTGATCTATTTGGGTTCCGTATTTTCTGGTTTATGTTCTATGACTAAGTGGTTGGAAGTTATAACTTTCATTAGGGCTGTAAGTCAAGATTTGATACTTTGATTGTTTATTGGGAGTATACCTTCGAGATTTATATTTTTAGCGCTTGACTATCAAAAGCTTTCACTTCCATTAGGACTGCAAGTCAAGACATATATTTTAGTTGTTAAGTCTAGGATTTGCTTTGATCTAGGATTCATTTCTTTATTGGGGTTTTATGGATACACTATGCTCTTATCCATATTGTTTTGAGATTTCGATGGATTTGATTGTTATAACCTGATTTACAGATATTGTGATTCTTATTTACTTATACGTATTCTTTAGGTGATATTTGGAAATATGTGGCATGATATATTATTATGATGTTTTTGATGGATATCCATGATCTGTGGCATGATATTTACATTATACTCATGTCTATCCAAGATTTTTTAGGTTTAGGGACATTAGCCGTTTGGATGTTAGCTTTTGAGGAGACAATATATTATGTCAATATTTTGAGACATTAACTATATATATTTTATTTAGATGTCTCCTTGTCTTGGTTTGTATTGAGATGGCTATGAGTTCTTACATTGTGAACTTGACTTGTATATACTGTCGTAGTGAGACAAACATTATAGTTTGTAATGCATTATATTTTTTCGCTACGATCTACGACTCTATGTTCATTTGTATATGCTATATACTGATGCCATGGTAGACCGATATGTTTATTGCTTCGTGCTGATATATAGTACGTATATTGTAGGTATATTTCTAGGTGAGGTATGTACCAGTGTTAACCCCAAGGAATATTCACGTGAAGTCATAACTAACAAGCCTCATTCTCTGTATTTCCAAGTATGATAATATTGTAATTCTCTTTGATAGTATGGGTACAGAGGTGAGGCGTTATAGGGTTAGAACAATATTTTTGTGACCGTAAATTATACATTTTACACATAATACTGAGTTATGTTGATTGCCTTCCATTATATGTTATGTTTTCTATTTACTAGTCGGGTCAACTCCATATACGCGTATGATACACCCCATACTCGAAGTAGAGCATAAATACATACGTACATATATAAATATATAAGTACCGCAGTTCCTCTTTGAACCTTTGATACTATCCCCACTAATATCCTAAATTCAACACCCTGTTAGGATCCATCATCAATGCAGTATCACGTCCTTATCATCATACATACCAAGGAACTCCCCCGGTGCATAATGATGATGTCACATTAGTTTAGCTATATTCTATCTCACCTTGGGGATTTACTACTTGTACTCATCCTCTTGTGGACTCAACTACATAAATATATAGGACTTAGCTCCTCGGACTATAGTGGACTTAGCTCCATGGACTATAAATGACTCAGCTCCTCAGACTTTTATAGACTCAGCTCCATGTACTACCTCATTCATTTTGAAAGACCTCTCTTAAAGGTTATCAAGCCTTGCCCCTAACAAACAGACTAATAGACAACTATGGTGGTGCATGACCAAAAAATAACACATATTAGTAGGAGGTGTAGCCCATTTAGGTATAACCATCATCTTTCCCATCGAATGTTACAAGCCAATGACGTTCATGACTTATGCACAACTTCTACTCCCTAATATTGTACCAACACATAGGCTTAGCACCGATCTTTGCTCACCATCCCATTTTAACTGTCTAACGCAATTGTAACGACCCTGGATTTTGGCCCCATTATTTTAATAAATATTTAATCCAATTAAATAATATATAAACTTATCATTTGGAAATGATTAAATCTTCTGGAATTAATTGCCAATTATTTGTATGGATTTTTATTTTAAAAAGGAAATTGGATTATGGAAATTTAAAATAAAATCTCTTGATAATATTTATAATAAAATTTATCTTATATAATTAAATTAAAATGCTTACCTTGTTAACATCTAATGTTTGAAATAAAAATCAAATTCTATCAACATAAAAATAAGTCTAACATATGAATATAACTTAATTATTGATAAAATACAAATAGAAATAAATATAAGTATAAAATGTAAGTAAACCATATTCAATATAATAATTTAAATATTGATAGTTAAAATATAAAATATAAACATAAATAAGTAAGCATGAATATAATTTAAACATTGATAGTTAAAATACAAATAGAAATAAATATAAAAATAAGTATAAATGTAAGTAAAACTTATGAATCTAATTTAATTATTGATAGTCAAAATATAAAATACAAATATAAATAAAAACAAGAATTAAGTGCTTTTGGATGTATACAACATATTGGAAAATTGTAAGAACAAGTATAAATTAAAGGACAAGAGAATAAGACCAAAGTATAAAATAAAATAAGGCAAATATCCGTATATGAATTAAGCATAAGGTATAAAAAGTAATACCATACAAACATTATTCAAGCTAGAAGCTAACACAAATATTATTATACAAATTATCTTCATAAGCAAGCCAAAAGTATGAAATTAAACCTGACACATATATGTATAAACTATTCAAACTTGAAATTAATAACAAAACAACATTTTTATACAAGAATGTCTTCATTCACAAGCCATATGCCTACCTGCAAAGTGTACACTTACATACAAAATCTTTATACAAGTTATCTTCATATGCAAGCCAAATGTATAACTGCTAAGTGTAAGTTTTCAAACAAAATATCTATCTACAACTAAACATAATGGTAATTATGTAAACTATATGGAAACAAGGCATTTAACTGCCATCTTTTCAAGCCAATATTTTATCAATTCAAAGCATTTCAAATCTTTTCCCTTCAGTAATAAGATCTGAGCAAACCAAAACAAAATAAAGAAAATAGCTGACCAGTAAAATCCTACCCTTAAACACCTATTCTCTTCTATATATATATATATATATATATATATATATATATGGGTGTCCATCTTGCTATTTTGTTCGTTCAGAAAAATATATAAGAAAACCTGAGAAAACAGGAAGAAGAAAAGGAAGTAAAATCAAAATTTAATTCAAAACAAAAACAGGGAAGAGCTCAGGCAGATTCTACTGCAGTATTCTCAAAACATCAAAGTGCTTTCTGTTCAAAAGGATTTGCAAGTGAGTAAACATCAACTTAAAAGCTTTAAAGTTTAGATTAAAACAATTAAGATAATTCACTGATTATGTGATATTGTGTATGCTTTAGTCTTGCATAAAATTCTGTATTGCTATGAACATCTCTGTTATTTGTTACAGTTGCATATTTCTTTTCTAAACTCAAATATTTTTCATCTAATCATGATAAGTTTTAGAATTTTAACAAACAAGATGTTTAAAACCTAAACCAAGATTTTAAAGTCTGTTTTAAAGTATGTTTGAGAAACGGTAACCTTGAAACATTGTTTATAGGTAATCAAGTAAGAAGTTGATGAATTCATTTGTTATAAAATGCTAATTCAAATTTATATCCTGAATTCTTACTGAAAGTTATGATTTTTAAAACTAAAACGAAGATTTTTAGTGTGGGATTTTAAGAGCAGTTTATATGTGAGCCAAAATTGCATTTTTTCCATTTTCAAACCATCGAATCAATTTTAAATGTTCAAATTTGTGTTGAAGCAAGTGTGAACATTGGTGATGTCATAAAAATTATCAGATAATTTTTCTATTGTGTGAATTAAGGGAACGAGATTGATTTAGGGTTTGGGTTCAAGTTTTTGTTCATGTCAGTAAACGTAACGAATTCGTTATCTATGCGTGATCGAGCTTCACGCGATTCAAGAGGGTGGAAGCTTGTCATGTTGTTGTGGTGTGGATAGAATTCGAGCTTCTCTGGTGGTCGAAGCGACGATCGCGAGGCGTTTTAGTTGATGGTCGAGTTCGCAGTTTTTTTGGCGAAATGCTAAATTTCGAATTCGAATTTTTGTAAGCGATTTGAGTTTGGATTTCGATCTTTGATGTGATTTGCGATTAGCCTGAATGGTTTGGGTTCATCGAAACTCGGCCGCGCCGCCGTGCATGTGCACGGCGCGCTGAGTTGTGTCAGTTTCGTTGATGGCATCTGACTCGAGTCGTGCTCGAGTAAATAGGTGGGTTGCTTCGGGGTTTTAGTTCGTGTGCGTGAGTGAACCTAATGCTATAATTAAACTTAGTTTAAAACTTAAACTAGAGAAAGAGAAAAAAGGAAAAGAAGAAGAAGAAGAGTGTACAGGGAATGACTCGGGAGATATAGGAGGGTAACTCGAAGTGCTACACGAGTTTTAGTAAGGGAAGTCTCGGGTTTCTTCAAATTGCAGTATTGTATTTTAAAGTAAAGTTAAGTAAACAGTTTTTCAACAAACTTTAAACACAGCAAATCTTAAAAATGTTTAACAGTTTTAAGTTAGAAACTTAATACAAGTTTTAGTTATCTTAGTTAATACTTTGAAATGTTTAAGCTCTTAATTATTATTCTAATTAAGTAATTAATATAAGATAAGTATAAAACTTATTAACATATAAGTTTGTAATTAGTAATAAATTGATTTCAAAAGCTAAACAAGATTCCTTTTAAAATGTCAATTAAGTTGAATAATTAATATCAATTAATTATTTTCAGAAAGTAATTAAGAATAATTACTTTTTAATTGTAATTAGTGATGGATTATAAGTAATAAATGAATTCGTAATTAATTACTTAAGTTAATTTAAGAATGATTAATAGTTAATTAATCAAGTAATTTAATTAAGAATTATAATTGATTAATTAAGCTATTAGTGGTTAGTAAATGGATAATCAAGTTTTATTAATTAATAATTATAGTTATTAATTAATGATTAAGGGTAATCAATTAAGTAATTAAAGTTAAATAACTTGATTAAGAAGTAATTAATTAAATGGTGTGAAATAAAATAATTAATCAAGTAAGTAATTAAGATTCAATAATTGATTAATAAATGATTAATTAATTATTGAAATGGAATAAGAAATTAATTATTTGATTAATTAATCATTAACTAAACAGGATTAAGAGATTAACTCTTAAGTAATTAATTTAAATTTTATTAATTACAATAAGAATTTAAGATGATTGCTTATGGATTGTTGTGTATGTAGAATATCTGATTTGTGATACATATTTGGTGATATTCTGTGATGTTTTTATGATATGCTTTGATATATCTATGATGATTGTGTATGATTTATCTATGATAAAAGTTATGTGAATTCAAGTGTTGAATTAAACTGTTTAAACTATTAAACAACTTGGCCTTTAAAATAGCGTTTGGACTTCGATGAGACCGGGATCGAGAATCATTTATGATTATCCGAAAACCACATCGATCCAAAATTAAACGATAGGTCGTGAAATCTCAAGTGAAGATCGAGATGGTGTTTTCAGAATGCAAGGGTTATCGTCGTTGACTCTTAGGGTGGTTCCAAAATGAGTGTAACGAGATAATGCCTTCAGTTTCGTTCGAACCCGGAACGAACTTGTATGGATTGAATGCTTTCAGCACATCGTCAGGCGGACGATGAGCATTCTAAGAGATATGCTGTAAAGGTAATCGCAGCCTCAAGCCTCATCAACCGGGAATGGCTAAAATAGGAGATGTGCAGCAAGGTTAGGTGGGTGATGCCCAAGCAGGACGAAATATACCCCTGTCTAGATGTCCCTTTTTATTTCGGTTGTGTGGGCGGTTGCTAGCTACAACCGTGGGGTTATCTTGTTCGGGTCTGTTCAGTAAGGAATGGTTCCAGCCTTGTGTTGTAGGGGGTCGGGAGTGATCCTCGGTACAGTGATCTAGGCCCCGTACTGTGACGGGAGGTACTCCAGTAGTCCTGTCATTGATGGAAACCCATTTTCTCTAAGAGACCCTATGGTTTTGATTTGTATTACCCACTTTTGTGGCTAATAGCTGGAATTTAATAGCTGTAACAATTTCGGCTATTTTTTATTTACTTGAAAACCCTAGACACTATTATATTATCACTGGATTTCCTATAAAATGTTTTGGTTAGCGTAAGGTAAAAACTTACCCGTATTTATGTGTGGGGAGTCTTACGTGATACCTTTATTTCAAATGTTTTTTAAAGTTAAACAACTTTAACCCGTTTACTCATACTAGACCCATGTCTGACCCGGAGTTTATATTTTGTTTTTCATAAACTCTTGGGTACTCAATTTTTATGAGTAGCCAAGTGATAGGTTTTGGACTTTGATTTTCTGAAGGAGATTGGAGCAGGAGTTCCAGATGTATCTATATATCTATCAATCTAGTTCCGCTGTGTAGTTGATGTATGATGTATCTCTTATGTATATAGCAACAGATGTATGTATGACTGTCACATTTATGATATTGTATAACTCTGATATGTAAAAACTGTGTAATAGTTATGTGATGTATTATATTTTGTTCCATTCCGCTGTGAGATTCTGATGTTGTTGTTGTTCTTTATTTCTATTCTTTTCTATTTCTATCCCTTTCTTTCTTAATGATGATACGTCTTTGTAGGAGTAGAAAGGAGGGTCGTCACAGCAATCAAGGCAATGCCCCTTCTAAAAGATCGAAGCAGACCCTGCTGAGCATTCCTTTCACCTCTACGCAAGCGTATATAATTCTATAGGTCCTATAATCGGATATGTCCCACATTGGTACAATATATACACAACTGTTGGTAGCCCTTACAGTAGGCAGACTTCTGTTGTGTAACACTATCCACCTCACATTCTAACCCATTCTAATGTCTATGTCATTATTAACTATTTAAGTTATTTACTAACTTTAATAATGCACACTTGTCATACATGCATAACTAATGCTACATATATTCATACTTTTTTTTAATTATTACGCCTCCATTGTTCAAAGTTAATAACATTTCTTTACTTCTTCATGCGTTTACATTCTATTTAATTTAAGGTCATCTACTTCTTTCATTTAAAAGATCTAAATATCTTTTCCATTTACTTCCCTTTTCTCTATATTAAATTTTCTTTCTCCATTTTTAACCTTTATTTCCCTTCCTTGTTTAGAGTACTTCCTATACCCTTTTTATTTTTGAACTATTACTTCCCTACCTTGTCATCATTTTTATTTAATGTTTGTCTTACTTATATTACATGTATATTATTCTTCTCTTAGGCTGTTATTATTACCACATTTATAATTCCTCAATTAATCTTTCGGGATCTCTACATCTTAATGCATTGGAATTATGTCTCTCCCAAATGGAAAGGTTAACACTGTAATTTCTATATCTTATCCAAAAGGGGTATTTCTGTTGCGTTTAGAATTGCAAGGAATTATCATTTTCATAGTTATTGAAATGGAAGTACAAATACGGTAAATATCCTAATTTCATACATCTCTTTCTTTATGTTTATTTCTTGTTATTTCGAACGATACACTTATATTTATAAATCTGAACTTAATAATCTATAGAAATTTACATTACAATATCCTATATTCCAATGAACTAAAAATCTATTTAAATCCACATAATTTATTATGATAACTTAATTTACATTTTTACTGCAATAGTCATTCAAATCTACAAATTTGGAACTATCACATAATTTATAGTTTTAGGGACTGCTGCTACCCAATACTAAATTTATGGACTTTTGGCACCCAATATTTTCCAGATTCACGTACATGCAATATATATAATTTAAGTTATCAATCATAGAATATGTAAGCGGCATTTATAATTTCATTACACAAATATAAACTTTAGCCCACAACTCCAATTTACATTTTTCAAGTATATAGGAATAGATTTACAATGACATAAATCCAATATTATGTAATAAAAATATATAATTTCTCACTCACCTTTTTTTACTTTTCAAATTTATAGATCTAATCCTTGTTATTCAATTTGACTCCATTTTCTCTCTGTTTAAATACATACGTCAGAAGCATACATATAACTATCAAAAATCTAGATCATATAAGAGATTTGGATTTTAATTTGAATTATAGATATCAATTTATAATTTACCTTGGCTTTGGTGATTTGATTCCACCATATTCTTCTTTTTAATCATCTTCTACTATTCTCCACTTGTATATATGTATATAGATTTATTTAGTTTTAAGAATTTGGGGAGAAGAAAAATGGCAAAGCTTCTCTATTGCTTTGGAAAATATAAGAAGAAAAGTGAGGAGTTAGGCCCATATTTATAAGGGTTCGAATCAATGCCAATCGTTAGATTCTTTTATTTTATATCCAGCTGCTCGGCCATGTCAAAAATCTCGAACCGATAGTTCCATCCATCGAACTTCTTTGCATACTAGTCGGCTGCCCCCAAGTCAGGGATCAACCGCCCTTAATGTTTTTGTTAACTACCCATGCCCTTTAAGTTTGTCGATTTGGTTCCTTATTAACTGAGTCGATATAATTTTTTTCTAATGTTAACTCACTTAATGCTAAAGTAACATAACTATCAGTTAATTCTAATTGTCAGTAATTAATGGTAGTTTATTATTTTTATTTCCTTAATTGCATATATAATTACTCCCGATTTAAAAACTACAAACGTTAATAATTTTTTCGTTTGAACTCTGATCGGAAAAAATTATATATGAAAATTACTCCGAAAATCATCATAAACCCAGTGGTTTAACTTTCGTAGATAAATTATGATATTGTAAAAAAAAGTTATTTTTCGATGTTACTATTTATCAATTAATTCTATTTTAGTTAATTGTTGAAAAAATTATTGTGTGTTATATTGTCCGTCTTAAACGACCTGCGCATGTTTGTTAGTTTCAGGCGGTCCACTTTGTTGTGGGGAACTGAGCAGTTTGAATAAGATGTGGGTTTTGAGAACTATATGGGCCAATTTATGGTCCAGGGTGCAAGCTGGTAGGAGTAATCGGGCTGACCCTATTGTATCTGTTAGAATATTAAGTAACATTTTGTCCTTAGGTTCACGCTTCTGCATATGGGTGGACTTGTTTGTTTATTTAATGCTTCAGCAAGTGCCTCCATGCTATTGGTGATGGCAATTTGTTTCCTAGATGTTACAAACACGGTTCAGTTTTTAGGATATGTGGTTTGACAGGGTAATTGATGAAATCTAGGCGACTATTAGTATGTACTGATATATAAGAATGAAACCATAAAGACTATAATTGATTATTTGTCTTAAATAGTTTAACATGAATAATATACAATTTGTAAAGCATTAAATAAAATGTTATTCATTAAGAACTAAAATTAATTAAATACAATTTAAATAATAAGATCCATACATTTTTTAATAAGTTAATTGAATTATGTAAGGTATGAGATTGCTAAGAAATTAGTTAACACAAAGGTAATAAGAGCAGTCATGTAGAGGGTAATAATGGTAAAATGCTAATTTGGTAGATTTCATGAGCTTAATGCTACGACTGCGAAAGAATAGAAAATACATTTGATTCTAAGCTCACTGACTTGGTGGTTTTTATGATTCATATTGTACTTCAATATGAAGTAGATGAATGTCAACCTTGTTGAGCTACTTAATACGTTGAGGTCAGATGAAGGTTCGTTTAAGGATCAAGGCATGGTTTCTCTATAAAAAGGGAAGGCATTGTATTAGATGGTTCGAAGAAGATAAAGATTGGAAAGAAAGAAATGAAGGGTGCTACTAATGACAAAGGTGAATATTACCATTATCACAAGATAGGGTATTAGAAACAAAATTGCTCGAACTATCTAAAGATAGTAAAAGAGAAGAAGTGATAGAATTCCTCGGATCCTAAAGGTATATTTATAATTTGAAATTATTAGTAATCAATAATAGCACTCTAATATATATATATATATATATATATATATAATTGTTACAGGGATTTAGGAGTAGATTACCCTTAGAAAAAAGAGAAATGAGCGTTCAAGTTGCTGATGAATATATTATAGATGCATCCATAGTTGGAGAATTTCATTTATGTTTTCCTAAGTGAATTTATTATTTTTTAAATGAATGTTATCATGTACAAACTTATTTGTGATATAATATACAACTCTAGATTGGCTTAGTCCGGATATGATTTTCATTGTAATAATGATGTTTTGAACATTGTGTTTGGTGGAAATAATATTGCAATTGTCTTATATATAATGTCATTTATGTAGTTAACTTTAAACATATATTTGTTGGCAATAATTCTTTGACCATTAACGTTAAATAAAATTATTTATGGCACTATATACTAGGTCATATTAGTGAGAAAAGATTGCATAAATTGAAAATCAAAGGTTTTCTTCCATCATTTTATTATGAATCATTTGAAACTTATGAGTCTTGTCATAAAGGGAAAATGACTAAGCACCCTTTCAAAAGGAGCAGTGAAAGAGTTAATGAATGCTTGGGTCTCATAAATACTACTATGAAGTCTTAATGCCTATAGCGACTAAGGATAATTACACATATTTCATATCTTTTACTGATAATTTTCTACACTAGGATATATATATCTTACAAATAATAAATTTGATGTATGTGAGAAATTAGAAGAATATAAAAAAGAAGTTGAAAATAAAAAACCATAAAATTAAAGTACTTCAATTTTATCGAGGAGGTGAGCATGTTGGATAAGAACTTCAATGGTACTTAAAAGATAACTAGATTGTCTTTTAGGTCACTCCATGCTATACTCCACAACATAATGGTGTTTCGAGGAGAAGGAATCAAAACCTATTAGATGTGGTTTAATCTATGATGAGTGAGGCTGAGTTATATCTTTCTTACTGGGTATGTGTATTAAAATCCATAGTGCATCTACCCAATTTGATGCCATCCAAATTTGCGCTTAAGACACCATAGGAGATGTGGTATATGAAGAAACCCACCTTTAATATTTGAAATTATGGGGTTGTTTAACCTATATTAAGAATGCTGGCCCCAATAAGCTTATGGCAAGATCAGTGTTGTGTAAGTTTATAGGATATCTCGAAGATTATATGTTATATATTTTCTATATCCTAGAGGAACAAAAAATTTATTATTTCTTGACACATTGTTGTTTTAGAAAAAGAATTTATATCAAAAGAAGTTAACAGCAAAGTTATAGACTTGGATGAGATCCTAAAACCTAACATGAAATTGAACATGTTAAACAATTAAATTCACCAATATCCCATAACACACCACCTATTAACAGGTCTAATAGGGAATCTTGTGTCCTAAAAGTTGACACTCTCATCACATTTCAGTAAGCTCTACAGAGTAAGGACTTTGTGTTGTGGCATGAATCTATGAAATCCGAGATGGATTCCATGTAAGAAAAAGCATGCTGTATAAATGATTTACTCAATAGGGTAAAACCTATTGATTGTAGAAGAATTTTAACCTAGAAAGTAAGAATTGTCGCAAAAGATTTTCCTTCAGTTCAAGGTGTTGACTATAATGAAACATTTTCTCCTGTAGTGAAGATAAAGTCCAGATTTAGGTAATACCTGTTGCCATACTAAGTTCAATTTATATATTAATCATGGTTAACACTAACTATGACTATAAATATGGCAAATGGAATTGAAAATTATATTTCTAAATGGGGATTTAGAAAAGACCATTTGCATGTTGCAGCCCGAGGGATCAAGGTCATTAGAGGTGAGGGAACGACTTGTAAGTTGTTAATGTTAATGTATGGTCTTAAACAAGTTTCGAGGAGTTGGTATAAGTATCTGGATAAAGTAATAAAGTAATTTAGTTTTTGTATAGCATAGAGGAAGCATTCATATACTGGAAAGAAAAAGGCAAAGCTATCATTTTATATGTCAACGATTTACTCCTAATTGTCAATGACATATTGTTTTTGCAATGAATGAAATTTTAGTTGTCCAAGAATTTCTCTATGAAGAATTTGGGAGAAGCAGCTTACATAATAATTATTAGGATCTGTAGAGATAGAACCAAATGATTGTTAGGATTATCCTAGAATTGACTACTCTATAGGAAGCCAAAGGAGTAACTGATCCTTTTATAGGTGATGGCGTAGTCTTCTTGTATGTAGAAACCACAGGAAAAGGTTTTACTATGAAAAATTCAAAGCATGCAAATGTTCTAGTTCAATCAGGAATTGTCCTTTTGAATAAGGTTGCTCCTCATAATGAGAAGAGAAAGAGAATATAAAAGGATACCATATGCATCTGCGGTTGGGTTTATAATGTATGCCAAGCTATGTATGAAGCTGGATATGGCTTATTTATTAGGATGCGTATGCCAATACCAATCAAATTCTGGAGAGAAGCATTAGACGATAATAAAGTATATTCATAGGTACTTACGAAACACTAAACATGCATTCCTAATCTGTAACGACCAAAAAATTTCGTCGTTTGGATTTGAAATATTTAGTTAATTTTAAATATTGAAAATTTAATTTTGTAGATTAAATAATTTGAATTTCAAATATAGCGATTTGTTGGATGATTTAATTCTTGAATTTAATAATTTGGATTGTTTACATGATTGAATCTTTATTTTATAAGAATGAAAATGATTTTGGAAATTTATTTCAATTCTATTTAAATAAGAATGAAGATAATAAACTTTTAACTTAGATTTAAAAGTGATTTATTTGGTGTCTAAAATAATTCGTTTTAATTAACTTATAAAAATAGCCTTCTAGGAACTTACTCAGATTTTGACAAAACAAGTTTTATTGGATCCATAATATTGAGTTATTGCATGGCAACGATTTTCGAGACCATCGGACATATCATTTGGACGTGTGAGATCGAAATGCATGTAAATTATTTTTAAAAATTTAATATAATAACTGGGTTCAAAAAGCTATCTTTTGCATACGATCAAATTAGGGCTTGGGACTAGTTCCATTGCATTCAAAATAGGAGTATAACATATCGTATGCCAGGCTGCACTTCCTCTTTGGAGTTTGAGATTTTTGGATATGTTTTTTTGAATATTTTAAAATTAAAATAATATATAGACATATACATATGCTCCATTCTCAAGCCCATACCCTTTCTTTTCAGCCCATGCCTACCCCTATACCTTCCCACTTCTTACCCATACCCTTCCCCCTTATATAACATTTCCTGTAACTTGAAAATATATTTCCCTCTTGCATTCTTAACTTCAAAAATTTAAAGCTAAAAATCTACTTCATGAAAAAACAGAAAACTAGTTTTAAAAATCTTGTTTCTACTAGAGCATCGATCTGAGCATTTTTTTGGTGATGGTCGATCATTGTTGGGATGGTCGATTTTGCTTAGCAGCTAGGGTTCTTGAATCCCCTTAATTCGGGAAGAATTAGAGGAAACGGAACTTGGATTTAGGTTTGTCAATAGTAGGTAATGCTTTGGTCGAAGTTTGGAGAAGTTTGGCAACATTAAGTGTCACGCATGCATAGTGCAGTCGCATGTGATAAACCAAGCCATGTTTTTCTAGAATGTTCTGGTGATCGTCGTGGTGTCGAGCGAGTGCATTTCGACGAGAGCAGTTCGTAGGCAAAAATGCTCCACGAAAACGAAGGTCCGTAGCTCTGTGTCATTGAATATTCATTCACGGTCAATTGGTTACATGTCTCCGTGCATATTTACTAGAGATAGTTCAGGAAAGAAGGAGTGGAGAGAAGTAAACTTGTAAATTAATTAAAGTTATTTAATTAAAAATTAATTTTATCCAATAACTTATAAAATTCATATCTCGCTTAAATGTGGTCAGATTCGAACGTTGTTTTTTGCATTGGACTCATGTCATCGAGATCTTCACGATGGAGTTGGTTGGTTTAAGATTGGAGTAAGTGAAAAATTAGGATAAAATCAGATGTCGCTCGATTTTAGTTCCAAATTGTAACACCTTGACGAAAATAGAAAATTTCGGTGAGTTAAACTCACCTTTTTGGATAACTAGTATGATATATAGTTGATAAAAGTTGTTGAATGATTTTTTGGATGAATTATTCTATTTATTAGTTAGTTTGAATATATTCCTACCTACTGGAATGGAAGAGACCCTATTACGTTCCCTTGTAAAAGCAAACTACCCTTCGTACATGAATCCCCTCTCAAAGCAATTGATTTATATTATATAATTATATAACATTTGTGATGCAGGGGAACATGTTGGAGGGATCCAATGGGATTCCTCGCTGTTGCGGAGTCGTTTCGATAATATTTCTTTTATATGGATTATTAAATAATGAACCTGATTATGGACATTATGGTTATAATATTATTCTATGTTTAAAAACAATAACCTGGTGATTATAGAAAATCAGTATCAATATTGGTTGAGCGTTTAGCAGCTATTGGCCTGAAATTAATATTTTGAAATACTATAAATTGCCAATTGAATTAAAATTTGGTTTAAGACAAAAAATGATTGTAAATCCGAAAATGGGTTTCAAAAATATATTGTTTTGAAAAAAGATGATTTATTTACAATTAATATTGTTTTAAGGTAATTTAGTTATATTAATAATATTTTGAAGTTACTTAATTAAATTAATATCATTTTAAAAGTAATTGTATTAATATTGTTTTGAATTTAGTTAATTAAGTTAATATTATTTTAAAAGTATTTAATTATATTAATATTTTTTTTGAAGTTATTTAATTAAATTAATATTGTTCTAAAGTTAGTTTATTTTAGCAATATTATTTTAAGGTTATTTACTTATATTAGTATTGTTTTCAAGATATTTATTTATAGTAATATGGTTTTAAAGAATTAATCAAAATATGGAAAGGTTAATTATTTCAAGAATAATTATGGTTTGAAATTAATAATTAGGATAATTAATAAGGTTTTGAAAATAAATTATTATTATTTATAAAATGGGTAAAGATTAATTATTCTTAAACAGTATTTTGAAATTATTAATTATTATTTTTAAGATATTTTAAAATTAATAATTTTCATCTATTTATAATGTTTTTGTTAATGTTTATTATTATATATTATGGTGTTTTGAAGTAAAATATTTTTAATTATCTATAAGTGTTTTCGAGACCAATGAATTGAGTTTAAAGACTAGGATTTTATAAAGGAGCTTATAAAATGGTTTAGAGACCTAAGGGAAATTATTTACAAGGTGAAGAGTTTTATAAATAGTCAGATATTTATAAACGGACTTAAGGAAAGGGTTTACAGATTTATAAAAGAAGATTAATAAATGGTTTGGAGATTTATAAAGGATTTATAAATGAGTTTGGAAATGTACAAAAGGGATTTATAAGTGACTGAAATGTATAAAAGAAGTTTTATAAATGGTTCTAGAAGTTTTTAAAAATGGTTTAAAGAATTATAAGGAGTTTATGAATGATTTTTTGAATCAGATAAAAAAGGAATCTTTCTCAGTTTGTAAATATACTTATACTGTTGAGATGAGTATATTGATAATATAGGAATCTGTGGGTATATCTTTGTAAAAGTATTTTTACAAAAGTAATTTACAAATGGTTTTATTTATGAATGATTTATAAAAGGAGGCTAGTGATTGCTTATATGCTGAACTAATGTTGGTTCTTCCCTATGGAATAAATCCGAGATTGGGATGTATGTTTGTTGATAGTTTAATAACCAACTATCAAAAATGGACCCAAATGTAACTTTGTAAATACTTATGAAAAACATGTGAGTTATATAGCATAGTCGTCCCCAACGATGCTGTACTGTGCATATAAATCTCATTGTATACTTCGAGGCCCATTATCGGAGGGGTGATTATATTCGGTACTATCCAATAAAGGGTGGGACGATCTTGTGTTGGCAAGGGTCGATAGGTTTGACCTTGGTCTTCTTTGTCTAGAGATGCACCGTGAAAGACGGTACCCCGGTAGCCTAGTCATTATATGGAATCCGTTCTCTAATAAGCGCCATATGTGCTCTGTTGTGCCCAACTATGATGAAACATGAGATGTGAGCATTTCAGCTACATTCATATTTTATTTTGACCCGTAGACATTATTATAATATAAATGGATTTTCTATAAAAAATGTTTTGGTTATCGTAAGGAAAAACGCATTCGTGTTTATATGTGGCGTGGTCTTACGAGATACCTTTTGATTTCAAATTTTTTATATTGCTTTAAAATCCAATTGGGTGTTTTTTTTCTCACGTTGGTTTTCCAGAGTAATTTGGATGTTATTTTATGATAATTCTTGGGTCAGACCGAGCATATTAAATATTAGTTTGGATGCTTTGGAGCTCCAGAAGATAAGATGGAGACCCAGTGACATATTCACGTAGATGGTTATTTTTCCACTGTATTCGTTATTATATTTATTAGCAACTGTGAAGATAGACAATTATAACTGTTTAAGCTAAAATAGGTTAGTATACTCTACTTGATGTTTTTGTATATACATATATTACAGTTTGTTTGGTGTAAAGATTTCATGCATATTATAGATTATTCATTCTACTGTGAGATTCTGTGTTGGTTAGTTTTCTTCTTATCTTCTTCCTCTTTTCTTTTCCCCCTAACAATCGAGTTTTTCGGCATTCGATTGCTCGGCATGCAATGTAGTGGGCGTATTAGTGTCGATTTTCAAGGGTTGAAAATCCCAATCGTAACGTAATCTATGGGAATGAAGATCTCTTTATGAAGAGGCATACAAAATAGTCTTTCAAAGTGATAACGATAGAAAATCAGTGTCATTTATATATTTACACTAAATGATGGAGCGATCAATTAGAAAAGCACCAAGCAAGATATAATAGCTGACTCAATGGTGGAGCTTGAGTCCATCGCCATAAGCAAAACTGCTAGAGAAGTGGTATGGATGTACTGATCTATGATTGAGCTAAGGGTGGTTT
This sequence comes from Allium cepa, assembly GCA_030765085.1. Taxonomy (NCBI): domain Eukaryota; kingdom Viridiplantae; phylum Streptophyta; class Magnoliopsida; order Asparagales; family Amaryllidaceae; genus Allium; species Allium cepa. The sequence goes on from CM060934.1 coordinate 826,996,239, forward strand.
TAAACATTGGAAAAAACCCATGACATAACAATGTCATGATGTAGATCGAAAATGAAGCAAGATATCATAATAAATTAAGGCACATACTTTAAAAATTCCACCTAATAAGATAGTTGTTCAACGATGGAGAAGTTTCAATTACTAGAGTAGCTAGTAAGGACAATATAGCATTCCTGTTCGTGAAGGAACTACCTCGATCAATTATGAGTAAACCGAGCAGCAGAATGTGATCAAGAATCCATAATTGGTCCTAAGTGCAAGTGGGAGATTGAGAGAATTTTGATATGCTTTAGGGGCAATCATTAAATTTATTGTAAATAGCCTAACTCTATAATCAATCTTGTTCGTAAAAAAAGTGTTTGTTTACTTTTACATACTTTATTATATTATGATATAAATAATTAAGTAAATATTCAAGGTATATTAATAAGAAAATCCATTAATAAAATATTATGTGAATGTAGCTGTAAACACATGCAATTGCGAGCAATTAATCACAATGCAAAATGACATTTTGTTTTAAATATTCTTGCTCAAATTTTTTTGAGAAAGGATATCGATACATTCTTGGGACTAGAGTATGTAACGCTCCCTAAAATTGGATAGCATATTACTCATGGTTGCTGAGGGCAACAAGAGGTTATGTACAGGGTGACTATAGAATGACTTGTTCAAGAGTTTCATGTTGATTGATTATAACTAGGTCAAACAAGAAAAATCAATATGACAGTGTTAGACAGTTCTCTCTACTTGAGAATACTATAGAACTTGTATGCAAATGGTCCACTTTGAGTATAGTTAAATTGTGGAATGACAACCATTGGACGACTATTTTTAGGTCTAGGTAGAAGCCTAGAAAGTCAAGCATAATTCAATACAGAATCTGTCTCTTTGATTGTACGAGATTAGTGTCACGGTCAGTTGTAGTCAACTCAATGTCAAAACCTATTTGGCAAGAGTAGAACAATTAATAATAAATGTTATTATTGAAACCAGGACTTTATTTTTGGTCTAATCAGTTGAATGTGTATATTATGGAATTTTTGGTGGATACTAAACTACATATTTCCTAAAGTGATATAGCATTAATGAAGAAAACGTGTGTAAATTATTCATCACTTTAGGGTACGTCTTAAAGTGATCCAAAATATGATTTTACTGAAAAGATTTATAAGCGATGAATTTATCCAAACTGTCACAGCACTGGCTAAGATTACACGTGATCGTTAATATTTGAATTGTTTAATGTTAATTGTTGAATGATTTTACATCTCTGAGTCACACAACCACATATGTGAATTCTTTGAAATATCACATGTTTTAATCAGTTTATAAAGTGTTATAAATTGATTAAACTAATTAATATTTGAGAAATATTAATTATTAATATATTTGATGTTTTAGATGTTTTTAGTAGATAAGATAGCTCTTAGAAGTTTTTGGCATGTTATTAGTAATTATTTGGATGTATATATAAAACTATATGTGCATATATCGATATATGATACCGATATATATTTAAATATTCTTTAAATATAAATGATTACTTTAACAAGCTTTGAGATTTTTTCTTCCATATATGTCCAAGTATGGCCAACCATAGACTAGGGACTGGGTATTGGATCTGAACCTGAGTTTTAATTGGTAGGAGAGTGAATAAAAGGTGTAGATCTTTTCTCCTTTACTCTATATATATACCAATCCAACCTCATTCATTATATACTATGTGGTACCTCGACTCCTAGCATCTAGTAGTGCTCCTCCATGGTCATACATCCTTATAACCAGAAAGCCTTAAATACAAATTTATTTCAAGTTGTTCATTCAATCGTAGCAACATAGAGGGGTGATTCAAGGAATCTAAAAGGCTATTCACCAATCAAAATGTCACAAAGGGATGGATTCACTACGGTACACTTCTAATTTGTTTTATTCATTCATGTCTGTTCGCTCTTGACTGGTCTTCATATGTGTAATATATTTTATTTCCATTGGATTAAATTTAATTAATTTCTTTTATATATTGTGGTTTATTAAAATAAAATTCAAATAATAAACTTAATTTCAATACTTTTGTTTTAACTATATATATAGTAGTTATTTTATGCATAGTATATCTTATTAAATATTAAATAACTCCGTTTATAAATACATAATTACTATTTTCATATTTATTAATTTATATATATTGATATATTTCAAAACTAATTTTGTAATTATATATATAATGATTTATGTCTATTAGCTTACGAACATTCAAAAAAATTAATTCGGTCGAGCATATATAAAATTGTTTATAAATTATATAAATTATTTTAAAATACAATTGTATTCAATATATATATATATATATATATATATATATATATATAATATTATAATTTTTAGGCTGAATAAGATAATTATAAATTTAATTTATTTTAAATAATAAATTTTATTATTTAAGTATTTGCATTTCATACACACACATGTTACTTGAAATTGTAAAATGTTTTAAATAAATATTTTGAACAGTTCAATTTTGATTTAAATTAAGTATTTTGATGTTTACCAAGTCAAGTAGTATAAAATATGAAATTTATATTTATAATAGTTTGTACTATAACATATATATTTGTATAAACTTAGTTCTGTAACAACCTAGAAAATTAAACTACAATAATTAATTATCGAATAAATGAAATGATAAAATAACGTTATGAAATTATCAGAACTGAGCTATGGGAGTTGCACCATTGTGTCCGTGGTAATTTCTAGTCAATTTCCATATATAGAACGTCGGAAACCGAGCTAATATGAGAAAGATATGAGACAAACAAGAAAACGAAAAAAAATCTTGGCTAGGTTGACCACCAGGTCGACCTAACCTCACCCTAGGTCGATCGGCCGGTCGACCTGGGTATAGGGGCGGTTGACATGGCGGTCAACCTGCCTTAGAAATTGGACAAAGGAAAATTCCTTCGTCCAGTAACATTTTTTAGCTTCTTTTCTACATTTTTTGCATTTTTTAACTCAATCTGGTCCTTCCGTTCTTGCATTTGATGACTCCTGTTCAGCCTATGACGTGGTTGCATCATATTCAATCTCCAAATCCAACAGTACGAGATCCACTTCTATCCCTATAAATAGACCTCTAGACCTAACACTTTTTCTCACTCTGGGTCTTCCCCAATTGGGTTCACCTCTCCAGGAAGGCCCCTAAATGGAATAATTTTTCTAAAGGAGAAAATCATTATAAATTAAACTATTTTACAACTCCAAGTGGATCTGGAAAGACCAAAGGAAGAGCTTAGGATTGGAGGCGAGTGATTGTAATTATTTTAAGATTTCTTTAAGTACTTTAAAGTATTAGAGTTTCTAATAGTTGTAGTTTCACTATGATTTTTTGAATAGCCTTTTTAGTAGTTTATTTGCAGTTTTTAGAATTATTTTCAATCTATTTCCTTTCATCTATTCTTTTCAGTAATTTTAGTTCATTTCCGTTAATTATAATTTATTACTGTTAAGCATATCTTTTTATTTATTTATAGTTTATTTATAGTACTTAAGTTTATTTACTGTTACTTATTTCTTATTTACATCTTTTTTGATGTTTTGGATTTTATGCAAGTGTCTATTCTCTTCATCCCACTTCTCTTCGCATATAGACTAGAATAAATTAAAAGTGAATATGGATTATATAAGTAAGAATATTGAATAAAGAAAGTAAGATGTAAATTATAGAGACTACAATAAATATTGGAATTAGACTGTAAATAAATAATGGAATTGGACTAAAATTACATCTAATTATAATTAGAATTGGACTAATTAAAGATAATTTGCATAGTTATAACTTAAAATTGTAACTAAACAGAGTAAAAGATGGAAGAAGCTTATTTTCACATTTAGACCTTGGGTTAAGTAATAAGCATGATTATAACATAGGTTATAATAAGAATTATAACAGAATGAGGCTTATTTTAAGACTTAGGATAAATCAATAAGCAAAGATAGTAGAGATAAATTATAAAGGATTATTCAAAAGAATTTATCTAAGTTAATAACCACATATGAATGTACCAAATAGCATTCCTCAAAATGGTGGTCTCACATTAGCTTGAAGCAAGATAAGGGTATATAGCGGCTGTTCCACAACCAGGTCTGTGGAGTAGCAAGCCGATCAAAAAGGATAGAAATAGGGTTACATCCTAATTACAGGATTAGGAATTTAGCCTAATCAAAGCAGAAATCAAGGACAGGTGCAAACAGTCAAAGTTAACCTATCTTATAAATTGAGCAATATTTAATCGTATTTATTTGTAGTTTATCTCTTTCCTATTTACTTTTATTATCATTATTTATGCTAGAATTGTTGTAGAGTCTATTACTTTTATCTTGCTTAAAGACTCTAGTAATTACTATCATTCAGCAGACTTTTAGTCTGACCCACTCCTCTATTTCCCCCTTTCCCTTATAGGAAATCAAGGGAGAGGATAATAGACTTGCGATTGTTTGGAGAAGTTCTTAAAGGAGTTTTCTACCATGTATTTCTTTTATTTCAGCTTTAGTTCATTCTGTGTACCGGCTTATTTTGAGGGATATTATGTACTCTGATTTTGAAGTAGAATTTTTATTTCATAAGACATGGTGGGTTTTAAGATATGGATATTGTATTTGGTATTTGACTTATTTAGGAAGCAATTATGAAAGTTTTATTTTAAATAAGTTGTTATTTTAGTTTCCGCTGTTTTTACCTATTTTTATCTTGTGAATCTTAGTCTCTGTTTGTTTTATTTATACCAACAATGTACCACACCTTTTAATGTATCCTTTTGGGTATAATTAGGGGGTTGGGTGTTACATTTGGTATTAGAGCTTAAGGTTGTAGGATTCCTACAAATTTATTCAAGAAGTAATGTATTTTCCAAAATAACTTGTTTTAAAAGTGTTTTTCAGAAGAAAAAAACTCTTAGAAATAGTTTTTAAGTATAAAAGAGTTTTTATAAAAATCCCATAAAAGCCCAGTTTGACCTTCTTTCGATTCTTTCGAGCCTATGTTTCATTTTCTTTGCACAGTATGATTTACTGGTTCCGTAAAGCTATGGTACCAGAGGTGTAAGGGCAAGCGCCTAATACAACACCAATAGGTGGAAATTCCTTTAATCCACCTACACCAGTTGATTTTTCTAAGCTATGTAAGGACTTCACTAGCATAAGGGGCGGAACGTTTTATGGCACGAAGGATTTCAAGGAGACACAAGCTAGGTTGGAAGATATGGAGCAAAAGTTTACGCGATCAGGTTTGGAGGACCGACATAGCGGTTAACCTATATTTTGGCAGATGGAAGAATAGCTTAAGTAGGTTCCTACAAGCTCTAAGAAGCCATAGTGGAAAGGCAAGAAGGAAAGAGGAAAAGGGAAGGCCCTTAGAAGTGAATCAAGAAAAGTGGAAGATGTAACCATTGTAGAATAACCAGTAATTACGCAAGAGACTGCGAGAAAGAGAAGGTGAAGAAGTGTTATAGCTATGGACAACCCGGTCATCTTAGCAAGTTTTGACCTCAAAGATTGGGCGGGTGCGAGTGCACCTGCAGCTCGGATTCAGGCTTTGGATGCAACACCTTCCAGCAAAAAATCGGATCGAGGTAGAAAAATTTGGTTTCTATTTTCGATTTTCCCATTTAGACTCTTTTCGAACCTAGAACATCACACCCTTTCATCTCTAGTTCTTTGGTAGATTATTTGCACTTAAACATCTCTCTAATAGTAGACCCCATAGGAGGATCAACACTCTTTTCTATGGTTTGTAGGGGTTTGAAAATTTATATCCTAAGCGTAGAATTGGACTATGACGCCTATGTTTTGAGATTTTTGGGGTATGGGATGATTTAGGGAATGGATTGGTTATCCACATATGGAGCTATATTAGGTTGTAAGACGAGAGTCATTAGACTAGAGACTTGCACCAGTAGGACTCTCGAGATTTCTTACGACCCACACGGGTTATGTATATTGAGCTCCGTTTATTCCCTCGATTCATCATCATCAAAGTTAGATTTGGTTCCTATCGTCATAGATTTTTCCAGACATCTTTGAGGAGATTAGGGGACTATCCCCTAAGAGAGAGATTGATTTCAAGCTTTATTTGGCTAGCCAGTAGCATTACCCGTAGTGCATATGGCACCTAGGGAAAGGTCGGGATTGGGCAAGTAGATCCATGATCTTTGGAGAAAGCTTTCATAAGAAGAAACATATCAGAATAAGGAGCACCAGTCATCTTCTATACCAAAGCAGGTGGTTCTCTTTGACTTTGCATTGACTATAGAGAATTGAATAAGCTCACAAAGAAGGACCATTATCCACTCCCTATGATAGATGACCTTTTTAATCAGTTAGTTGGCCTTGCAGTATTTTCTCAGCTTGATTTAGCCATTAGATTTCATCAGCTTAGGGTCGTTGATGACAGCATTGATAAGACTACATTTAGGACACCTGATGGATTCTTTGAGTGGTTGGTTATGTCATTTGGGCTAACCAATGTCCCAGCCTATTCTATAGATTTTATGAACCATGATTTTAGATATGTCCTAAAATAAAGTTCATGGTGGTATTTGTGGTCGACATATTGGTGTTCTCCAAGAAGTATGGAAGAGCATGTTATTCATCTAAAGGAGGTTCTTCGTACATAGTTCTTAAAATTTCACTTTTGAAGTGCATTTAGTGGGACATAGAGAATGTTAGCACCAAAATTGGTCACTAACACCCTTGAGTAGAGTTATGTAGAGAGATTAATGAAGAGATTAAGTTAAAACAGAAGAATAGTATAATTCAATGTCAAAAGAACAATAAAAACGAGAACACTAGATTTATAGTGGTTCGGCGTAACTGCCTACATCCACTTTGAGTTTAATCTTTATTGCTTTCTCAATTACTTGAATACAGATACAATCCGTAAATCAATCACTTGGATACAAGTTTGAATTAAAAAGAGGAGAGTATAAGAAATGGCAGAGTCTCCCCAGAGTTCCCGGGAAAAAGGGTCCCTTTCACTGTGCCCATGCCCCACTATTTATAGACGAAGATGGGTTGGACTTTCCTGGTGGGCCTGGTAGCTGAATAACTTGGTCCAAATAGAGTAAACGGCCCAAAGGGAGTAAGCTCTACGTACCGAACCAGGGAGGCCGAACGGTAAGATGCCGAGCCAAGGCAATGGCGCCGAACAATGTTCTTATGCCGAACCAGGCTGGGATGTCGAACGATCGAGGTTCGCCGAACGTACTCTACCGAACTGAGCTGGGATGCCGAACTAGGCTGAGATGCCGAACAATCTAAGCATGCCGAACGTACTCTACCGAACTGAGCTGGGATGCTGGACGATCTAGGTTCGCCGAATGATGGCTTTGACCGAGCGTACTCGGGAGGCCGAGCGATCTTCGATCTCTAAATGATCTTATGTTGAACGTCTTCCTTTGGCCGAACGGTATTCGATACCGAACATTCCTCGATGCCGAGTGTACCTCTGAAATGCCGTGTGAAGGGTTTGCCGTGCATAGGACATGCCGAGCTAAGGTTATGCCGAGTGAAGAATATGCCGAGCACAGGGTGTGCCGAACAAAGGATATGCCGAGTGAAACCTTGGAAGGCCGAGTACACTTAAATCCATGTGAAGAGCCGAATGGCCTTATGCCGAGCATCCTCTTATGCCGAGTACAACTCTACACGCCGGGAGTCCAGGAATGCCGAGTGAAGCATGAATGCCGAGCGCTCTAGAAGTCAAACGCTCTTAAATACCATTTGAGCCATACGTGCCGAACGTATCTTGTATGCCGAACGTTCATGGATGCCGAACGTTCCTTGTATGCCGAACGTTCATGGATGCCGAACATTCTTTAGGTGCCGTTCGATATTCAATACCGAACGTCCCTTTATGCCGAACGTTCTTGGTGCCGAGTGCTCCTATATGCCGAGCATTCCATAATTGCCGAACGATATACAACATTGAACGATTCTTAATGCCGAGCGTCCTTCTAACGTCGAACGCTCTTGATTGCCAAAACACGTCGACTGCATCAAACCCATATATCCTCAGGCCCTTCTTGGTCAGAATCTTGTCTAATGCTAATGATAATTTCTTCAACTGTCGTCTTGTAACCGGACCAAGGTGCCGGTTAACATTTGCCCCCCAAAGCGTGTCATGTGAAGCAACACAACACGCTTTGAATCAGCGAGTATTCCTTGTCTTCAGAAAGAAATCTATCACGTTTCTTTAATAGTCATTATCCTTCGACTTTACCATCCCAAGCTGTCATATCCTTCTTTGGCCGTCTTGACGCTTAGTTGATTCCCTATATTATAAATCCAGGGTTGTAGTTCATCAGTGACCACTCGTGCCTGATTCCACAGAGCTAGCAAGCTTCGGCTATCTGATCTAGTATTTTCTCAATAACCTTTAGTGAGAATTTTATTTCTGTTGATTTCAAAAGTCGGACTTGCTCGGATATACACATGCACGTTTGGGTACATGTTCTTTCCATTGGCTCTCGAATGCGTTTTATATGCTCATAAGTCGTCGCCAACTAAGCCCAGTTCAATTGCAATTCAATCTCGATTCCTTGTTTGTATTTTCTGGGAAATAAGGGTTGCAATCAGCCACTTGAGGAGTTTTCCAAACCCCTCTTCAGTAAAAACTCTATAATTTTGTTCACAGCTTCAACCTTTAGGATTGGTAAGAAGAGGACGTCAATGCCCCCGAGTGGGAGACGGCCGTGGACTAGCCATTTGAGTAATTTCCATCGATGGGGTTCCTGGATTTTTGCAGACATCTTGCACTTTTCGCATTGTCTAGCATGATCGACCGTATCTAGATCGATAGTTGGCCAGTAATGCCTGTAGCAAAGTATCTTCTTTATCATGGTTTTCCCCCTGATGCTATTACCGCATTCTTCTTCATAGAATTTGCTCAAGATATCATCATGGGCGATGCGCCGAAGCATGGGGATGGATAAACTCCTTTTGACAAACGACTTATTCTTAGATGATTTGGTATGAAGATTTGAGGAGGATCTGTCGTTTTCCATTCCCCCGTTCAGTAAGAATTCCTTATTGTAGATAGTCTTTGATGGGAGTCAACCATGACACCTTTTCATTTCGTTCGCTGAGGTGGGTAATGATGTAATACGTGAAGTCGGTTAGTGGCCCTTGGACTTGGTCGAGATAAGGAGCAAGACAATGCCCCCTAGCAAGATCAACTTTCTTAAATTTGTATACTACCAATCAAGAATCACAAAAGATATGTGAAGTTTTCACTTCAAATCCTCTAGCAAGTTTGAGGCTGGCAGCCAAGGCTTCATAATAAGCATCGTTGTTTGTTATAGGTAAATCGAGTTTCAGGACGTAGCAGATTGATCGTTCCTCAAGAGTTATTATCATGACTCCTATGCCATAACACCGATCATTGGATGCTCCATCCGCATACATTTTCCATCTTATGGTTGGTTCTCTGCTACTCTTCGAGTAGTGTTCTGAGGTAGTGAATTTGGGTGTGAGGTCTGCTGATTTCCTTCCTTAGATAGCCCTTCGAGGGAAATAAGTGATATCGAATTAGCTTAGTTTGATATTTTATTTAAGTAGTCTTTCAGACGTCTCAGGTCATTGTATGTCCTGTCACAACGGCTGGTTAGCATAGACGCAGATGGAGTGAGCCTAAAAGTAAGAGTGGAACTTTCATGATGAAATCAATAGATATTGTGCTAGCTTTTGTAGCTTCGGGTTGATATTCAATGCATGGCTCACGATTGTTAATGAAATCACATATGCATGCCAGAATGGGTCCAAGGAAGCATATCATCATTTATTCAGAAAAATCCAACTAATTCTTCTATCATCACTACACCGAGCTGTGATCCGATATTTAGCACTCGGGATGTCACCCGGGATGGGGTCACCATGGCTGGCTGTAATGTTGACCGTCAGCTTAGCAGGTGCCATCCCAGATTCTTTGAGTACAGATGTAACTATTTTGCATAACATTCAATGTGAAATATGGTTGGGACGACCAATGTTGACGGTTACTCTAGTCAAATCCTAGAGTCTTGTCATGAGTTATTATGTCTAATAGTGAAGGACTCTGAATGCTCTTATAGATTATCAGCGAATGGCTAAAGATCGGGCTTAAAAGCGCATTGAAGGAAATGTCGGTGGGGGTCAACCCCGAGTGGCGTGCAACCGTATAGCTGGATCTTGCTATGAGTTTGAATTTGCTTGTATATTCGAGTAATGCACATTCTATTCAATGCATTCGCGATCCTTTACCCGTCCTTCGAGTTGGAGTGAAAATCAATTTCTCATGAGCTAAGGTGTCAATTCAATGATTCAATCTCTAGGCATCCTTTCGGTCGTCTCCTTGAGCAACTGTAAGCACTATATATAAGTTTTAATACTGAGCTATCATAGCCAGTTTTAGGATGACCATACGTCTTCTCCCAGTCTCGGGTTGATAAATGTACTGCATGGACGGTTAAGTCTCGTCCTAGCTATGTTTATGTTTTTATCTAAGTTCCAAAGACATAGAGGTGATCGGTGAATAGTCGATTCACATTCATCTTGCTCCTCGCTCGTGCCCCCAGGTCTGGGGCATATACCGATAAGTAGGAAGGCCAGCCACGCCCACTTTTGCTTTACTCTCTTTCCCGTTGAATCGTGGGATCATGTCAATTGATGGGAGGCTAGGTCTCACCTATCTCAGATTTTATCGTGGTTTTTCATTTCAAGAGGAATACTTCGATGCCACGTCAATTTCAGGGCGTAATTTGGAAAGTGGATGGTCATCTACGTCCACTTTGGTTCATGCTCTGTAATCAGTTCTCGGGGTAAAGTTGGCTACAAATGCAGTCGGGTTATGCTCATCCAGTTTCATACTCCTCCTGACGAATCGAATGAGGGGGGCTGGAGAATTTTTGACCAAGTACTCATGGTTTACCCTCCTTTCCACACTCTAGAGGTCATAGTTTTTCAAGAAACATCCGAGTCACATTCGTATGTGCTTGGTGCGGATCGGTATTGACCCTCGATCTGAGGTATGATATAGTCGATTGCTCGTAGCTTTGGATGCCATTTCGATTGGTTTTGTATTGGGGCTTCCCTGCAGTCGTTGCTTCAAGTTATAAAGAACGCCACGCTAGAGCTATAGTAAGCTGTCGTATTCAGCTTTTTAGTGATTTGTACCCATGCTCCCAGCATTGATTTGGCCAGGCCATTAGTTGGATGGTCGAACTCCATCCTTAGCGGGTTAATAATCCTTCGGTCGGTTCCATGCCGAAGTTTGCGTAATAGAGAATGGTCGGAATCCACTCGTCTATTTATCGATGTTTATACACCACTCTGCATTCTGGTGACTTAGTGTTATTCTCCCCCCGGTTGATTCGCACCCAATTTGTACTCATGCTTCGGTCCATGTTCCGGGGACTTAGATATTTGTCGAACGGTTTATGCTTTAGTCCACAGTTCGAGACGCAGAGATTTTTGTCAACTCGTTTATACTCCAGTCCGCATTCCGGGATTTTAGAGTAATCTAGTCTGCTTCTGGGATTTGGAGATTCTTCTCAAGTCTTCTATAATCTAGTCGGTGCTCTGGGGACTGAGAGTACCGTAGTCCACACTCTGGGGATGTAGAGGTTTTTTAAGCCGTTTATACTCTAGTCCGCACTCAGGGGACTTGGAGCACTCTAGTCCGCACTCCGGGGATGTAGAGGTACTTAGGTCGTTTAAACTCTAGTCCGCACTCAGGGGACTAGGAGCACTTTAGTCCGCACTCTGGGGACATAGAGGTTTCTGAGTCGTTTATACTCAAGTCCGCACTCTTGGGACTTAGAGTACTCCAGTCCGCACTCTGGGGACTTGGAGGTTTTAAGTCATTCATATTCTAGTCCGCACTCTGGGGACTTAGCGTACTACAGTCCGCACTCTGGGACTTGGAGTTTAAGTCGTTTATACTCTAGTCCGCACTCTGGGGACTTAGAGTACTCCCGTCCACGCTCCGGGGATGTAGAGATTCTTAGGTAGTTTATACTCTAGTCCGCACTCAGGGGACTTAGAGTACTCCCGTCCACGCTCAGGTGATTGGAGCGCTTGATGAAGACAAGTCCGGAACCTCCTCCTATACCGACGGGGGTTATGAAGTAGAAATTACAGGCGCCTCTAATCACACATCCGAATTGAGCATGAAGGAGCGGCTCGAGAAAGAGAAGGTCAGGGTCAAGGTCGAGCCCCGAGTTGTGGACTTGGACGATCCTTTGAATAAGCCGTTGAAGGTCATCCTTCCTAGCGGGTCCAAGCCTATGGAAGTTCTCCGTACTTCTTCAGTTGCTACCCCTCTATCAAAGAAGAGTACCAAGGGTAAAAGCTATGGAGAGGAGCCGTCCGGAAAGGAGTTGAAGAAGTACAAGAAGTGATTACTATCCTCGTTCAACGAGAGTTAGTTTAAGTCATGTAATTATTTTCATCTATTTCCTTAGTCCTTGTAAATAGAATGTCGACTACGAACTTTGGAGGGGTTGTAATAGGAACTCATTTCTCATTAAAGTTTAGTTCCTTTTTCCGTCTTACAAAAGACTCTTATTGTTCAGTTTTCTTTGTGATTGTGATGTTGATCCAAGCAGTTGTGAGTAACATAGACTTCTCGGTCCACCTTCATATAACTCGGAAACACTTCGGGAGTTGTTGAACTTCCATTCTGTGCTTCGAGCACTTAGAATACATTCTAGCCCGTATGTCAGGGATTTGACAAATTCAAGTCATCTGTGTCATAGTTCATATTCAGGAAACTAGGAGATCCGAATTGCTTATATTCGAGTCCGCACTCTGGGAACTTAGAGTACTCCAGTCCGCCCTCTGGGGACTTGGAGGTTCAAGTAATTCATACTCTAGTCCACGCTCTGGGGACTTACAGTACTCCAGTCCGCGCTCTGGGGACTTGGAGGTTTAAGTCATTTATACTCTAGTCCGCGCTCTGGGGACTTAGAGTACTCCAGTCCACACTCTGGGGACTCGGAGGTTTAAGTCGTTTATACTCTTGTCAGTGCTCTGGGGACTTAGAGTACTCCAGTCCATGCTCTGGGGACTTGGAGGTTTAAGTCGTTTATACTCTAGTCCGCGCTCTGGGGACTTAGAGTACTCCAGTCCGCACTCTGGGGGCTTGGAGGTTTAAGTCCTTTATACTCTAGTCCGCACTCTGGGGACTTAGAGTACTCCAGTCCGCGCTCTGGGGACTTGGAGGTTTAAGTCGTTTATACTCTAGTCCGCGCTATGGGGACTTAGAGTACTCCAGTCCGCTCTCTGGGGACTTAGAGGTTTAAGTCGTTTATACTCTAGTTCGCGCTCTGGGGACTTAGAGTACTCCAGTCCGCACTCTGGGGACTTGGAGGTTTAAGTCCTTTATACTCTAGTCCGCGCTATGCGGACTTAGAGTACTCCAGTCCACACTCTGGGGACTTGGAGGTTTAAGTCGTTTATACTCTAGTCCGCGCTCGGGGGACTTAGAGTACTCCAGTCCACGCTCTGGGGACTTGGAGGTTTAAGTCGTTTATACTCTAGTCCGCGCTCTGGGGACTTAGAGTACTCCAGTCCGCACTCTGGGGACTTGGAGGTTTAAGTCGTTTATACTCTAGTCCGCATTCTGGGGACTTAGAGTACTACAGTCAACACTCTGGGGACTTGAAGGTTTAAGTCGTTTATACTCTAGTCCGTGCTCTGGGGACTTAGAGTACTCCAGTCTGCACTCTGGGGACTTGGAGGTTTAAGTCATTTATACTCTAGTCTGCGCTCTGGGGACTTAGAGTACTCCAGTCCACGCTCTGGGGACTTGGAGGTTTAAGTCGTTTATACTCTGGTCCGCGCTCTGGGGACTTACAGTACTCCAGTCCATGCTCTGGGGACTTGGAGGTTTAAGTCGTTTATACTCTAGTCCGTGCTCTAGGGACTTAGAGTACTCCAGTCCACACTCTGGGGACTTGGAGGTTTAAGTCGTTTATACTCTAGTCCGCGCTCTGGAGACTTAGAGTACTCCAGTCCACGCTCTGGGGACTTGGAGGTTTAAGTCGTTTATACTCTAGTCCGCGCTCTGGGGACATAGAGTACTCCATGCTCTGGGGACTTGGAGGTTTAAGTCGTTTATACTCTAGTCCGCGCTCTGGGGACTTAGAGTACTCCAATCCACGCTCTGGGGACTTGGAGGTTTAATTCGTTTATACTCTAGTCCGCGCTCTGGGGACTTAGAGTACTCCAGTCCACGCTCTGGCGACTTGGAGGTTTAAGTCGTTTATACTCTAGTCCGCGCTCTGGGGACTTAGAGTACTCCGGTCCACACTCTGGGGACTTGGAGGTTTAAGTCGTTTATACTCTAGTCCGCGCTCTGGGGACTTAGAGTACTCCAGTCCGCGCTCTGGGGACTTGGAGGTTTAAGTTGATAGTAGTCGTATTTCCACTCTTTAATTTGTATTCATCTACCATATCGAGGCTAATGTTGTCGAATGATCAGTCGAACCACGTTTGCTCGTGGAATGGGATCTTGTCCCCAGCTCAAGGGACGAAATTTGAAAAATGGACGATCGATTCTCGTCCGCTTGGTAATTATAGCTCTTCCAATCGAGTCAAGGAAGGAGGTACATGACAGATGGTTGGATCACATCTGTGTTGGGTTAGATAGCAGAATCTCTTACAATTTGCTCTGTATCTCCTTCTCTCGTGATGAAGGCAGGATTTGGTGTGCAGATGAACAAATCACATCCACTCTAGACAGATCCCAACGTCACTGAGCTTCAAGGGGGGCATCTATATTTTGTCGGACTTTGTTCTATGAATTGATTTGAGTGGACGATCAGGCCATACTCATTTCAAGCCTTGTTCAGGTCTCCAAGTCAAATGTGGAGGTCAATGAATGGATGGTCAGTCATGTTGACTTTGTATTGGTCTCTGGTCGTGATGATCTTTTCAATATCTAGTCCATAGTCCCAAATCAAAGGCACATGATTGATGATAAGCAACTGAATTATGCTCGTCTAGATATAACTCCGTACGTCTGATCATGGTCTGCATGGATTGGTTGCCGACCAAATCCGTGTACCTGGTCACCTACGTTGTTTTGAAAGTAGTTTAGTTCAAGCTAGTCGTAGTTCATAGAACAATTGAAATAGAAATAGGAATGGAAATAATTCAAAGAAGATTATGATTATTCTCATTGATAAGTGAAGCAGCGTCGTGTGCTCGCTATTCGACTTTTGCCCTTGGCTCCTTTCAAAGGGATGTCGGCCGTCAGCAGTCCAATTGATAATCATAGCCCTTTATTAATAGGCATCGGATATTCACTGCCCGCCATTCTGCAGGACATGTACATACTATTGAAACTTTACTTTCTAGATCGGCTTTTTGATCACACCTCGGAAGTGTTTGTAATCGCCCGTGTTAGGATCAGTGAGCATTTGGGAATATACAACATTTCCCTGATTTTCTTTGGACTTTAGTGTACTCTCTCGAGGTTGGTTTCCAGTACCACTTCGAGTCGTGAGTCTTCAAGTAGAGGTTGTCAATTGAATCTTTCTAAGAGCATATGATCCGAATTTTGAGGTCTTGTTTCGGCTAATAGGATCTACATCCTTAGTCAACGGGCCTTCATTGTTATTTTCCTTAGTCTGTTCCGCTCCTCCACAGTTTGATTTAGATTCATTATTGTCATAGAGACGATGCATGGTCATTGGAGGCTCTCCAGCTAACCGGCTGCTAAAATATATATGGAGGTCGATTCTCCTCAAGGGTGACCAGTATGGTATCCCTTTGAGTGTATCGTTAGATTAGCGGTAGTTTGTCTATTCCCTTGTTGTCGTTTAGAAGCTGTCGCTAGATCCTCTATGCCCCGGTCGATCAAGGGATGTCAGGGAAGTAGATAGAATGTTCCTTTATTAAGTTGAGTTTTGAATTCACTCTATGGGTCGTATAAGAGACCGGTGTAACTTAAGTTTGGAACGGTCTGGATGCCTCTCGGCATATACAATACCGTTCGGCATTATAGAGGTGTTCGGCATAGAGGTATGCTCGGCCTGGAAGAGCGTTCGGCCTAGAGGTTTAGATCGGCCTGGAGGAGCGTTCGGCCTAGAGGTGTGGATCGGCCTGGAGGAGCGTTCGGCCAAGATGGCTCGGCCACGAGTGTTCGGCCAAGATGGATCGGCTAGGAGTGTTCGGCCAAGTGTAACTCGGCATACACCTTTTCTGCAACGATCGGCATAGGCTTTTTCTGGGGCGATTGGTTGAATTGTCTTTAGAGGAGGGTCGGCCTTCATTCAACTTGAGTACAAACTTTAACATCCAATCGCCAAATCTTGCGCACATCAGTGAATCCAATCTACGGCTATCGGCTTCCTTTAGATTTCTTTCAAATCTGAGTAGAATAGGAAGTTTTCTATTAGACAACTGGATCTATCTCGCGAATATGGAAATCCAATAGTAGGTGATGAGATCCAATCAAGCTGAGAATTCAATTCTCAGTGAAAGCACCAAAATGTTAGCACCAAAATTGGTCACTAACACCCTTGAGTAGAGTTATGTAGAGAGATTAATGAAGAGATTAAGTTAAAACAGAAGAATAGTGTAATTCAATGTCAAAAGAACAATAAAAACGAGAACACCAGATTTATAGTGGTTCGGCGTAACTGCCTACATCCACTTTGAGTTTAATCTTTATTGCTTTCTCAATTACTTGAATACAGATACAATCCGTAAATCAATCACTTGGATACAAGTTTGAATTAAAAAGAGGAGAGTATAAGAAATGGCAGAGTCTCCCCAGAGTTCCCGGGAAAAAGGGTCCCTTTCATTGTGCCCCTGCCCCTCTATTTATAGACGAAGATGGGTTGGACTTTCCTGGTGGGCCTGGTAGCTGAATAACTCGGTCCAAATAGAGTAAACGGCCCAAAGGGAGTAAGCTCTATGTACCGAACCAGGGAGGCCGAACGGTAAGATGCCGAGCCAAGGCAATGGCGCCGAACAATGTTCTTATGCCGAACCGGCTGGGATGCCGAACGATCGAGGTTCGCCGAACGTACTCTGCTGAACTGAGCTAGGATGCCGAACCAGGCTGAGATGCCGAACAATCTAAGCACGCCGAACGTACTCTACCGAACTGAGTTGGGATGCTGGACGATCTAGGTTCGCCGAACGATGGCTTGGACCGAGCGTACTCGGGGGGCCGAGCGATCTTCGATCTCTAAATGATCTTATGTTGAACGTCTTCCTTTGGCCGAACGGTATTCGATACCGAACATTCCTCGATGCCAAGTGCACCTCTGAAATGCCGTGTGAAGGGTTTGCCGTGCAAAGGACATGCCGAGCTAAGGTTATGCCGAGTGAAGAATATGCCGAGCACAGGGTGTGCCGAACAAAGGATATGCCGAGTGAAGCCTTGGAAGGCCGAGCACACTTAAATGCCATGTGAAGAGCTGAATGGCCTTATGCCGAGCATCCTCTTATGCCGAGTACAACTCTGCACGCCGGGAGTCCAGGGATGCCGAGTGAAGCATGAATGCCGAGCGCTCTAGAAGTCAAACGCTCTTAAATACCATTTGACCCATACGTGCCGAACGTATCTTGTATGCCGAACGTTCATGGATGCCGAACGTTCCTTGTATGCCGAACGTTCATGGATTCCGAACATTCTTTAGGTGCCGTTCGATATTCAATACCGAACGTCCCTTTATGCCGAACGTTCTTGGTGCCGAGTGCTCCTATATGCCGAGCATTCCATAATTGCCGAACGATATACAACATCGAACGATTCTCAATGCCGAGCGTCCTTCTAACGTCGAACGCTCTTGATTGCCAAAACACGTCGACTGCATCAAACCCATATATCCTCAGGCCATTCTTGGTCAGAATCTTGTCTCATGCTAATGATAATTTCTTCAACTGTCATCTTGTAACCGGACCAAGGTGCCGGTTAACAGAGAATGACTATACATGATATGGATTTAAGAGATAGTTTTGTACATTTAGGATTGGGATCATGGAAATCCAAATAGAGGTAGGCAAAGGTTAGAGACGTACAATAAAATTTAGTTGATAAGCAGAAAAGAAAATCCATGTGTAGGTGATTGCAGAAATTATAATTGTCTCAGACAAGTGGATCTGACGTTGATGCCTTAGAATAAAAATGAGTATACAAGAGGAATAGGAGTAAAAGCCTTTATTTTAAGAAAGTACTCCGAGGGTAGTAAGTAGGAAGACCCACTTTATGCTAGCCCAATAAAATAAAACTTTCGAGATTTAAAAAGTTCAAAAAAAAAAAAAATTGAAAATTTTGAAATTGAAAATATTCATTATCAACATTTTCTTTTCAGAAAAAGAACATGGTTTTTTAAAGAATGGTATGAAGTTTAAGTTGTTTTTTATATAATGAAAAATTAGTATTCTTTTTGAAGAATTATGGAGTGTATATATAACTCACTAGTTTCATTGTAAGTAAACAAAGATTTTAAACACAAAAACCTAGAGTGTATCAAGTATCAAAAACGTAGATTACAACTTTATTGTTGTAATAAATGTTTTTGTGGAAAATAAGTGGAGAATGGACTATAACACTACCATTATAGTAAGTGACTCTCAAGAGATATATTTTTACGTAGGTATATGAGAATTATTGGTACTTATTTAATTGAATCCATACACTAGCATTTTTTTGGGATTGTAGTAACGGTGTTTTACGCAAAATCCATTTTAAACCAAATGAAAATGCATTTTAAATGTTAATTTCTAAATATAGAAAAAATGGTTTGTAAAGTACATTTATTATTAATAAGTATAAGGAAGTGTTTTTGCAATTATGGAAATATTAAAATAGTTTTAAAGATGAGTTTTTTTGAAAGGAAAACGTGTAAGGTAGATGTTAGAAAATATTTATCATGGAAGAATATAACTTAAACATATTTTAATCTATTTGAATGAAAATAATAATGGTATGATTTTCTATGAAATCGATAAAAATGTTTTGTGCAAGTTACAAGAAATACATGTAAGAGATATACAAGGTATGAAAAGCATCATATTTTGTATAGCCTATTTCGAAAAATATAAAATAAATTTCTTGTAATTTCACATGAACATGAAATTCTCTTCTAAAGGTTCAAAGAAGATTTTAGAGTTAATAATTTCTCATAAGAGAAAGTAGCTCCAATACATTAAGATATGAGATTGTTAGGTGTAATAAGAAGCTATTTTGGAAACACATAAAGGAGAGTTTAAAAATATTTTAAAAGAAAATGGTTTGGTGAAAAAGTAAATAAGTTTTTGGAATGAAAAATTTAATAAAACTAAAATTTTAAAGATATTCAAATTTTTATGGAAAACTATAAAAGTCTTTAAAAGAAAGAGAGATATAAGTTTTAGACTAAAAAAAATTTCCCTCTAGGTTTGGGAAATAATATTAAGTGACCAAGTATTTTTGAAATTAATAGAAACCGAAAGCACTTTTAAAGACAAAGATTTGGGATTTGATGTTTTGAAATTTTTAGAAACCTTAATTTTTTTAAAAAAGGTAATAAATACCTAACCAAACTCTTAAATGTGGAGTAGATAAGAATCTTTTCCTACGAGCAACGGAAATGGTGTAAGAAGATAGCAATAATTACTTTTAGAAGCAGTATGGAAATTTTTGTATACTATATAGGACACTAGTAAGAACCCAAGAATGTTGATTCATGAAGAACAGTAAAATGAAATTAGTAGGATATTAAGACGAGCATGGTTGAGAATGAGTATTCTTGATTTTGGAAGAACTTGGGAAAAGCATATTCCTTCAGTGAATTCATATAGTAGTAGTTTTCAAGCTAGCCTTTGGAATGGCACCTTTTGAAGATCTTTTTGGAAGGCCATGTACGACATCTTCTTGTTGGTTGGAGTCGACAGAAAGTTTGCTTCTTGGTTCTGACATGGTTAGAGAGATTTCGGAGAAGACTAACTTGATTAGAAGAAAATTCGTATCTCAGATCCATATCTCTTTGATAATAGGTTTTAGAATTTTCTTTTTCCATCTTTGGATTTGAATAGGTTCTTTCCTTTATTATCCTTTGGGAAGGTAGAACTTATGATTTAACCTTGGATGGTAGGATTTGATGTAAGCATGTTAATAGAACATGTTATGAATGATGTATGTTAATGATTGTAAGTGTTTGCTAGTGGATGCTATGGACATATATAGGTACACTAGGCATTATTATTCTTCGAGAATCGGCCTAACTAGGACACTAGAGCATACACATATGGATGTGGGCGCATTTTTATTTTATTTCCACGGTTGTTATAAATGGATGTTTATCACATGATTATTGCATTTGGATGATGTTTGTAGCACACATATAGAATTATCAGTATCATTAGGAAATTTGTGCATTCATTTGGATACGTGGCACGGATATGATTGCATAAAAGGAGATCAACTGAATCAGTGGACCGCCTAATCTTTTGCATTAGGTAGGAGCATTTATGTTACACTAATTACATAAGTATCATAAATTGCATTAGAAATTTTTTAAGGACAATTGATGAATGGTTGATGATTGAGTAGTGGTTGTAGAATTGGATGAAAACAGTTATTACATTCTTTTATCCTCAGAGATTTCAGGGACGAAATCCCTTAAGGGGAGGAGAATGTAACAACCCAAAAAATAAACGATAATAATTAACCAAGGAATAAATGTAATAATGAAATAACCTTGTCAAATTATCAAAATTGAGCCATGGAAGTTGCACCATTGTGTCCGTGGTATTTTTCTACTCAATTACCATATATAGAATGTCAGAAATCGAGCTAATAGGAGGAAGATATGAGACAAATAAGAAAACGAAAAAATATATTGGCTAGGTCGACCACCAGGTCGACCTAACCTCGCCTTAGGTCGACTGACCGATCGACCTTGATATGGGGGCGGTTGACCTGGGTATGGGGTTGGTCGACTTGGCGGTCGACCAGCCTTAGAAATTGGACGAAGGAAAATTCCTTCATCCAGTAACGTTTTCTTAGCCTAGTTTCTACGTGTTTTGCATTGTTTAACTCAATCTGGTCCTTCCGTTCTTACATCTGATGACTCTTATTCAGCCAATGATGTGGTTGCATCATATTATATCTCCAAATCCAACGGTCCGAGATCTACTTCTACCCTTAAAAATAGACCTCTAGACCTAACACTTTTTCTCATTCTAGGTTTTCTCCAATTGGGTTCACCTTTTTGGGAAGGACCCTAAACAAAATATTTTTCCAAATGGGAAAATCATTATAAATTAAATTATTTTACAACTCCAAGTAGATTCGAGAAGACTAAAGGAAGAGTTTAGGACCAGAGGTGAGTGATAGTAATTATTTTAAAATTTCTTTTAGTAATTATATAATATGGTTTCCAATAGTTGTAGTTTTACTACGATTTTTGGAAAAGCCTTTTTAGTAGTTTATTTATAGTTTTTAGAATTATTTTCAGCCTATTTTCTTTCAGTAATTTTAGTTTGTTTCTGTTAATTATTATTTATTACTGTTGAGCATAGTTTTTTATTTATTTACGGTTTATTTACAGTACTTAAGTTTATTTACTGTTATTTATTTCTTATTTACATCTTTTTTGACGTTCTAGGTTTTATGCAAGCGTCTATTCTCTTCGTCCCCCTTCTCTTCACATATGGATTAGAATAAGTTAAAAGCGAATATGTATTACATAATTAAGAACATTGAATGAAGAAAATAAGATATAAATTATAAAGACTGCAATAAATAATGGAATTGGACTGTAAATAAATAATAGAATTGGACTGAAATTAAGTCTAATTGTAATTAGAATTGAACTAATTATAAATAATTGGCATAGTTATAACTAAAAATTATAACTAAATAGAGTAAAATATGAAAGAAGCTTATTTTCACAATTAGACATTGGGTTAAGTAATAAACATGATTATAACGTAGGTTATAATAAGAAATATTACAGAATGAGACTTATTTTAAGACTTAGGATAATTTAATTAGCAAAGATAGTAGGGATAAATTGTAAAGTCTTATTCAAAATAATTTATCTAAGTTAATAAGCAAAGATGAAAGTAGGACTTGTACCAAATAGCATTCCCTATCAGACGAAATGATGGTCTCACATTAGCTTGAAGCGAGATGAGGGCACGCCTATGCTGAGAATGGTAATAATTGGTCAAATAAAAGTCCAAATCACAGGGGACTTGGATAAGGGGCACGACTAAATATTGTTTGGATGAAGGGCTAGTAAAAACAACATTACCCCTATTTTCTATGGACATACAGTGATCTCACATTAGCCTGAAGTAGGAAGAGGGACATGCTTATGCTGGATGTTGAGGTAATAAGAATACCCAATAGGTGGGGCAAAAGGTAGCATGGGCATGGTAGTAGTTATGCGTGCAACTGCCATTCGGGTGCTCAGTAATAGCTATGAGTTCCAAGCGCTTAGTATGAGTGTCTTTCATAGACACCATTGCCTTCTGTGGAGGGAGCTATATATGTCATCCGGATCCATCGTGTTTGCTCTATGCATCTTTCGTAGGTACCATTAGCTGTTGTGTAGGGAGTTACATAGCGGCCGGTCCGCAGTAAGGTTTATTTAGTAGTAGGCCGATCAAAAAGGGTAAATTAGGGTTACATCCTAATTACAGGATTAGGAACTTAGCCTAGTCAAAGCAGAAATCAAGGACATGTGCAAACAATCAAAGTTAACCCATCTTATAAATTGAGCAATATTTAATTGTATTTATTTTTAGTTTATCTCTTCCCTATTTCCTTTTATTATCCTTATTTATGCTAGAACTGTTGTAGAGTATATTACATTTTTCTTAGTTAAAGGCCCTAGTAATTACTATTATTCACCAGACTTTTAGTCTGACCCACTCCTCTATTTTCCCCTTTCCTCCCCATAGGCAATCAAGGTAGAGGATAGTAGAGTTGCGGTTGCTTGGAGAAGTACTTAGAGGAGTTTCCTACCATGTATTTCTTTTATTTTAGCTTTAGTTCTTTCTGTGTACTGGCTTATTTTAAGGGATATTATGTACTCTGATTTTGAGACTAAGAATTTTTATTTCATAAAACATGATGGGTTTTAAGATATGGATATTGTATTTGGTATTTGACTTATTTAGGAAGCAATTATGAAAATTTTATTTTAAATAAGTTATTATTTTAGTTTTCACCGTTTTTACCTATTTTTGTCTTGTGAATCTTAGTCTCTGTTGGTTTTATTTATACCTACAACGCTCCACGCCTTTTAATGTGTCCATTTGGGTACATTCAGGGGTATGGGGTGTTACAAATTTTATATATTTATATGGCAATATATATATATATATATATATATATATATAAACTATATAGTACTATTAATATGTGTATGTGAACTATATACATTACTAGAGTACATTTAAATGTATGTATATACATAGTCATTTATATTCCCTTATTAGTTATGTGAGTATACCATACACATATATGTATGTATGTAAGTACAATATATATTTATATACAATAAATATAAATCCCAATATCAACATGTATGCATATGATCACAATATCTATAAAGATATGTGCATACATACATAAATAGGTACACCCACATGTATGTATGTATATATACATGTTTATATTTATTACATCATCATATTAGCCTAGGAATACATATACATATACATATATAATATTAAAAATATACCTATAATAAATTTAATTAATATGATTAATTAAATAAGTATAAAATATTTTAAAATAAATTAATATTTTTTTTAAAAATATATTTGATCCAATGCAGTTAATAGAGTACATAGGCCTAATAAGACCAAAACAGAGACTTTTTGAAATTTACCCAGTTCACCCGTTGCAGAAGTGGCCAATTCCATCAGCCCTAACAGGTTATGTGCCTATAGTTGTTTGGAACAATTACATAATGATTCAATAAAAGTATTCTATATATTAAATGTCAAATATAAGATCTCGCTAAACAATATGCAGTAGTCTTTTGACTTGAGAATACTATGAATCTTAAATTTTAAATTGTACTCTAATTATAGTCAATCAGACGACAATCTTAATCATGTTATGCATATATTTGGATACTAATTGAACCACCTAAACTTAAACACAATTCAAGAGAGAATTAGTATCTTCGAATAGAAGGTTAGTATCATTGTAAATGGTAGTCAACTTAAAGTCAAAATCTTTGGCCGAAGCAAATCGGTTAATCAATAATTATTATCTAATTGAAGCATGAACTTCGCTGTTGGACTTCGCAATTAACTATGGGTATTGATTAAATTTTGAACATTGATCAAGATCTAGATATTTAAGTGATATAGTCATGATGGAGAGTAACATGCACAATACATCATTGGGCATTGCATTAGTATATGAGAAACTAGATTTCATCTAGATAACCTGTAGCTATAAGCAACTGAACTCATGTCTAACTACTATGTTTTAGCAAAGTTTGTGCATGCTTTAATATTTCAACTAATTAAATATTACTGATAGCTGAGTTCATGCCTAGAAGTTACATAAGTACAATTCTTAGTTTTCGACCAAAAACAATTTATTGGAGTAATTTATAAAAACTATATACTATTTTTTTGCAGACAAACCAAAATATTATTATTTTGCATAGACAAGCCAAATTTATAGTGGTCGTACCACTTTTACAGAAGTTATTACAGGCATGAGGCAAAGATGCCTCATCAACTACGGTAAAACATCTACAGAGCTACAAACTAGCAACTCAAATTTCCTATATTACTATGCACAACACAGATGCAACACATACCGACCCAACAGAATACATGAAAATTTTGGCACAACACAAGCACTTAACATTACTACATATACAAAATAGAACATCCGTCACTTCCAACTTCTAGCAGCAGAAACCGCCGCCAAAAAATTAATGTATCACAATTATCACCATTAGGGGAGCATAAAATTTAATACAAGAACCAACAATTTGTCACTCATTACACAACAGGAAAAGGTCACAGCCAACCTTTGCAAACTCAACAAACCAGATAATAAGGGTACAAATTTCATATTTAGATATCATAGCAACAAAGAAAACCACTATATCCCAAACATAAGCATACAAATAGGAACTACTAGATTGAAAACGAGATTCATGAGTTAAGAAATTGCCACAAATTTCAATTTAGCACAACAAGCTACCACTGATATAGAGAAACCCCCTGTAGAATCAATACTCGAGACATCTAATAATGGTAATGAAAAGATGGCAAGAAAAAACTCTCAACTATAGAAAATTCCTAAATAATGAAAGTAGCTAATACTTGACTGAGGAAACAACAAAAGGTGGGATAGCCTCTACCTAAGCCTAAATAGGCTCACCCAAAGGCTAAAAAAAGGGACGAACATGTTGTAACCCAACATAAGTGTGTAACAGAAGCCCAAACTTACCACTTCAATAACCATACCAACAAAATCACTATTTATATTAGTGGAACTGAAGAAACGCGCAAGGGAGAATGAATGTATGTGACTAGCGAACAGGTAGTGGAATATGGATGGAGGTGAAGGCATGGAGAACCACATAAGAAAAGGTGGACTTGCGTTTTACGAGGTCTAGAAATATGCAACAGTGGAGATAAGTATGGTTAGGATAAGAAGGGAGATGGTAAGAAAGTGGAATTGTGGAGGAGAAAGGCAAAAAGGATGAAGGGGAAACCGACGAATGAAAGCCGGTTGAAGGAGAGTCAAACAGCATGGGAACCTAGGTGCTGAAAGCGAATCTTAGGGAAGCTAAGATCTTAGTAAGTTATGTTTATGATCGGCTTGCCGTATTATTTGAGGTGTGCAACGTAGAACAGACAAGTGGAATGCATGAGAATTGTAGGAGTAAGGACCATCCCTTATTCGCTCCAGGAGAAGGCATTCCGTCTTTTCTGTGACAAGCGAACTACCCAGACTTGACTGGACTTATGAGTTATCACCGGAGGAGATCTGGTCCCAATCGGTACACTTCCATTTAGAATGACCTTATTTACTATGTAAAGTTATATATTATTATAGACATACCAATATGTTGATTATATTAATTAATTTATTATTAATAGATTGCCTAAAATTAATTAACTAAATGTACGATTGCTCTCTATTCGTTTAATTATTATTTGGGTCAGTATAATAAATAAAATATATATGTATATATATTACATATGTTTATTTTATTTTGATGGTTGGGTTTTTAAAATTGTTTCAAAATAAGGCAGGCCAAAATAATGTGGGTATGGATTAACTAAATGAGTTTAATTAATTAAGTGATATAAGATCTTATTTATACTTGGTCATACCTTGAATGTTCTATCTGATTGAGCTACTTATATAACCCATTATAGCTGCTATAAATGACCTAGATGCCTCCATTCTCATACATAGAATTCATTCTTTCTCTATAGAAGTAAAATACATCTTAATTATGGAATTTACAGTTTTACTAATTAGTTAGTGAAACGTTAGTTTTAAGGTGAAACTTATGGTTCAAGGTGTATTCAACCGTAGGATCATCAAGGAATTTCTTTTGAAATTATAAAAAAACCATTTTTATAAAATCAGTTTGTAACATAATATTAAATTAATTTGTTAATATAGTTTTAATGTTAAATTAACAATAAGAAAAGGAATATGTTTGCATGGATTACTGTTCCATAACGTGCACATATGATCTTCGCCAATGACGATCATTAGAGCGAGCATGCGCATTATTTGCAGAAATGACTGTGACATTTTGCGTGAGAACCGCTAAGCAAAGCAATGATGTCGGCTTGCAATCATATGTCTAGCTAGTAGATTGATAAGGGATTTGGGGAAAGATATTGCATTTGATGATATGAAAAAACTCAATACATCGAAGGCTTCTAATTGGTGGTAACTGAGCGAGGTCAAACTGATCCTATTGGCAGCAAAAATCAACAATGAGAAGAATCTAGCAGCTAGGGTTTTAGAAAACATAAGAAGTAAATATATACAAATTCCCTAATATATATATATATATATATATATATATATATATTTAATTACTACTTTCCTTTTTTGTTGTTAATTTATAAAAAACCACCATAATTTTCAAACTTTATAAGTTCCACATACAACGTACGTTTTATACATAACTTGTGATGTTGGATTCATATTAAAATTCCGGATATACTGATATGACTAAACTATACATTATATATTTATATATAACATTGTTATTTAGATGTTGATACATACACACACATATATAATGACCAAGAATTTTAGTCATTTGAATTTGGAATGTTTAATTGATTTAAAATATTTAAAAGTTAATTTTATACGTTGAATCACTTAAATTTCAAACATAGCGATTTATTTGATAATGAAATTGTCGAATTTCATATTTGGAATTGCTTTAATAATTAAATCCTAAATTTAATACAAATAAAAATGATTTCAAAAGATGGTTTAAATTCTATTTAAATAAGAATGAAGATAATAAACTTGTAATTTAGATTTACAAGTGATTAATAATTAATTTTAATTAACGTGTAAAAATAGCTTTCTGAGGCACCATCTCGAAATTCGATGAAACAAGTTTCATTGGATCCATAATAGTGAGTTATAATTCGATTAATAATTAATGTTAATATGTCGACGATTGTCATGGCGATTGGATGTATCTGTTGATCGTACGAGTTTGAAACACACATAAATAAATTTCAGGAATTTATATAATATAACTAAGTTTGAAAAGCTATCTTCTGTACATGATCGAATTAGGTCTCGAGAATAGTGCCATTTTATTCAAAATAGGGGCATTACATATATAATGTCGATGACATGTCTTGATAGGAGCTCGAGGATTTTGAATGTTTAAAGCTTGATATTTTTGAATATAATAATGTATATCCATATTTAAGCCCATACTCCTACTATTCAGCCCATGCTTCTTCCCATACTTCAACTGTTCCAAACCATTCCTTCATTTCTATTTAAAACACGCAAGTTCAAACAAGGAAAAGGAAGTTGGCAAAGTTTCATCAAAAAAAAATCAACATGGCCTCATCGAATGATCACCAACAAGTGGAGCCACTCGCGACAGTTTCAGGTCATGTTGCAAAACAAGAGAAACATCAAGGACGAAGAGATGTACGTAACCAATAGTGGGATCTTCGTCTAAGAAGGCAAGGTAGGGACAATTTATAGAAGATAGGAATTGGGTTTTTTAGATCAGCGGCAGCGGAGGAGGCATGGTGGAGGGCCGCGATGGTATAGGAAGGTCGGGGATGTTGAGGAGGTGCTACTATGAGGCTCGGTGATAGATGGTGGTCGGAGACAGTGGCGGTTAAGTTCATAGTTGTAGTGGGTTTTGAGGTTAGATCTTGGCAAAGGCAACTCAAAGGAGGGCGAGGATGGTGGGTTTGATTTCAGGTGGTCAGGGCATCCTCTGGTGGTGACCGCGAGAGTAAGTGAGGTAGCATGGTGGCGCGGCGAGCAAAAAAATCACGCCCGTATTTTTTATTTCAAATGTGAGTAAGAGCGAGAGCAAGAAGGATGATTATCGGCATTTAATTAAGCTAATTAAGGTTTATAACTAACGATGTATTAGTGAATAAATTTTTAATATTTAATTTGTTAGTCTTACAAAATAGTAACTCATTAGTTTTTGGCCTAAATCTAACGTGGTCAGTGATGTTAGGATCGTACGGATATATACTACATCAATGAATTGAATTGGTGATGATTGGATCTCATTGAATTTAATACAGAATTCAAACGTCGTTTGAATTCAGATAGAGCTAGAATGCTTCGGCAATAATAGGAATTTAGATGAGTTAAACTCAACATTTTGGTTAACTGGATATATTATACAGTCGATATAAATTATTAATTAAATGTTCATATATGGATTGTTGGTGTTGATGAATTGTCACTTTAGAAGTGAATAATAGATGAAATCAATTGCAAGATATAAGTTGGAGGGATCCAATAGGATTCCTCACCACTATTGAATTTTATTTAAATATATATGTGCTTATGAATTGTGATGCAGGGGGACATGTTGGAGGGATTTAACAGGACTCCTTTCCATTGTTGATTTTAATTTCAAAAATATTCTTGTTATACCATTACTGAATATGACACCTAACTATGGACACTATGGTTTTGCGACATTATTATATGTTCAAACTTAGACCTTGTAATGGTAGGAAATCAATATCGATACTGATTAAACGTTGAGTAGCTACTAGCCTCAAAATTAGTGTTTTAAAAATGCTATAAACTGCCATTTAAGTAGGAATTGGTTTTGAGACAGAAAACTGATTTTATAATCCAAAATTGGGTTTTGAAAATATTTTGTTTTGAAAGATTTTTCTACTTTATTCCAACCCTTTTATCTATCTTGTTCTAAGTTATTTATTCATAATTTGTATTGTTTTAAAAGTTATCCGTTTAATATTTTTTAAAGGTTATCTATGTAACAACCCGATATTTTCAGCCATTCGCATCCACACATGTCGGACTTGACTTGCTCAAAATACCGCATTGTAAATAAATTTGGAGCAAATGAAATACAACCACAGAATCACAGACATAAAAATATCAGAATAACTCGCAGCGGAAATAAAAATACCATATTAGTTCATGAAGCCACTAGAAAAAACTCTCAAAACAATTACATAATAGCAGTTTGAAAACATATACAACAGAAATCTCAAATACATAGAAGCTTTAAATACCAAAGCTGAAATAGAACAACTAAAACTGAAAGCGAATAGATAACTAGACAAGCAGAATCTCCAGCGATTCCTGAATCTCCAGCGATTCCTAGCTCCAGAAAAAAAATCCAAAGCTAAGCTGTGAATACTCAGGCGGACCCGAGCGTAAAATAAAACACAAAACACTCGAGTCAGGATATACATACTTGTATAATGTAAACCAACTCAAGTGAACTGTAGTAGTAATGTACAATAACTTAAAGGATGCTTGAGATCGTCCATCCTCTAAGGATCAGTTAAACCATAAATTAAATACATCCCATGGTTAAAATTTCAAAATAGTAATTTATACTTCGAAATCAAATATCATTTCAAAATTCAATATCATTCAAAAATCCATTTCAAAATATCAAAATATCATATCTTTTCAAAAGCACATTCATTTTATTTAAAATACCATTTCAACACATATTTCAAAATAGTTTATATTTCAATATAAATTACTTCATTTTAAGACATTAAAATGAAGTTATTATATTTAATAATTAAATTATTAAATTTCCATAATTTTAATCTTTCAAAGTTCATTTATTCAGTTAAATTTATTAAAACAATGAAAATTCAACTTTCGTAGCATTTAGAAAATGCTACGGAAAGTTACTCTTAAAACAATTCAATTTAACAAAAGACAACATATAAAAAAAATGTTGTAATAGGTTTAATTTAGTTTCAAATAAACTTTAGTTAAGTCCAGCAACTATAGCATTTACAAAGTGCTGTAATGCTTTTGTTCAATTCTAGCCATTTCGTTCATTTATAACAACTGCAGCATTTACAAAATGCTGTAATATCCTTTACATTAATAACATTTCAAACATGCAATTAATTAAATTCCAAATATTCAATATAATTTCATAAATAATTAAATTTTTATTTAAACCATTTTAAACTTATTAAATCATATATTTTCACTTTTAAAACAATCATTTAAATACCCCTATATTTATGATTTTATAAAGTGAAATTTTCATTCAAAAATCAAAATTTAATAATAATTCACATATTAAATTCACACATTCAATTTCAATTCTTATAATTAAAGTTTTTAACTTAACACTTATGTTTTTAATTTTCAAATATGACTTATTTTTTCATCTTATTTACTTAACTTAAAATCCACTTTCAAACAAAATTCACAAATTTCCAAATTAAGTTATATTTCAAAATTCAACTTAAATATTCATTTATCTCACCTTTTAGTTTATTCAAAAATCATTAATACTTTACAAAAATCATTTAAATTCATTTTAATTCAAATTTAAATCTATTTATCATACTTCCTACTTAATTTAAATTCCATTATAACCAAATCATAATTTCCAAAATAACTTATATTTGAAATTTCTAACTTTACCATTAATTTATTTCACTTATAAATTTTTAGAAAATCAATAATGCTTTATAAAATCATTTTTAATTAAGTTAAATCAAAATATTATAATATTTACATTTCTAAAATATTTTAAACATTTTAGAAAAATTTATACTAACCACGGGTCTGTATATCATTTTCTATCCTAAGTAAAGTGATACGGATATTATATCATTTCAATCCGTAATTTACAAAGGAAACCCGGGTTCTATCATTTCAAACCCGCAATCCCAAGTAAAAATGAAATAAATAAAAAAAGTTCAATCCATTTCATCCCATAACGATTTTTCCATATTCTAATGTCCGTTCGGGTATGTATTATTTCAACCCATAGTGATTCTATCTACAAGGAACTTGCAGTGTGATAAAATGGTATAAATAAATAGAATAGCATCATATAATAGTAATAGATGATATGATAGGTGTATAAATATGGTGAACATCATATGATCATAGAACAACCAGTTATAACATAATAATAATATCCACAGATTCACAGGGTGTCAATTTACTACTTATATAAGTACGGAATGTCTGGTGAGAAATACTCACCTCTACAAGCTGGACATAACAAATACAGACACACAACAGAGATCCTAAAAGGCATGAAAGCACGACTACGATTCAAGTGAGGAAGAGCCAAAGCTATTGTCTTGTACATATGAAACAAATCAATACATATAACATGAATTTCAAACCAAAATATGACATTAAACAAGATAGAATTAAGGAACAACAATTAATCAAACACTTGCACTTGCTTCCATCATCATTGTGCTCAGCCTATAGGGTGATAAGTCACTACCATGGGTGTATTTCGTCAGGTATGGGTCATATATGCTCGGCCCAACAAGGGTAGTGAAGGTAAGGAAGTGGTTTGAGTAATTGAGGGCATAAATATACAAACACAAGGCAAAGGTGCATTTTTATGTAACAACAAGTCACGGCTATGGCCTTATGTGGCACGGCCAGGCCTGTTGGATGCTAAGGGATGTTGTGGCAGCGACTATAGGTTAGGTAGGTGCTGGTGGAAATGATGCAAGAGGTGGCTAAGGGGGGTGGTGAAGTAGTGGAGGCATTGGTGATCGGCTATGCATGTTTAAGGTGATGTTTTGTTAATTTTTGTGGTGCTTCTCATCAAGGATGGCCATGACCATGTCGGTCAGAGGAGATGGAGGTGATGACAGCTGAGAATGATGGTGGTGGAGGTGGTGGTGATGGTGGAGGCTACAGGCCGAACATCCAAAGTGAAAGCAAGTGCAAGATGAATGCATAAAACAAGGAAAAATGAAAAAAAGTGAAAGAACATTACCAATTTTTTTTGCTTAGAAGTTGATGGCTAAAAGTTTAGGGTTGAGAAACTTATTTTTTTGTAAAAAATGAAGATGATGAGCTGAAGAAAGGATATGGTCAGCCAAATTGAATGCAAGTGTTGATTTGCAAATGAAAAGGTTAAAACAAGGTGAAAAGTCAAAGGCATGTGAAAGGTTATAAAACTCTTCATATTTCTGATTTTCTTTATTCATTTCTAAACACATGAAAAATGTAAGTAAATAAAAAAAAAAAAAAAACAATGTATGAATAAAAATAAATAAATAAATTTCAGATAAATATAAATTAATTAAGAAAATAGCTTAAAAATAGAAACTAGGTTTTAAAAATTGAAAATAAAATACAGTAAGCTTTGGAAAATTATAACATCAATTTAAAATGTTTTAAAAATAAAATATATACCTAATATTTCATATTACACATATTATAACATGATATGAAAAATAAAAATATTATTTATATAATTTAAAATAGACAATTTTATTAAATAAATCAATTTACATACGATATTGTAAAAACATAACTTTCACAACACAAATCGGTTTTCAACGAAACAAAAGCAGTATTCTTAAAATTAAATGTATTTTCATAATGAAATATAAAATTTTGAAAATAAAAATATTTAAATTTTAAATTTAAAAGTCAAAGTTTGACCAGATTGATCAAAAATCCACTTTTCTGGAAAATATTCTATTTATTCAGGTTTGAAACTATAATTCACACAAAAATAAAAATATACTTTTAAAATAACAAAATTTATCCATTTTAATAAATATAATGAAGTTTTAAATCAAGAGTTTCAAATAAAATAATCAAAATAAGCAATTAAAATAAACCACAAAATTCAGGGTCGTTACACTCTCCACCACTCAAATCTTTTCGTCCTCAAAAAGAACAAACAAGGAAAATAAACAAAAGCAAGATAGACAAAACAAATAGTACCTGTAAAAACAATTTCGGATTCGAAGCATGAATGCTCTCCTCCGTCTCTAAGGTACAATCTCGATCATCAGTATTTCACAGTACTTTGACTAGACAAACAGATTCCTTTCTTAGCTGCTTCGTACCTCTGCTGACAATACGATGTGGCTTACTCTCGACAGTCAGATTAGGCTCAATATTCAAACCATCAAGAGAAAAAGGCTGAACAAAAGAGATGGGTCAAGAAGATACCAGAGAAGATATGAGACGTGGAATACATCATGCATACCAGAAAGTTTCTCGGGCAAATCCAAACGATGAGCCAAAGAACCAGCTCTTTCCTTAATACAGAAAGGACTCTCGAAGAGGAGGAAGAAGATAGAAATAGCTAGAAGGGAAAGTAGGTTGAAAGACAAGGATGAACCATATTTTAAAACCATATACATTTCAATTTAAAAAAATTATTTACAACATTTCAAATATTTTACAATATGATGAATATTCATTTGATTCAAATTTGTTAGTTCGAAGAAAACAATATTTAAAACATTTTTCAATTATTTAGACAAGTAAAATAAATGATCAAAATATCCTTTATATAATACTTTATCAAAATAATTTTATAACTTGATGTCTTAACAAGTTTACTTTCATTCCTGTAGACTCTGGCCATGCGTTGATCAGGCGCAAAGCTAGAATTCTCCAGGTACTTAGTAGACTTGTTTCAACACCCAGTGAAAATACTTGAAAAACTTAAAAAACAGATATAGAAAGTAAAATACAAACAAAACAACCAAACCAAAACATGTCGATCATGGATCGCGGATACACAGTGGTTACGCCTGGATCCCCCAGGAAACATCCGTACCCGTTGGCTGACTACAATAGCCCTGCGATTACACCATGAAGACTGGTAGTACCGCAAATACACAATGGTTACGCCTAGATCCCCCAGGAAATATCCGTACCCTTAGGCTCTCTCAGCCCCTGCAGATTACGCTGCCAAGCGACCCAATAGATCACAGATACACAATGGTTATGCTTGGATCCTCCAGGAGACACCGTACCCTTAGGCTCTCGCATTCCCTGTGAATTACGCTATGCAGTCACGATCATGAGACCATGGAGATCGCCAGATGGACACTCGAGTATCATATCCGAAAAACCCAAATCAGATAGAATAATATCGATAGAATGAATACACAGTGTGGCCACAAAGCGGATATCAAGCAGAAGGCACTTTCCATATCTTTACTTCGAAAATATGTATCATATAGTACCTTTCAAAATCACTTTCAAATATCATACTTATATAACGTCCATTATATATAAGATTTCATTTCAGATTGAATACTTTCCAAATCAATAGTATATCAAATCATACTTATATAAACTTCGATTATATAAGATTTCTCTTTACAATTTAAGTACCTTTACAAATCAATAGTTTCAAATCACTTCATACTTATACAGATCAATTATATATAAGTTCGATAACTCCCAAATCAAAGTATTTAAATAAACAAGGTTCTCAATTTCAATTCCTTTCAATATCAATTCATTTTCAAAATCATATATGATTTCGCCAAATCATTTCTTCCAAATTACATATATTCGGTTTCAATGTTTCTTAAAACAATAGATTTAGAAAATAATCCAAATTTCCAAATGTACAAAATTTAGCTCAAACAAATTCATTTCCATTTCAAACATATATTCACTTTCAAAAGTCATAATACTTTCAAAGTTATAAATCTTTCGAAACCAAATACTTGAAATCATTACACTTTGAAAATCATAACCTTTCGAAATCGTACATTTAAAATCATAAAACATTCCTTTAATTCCTTACATTTCACAAATTTATTCAATTAAACCTAAATCTAAAATTTCCATGTGAGTAAGAATTCTATCATGCTAGTTGATTCTACTTGAGATCGTTCTTTCATATACTCTTCTGATGCTATGAGTTACGACCCTTGTCTGGCTATCCGTTTCAGCCCCTTTGCTGGACTATGTGGGAATGTCCCTTTGGTTTCTGCTGAAGATGGTGATTCTTCCTCTTCGGAGGAGTCCTAGTCTTGGTGATTCATATAGTTACTGTGGCATGTCTGTCACATACCTGTGTTGTTTTTTCATTTTTTCTTAGTAGTATAGGTGCTTTTACCTTACTCCTGTACTTTAGCTTTATTACTTTCGTAATAAAAGTGGACGGTCCACTATAAAACCGGCTTTCTTTGCAAAAAAAAATTCCAATTTTAATTCAATTTAAACCATCAGTTTCAATTCAATTTAGTTTTCCAACAAAATCATTTCAAATACTATCAATTTCAAATAAAGATTTGATTCATAAAATAAACTATTAAATCTCTAATATATTTCGAAGCTTAAATATACCATATTTCAAAACTAAATTTTATAATTTCATATATCTCAAATTTTACTTCATTATACTTAGTTTTGAAATATTCATTTCATAAATCCATTATTTTTAAATAAAATCAAATTACAAGTAAACCAAATATCCTTTCATACAAATATAAACTTCAAATATTCATTTATCAAAATCAATTAACATTTCAAATTCACATTCTTTATCAAGATAAAGATTAAATCATTTCCAAACCATTACAACCATCAAATATCTAAAATGGTTACAAAGTTTATAACGATCTCTTTTTAAAACCTTCAAACTATTTATTTCTATATGGAAAATCCAATTTACCATTGGAAAGATTATTATTCTATATATATACACCTTATTCAAAACATTTCAAATCTATATTTCATACCAGTATAATTCAAAATAGTCTTATTTATTTCACTCAACAAACAGTTTCAAACTTATATAAATCATATTACTTTATACATTAATCATACCAAACTAAACTTATATTCTTTATCAAATACCCTATACCTTTCAAAATTACTCAGCTTTGAAAAGTTAACCTTGATTTGGAAGTGCTCGAACCTTCAAAATAGTCGAAGAAATCATATTTTCAATCCAAGAGTTGGAAATCACCAACAAATCAGTAAACCAATTCCAAAAGATAGGATTATACCAAAACAAATCTGAATCTCGATGACTGAACACCGGCTTACTTTAAATCATTTCATATATATATATATGTATATATATATATATCTTTCGAATATCAAACCATACTTCAAAATCTAAAATCAAAGTTTGGTTTCACAAAATCACTCGCATAGCAAAGCTACTACAGTGGCCTCTCCCCCACTCAGAAACTTGAAAATCAATGTCGATGATGCATGCATTCATCACCGAAATTATTTTCCAGCGATATAAGTGGTTTCTGGACTTTATATTCTTGAAACTTCTTTGAAACTTCTTTGAAACTTCTTCGAAATCTTTGGAATTCATCCGAATATATTGGAAACATTTTTATTCGGAGAAATATCTTTAAATCATATTATTATTAGATTTTCCAAAATCTTAAAACCGATTTCAAAACACCAGAGTTCGATTCCTCGAAATTCAAATTCAAAACCCATTAGTTATAAATCATTTTATATAAGTCAAATTCTTATAAATTTTCAAAATTTCAAATCCTTTCGAAACTTCAAATTTCTCGTTTTAAAAAGGTATATAATTCTTATCGAAAACATTTCACCTTTATATACAAAATAGGGTCATCCTAATCAAAATAATAATTTCGATGTATGCACAAATTCAAAATAAAATCAAATAGGAGGGATTTCAAAACAAACAGAGATTCAAATTTAGAGGAACTATAATCAAATAGAATTCTGGTTCGAAGATAAGCTCAAACGAAAATGAGATAATTTAGTTACCAAATAGAAGATAGATAAGCCTATATAAATCATGGGCGACCTTAACCGAGTCAACCGTGACTTCAGGAGACAATTCGGAAATCTAAGGAAAATCGAAATTCGATCGCCAGAGATAGAGTCCTGGTAGAGCAGGAGATAGATAGCATTGTAAACCGAGGATATAAAAATCTCTTGTGAATCAATGCCAATTGTAAAGGAGTTTCACCCCTTTACAAATCATTCAAAGATTTACGGAATCAGTGATCTTTATAGAGGTCATTCCAAAGTGGAGTTATGGAATGCCCAAAATCAGAAGGGAAAAATAGGGAAGACAAGTCCGAATTTCAGAACTAGTGGGATTGTTCCAAAGTTCAAGGAATCTAATCGATAAGAATCCTAACCAAAAGATTTCTAACAAGGTGAATACAGAAGGAATGAAATTTAGAAAAATCTTGATTCCAAAATAGGAAATTTTTTATACCAAAATAATCTTCAAAAATCCTATAAAATCATTTGGAAATGATTTTATACTACGAAAATACGTTCTCTCGCAAAGAAATGATTCTGAGATTGATTTCACTTATTCTAGGGTATTTCTACCCTATCTCAAATAAGTTTTTGCTCCGCAGGCTAAGGTTTGCCTAAAACCAAAGCTCTGATACCAACTGTAACAACCCGATATTGTCGGCCATTCGCATCCACACATATCGGACTTGAATTGCTCAAAATACCGCATTGTAAATAATTTGGAGAAAATGAAATACAACCACAGAATCACAGACACAAAAATACCAGAATAGCTCGCAGCGGAAATTAAAATACCATATTAGTTCATGAAGCTACTATAACAAACTCTCAAAACAATTACATAATAGCAATTTGAAAACATATACAACAGAAATCTCAAATACATAGAAGCTTTAAATACCTGAGCTGAAATAGAATAACTGAAACTGAAAGGGAATAGATAACTAGACAAGCTGTAACGACCCGTGTAAATTCGATGTTTAAAATGAATTAAATTAATAGGATTCTTATTTAAATTTAGAAAGAATGGAAATCTTATTTATTTATATGAAAGAGAATGTTGAAATTAGATGTATCAAGGGTAATTAAAATTTACAAATTAAATTATATATTGCAATTTATTGTAATAGTAGAAATTGTTGCATTTGGGTATAAAGTTAGAAATAAGTAAATAAAGGCAAGTATTGAATTCATCAATGAGAAGAAAAAATTATTATTTAGTACAATTCCTTTTTATTTGTAAACTATTGTAAGGTGTTAATTAATTGAAATGTGAAATATTAATAAGAATATTAAATAGAATGGAATTCAAATAATATAACAATAGAAATGTGAAAATTTGGGAATAGATCCAAAGTTATAAATAAGCTGTTGAAATAATACATAATAAGTGCAATTTGAATGAATCAATGTGAGTATAGATTTAAGCAATAATTGGGAATCATATCTATGAAATGATAACGAGAATACAAGGTAATAAATGCCAATTAAGGGTAATAACTAATAAACTTAATGAAATTCCAATTTTATATTAAATAATTTAAAAGTCAAGTTTGGCTATAATTTGAACATAAGTAAATTGAATTTTTAGTATGAAAATATATGCCAAAATTGATTTTTGTAATAAAAGATTTTGTATGTGACAAAAAGGTAACGGTAATGTTTATGGTAGGTTGCCTATTCATTTATTTAGATTGTTAGTTGGAATAGGAAATAAGTTTGTAATAAATGTAAATGATACATTTATGTGAAATATAACCAATGTAAATTTTATTTATAATATAGCAAAGGGTGGATTTAAGAAGTGAAATTGTAGAATTTGAAGCTAATTAATAAAGGACTTAGAAAAGATGGCAATCCAATCAAATACTTAGGAATCAAATTTATTTGGAAGGTAGTCTAATTTATAAATAAATGGTAAGTAATTAGGATTTAATTAATTCTATATTAATTGAAACTGATTGTAGATTTAGTGTAGTAACGTTAAAGCTAACGTTTTGTTAATATAGATTTAAGTATAGAAAGAAATATTTATTAATTTAATTTGAGTATTACAAAATAAATGAAATTTAACGTTTAAATATTACGTTAATAGAGATTTAACTGAAATTCGAGAATATTAAAATAATAGTTTTGAACCCAACATTTGAATCCATCTACTTAAAATTTTTAGATGGAATAATCATTGACTATTTAAATTAATAGAAATTTTGGGAACTTAATTTATAATTTTGAATATAATGAAATAGAAGATTTGACACTGCAACTGATAGATTTATCAACTTTAAATTGATATAAAGATTTGTTTAAAACAATTGTAAATGTTGAGAAATATAAAGGTGATAGAATTTACAAATTTTAGAATTGGAATTTAAAATTTGATTTATTCAACAAATTGTAAATTTAATTAATTAATATAAAAATATCCATTTTGGTCACAGACTCGGATTTCGACGAAACTAGTTTCATCGGATCCGTAACAGTGAATTATTGTAGGGTTTCAAGTTTCGTAGCGATCAGACTTGTCGTTTGATCGTACGAACACGAAACGCCTTGAAATCGATTTAATTGAAATCAATTTGAAATCAATTGGAAATTTTGTTTTCAGCATAATTTCTCCATACGATGGAATATTTTTAAATACCTATTTCGATATATGGGTTTACCCAATTTCATTCCGGGGTCAGAACGGGCTTTTTGGGCCACGTTAGCGGTAGCACGTATATCCAATCCGATCCATCTACTCTATTTCTAACCTACCTATATAAATCCAGTTATAAACCCTAGTCTCCATCTATTCTCATTTGTTTGTGCGTTCATTTCATCAGCTCTCCCTCTTCCTCAATGGATGCAAACTTTACATCCAAATTCAAATCAGATCCAAAGTAAAAAATTCAAAGGCCTCAGAAAATTCTCAAAAAAACATATGTTGATGCTCTTGACGAACGTAATTCAATGGTGTAATTCGTTTTTCTATTCGAGTTTCTGTTTTCCAGAATTCAGGGAAGCATATTCGGCCATTCATCATCATGTTGATCGACATCTTCCGATCGACAAATCGTTGGTACCATGACGTAGAGGGGACCGAGTACTGCTCACCGGAGTTATCGATTTGCCGAATCGACGGCTGGATCGAGCTATTTAATTCAACTAGGGTTAGTAAATTTGCGGCGGCTGCACCTTCCATGGCCGATCAGGGTCGCGAGAGTCATCGGGGGGGAGGGGGGGTCGCATGGACGAGACGGCCTCCTAGAGGTCGGGTCATGGTCACGGTGGGGCTCGGCGTCAACGTGGAAGAGTAGTGGTCGGGCGGCGTGTTTAGGGTTTTACCGTGGCTCCCTGTAGCTAGCTCGCGTGCGCGTTACTGTGCGTGAAGAATGAGATGACGTGGCTTATTCTATAGTGAAGGTGATTATGTTCTCATTTTATTTTATTTTTAAATTAAAATTCAATCGCAATTTTTGCTATAACTCTCGCATACGAACTCAGTTTCACGCGCGGTTTCTTTTGTTAGGATTGTATTAAAATTCCAGACTTGATGACACTGGTTTGGACTGATTCTGAGACCGTTGAATTTTTGGGTTTAAATTGGATTTAAATTCAATTTAAATCCAAAAGGTGAGTGTTTTAACCCACTCACAACTTCTAAAATTTCTTATGGTTGTTAAATTGATTTTAGATATGAGTAGAAATTTATTTATGATTGTTTGGCATGTTTTATTCATCATCTTTGTTAAATCGCATTTACTTAATTTAACTGTTATTTAATTTTATTATTTCGTATAAATTGACAGTTAAAATTTATTTATTTGCATATAAACTGATAGTTAAACAGTTAATGAATTTATTTTAAATATAAACGGTTAGTTAATAACTGTCATTTATTTCCTGTGATATTGTATATGTTATATATTGATGTTTGTTTAAATTGATGATGATTGAAATAAATTGGTTGATGATTGATATTGGATGAATGGATGATGTGTTCTATCTTATATAAACTGCAAGTCATCATGCATTTTCATTTCATTCGGGATTATGGTTTGAAATGATATACAATCGCATTTTTATTTTTAAATTACGGATTGAAATGATAAATATCTGTATCACTTGACCATAGGATAGAAAATTATATACAGTTGCCACGGTATATATATAAAATTATTTTTGAAATAATTTTTATGGTTTGGATATGATACGGTTTAATAAATATTAAATTTGGATATGATATCAATATATTTTATATATACATATATAGTTAAATTATCAAATTTAAGCTACGCATAATTTGTTAAATAAAAATGAATAAGTTGAAAAATGGAATTTGATAATTTATATTATATGATGGAGTACAGGTTTAAGATCCGGTATGTATATATATAGAGTCTTAAATGATTCCAATCAATTAAGACTGAAAGATAAATTGGAAATTTAGTTTGAATTGAGCTTATTTAAAAATTTAACTTCATAAGTTAATGTTAATTGGTTTAAATTGGATGTTTTAAAAGTTATGATATTTATAACTAGATTTAATGAATAATTCTAGTATAAATAAATGGAAGGAAATATTTAGTGTTAATAAATTGAGTTTACTTTAAATGGTTACGGATTTATCATGTAAGCCTTTCAAAACTAAATAATAAGAAATGAATTGTTGAATAGAAATTTCCAACCTTAGTTTTGAAATTCATTAAATACTCAAGTTTGAAAATATTAAAAATCGAAGTGTTTTATTCAACTAAAGTGAATCTAAAGGTTATGGGTTTAGACTGAATTTGAAGTAAATAAAATTTGTGAAGGCACGGGAATTATTTACTTTTAAAGAAATTTTAAATTCAACTGTTTTATTTTATATATTATTGAATACCCAAACCATTTAAGTTTTGAAAGTTATGGTTTTAAAACTATGGATTTTGAAGTATTATGTTGAAAGTAAAAATTTAAATATTTGGCTTCGAGGTATTATAAATTTTAAAAGTGGCATGATTTTGGAAAAGAAATATATTTGAAATGAAATCAATATAGATTGGGTTTTAAAAATGTAAATGATATCGTATTTATATAGTTTGAAAGAGGTATTATATTCTGGTTTTAAAGTATAAATTATTTTAATATAACCGCGGTGTTATAATAACCTTTGGTTGTTAAAGAGACTGGGATCGGAAGTTGTCATACTCTCTGCCAACCCCGAAAACCACTTTAACAACCGTGTACACGGTGGAGATTCCAGAATGAAGTAGGATGGTGGCGGCGTTTCCTTTGAGGTAAATACGTGGACCCGACTCCCGTGAATTGGCATAAGGTGGCTAAAACAGGAGCGATTCTCGAGCCAAGGGGATTAGCGCCCTTTATCGGACACATCCCTTCGATACTATACTCTGACTTTGGATTGATTCGGTGGCCACCTTTATTTTTGATTTTGGGGGTGTTTGTTCGAGGTGGGCGGTAGCTGTGGCTATGCGTTACGACCAGTCCGGATAGCAATTGGTATATCTACCCTGGCATTACCTAGTTGTGCCGTGTCACCTACTCTAGCGCGCCTTATACGATTTTGGTTTTGTACCATACCTATAGAGTGCCCTCTGACGACGCCCGTTACGGGGGAGATTACGGTACTGTATAAAATATGGGAATATATAACCGTGTTAAGGTGGAAAATGTAAAGCTTTAACGCTATTTAAAAGTAAGTTTATTTTACAAATAGGCACTATTATAATAGCGCAATATACTACATAGTAAATAGTTTAACGGATCCTCAGGAGATGTAAATCCCGAGCATCTCTTGAGTTACTGCACTCATATTTATTTCTGTTAATTTAACTCACATAAGATCTTTTAGTTCTGACTCGAGTGTTTTGTCTTTTCAATTCGCTCGGGTCAGTCTAAGCGTTTCAAGATTTGAAGTTTAGCTCTCGAGGACGAAGACGAAGATTTGTATTACTATCATCTACTATTATTCCACTACACTATTTAATTCCGCTGCATTGGTATTTATTGGTATGTGAACTCTGATATTTATTGTATAAAAAACAAGAATTAATTGTTTTGTAAACAGTTTTATGAACTGTATATTTATTATTATATTGTATCCTTCCGCTGTGAGATTCTGTTTTATTTTATTTCTTCTCTGTTTTTCTTATTTACCCCATAACAATCCGCCCTTCCATATGCTTTGAATTGGCACATGTGTCGATTTGAAGCATGGGAAAATAAGGGACGTTACATCTGGTATCAGAGCTTTGGTTTAGCGATAAATCTTAGCTTTGTGGGGTTTGACTATTTATTAATAGGGTAGTAATACCCTATGGGAGTCACTGAGAGTATATATATAAGAGAGCATATTTGTTAGTGTTATAAAAAGGTTTTTTATATTGTGTTAATATGTTCCGTTTTGTATTTATAAATTCTGGTTGATGCATGGGACGCTATGACATCAATAGGGATTTCTAAACACTTAATAGGAAAGACCGACATAATATTTGTTTTAATATAGGTGAATGAAATAATTTTTCCTATTATATTTTCTATATATAAATTTTTTTCAAATGATGTCTATATTTGGCTGCAATAGATTGGTTGCTAGGCAATAAAGTGTATAAAAAATAATAGAAATAAGATTGAAAAATAAAATAAATGAAATTCGAAAATTTAGAACTTAAGTTTCGGGGTTTTGAAATTTCTTCCAAATAAATTTTGGAATATAATAATATTGTCTAGAAGTATTTTCTAATAAAGATGATTTTGGAGAAAATAAGTTTTGTACTTTCCTCTTGTCGCTAGAAAATAATTTCGATGATGGCGGCCGCATCATCGAGTTTTATTCTCGAGTTTCGAAGGGGAAAGGCCACTGTAGTAGTTTTACTGCAGATTCATTTTGAAAAATATATCAATTTTGGATTGTTTTAAATATAATTAGAGATATATAAGTTGTAAGAATATATTTATCTATTATTTTAAAATAATTTGAAATTTAACCTGGTATTAAATTCTTAAATTTCCATAAATTAATTGTTTCAATTATTATAGTGAATTGAAACATAGGAAATTAATAAATTAAAACCTCTAAAGGAAATAAGAGATTTAATGATAGGTTATAAATGGTATTAAATGAAATTTGAAATTATAACCTACGAAATAAAGGATATTATTATTGAACGTTAAATTAGTCATAGGTAATGAGGAAACTTGTGTAACTTTCAAGTACATCCTTTAAAAACATACATAACTTACCAAATATTAAAAGTTGAAATATTTAATAGGAAATGTAATGAAAATTGTACAAGTAAAAGTAGGTAATGAAGTATTCAATGAATTTGCTATTATAAGTGAGAATATAATGTTATAAACTTAAGTTATAATTGAAATTTT
Source organism: Allium cepa (assembly GCA_030765085.1). Taxonomy (NCBI): domain Eukaryota; kingdom Viridiplantae; phylum Streptophyta; class Magnoliopsida; order Asparagales; family Amaryllidaceae; genus Allium; species Allium cepa. The sequence continues at coordinate 827,040,865 of CM060934.1, forward strand.
AAAGGTACGTAATTCAAATAGATGATTATCAACTTAAGTAAATAAAATGGAAATGCTAAGAAATTAAATGGGACATGAATACTATTGATAAACAAATGTAAATAAATGAGGGCATGCAATAAATGAATGAATAATTATAATGAAATAAAAAGAACTGGCATGACCTGAGATAATGGAAAGGAATAATTGTAAGTAATAAGTAAAAACAAATGAACCAAACAGTGAATGTGTAAATGAAATTAAAAATTTGCTAGAAATAAATGTAAATTATAAAAATTTATGTGGTATGAATAAAAAGAGAAATTAAAATATATGAGATGGAATTAATAGTAGGCTAAGTCGATTGTTTGTCTGGATTGTTGTTGTTTAATTGATCGTTGTTTGGGCAAGATACTTTAAAATTGGTTTAGGCGAATGAATAATCTATTTAGTTTTATCTAAGATTATTGAGTATATGATGCGCTAGTAGTTTATTCTTCATTCGGTACAATTTAAAAGTTTTGAACCCAAACAACTATTTGTTTGTTGGTTGAATGGTTGCTTTGAATTTGTTGTGTATGCTGTTGTTAAAGTTGATGGTTGTTGTATTGATTTGTTGTTAGTGATTGAAATCCACTTAAATATTTCACTTTATATAAATAGTTAACCCTTTGGATTTTATAAGAGAAATGCAGGTCATGGAAGCAATTGCTACTGCTTTTGGTTCCATAAATTAAGCGTAAATTGCCCGACAAATAGGTATGTTTCGGATTACGGTTTATAGCGCTATTTTATATATTTTCCCGTGTAGGGATATATTATTTTGGAAAATATTTATGTATATTGTTATATTTATATTATATTATCTTCCGAGCCTCTCCATACAAAGGAGACTCTGCCAAAATTTTCCGCAAATTTTGGACTTAGAATTTTTTTTTTTTAAAATGTTTTTCCAAACTATATTTATTTAAGTATAACAAGATATAATGAGTATAAAGCGGGTATATTTTATTTAAGGTAAAAAATTTAGTAAATTATTGTTTATAAGTTAAATATTTTAAATAAGATGTGTTGTTATTTAATTCTTCTTTTCCCTTCTTTTCCTTTTCGAGGACGAAAAGTTTTGAGTGGGGGAGAGTGTAACGACCCGCGTAAATTCGATGTTTAAAATGAATTAAATTAATAGGATTTTTATTTAAATTTAGAAAGAAATAGAAATCTTATTTATTTATATGAAAGAGAATGTTGAAATTAGATGTATCAAGGGTAATTAAAATTTACAAATTAAATTATACATTGCAATTTATTGTAATAGTGGAAATTGTTGCATTTGGATATAAAGTTAGAAATAAGTAAATAAAGGCAAGTATTGAATTCATCAATGAGATTTTTTTTTATTATTTAGTACAATTCCTTTTTATTTGTAAACTATTGTAAGGTGTTAATTAATTGAAATGTGAAATATTAATAAGAATATTAAATAGAAAGGAATTCAAATAATATAATAATAGAAATGTGAAAATTTGGGAATAGATCCAAAGTTATAAATAAGCTGTTGAAATAATACATAATAAGTGCAATTTGAATGAATCAATGTGAGTATAGATTTAAGCAATAATTGGGAATCATATCTATGAAATGATAACGAGAATACAAGGTAATAAATGCCAATTAAGGGTAATAACTAATAAACTTAATGAAATTCCAATTTTATATAAAATAATTTAAAAGTCATGTTTGGCTATAATTTGAACATAAGTAAATTGAATTTTTAGTATGAAAATATATGCCAAAATTGATTTTTGTAATAAAAGATTTTGTATGTGACAAAAAGGTAACGGTAATGTTTATGGTAGGTTGCCTATTCATTTATTTAGATTGTTAGTTGGAATTGGAAATAAGTCTGTAATAAATGTAAATGAATGATACATTTATGTGAAATATAACCAATGTAAATTTTATTTATAATATTGCAAAGGGTGGATTTGAGAAGTGAAATTGTAGAATTTGAAGCTAATTAATAATGGACATAGAAAAGATGGCAATCAAATCAAATACTTAGGAATCAAATTTATTTGGAAGGTGGTCTAATTTATAAATAAATGGTAAATAATTATGATTTAATTAATTCTATATTAATTGAAACTGATTGTAGATTTAGTGTAGTAACGTTAAAGCTAACGTTTTGTTAATATAGATTTAAGTTTAGAAAGCAATATTTATTAATTTAATTTAAGTATTACAAAATAAATGAAATTTAACGTTTAAATATTACGTTAATAGAGATTTAACTGAAATTAGAGAATATTAAAATAATAGTTTTGAACCCAACATTTGAATCCATCTACTTAAATTTTTTAGATGGAATAATCATTGACTATTTAAATTAATAGAAATTTTGGGAACTTAATTTATAATTTTGAATATAATGAAATAGAAGATTTGACACTGCAACTGATAGATTTATCAACTCTAAATTGACATAAAGATTTATTTAAAACAATTGTGAATGTTGAGAAATATAAAGGTGATAGAATTTACAAATTTTAGAATTGGAATTTAAAATTTGATTTATTCAACAAATTGTAAATTTAATTAATTAATATAAAAATATCCATTTTGGTCACGGACTCGGATATCGACGAAACTAATTTCATCGGATCCATAACAGTGAATTTTTGTAGGGTTTCGAGTTTCGTAGCGATCGGACTTGTCGTTTGAATGTACGAACGCGAAATGCCTTGAAATCGATTTAATTGAAATCAATTTGAAATCAATTAAAAATTTTGTTTTCAGCATAACTTCTCCATACGATGGAATTTGAACATGAAACTTTTTCCATCGCGTTCATAATATTTTTAAATACCTATTTCGATATATGGGTCTACCCAATTTCGTTCCAGGGTCAAACGGGCTTTTTGGTTGTTAAATCCAATTTAAATCCAAAAGGTGAGTGTTTTAACCCACTCACAACTTCCAAAAATTCTTATGGTTGTTAAATTGATTTTAGATATGAGTAGAAATTTATTTATGATTGTTTGGCATGTTTTATTCATCATCTTTGTTAAATCGCATTTATTTAATTTAACTGTTATTTAATTTTATTATTGCATATAAATTGGCAGTTAAAATTTATTTACTTGCATATAAAATGATAGTTAAACAGTTAATGAATTTATTTTGAATATAAACTGTTAGTTAATAACTGTCATTTATTTTATGTTATATTGTATATGTTATATATTGATGTTTGTTTAAATTGATGATGATTGAAATAAATTGATGATGATTGAAATAAATTGGTTGATGATTGATATTGGATGAATGGATGATGTGTTCTATCTTATATAAACTGCAAGTCATCATGCATTTTCATTTCATTCGGGATTGCGGTTTGAAATAATATACTACCGCATTTTTATTTTTAAATTACGGATTGAAATGATAAATATCTGTATCACTTGACCATAGGATAGAAAATTATATACAGGAACCACGGTATATATATCAAATAATTTTTGAAATAATTTTTATGTTTTGGATATGATACGGTTTAATAAATATAAAATTTGGATATGATATAAATATATTTTATATATACATATATAGTTAAATTATCAAATTTAAGCTATGCATAATTTGTTAAATAAAAATGAATAAGTTGAAAAATGGAATTTGATAATTTATATTATATGATGGAGTACTTGTTTATGATCCGGTATATATATATAGAGTCTTAAATGATTCCAATCAATTAAGATTGAAAGATAAATTGGAAATTTAATTTGAATTGAGATTATTTAAAAATTTAACTTCATAAGTTAATGTTAATTAGTTTAAATAGGACATTTTAAAAGTTATGATATTTATAACTGGATTTAATGAATAATTCTAGTATAAATAAATGGAAGGAAATATTTAGTGTTAATAAATTGAGTTTACTTTAAATGGTTATGGTTTTATCATGTAAACCTTTCAAAACTAAATAATAAGAAATGAATTGTTGAATTGAAATTTCCAACCTTAGTTTTGAAATTCATTAAATACTCAAGTTTGAAAATACTAAAAATCAAAGTGTTTTATTCAACTAAAGTGAATCTAAAGGTTATGGGTTTAGACTGAATTTGAAGTAAATAAAATTTGTGAAGGCGCGGGAATTATTTACTTTTAAAGAAATTTTAAATTCAACTGTTTTATTTTATATACTGTTGAATACCCAAACCATTTAAGTTTTGAAAGTTATGGTTTTAAAACTATGGATTTCGAAGTGTTATGTTGAAAGTAAAAATTTAAATATTTGGCTTCGAGGTATTATAAATTTTAAAAGTGGCATGATTTTGTAAAAGAAATATATTTGAAATGATATCAATATAGATTGGGTATTAAAAATATAAATGATATCGTATTTATATAGTTTGAAAGAGGTATTATATTCTGGTTCTAAAATATAAATTATTTTAAAATAACCGCGGTGTTATAATAACGTTTGGTTGTTAAAGAGATCGGGATCAGAAGTTGTCATACTCTCTGCCCACCCCGAAAACCACTTTAACAACCGTGTACGCTGTGGAGATTCCAGAATGAAGTAGGATGGCGGCGGCGTTTCCTTTGAGGTAAATACATGGACCCGACTCACGTGAGTGGGCATAAGGTGGCTAAAACAGGAGCGATTTCGGGCCAAGGGGGTTAGCGTCCTTTATCGGACACATCCCTTCGATACTATACTCTGAATTTGGATTGATTTGGTGGCCACCTTTATTTTTGATTTTGGGGGTGTTTGTTCGAGGTGGGCGGTAGCTGCGGCTATGCGTTACCACCAGTCCGGATAGCAATTGGTATATCTACCCTGGCATTGTCTAGTTGCGCCGTGTCACCTACCCTAGCGCGCCTTATACGATTTTGGTTTTGTACCATACCTATGGAGTGCCCTCTGACGACACCCAGTACGGGGGAGATTATGGTACTGTATAGACTATGGGAATATATAACTGTGTTAAGGTGGAAAATGTAAAGCCTTAACGCTATTTAAAAGTAAGTTTATTTTACAAATAGACACTATTATAATAGCACAATATACTACATAGTAAATAGTTTAACGGATCCTTAGGAGATGTAAATCCCGAGCATCTCTTGAGTTACTGCACTCATATTTATTTCTGTTAATTTAACTCACATAAGTTCTTTTAGTTCTGACTCGAGTGTTTTGTCTTTTCAATTCGCTCGGGTCAGTCTGAGCGTTTCAAGATTTGAAGTTTAGCTCTGGAGGACGAAGACGAAGATTTGTATTACTATCATCTACTATTATTCCACTACACTATTTAATTCCGCTGCATTGATATTTATTGGTGTGTGAACTCTGATATTTATTGTATAAAAAAAAGAATCAATTGTTTTGTAAACAGTTTTATGAACTGTATATTTATTATTATATTTTATCCTTCCGCTGTGAGATTCTGTTTTAATTATTTCTTCTCTATTTTTCTTATTTACCCCATAACAATCCGCCCTTCCGTATGCTTTGAATTGGCACGTGTGTCAATTTGAAGAGTGCGAAAAGGAGGGACGTTACACAAGCAGAATCTCCAGCGATTCCTAGCCCCAGAAAAGAAATCCAAAGCTAAGCTGTAAATACTCAGGCTGACCTGAGCGTAAAGTAAAACACAAAACACTCGAGTTAATACATACATACTTATATAATGTTAACCAACTCAAGTGAACTGTAGTAGTAATGTACAATAAATTAAATGATGCTTGGGGTCGTCCACCCTCTAAGGATTAGTTAAACCATAAATTAAATATATCCCGTGGTTAAAATTTAAGAATAGTAATTTATTCTTCGAAATCAAATATCATTTCAAAATTCAATATCATTCAAAAATCCATTTCAAAATATCAAAATATCATATCTTTTCAAAACCACATTCATTTTATTTAAAATACCATTTCAACACATACTTCAAAATAGTTTATATTTCAAAAACAAATTACTTCATTTTAAAACATTAAAATGATGTTATTATATTAAATAATTAAATTATTAAATTTATAAAATTTTAATCTTTCAAAGTTCATTTATTCACTTAAATTTATTAAAACAATGAAAATTCAACTTTCGCAGCATTTAGAAATGCTACGAAAAGTTACGCTTAAAACAATTTAATTTAACAAAAGACAACATATAGAAAAATGCTGTAATAGGTTTAATTTAGTTTCAAATAAACTTTAGTTAACTCCAGCAGCTATTACACTTACAAAGTACTGTAATGCTTTTGTTCAATTCTAGTCATTTCGTTCATTTATATCAACTACAGCATGTACAAAATGTTGTAATATCCTTTACATTAATAACATTTCGAACATGCAATTAATTAAATTCCAAATATTTAATATAATTTCATAAATAATTAAATTTTTATTTAAACCATTTTAAACTTATAAAATCATATATTTTCACTTTTAAAACAATCATTTAAATACCCTTATATTTATGATTTTATAAAGTGAAATTTTAATTCAAAAATCAAAATTTAATAATAATTCACATATTAAATTCACACATTCAATTTCAATTCTTATAATTAAAGTTTTTAACTTAACACTTAAGTTTTTAATTTTCAAATATAACTTATTTTTTTCACCTTATTTACTTAACTTAAAATTCACTTTTAAACAAAATTCACAAATTTCCAAATTAATTATATTTCAAAATTCAACTTAAATATTCATTTATCTCACCTTTTAGTTTATTCAAAAATCATTAGTACTTTATAAAAATCATTTAAATTCAGTTTAATTCAAATTTAAATCTATTTATCATACTTCCTACTTAATTTAAATTCCATTTATAACCAAATCATACTTTCCAAAATAACTTATATTTCAAATTTCTAACTTTACCATTAATTTATTTCACTTATAAATTTTTAGAAAATCAATAATGCTTTATAAAATCATTTTTAATTAAGTTTAAATCAAAATACTATAATATTTACATTTCTAAAATACTTTAAACATTTTAGAAAAATTTATACTAACCACGGGTTTGTATATCATTTTCTGTCCTAAGTAGAGTGATACGGATATTATATCCTTTCAATCCGTAATTTACAAAGAAAACCCGGGTTCTATCATTTCAAATCCGCAGTTCCAAGTAAAAATGAAATAAATAAAAATTGTTCAATCCTATCATTTCAAACAATAACGATTTTTCCCTATTCAAATGTCCGTTCGGGTATATATCATTTCAACCCATAGTGATTCTATCTACAAGGAACCTGCAGTGTGATAAACTGGTATAAATAAACAGAATAACATCATATAACAGTAACAGATGATATGATAGGTGTATAAATATGGTGAACATCAAATGATCATAGCATAAGCAGTTATAACATAATAATAATATCTACAGATTCACAGGGAGTCAATTTACTACTTATATAAGTACGGAATGTCTGGTGAGAAATACTCACATCTACAAGCTGGATATAACAAATACAGAAACACAAAAGAGATCCAAAAAGGCATGAAAGCACGACTACGATTCAAGTGAGGAAGAGCAAAAGCTATTTGTCTTGTACATATGAAACAAAACAATACATATAACATCAATTTCAAACCAACATATGACGTTAAACAAGTTAGAATTAAGGAACAACAATTAATCAAACACTTGCACTTGCTTCCACCATCACTTTGCTCAACTTATAAGGTGATAAGGCAATGCCATGGTTGTATTTGGTCAGGTATGGGTCATATATGCTCGGCCCAACAAGGGTAGTGAAGGTATGGAAGTGGTTTGAGTAATTAAGGGCATAAATATACAAACACAAGGCAAAGGTGCATTTTTATGTAACAACAAGTCACGGATATGGCCTTATATGGCATGGCCTAGCCTCTTGGATGCTAGGGGATGGTGTGGCAGTGACATTAGGTCAGGTAGGTGCTGGTGGAAGTGATGCAAGAGGGGGCCAAGGGGTGTGGTGAAGTGGTGGAGGCATTGGTGATCGGCTATGCATGTTTAAGGTGATGTTTTGCTAATTTTTAGGGAACTTCCCATCAAGGATGGCCACGGCCATGTAGACTAGAGGAGATGGAGGTGATGACAGCTGAGAATGATGGTGGTGGAGGTGGTGGTGATGGTGGAGGCTGCAGGCCTAACATCCAAAGTGACGGCAAGTGCAAGATGAATGCATAAAAGAAGGAAAAATGAAAAAAAGTGAAAGAACATTACCAATTGTTTTGCTCAGAAGTTGATGGCTGAAAGTTTAGGGTTGAGAAACTTATTTTTTTCATGAAAAATGAAGGTGAATAGCTGAGGAAAGGATATGGTCATCCAAATTGAATGCAAGTGTTGATTTGCAAATGAAAAGGTAAAAGGAAGGTGAAAAGTCAAAGGCACGTGAAAGGTTATAAAACTCTTCATATTTCTGATTTTCTTTATTCATTTTTAAACAAAGGAAAAATGTAAGTAAATAAAATAAAAGAAAAAATAATAATGTATGAATAAAATAAATAAATAAATTTTAGATAAATATAAATTAATTAAGAAGCTTAAAAATAGAAACTTGGTTTTAAAAATTAAAAATAAAATACAGTAAGCTTTGAAAAATTATAACATCAGTTTAAAATGTTTTAAAAATAAAATATATACCTAATATTTCATATTACACATATTAGAACATGATATGACAAATAAAAATATTATTTATATAATTTAAAATAGACAATTTTATTAAATAAATCAATTTACATACAATATTGTAAAAAGCATAACTTTCACAATACAAATCGGATTTCAACGAAACGAAAAGCAGTATTCTTGAAATTAAATGTATTTTCACAGTGAAAAATATAATTTCGAAAATACAAATATTTAAATTTTAAATTTAAAAGTCAAAGTTTGACCAGATTGACCAAAAATCCACTTTTTTGGAAAATATTCTATTTATTCAGGTTTGAAACTATAATTCGCACAAAAATAAAAATATACTTTTAAAATAACAAAATTTATCCATTTTAATAAACATAGTGAAGTTTTAAATCAAGAGTTTCAAATAAAATAATCAAAATAAGCAATTAAAATAAATCACAAAATTCAGGGTTGTTACAATCTATTTATATTTAATATTGTTTTAAAAGTTATCTATTTATATTTGGTATTGTTCTAAAAAGATGTTTATTTATACTTACTATTGTTTTAAGGTTACTTATTTGTAATTACTATTGTTTTACGGTTATTTTTCAAAATGTTAATAATTTGAAGATTAACTATTTAAATAATTATTATGGTTTGGAATAAATAATAATGATTTATTACTATGGTTTTGGAAATATACTTAATATTTTTTTAAAGTTAATTATTTATAATTAATATTGTTTTAAAATTACTTATCAAAATGTTAATATTTTTAAGTTAATTGTTTACATAATTAATTTGGTTTGGAATAAATAATAATGATTTATTATTATGGTTTTGGAAATTAATTGCAATTTTTTAAAATTAGGTTGAAATTTAACTATTAGTTTTTATAAATAATATCTTTGAAATATTAATTATTACTTTAAGATGTTCTAAGGTTAGTAAATATTTATTTATTTATAAGGTTTATTATTTATAAATATTATTAAATTATATAATAATGCTTCAAGTAAATGATTATTATGATTATAAATGTTCGAGATTTATAAATCGAGTTTTACAAATAAGATTTATGTTTTAAAAGGGAATTTTTTTAGAATGATTTAAAGAATTAAAGGGATATTATTTACAAGATAAAAAGAGTGAAATGATTTTACATATTTATAAAAGAATTTTAGAAATGAGTTTATGAAATTATAAGAAGAGTTTTATAGATAGTTTTATGGGATTATAACGAGTTATATATGTTTTGAAAAAAGTTTAAAATAGGAAATGGAGGTTGTGTTTTGTAAAGGGATTTCTATGTAGATTTATAAACGGTTTCAAAAATTTATAAAAATGATTTAGAAATGATTTTTGAGATTCATTTGAGGGATTTATTAATGGTTTTTGAAATGTATAGAAAGGGAATGTTTCTCAATATACATATAGCATTAGTGTAACGACCCGCTATTTTGGACCATTCAAATCGACAATAAAACCACACATGTCTGACTTGAATAGCTCAAAATACCGAATTGTTAATTTTAATTTTGCAAATCTCAGAATATACAGGAAATAAATAAATGACAGATCACGGACACAAAGTAATATAATCCAGCGGAAGAAAAAAGATAGTAGTTCATGAAGCTGCTATATAAAGACATCAGAGTTATACAATGTTAACTCCCTTCTGTAAGAGACTTAAGGAAAATGTAGCGACCTAGCCAATTCAAGAACCTAGCGACTTAAAAAAGGCTGCGACTTAAAGATGGCTCGACCTAAAAAGGAGAACGACCTAAAAATGCTTCGCGACCTAAAGGTGGCCGCGACCTATGAAGCCTCGCGACCTAACAGGAAGGCTGCGACTCAGAAGATGTTTCGACCTATCAAGCTTCGTGACCTAAGAGTGAATGAGACCTAAAGACGGTCTCGACTTATGGAACTCTGCGACCTAATGGCATGATTGGCTTAGCGACCTAAAGCTTTCACGACCTAAAGGAGTGCTTCGACCTAAGGAAGGTCGCGGCCTAAGGGATTCAGCGACCTAAGATCAGCTATGGCTACAGGAAAGTACTCGCGACCTAGGGTAGGTCGCTAACGACCTAAATGCCAGAGTAAAAAAGTTGACTATGCTGTGCCACAGGGGGATAGGTCGCTCACGACCTAGGACTTGTGCAAATCAGCATGCGTGTTCTTGTGGAAGGAGGGGCCAATGCTCTTCAGGTCGACTACAACCTACGACCTTACTTAGGTCGGTCACGACCTACGACCTTACTTAGGTCGGTCACGACCTACAACCTTACTCCGAAAAATGCCTATAAATATGACCCTAACTCCAACTAGTAAAGGACTTGGGGCTGATTTCCTTCAAACACCGTTACTCTGCTGCATTCCAAACTAATCCAATCCAACACTTGAAGCTCTCAAGATATTAAGAACGCTACAAACAACTTCAAGAAGAGATCACATACATCCAACATGGATTCGAAAACTCTCATCTCCATCGAAGTTTAAGCTACTTGTTCTAAGTATCTTGTAATTCAGAGTGTATTGTATTCGGGAAGAATTGTATCAGCTTGTAACGAGATTAGTAATAAAAGTACTTAAAGTGGACGTAGGCTATACCCTAAAGCCGAACCACTATAAAATTGTTGTTGTTTACCGCTTTTCTACTATTATCTGCTTGTAATCTGTTCCCGAGTCGTCGGGTGGTGCTTTCACAATTACAACTCATACATCGGGGTGTTAGCGTTCAAATTCAAGCGTTAACATTTTTTGGTGCTTTCACTGAGAATTGAACTCAGGCAAGTTATCATCATTGCTTCACAGAGGTTTGTAGAGAGAATTTCCCTGAAAACCAGAAGTCTATCTGAGATAATGGCTCCTGGAAGGAAGAGTAGATCTGTCAGATCTGGGAATATTCAAGAGGGAACCTCCGCTTCCCCTGTACCTAATCAACCCATTCCGTCTGCTGGGGTTACGAAAGCAGAGTTGGATGCTGTAATATTAGGACTGAACCAGCAGATAAACGCCCAGAATGCACAATTAGAAGCTCAGAGTGCCCAAAATGCTCTAATTCTGAATAAGTTGAATGATTTGCTCGGGGCAAATAATCAACCTGCTGGTAATGGAAGGAATTATACTGGCAACATTCATGATGCTAATGAGAGGAATGCTCCAGAAAGGGCTGCCAGTCCCTTTGAGCAAACGCTTCCTGAGGTTGGTGGATCTGGAACTCGACATGATGAGGAGTATCTTTCTGGGATGGTCCGGCAAATCATGAGAGAAAGTATGCAAAGGGTTGAAGATGAGAAAGAATAGGGTTTCGCCCCAAGTAAAACTCCATTTACTGAGAAAATCTTAAAGGCGGAGTTTCCAAGGAAGTTTGTCCCTCCAACTATCCCAGCTTACAAAGGGACAAGTGATCCGAATGAATTCTTGTATAAATATGATTGGCACATGACAGGTGCCAGGGCCTCAGACGAGATAAAGTGCCGATATTTCCCCGTATACCTTGAAGGCATGGTTCTACTGTGGTTCACCAAGTTGCCAGTCCGATCTATTGATCAGTTTTCAGACTTGACCCGAAAGTTCAAGGAACAGTTTAGACTATATGCTTCAAAGGCCAAAGACATCATGTCATTGTCAAGTATAGAACAGAATCCTGGTGAATCTATCAGGTCTTTCTTGAACCGCTTTAATATAGCGCTGGCAGAGGTGGACAATGCTGAACCGCGAATGATATTGACTTATCTGATGAGGGCTATTGATAAGTCGAGCGAATTTGGGAAATGGTTAAACATGAAGGAGCCAACCTCCCTCGAAAAGTTCTACAAAAAGGCAGACGAATTCATACGCCTGGAAAGCCGTCCTGTACCGGTGAAGGCAGTGTCAGAAAAAGCTGAAGATAACACTGTTGCACCACGCAAGATTGAATCTGTAGGGCAAAAAAGGGAAAATAACAATGGGAAGAAACAGAGTAATCTGAAGAAGCCCCGATCCTTCAAGCCATCAGAGTATACTCCTTTATCAGACACGCCGGAGCATATCTTCCTTGCCATTAAAGATTCTGTTGACCTCCCTAAACCTATCCCTTTGAGGACCGGAAAAAAGGCTATACAAAGTGGGAAGTTCTGCCGCTTCCATAATCAACCCGGTCATGAGACTGATGAGCGCCGCCAGTTGAAAAATCTGATTGAAGAATTGCTAAGAGAAAACAAGCTGCAACAATTTGTGAAAAAGAATAGCAACAATCCTGCATCGTCAAGTCAGGGGCAACAGGCTCCTGTTCATCAGCCTAGGATAGGTGAGAAAGCTACGGGGCATGAATCTGGAAGGCCCATTATCAATGTCATTACAGGAGGGCCTCATCCAGCTGGCAAGAGCTGGGGAGAGATGGAGAGATATGCCAGAGCTTTGAAATATGTTCCAGCCGAAGAAGACGTCTTTGTTTTAGAAGACACTACGCCCCTGAAACAACAGAAAACTTTCAGTGATGATATTATTTTCAGAGCCAGAGATTCCTCAGGTATCGAAGCTCCTACCCTAGATCCCTTGGTCATCTCTGCTGGTATTGGACCGGCCATTGTCAGAAGAGTTCTCATTGACTGCGGAGCATCATGTAATATCCTCTTCAAGAAGACATTCGACCAAATGAAAATCCCTATGGTCGATGTACAAGCCTCATCGCAGAAGATCGCTGGCTTCACCGGGGAGCCAAAGCAACCAATAGGAACCATCGATCTGCTAGTAGAACTTGGGGAAGGAGAAAGGAAAGTGGTCCGCAAGCAAACATTTGTGATTGTCGATGAATTTTCTGCTTATAATGCTTTCCTTGGCCGTCCAACGCTCGCAGCATTCAAAGCTATTCTAGCCCCGTGGTGCCTCACTATTAAATTCCCTACAGACAATGGAGTAGGAGTTATAAAAGGGGATCAAAATGCTGCGCGAGAGTGCTATTTGACAGAGTTGCGAGAGTCAAGAAAGAGGGAAATGGGAAAGGATGCGGCCACTCCGGTCCGCATCAAAGAGCCAGCCTTGTAGCAATTACGGGGCGGACCCTGCACTGGCGAGCATAGCGGGGCACGGAAAGAGATGGATCCCAGAAAAGCCAGTGCAGGGGAGAATAGAGTAGTGCCGGTTGAAATGACGATACCGGTACCTGTTGACCCGAAGGACCCAAATAAGGTGTTGAATGTGGGTTCACAACTTAATATGTCAATTCAGAATATCTTGATATCATTCCTGAAAGCAAATCTGGATGTCTTCGCTTGGACTCATGCTGATATGTGTGGAATATCTCCAGAACTTGCAGTACACGCTCTGAATATTGACCCAAAGTTCACACCAGTAAAACAGAAAAGAAGAACCCAAGGTCCAGAAAGGTCAGCAGCATTAAAAGAAGAAATTGATCGACTCATGGAAAATAACTTCATCAGAGAATCTACATATCCGAACTGGGTTTCAAATCCTGTGTTGGTTAAGAAAGCTAATGGAAAATGGAGAGTGTGCATCGATTTTTCAGATTTGAACAAGGCCTGCCCCAAAGATTGCTTTCCTTTACCCAGGATTGATCAGCTGGTAGATGGAACAGCGGGACATGAATTGTTATCTTTCATGGATGCCTACTTCGGATATAACCAGATCATGATGCATGAACCGGATCAGGAGGACACGAGCTTTATCACCGATGTTGGTCTTTATTGCTACAGAGTTATGCCCTTCGGTTTGAAGAATGCAGGGGCAACGAATGTAGAAGTATTGATTCAGGAATCCATGTGCACTCTCCGGCAAATCCAAAATAAGTTTGCGGTTCCGCGCACCCCTTACAAGTACAATTGAAGGATGGTCCTTGTTCTTCGCAAAAGTGCACAAGTAACAGATTTCCTCAAAACTCGGAAGACGATCAAGAGTCCTCCTGAACAGAACACACAATCCCATCAAAATAGCATAGCCATTGGGGTGCAGCTGAAAAGGAGAGATCGTCAGTCGAAGTAGGATTTGCCGGAGAAATTCATTAAAAGGAGGAATTGCTCCACTCAAGCACATTTGTCGATTAATGGCAACAAAACCGTAAGGTGGTCTATCAGCAGAGTCATTTGGTCCAGGGAGTAGAACTTCTGCCTCGGCAATGCCAAATTGAACGCATAATTGATTAAGCGCCCGCTGTTTCAAAAGGGTAGAAGTTCTTTCCGAAGGATTCTCTAGTGGAATAGCAATCGGGAAAACCCCTTCAGCGTGTTCTATCATCTCTTCTTGTTGAGACATCATTCTACATAAGCGACTGGATGTTCAGATGAGAAAGTGCACGTTTCCTAAAAAGTGTGAAGTGTTGTGCAGAACTTTTAAAAAAAAAAAGGAAAGCAAACATAACTGAAGTTAAACTAGTTGACAATTAGTCGACTATGAGATTTCAGGACTTGTTAATATAAAGCTCAAGTGAAGTGTTAATGCGAACGAATCAACTTTAACTGGATATTTTAGTTTTGCTTTAACACTTCACTTGAATTCATTGGTTCACAGCGTTTCATTCACACAATTCATTTAAGTTGATTATTCTTTATCGACTAATCTGTCATTCGATGTGGGCGATCAGTGACAGTATATTCGTCCCATTTCTCTGTAAATGTTATGTTTAAACAGGTTGTTAGATTAAAAGTTAGAGCAATCTGCAAAGGAATGTAATGAATTTCAAACAATTCAAGTCCAAGCAGTTCAATCAAATTCTCTCAAATTTTTTACAGGTCATAGATCATCCAAACTGTCCCCCGCGACTTAGTATAGGTCAAGGCTATATTAGGTCGCCCTGTGCAAGTTCAAGAGGTTCAAAACAATGCAGATTTGTTCAAGTCCTAGCTCGGCCGCGACCTAGAGCCTATGGCGCAAAAGAGTTAGGTCGTTGACATGTTAAGTCCCTCTGCAGTCATTCAGGGATTTAGGTCAACAAGTTCTTAAGTCGCACCTTGGTTCAGATTAAGATGGTCCAGATTTGTTTTAAGTATAAGGTCGGCCGCGACCTAAGATTTCAATCATCATTAAACTTAGGTCGTTACTTTCTTAGGTCGTTCTGAGGTCGCTCTGCCTTAAGTTTTATCTCATTCAAGAGAGAGTTAGATCGCTAGTATTAGGTCGCATGGTTCACATTCAAACAGACACCCCTAAGGTCGATTCTCCACTCACACGCTGCCATATCATCTCCACCATTAACCCGTTAACCCATTAGAGCCTTCCTCATCTCTTCCAAAGTTACAAACCAGCTAATTCGAATCACTGTAATTTACCATCTTCCTCCCACATCATCACAAATGACTCGAAAAAACCAACTCGAATTGCCTCAAAACCACCATACATCGGATGTATTGCTATATTCACAAGAATCACCACGATAACTCAATCAAAAGGTTAATCGAGTCGCGACTTATGGAAAAAAGCAGCATACGAAAATGTATTAAGAATCACAAGTGGAATATTCGCGGTTTGATGATGGATGTAGTTGAATGTTGATAGAATTCACTTACGCAATCTTATGATGGAAAAGTCTAAGGATTGAGCTGATTGGAATCGTCCTCGAGAAGTTCAAAAGCTTGTTAATGGCAGAATGGATGCTGAAGAAGATGAAGAAGGGAGGGAGCGACCTACGGTATTTATATTCTGGGGCAGTAGAACGCGAACCGACACTACGCGACCTAACTTTCTCCTTAGGTCGTTTGTGACCTAACAATTCTTCAGAATGCGAGTTAAGAAGGTCGAAGCACACGACCTATGGCTAAGTCATATACTTCGAGGGGCAAATGTTAACTCCCTTCTGTAAGAGACTTAAGGAAAATGTAGCGACCTAGCCAATTCAAGAACCTAGCGACTTAAAAAAGGCTGCGACTTAAAGATGGCTCGACCTAAAAAGGAGAACGACCTAAAAATGCTTCGCGACCTAAAGGAGGCCGCGACCTATGAAGCCTCGCGACCTAACAGGAAGGCTGCGACTCAGAAGATGTTTCGACCTATCAAGCTTCGCGACCTAAGAGTGAATGAGACCTAAAGACGGTCTCGACTTATGGAACTCTGCGACCTAACGGCATGATTGGCTTAGCGACCTAAAGCTTTCACGACCTAAAGGAGTGCTTCGACCTAAGGAAGGTCGCGGCCTAAGGGATTCAACGACCTAAGATCAGCTATGGCTACAGGAAAGTACTCGCGACCTAGGGTAGGTCGCTAACGACCTAAATGCCAGAGTAAAAAAGTTGACTATGCTGTGCCACAGGGGGATAGGTCGCTCACGACCTAGGACTTGTGCAAATCAGCATGCGTGTTCTTGTGGAAGGAGGGGCCAATGCTCTTCAGGTCGACTACAACCTACGACCTTACTTAGGTCGGTCACGACCTACGACCTTACTTAGGTCGGTCACGACCTACAACCTTACTTCGAAAAATGCCTATAAATATGACCCTAACTCCAATTAGTAAAGGACTTGGGGCTGATTTCCTTCAAACACCGTTACTCTGCTGCATTCCAAACTAATCCAATCCAACACTTGAAGCTCTCAAGATATTAAGAATGCTACAAACAACTTCAAGAAGAGATCACATACATCCAACATGGATTCGAAAACTCTCATCTCCATCGAAGTTTAAGCTACTTGTTCTAAGTATCTTGTAATTCAGAGTGTATTGTATTCGGGAAGAATTGTATCAGCTTGTAACGAGATTATTAATAAAAGTACTTAAAGTGGACGTAGGCTATACCCTAAAGCCGAACCACTATAAAATTGTTGTTGTTTACCGCTTTTCTACTATTATCTGCTTGTAATCTGTTCCCGAGTCGTCGGGTGGTGCTTTCACAATTACAACTCATACATCGGGGTGTTAGCGTTCAAATTCAAGCGTTAACATACAAGATACAACAGAAGTTTCAATATGATAAACCAACACAAAGTTGAATACATCCCTAGAATCAACTGAATAACCGAAAGCGAAATAGATAGCAGGATCTTCAAGCAAAGCTCCAACTCCGAAGGTGAGTCTCAAAAGCTATATCGTTCTGTTTGACCCGAGCGTAAAGCAAAACACAAAACACTCGAGTCAGGACATACATACTTATACAATGTAAACCAACTCAAGTGAACTGTAACATAAGGTACAAGTAACTTAAAGGATACTTAAGACCGCTTATCCTATAAGGATCTGTTAAACTATCTGCTATGTAGTAATATTTCGCTACTATAATAACGTTTATAGTAAAATAAACTTACTTTTAAATAGCGTTAGGGATTGACCCAATATTCCCCTTAACACAATAATAGTCCCAGTAGTCCATCCAGTATCATTGTCCCTCTTGATCGGGAGGCCACCAGAGGATACTCCATGGGCTACGGGAGAAAACCAAATTCGTACAAGGCGCGCTAGGTTAGATGACACGGCACAACTAGGCAATGCCAGGGTAGATATACCAATTACGCTTCCGGACTGGTGGTAACACGTAGCAGCTACTACCGCCCACCTCGAGCCACACCCCAAAATCAAAAGCGCCCCAGTCAATCACAAAGTAATAGAATGGTATCGAAGGAGTGTGTCCGATAAGATGTGCTACCTTCTAAGCCCGTCAATTGCTCCTATTTTAGTCATCTTATGCCAACTCACAAGAGTCATGTCCACGTATATACCTCAAAGGAACGCCGCCGCCATCCTACTTATTCTGGAATCTCCACCACGTATACGGTTGTTAAAGTGGTTTTTGGAGTTGGCAGAGAGTATGACAAATTCCGATCCTGGTCTCTTCAACAACCAAACGTTATTATTACCCATGGATATTTATTTCAAAAATCATTTCTATTCCAAAACCATTTAAAATCAAATACTATTGCTTTCCAAATAATATCCATTTCAAAATGGTAATATTTCCAAATTCATTTACTTTCCAAAATAATATCCATTTCAAAACTGAAGTAATAATATATCATTTAAATTCCAAAACCAAATCAATATATCATTTAAATAAAGCCCAAATTTCCAAATCACTGAATATTTCCTTCAATTTATTTAACTTGAAATATTCCTTTAAATCATCCTAAACCAAACCATAAAGTCATATTCTTTAAATTTTCAATTTCATTAAGTTTCAAATCACTATATTTAAAGACAATTCTTAATTAAATACAATTCCAAATATATTAATTTCTAAATCCAAAGTACTTTCAAGTTATAACAACTCTGAAACCAAACACTTCGAAACCATAATACTTTGAAATCATAACAATTCAGAAACGTTATCCCTTGGAAATCCTACTACTTAAAATCACAACACTTTGGAAATGTTATTCTTTAGAAAATCATAATACTTAGAAAACCATAATGCCTTTAAAATGAATTTCATTTAAACCATTTAAATTCAATGTCAAATAGTATTCATTTCAAAGTTGTTGCTTTTCTAAGTCTATTCTTTCAATTATAAAATTTCCAAAACATTGTAAATTTCAGCTACAACAGCACTTACAACATATTATGGTAGATATAGTAATAATTCGAAACATTGTCAAATTCAAAAAAAAAAAACAGCAGCACTTATAAAGTGTTGCTGTAGGTATTTTAGAAATAGTTCAAATTCAGAAACAACAGCAATTCTAAAGTGTTGTAATAGATATTTAGTTATTTCAGAACCTAGTTAAGTTTAAAAATTGGTAGCACTTAGCAAATGCTATCCTAAAACCACAACATTTCTAAAGTGCTACCTATAAAATTTCATATTTTATACTAACATTTCAGCTACGTTAAAATTCAATTTTTAGCCATTTTAAATTATAAAAATCATATTTCACACTTCAGAAAATATTCATTTGGATATCATTTATCTTATGATTAAATAAAATAAAATGTCTAACTAAAGTATCCAAATTAACTATAATTCATTTATACATCAAAATTTCCCCATTTTATTTAACTTTTACTTTTAATAAATAACTTTACACTTTATTTTAAAATATCCATCCCATAAATAAAATATTTCTATCACTAAATTATCTTAACTTTCATTTGAAAACTAAATTTTCACTTATCAAGTTAAGTCATCTTTAAGTTACCCCCTTTTTCCACTTAAATCATAATCATTTATTTTTACAACATAACCATAAATAAAATAATTTTATCGTAGTTAATATAAAAATCCAATTCTCTTCATAAATCTATTCATTTAGACATAAATTAACTATGATTTCAAGTTAAACAAACTTTATTACAAAATGACCAATTTAAAACCGTATTTCATTTTCTCAATTCAAAATGCATTATTTATTATACAAAACATGTCCATTTCATAAAGTAAAATTCATAACAATTACTAGGTTAGATTTAAAACTTTCATATTAAGTCAAATTCAATTATTAATTATAAAATTTATAATTAATAAAGGTCTTTAATTCAACTTAGAACAAATATTAACTTTATAAAAATCTAACTTATAGAAAACCAATACACCTTTATAATTAAAGCATTAAATCAAATTTTAAGTTAGAAATTTCGTATATTTATAAAACTCAAAATACTTAAGAAATCTTTTAGGGAAATATTATTTAAATATACTTAATAAAATTTTAGGAAAATATTATTTAAAAATATAACCATGGGCCTGTATAATATTTTTTGACCTAGGTCAAGTGATACGGATATGTATCATTTCAATCTTGAATTTAAAATGAAAAATTCGGGTTCTATCATTTCAAATCCGCAATCCCAAGTAAATAAATATAATAAAAATCAATAAAAATTACTCGAGCCTATCATTTTAGCTCATAATGATTTTTCCTTATGCTAATGTCCGTTCGGTATGTATCATTTCAACCCATAGTGATAGGGATCTTGCAGTGTGGGATAACAGAAAATAAGTAACAAAATAGCGTATAATATCATAACAGATGATGTAATAGATATATAAACAGCATTTAACATATCATAGGCAGGTATGAAAATAGCATATTAATTTATACAATTCACTTGTCATCATTTCACATTATAAAAGTGCGTATGTCAAGAGTGATGAACTCACATTTTTAAAAGCTAGAGTCAAATTCAAGATACAAATCTAAACTCCGCAAAGAACGAAAGGACAAGACAAAGCACGACTATACTTTTGAGTGAATGAAGAGTCGGATCCAAATCTTGTATGCAAACAAATACAACATATATAAAAATATATTTCAATACAAAAGAATAGAAATTAAAACAATGGAAAGATAAGAGTTTACATGACATAACTTTGATAAATCAAAGCAAGGTGATCAATACATGGCTTGATTAGGGTTTGTTATCAAACTTTGGTGATGTATGCTTCCATGGTGGTAACGGCTAGGCTTTGGTGGAGACCAAGCCATGCTTGAAGAAGAACAAAAGAAAAGAGAAAGAAAATAGAAAAAGAAGAAAAGGAAGCCATGGAATAACTAAAGCTTGCTGTAATTTTTTTTCTTCATGCAAAAGATAATGAGATGAGAAGTTTTTTTGGTATGTGATTTGTAAAATGATATGGCGGCTAGGGTTTGCAAAAAGCACCGCTAGATTAAAGGAGTGAATAGCTAAGGTAAGTAATAAAGAGGCTAGGCAATAAAAGGCAAGAGTTTGAATGGTTTGGAAAATAAAAAGGCAAAACTATAAAAATAAATAACTTGACATATTTAATTATTATTTTTCTTTGTTCTTTTCTTAGCCGTGAATAAGAAATGAAGAGATGGGGAAATGAGATGTTCCTCACGGCTAATAGATGGAGTTATGCATGACTAAGGAAAGATGAGAAGGCAAGAAAAGAAAAGGCAACAATTAAAGGAGAAATATCCTGTATATATTAATTCTTTTCATGCAAATGGAAAGTGAGATATTGAGAAGATTTTTGTGCATGATTGGAGAGATTCACGGCAAGAAAAGATGGGAAAACGGCTAGAAAAGGAGTAAATGCCAGGAAAACAAAAAGGCAAGAATTAAAGAGAAAGAAACTTATATATATTATTCTTAAATGCAAATGAAAAATGAGAACATAATGGGAAACAAATTTTGTACGTGAATGGCAAAAGTAAATACACGGGTATAGAAGAAAAAAGAAACAACTAAGGAGCAATGAATGCTTGGGAAATGGAAAGGCATAAGTTAAGGAGAAAGAAACATATAATATTTTTTTATTTTTTTAAACGCAGATAAAAAAATGAGAGATGGGAAATAAATTTTTGTACATGAATTTTCAATTTTATATGCATGGCCATGAGTAGAGTAATTCATGGCTAGGTATGAGGAGGAAACGGCTAGAAAATTAATAAAGTGGGTAGGTGAATAAAAGGAAATCATTTAAACAAGGTAACGTGTGTCCCCTTGATTTTCTCCAACCATTTATAAAAAGATATAAACAAATAAAAATACAATAAATGATCAAAGTGTAAACAAAAATAAATTACATAACATAGAAACTAAAAATATAGAAATGAACATAGAAAAATTGAAATTGAAATACAGAAAATAACTGCGTGTAAACGCTGTGCTTTATCTAATTTAAAAAGTATAAAGCAGAATTTTACAAAACAAAACGTAGACTAATATTAAAATTATATTCTGCTTCAAAGAAAAAGATTAAAAATAAAATTTTTAAATTTATTAATTTAAACTGAAATTCAAAATTTTGACCAGAGTTGACCAAAATATAAAATTTTCAGAAAATGTTTATTTTATTGTATTTGGAAAATAAATTACAAACAAATTCAAAACTTACTTTGGAAAATTCCAAAAATTCAATTTTAAATAATTTAAAAATTAATGTTTTCTAATAAAATTTAATTAAAAGTATTTACAAAATTATGGGTTGTTACACACTCCCCTACTTAATACTTTTCTCCCCCAAAAAGGAAGAAAGTAAGAGAATAAAAACATCCCAAAAGAAGGGGGACTGGAAAACAAGATAAGATAATAAACTTTGAAACCATGAAAATTCAACTTAAATCAATACTTGATTTCACCTTAGTTAAATAAATTTTAACTATTTCTACTTTCATTATCTTATCATCCAATTAACAATTTCTAACTTATGGATTTGAAAATCATTTATTATACTCATAATTTATTCATTAAATTTAATTTTTACTTATTCCAAATTATTATCAAATTTATTCTACTTAATATATTTTATCCCATATATTAAGTATATTTACACTTACTACAACTATTCCAATTTGTTTATAAATTCCTTTAACATTATTTTATATTGTATTTTATTCAATTAACTTTTCATTATATTTTCCTTATTAATCTTTTATAACTAAAATTTTAAGTGTATAACATTTATTATGAACGCTCAAATTTTATTTAAAAAAAAACTTTCTATATTGTATATTATCCAATTACATATTTAACTTCTAAATGATTTAGGTAAGTTATATTGGAATGTAATTGAGTATTATACAAATAAAATTTTCTAATCTAATTATTCAAGCTTAAATATTTATTTAAACCTTTGGCTTCAATTTATGATTCAAGTTATCCTTTAAAATAAAATTTAAGAATTAAATTTTCTATTAACTTCAGACTATTTAAAGACAAATAATTATACATATATAATATTTCAAATCAAATCTACATACTTATATATAATAAATCAAGTCATATTTTAGAAATTCAAATTAATTTTATTCTCCAAAGCAAAACTGTAGCAAAACGACAAACTGGTCTCTTTACTTCGAAACTCGAAAATGAATGTCGATGATGATGCAGTCATCACCGAAATTATTTTCCAGTGATAAAGAAAAGAGCACTGATTTACAAATTAAAAATTCTTTGAAACAATTTCTACTTGAAGTACTTTAAATAATATACCCTCTAACTTTTAACACAAGTTTGAAACCATTGGAAATTAAATTCTTAAATTCTTGTTTTAAATTCATTTAAATTTCCAAATTAATTTATAGCCATGTTTTATAGTTCAATTATCTATATGTGAAACAAAAGTTAATAGTTACAAGCTATATATACATAGTCAAATATTATTTCTAACATCCAATTCAATTAATTATCGAAAATTCAGAAAATTGTATATATACACATAAATATATAAAATATAATTATACAAAATTTATTAAATTTACCAAATTTAAAAACTATATTGGGTCGGTTTGCTCTATTCAAGTGTTTTGGAGATCGTATCGATAGCGTTGATCAGACGAATCGATCAAAAACCCAAATCAACATCAACAACTCAAACAACACAATATATAAAACATTTTTAATATAGATTTCCAAATACACTATACAGGAATAGATTTTCAAAGCAAGGATAGAGATTTAAATTTGATTAACTCAAATCAAAGAAATTTTGATTTGAGGATAAGTTGGAACAAAAGATGAGATAATTAACTAACCGAATAAGGAAATGAATAATCCTACATAAATCACGGGAAACCTTAACCGGGTCAACCGTGACTTCAAGAATTTGATCGATAAAATTCTGAGACAAATCTACACTCGATCTTAAAAGGTAGAATTCAAGATAACAGGAGATACTAGCATCTAAACCGAGGATATATAAATATCTACGGTGAATCAAAGCCTATTGTAAAGGAGTTTCACCCCTTCACAAGTCATTCAGTGGAGCTATGAAATGCTCCAGAATCAAAGAAGATGAATAGTGAAGGACAATAATGGACTTTGGAACCACTGGGAACGTTCGAAAATTCAAAGGAAACAGAGTCAAAAAGAAAGAGATTCAAGCTCGAACGAAAGTGATTCTATAAATAAATTTATCATATATGCAAAGTTTTGCCTAGAGCCAAAGCTCTAATACCAACTGTAACGACCCGCTATTTTGGACCATTCAAATCGACAATAAAACCACACATGTCTGACTTGAATAGCTCAAAATACCGAATTGTTAATTTAAATTTGGCAAATCTCAGAATATACAGTAAATAGATAAATCACAGATCACAAAGCACAGAGTAATATACTGCAGGGGAAGTAAAGAGATAGTAGTTCATGAAGCTACTACATAAATACATCAGAGTTATACAAGATACGACACAAGATTCAATATGATAAACCAGCACAAAGCTGAATACATCCATGGAATAAACTGAATAACTAAAAGCGAAATAGATAGTTGGATCTTCAAGCAAAGCTCTAACTCTAAGTTGAGTCTCAAAAGCTATATCGCTTAGTCTGACCTGAGCGTAAAGCAAAATACAAAACACTCGAGTCAGGACACACATACTTATATAATGTAAACCAACTCAAATGAACTGTAACATAAGGTACAAGTAACTAAAAGGATTCTTCGGACCGCCCATCCTCTAAGGATCGGTTAAACTATTTATTATGTAGTAATATTACGCTATAATAATAATGTCTATAGTAAAATAAACTTACTTTTAAATAGTGTTAAGGAGTGACCCAATATTCCCCTTAACACAATAATAGCCGCAGTTCCAGCATTATAGTCCCTCCTGATCGGGAAGCCACCAGAGGATACTCCACGGGCTACAGGAGAAAACCAAACTCGTATAAGGCACGCTAGGGTAGGTGACATGGAACAATTAGGAAATTCCAGGGTAGATATACCAATTACGTTTTTGCACTGGTGGTAACGCGTAGCAGCTACTACTGCCCACCTCGATCCACGCCCCCGAAATCAAAAGGGCCCCAATCAATCACAAAGTAATAGAATGGTATCGAAGGAGTGTGTCCAATAAGAGATGCTACCTCCTTAGCCCGTCAATCGCTCCTATTTTAGCCACCTTATGCCAACTCACAGGAGTCAGGTCCACGTATATACCTCAAAGGAACGCGGCTACCATCCTACTTCATTTTGGAATCTCTACCACATACAGAGTTGTTAAAGTGGTTTTCGGAGTTGGCAGAGAGTATGACAACTTCCGATCCCGGTCTCTCCAACAACCAAACGTTATTATTACCCATGGATATTTATTTCAAAAATCATTTCTATTCCAAAACCATTTAAAATCAAATACTATTGCTTTCCAAATAATATCCATTTCAAAACGGTAATAATTCGAAATTCATTTACTTTGCAAAATAGCATCCATTTCAAAACTGAAGTAATAATATGTCATTTAATTTCCAAAACCAAATCAATATATCATTTAAATAAAGCCCAAATTTCCAAATCACTAAATATTTCCTTCAATTTATTTAACTTGAAATATTCCTTTAAATCATCCTAGACCAAATCATAAAGTCATATTCTTTAAATCTTCAATTTCAGTAAGTTTCAAATCACTATATTTTAAGACAATTCTTAATTAAATACAATTCGAAATAAATTCATTTCCAAAGCCAAAGTACTTTCAAGTTATAACAACTTTGAAACCAAATACTTTGAAACCATAATACTTTGAAATCATAACAATTTAGAAACGTTATCACTTGGAAATCCTACTACTTAAAATCACAACACTTTGGAAATGTTATTCTTTAGAAAATCATAATACTTAGAAAATCATACACCTTTAAAATGACCTTCATTTAAACCATTTAAATTCAATGTCAAATACAATTCATTTCATAGTTATTGCTTTTCTAAGTCTGTTTTTTCAATTATAAAATTTCCAAAACATTGTAAATTTCAGCTACAACATCACTTACAAAATGTTATGGTAGATATAGTAATAATTCAAAACATTGTCAAATTCAAAAAAAAAACAGCAACACTTATAAAGTGCTACGGTAGGTATTTAGTTATTTTTAGAAATAGTTCAAATTTAGAAACAACAGCACTTCTAAAGTGCTGTAATAGGTATTTAATTATTTCAGAACCTAGTTAAGCTTCAGAATTGATAGCACTTAGCAAATGCTATCCTAAAACCATAACATTTCTGAAGTGCTACCAATAAAATTCTAGATTTCATACTAACATTTCAGCTACATTAAAATTTCAATTTTTATCCATTTTAACTTATAAAATTCTTATTTCACGCTTCAAAAAATATTCATTTGGATATCATTTGTCTTATGATTAAGTAAAATAAAATTTATAACTAAAATATCCAAACTAACTGTAATTCATTTATAAGTCAAAATTTCTATATTTTACTTAACTTTTATTTTTAACTAATAGCTTTACACTTTATTTAAAATATCCATCCCATAAATAAAATATTTCTATCACTAAATTTTCTTAACTTTCATTTGAAAACTAAATTTTCACTTATCAAGTTAAGTCATCTTTAAGTTACCACCGTTGTCAATTTAAATCATAATTATTTATTTTTACAACATAACCATAGATAAAATATTTTTATCATAGTTAATATAACAATCCAATTCTCTTTATAATGTAGGATCGATTTCACCCTAGAGGGGGGGTGAATAGGGTGATAGTGTAAATTATTAAAATTAATCGCGGAAGCTTATAAATTAATTTCGGTTCAGATCACAGAATAGCAGCACAGATATCGCAGAATATAAATAACAGAATAAAACAGAACAACACAGAATTTACCCAGCTTCGGCAAAACCCTGCCTACGTGCTGCCCCCAAGGTTTCTACTAGAAATTAGATAGTCCCTCGCTTACACACGTAAACTCGCTATACCCGCTATTGACTAATCTAACTCTACGCTCAAAACCCTGCCACAACTCAACTACCGAGTTGCGAATTCTCAAGCTACGCCACGTAGCTTGTCCCCTAGTCACACGACTAGAATTTGAAACGGTTTAAAAAATAAAAATACAAATTTAAAAACAATGTAAATAAAAACAGCCCTAAAAAAAAACCTAAAGCCTTTTAAAATAAAAAGGCCGGCCCAAACTAAAACAGTTCATCCCTTTTTTTATTATTATTTCACTATGCCGGCCCTTTTTCTTTTATCTCGTATGTGATAATGTCGGCTTGTTCTTCCTTCTGAGATTAGGGCTTCGGCTCTTGTTTGTTCCTCTTCCTTCAATAAATTAGGGCTGGAATCGAAGATGCCGATATTATATTAATCAATCGAATTTGTGATTTTCGTCCTTCTGCCCTGTCGATCGACTGCCTCCTTGTACCTTGCTTCGGCTACTTCGATTGATCGAGTTCGATTACAATTTTGGTGAGTACTTTTATTCCTTTTTCTTTCTGATTGAATGCTTGAACTCGATGATTATTTTGCCAATGATGATTGGGCTTATATAGGATTCGAAATCCTATTTTTGCGTTCGTGTATTCGTGTTTGAATTTGTCTACTGATTTGCTTTGGCCATTCGTTTATACTTGGATGATTGAGATAAAATCTGACTAATTCATATGCGTATATTTTTGATACTTGCTTCCTACGGCTTGGTTGACACGGTTTTGATTATTGACTCGTTCAATATTGACTGTGACGATTTTTGGCTTTGCTATGCTTCCACGGCTTCGTGCCTTACATTGTTCACCTCGGCCTATAGTGTTCATGTTGTACTTGGATAGTTGGTATTTGATTTTGTACTGTAGTTATCTTCGATTGTGTGATGTTGCCTCTGGTTGCTGTCATATACTGATGAACTTGAAATGTACCATGATAGTCATGTGCCACTGCATCACCACTGTTGCACTGCCTTTGTGGTCTTCACTGTGTTCATGCACTTTGGTCTTTGTTTACTGTGTACATGTTGCTGCTGTGTTGCCAATTGGGCTTGTAGTTGATTCTTTGAGTCTGAAATTTATTTGCGAATTCATGTGCTTGATATTTGAGTTGTTGTATGGTCAGTGGTGCACTTGGTCATTCGAGTCTTCCCTGCATCATTATCTGTTGCATCTTTGGTTTTGGGGCTGTTGTGTTGGTCTGTCTTGTTTTTGGCCAGATTTGAGTTTTGCATTGTGTTGCTTGTATAGAGTAACTGGTTTTGGTCGAGACTTAATTCTTTGTTGGCACTGGCTGTTGTAGTCCTGTCCACTCATGTACATGCTTCACTGCAGCCTTCTTTGCATTGTTCATTTTACCGTCTTTATTGTGGCATACTTTGATTCTTTTGAAACTCGAGTTGCACACTACTGTCTTGGTTTTGGGGCTGCTGGTTACATATGCATTCTGGTTCATTTTTGAGTCTAGTTGATGTTGCTGAAATCTGTAGCATCTTGGTTTCACTGATGGCCTGTTGTAGTGGTTGCGACTTGTTTACATTCTCGGAATTCAGCAGCTAGTCTTCATTTGTGACTGGTTGACACTTGCAGTTGACTGTGTCACTTTCTAGGTGCATTTGTGCATTCATGTGTATTGGGTATTGTTTTTAGTTTTGTAATATCCACCTGCCCTTTTTCATATTGCTTATATGCTTGAAGTCGTAACCTGTACAACTGCCATGTGTTGAACACTTTCACTGCTGTTGCATGCATTTGTCTGGTTCTCGGCCTATTGCATTTGACCACTGAACTTGACTGTTTAGTTTCATATTCATGTGTACTTTTGATTTGCGCTTGAGTTGAATCCAGTTACAAAAACTCGGGTTTGACCTTGTGCTCGTGTCATGGTGTATTGCATGTGAGTTGAACCCGGTTTTTCATTTGGGTTTGACCTGTGCTCACCTGTCCCTGTAAATCAATCAAGTGTATATATCGGCGTGCACGGCCTTGTGGCATATACAGTAATACACTGTGTATGTCACAAGTTGTTCGTGTATGATGAATTCAAATATAAATGATGACGAACAACCCAAATAACTGAGGCAAATCATATTTTCAAAAATTATCTTCTATTTTTGAATTGCAAAAATATTTTTTTTCAATTTTACTGCGTTAGTTTATATTTTTGCAGATTGCTCAGATGCTGGATTCAAACTGGAATGCAGTTGAAGATAAATCGAGTGTGAGTGATATGTAGTGAGGTGATGATATGTAAAATAGTGATGTAATTGAATTTGTATCAAAGTTGTATAGTGAATAGTGAGAGCTTGAATTTGTATACTATTCAAAATTGTAATAAATATTTGTTTGAATAAAATATTCGTTTGAATTCAAATTCCGTGTTATTTATTTTATTCAGCAAATATTTATTTAATCTGTGAAAAATAAAATAGTATATTATCAAATACATTTAAACGAATGTATATATGTTTATTATCATCAAACAAAAATCATATAAGCGCATATTCAACATATAAATCTATTCATTTAGACATAAATTAACAATGATTTCAAGTTAAAAATACTTTATTAAAAAATGCCCAATTTAAAATTGGATTTCATTTTCTCAATTCAAAATGCATTATTTATTACACAAAACATGTCCATTGCATAAAGTAAAATTCATAACAATTACTAGATTAGATTTAAAACCTCCATATTATGTCAAATTCAATTATTAATTATAAAATTTATAATTATTAAAGATATTTAATTCAACTTAAAACCAATATTAACTTTATAAAAATCTAACTTATAGAAAACCAATACACCTTTACAATTAAAGCATTAAATCAAATTTTAAGTTAAAAATGTCATATATTTATAAAACTCAAAATACTTAAGAAATCTTTTAGGGAAACATTATTTAAAAATACTTAATAAACTTTTAGGAAAATATTATATAAAAATATAACCATGGGCCTGCATAATATTTTCTAACCTAGGTCAAGTGATACAGATATGTATCATTTCAACCTGTAATTTAAAAAGAAAAATCCGGGTTCTATCATTTCAAATCCGCAATCCCAAGTAAAATAAATATAATAAAAATCACTTGAGCATATCATTCAGCTCATAATGATTTTTCCTTATCCTAATGTCCGTTCGGATATGCATCATTTCAATCCATAGTGATAGGGAACTTGCAGTGTGGGATAACAGAAAATAAATAACAGTATAGCATATAATATCATAACAGATGATTTAACAGATATATAAACAGCATTTTTGACATTATATACACATATCACAGGCAGGTATGAACATAGCATATTAATTTATACAATTCACTTATCATCATTTCAAAATTATAAATGTACGTATGTCAAGAGCGATGAACTCACTTTTTGAAAGCTAGAATCAAATTCAAGATACAAATCCGAACTCCGCACAGCAAGAAAAGGCACGACAAAACACAACTATACTTTTGAGTGAATGGAGATTCAGATCACAATCTTGTATGCAAACTAACGCAACATATCTAAGAATATATTTCAATACAAAAGAATGGAAATTAAAACAATGGAAAGATAAGAGTTTACATAACATAACTTTGATAAATCAAAGCAAGGTGATCAATACATGGCTTGTTTAGGGTTTGTTATCCAACTTTGGTGATGAATGCTTCCATGGTGGTAACGGCAAGGATTTGGTAGTAAGGAAGTGGTGATGGGGTCAGCAATAGGTGGAGACCAAGCCATGCTTGAAGAAGAACAAAAGAAAAGAGAAAAGAAAATAGAAAAAGAAGAAGAGGAATCCATGAAATAACTAGAGCTTGCTGTAATTTTTTTTCTTCACGCAAAAGATAATGAGATGAGAAGTTTTTTTTGTACGTGATTTGTAAAATGATATAGCAGCTAGGGTTTACAAAAAGCACGACTAGATTAAAGGCATGAATGGCTAAGGTAAGTAATAAAGAGGCTAGGCAATAAAAGGCAAGATTTTGAATGGTTTGAAAAATAAAAAGGCAACACTGTAAAAAAAAATAACTTGACGTATTTAATTAATTTTTTTCCTTTATTCTTTTCTTAGCCTTGAATAAGAAATGAAGAGATGGGGAAATGAGATGTTCCTCATGGCTAATAGATGGAGTTATGCACGGCTAAGGAAAGATGAGAAGGCAAGAAAAGAAAAGGCAAAAATTAAAGGAGAAAGATCTTGTATATATTAATTCTTTTAACGCAAATGGAAAATGAGATTTTGAGAAGATTTTTGTACATGATTGGAGATATTCACGATAAGAAAAAGGAGGGGAAACGGCTAAAAAAGGAATAAATGCACGGAAAACAAAAATGCAAGAATTAAAGAGAAAGAAACTTATATATATTTTATTCTTAAATGCAAACGAAAATTGAGAACATAATGGGAAATAAATTTTGTACGTGAATGGAAAAAGGAAATACACGGCTATAGAAGAAAAAAGAAACAGCTAAGGAGTTATGAATGCTAGGGAAATGGAAAGGCATAAGTTAAGGAGAAAGAAACGTACAATATTTTTTTATTTTTTAAATGAAGATGAAAAAAATGAGAGATGGGAAATAAATTTTTGTACCTGAATTTTCAACTTGATATGCGCAGCTATGAGTAGAGTAATTCATGGCTAGGAATGAGGATGAAACGGCTAGAAGATTAACAAAACGAGGGTAGGTGAATAAAAGGCAAGCATTTAAACAAGGCAACGTATGTCCCCTTGATTTTCTCCAAACATTTATAGAAAGATATAAACAAATAAAAATCCAATAGATGATCAAAGTGCAAACTAAAATAAAATAACATAACATAGAAAATAATAATATAGAAATGAACATAGAAAAATAGAAATTGAAATACAGAAAATAACTGCGTGTAAACGCTGTGCTTTATCTAATTCAAAAAGTATAAAGCAGAATTTTACGAAACAAAAAGTAGACTAACATTAAAATAATATTCTGCTTCAAAGAAAAAGATTAGAAATAAAAATTTTAAACTTAAAAATTTAAATTGAAATTCAAAAATTTGACCAGAGTTGACCAAAATATAAAATTTTCAGAAAATGTTTATTTTATTGTATTTGAAAAATAAATTACAAACAAATTACAAACTTACATTGGAAAATTCTAGAAATTAAATTTTAAATAATTTAAAAATTAAAGTTTTCAAAGAAATTTAGTTAAAAATATTTACAAAATTATAGGTTGTTATAATTAGGATTAGTATATGGATGTTTTTTAAGTATTGAAATAATAGGGAATTGTTATATATCTTTGTAATGGTAATTATATGCAAGTATTACAAAGCGATTCTATTCATGAAAAGATTAAGCAAGGAGGCTAGTGGTCACTTATGTGCTTAATCAATGTTGGTTTTCCCTATTGAAATAAACTCCTTATCTGAATGTCATGTATATTCAATAGTTAAATAATCGACTATCAAATATGGACCCAAAAACATAAATATCTAGTAGAAACACGTGAGTTATATGCCATACTCATCTCCGATGAAGTTATATTGTTCGTATAAATCTCGCTTTGTTCTACTAGGACAAATGATACGAAAATCCATCCACTAACGTTTAGGAGGTGATCTCCGCTCTTATCTTTGACTTTTTATTTCCTAAAGAATCGCGGTTGAGTTTGTTGAAAATTATCGAATTTTTTTGAAGAGACCAGGGTCGTGTGTGTTATCCGAAAACCACTTCGATCTAACTCAAGCGTTTCGAGGTGAAGTCATCTACGATGCCTCACCTCTATACCCACGCTAGCCAAGGACACTACGGGGCAATGCCGTTAACTAGCGTGGAGAATAAGGCTGTTGAGGAGCGACCATCTGTATAATTGCTTTATGCGAGTTTCGGTATGCCAGATAAAAATATAACTTTTCATGTCAAGAGGTAATCCGACATATCGACACCAACTCAAAGCTACTGCACAGTGGCTATATTATCTTCGAAAACCAATATAGAAATAAGCATAACAAAAATCAGTCACGGAAGTTCATATCTCTAAGGCGGAAACAGATGTGAATATTACGCATAAAAGTGTATATCAGAGTAGTGGTCAAACAAGATCCACAATGTAGCAAAAGAATAGATAAAGTGCTAGACAAAAGAATATGTATACATCAAGGAGGGTCTATCTCGAATGTATACCAACAAAAACTACAAATCTAATGTAGTTTTCCAAAAGTCAGATAATACTCCCAGATGAGGAGTCAAGAAGAAGCACCTGTAACATCTCGGTCTGAGCCGAGTATTATTTAATAAGAAAATAACAAACTGATCAGTCTGGCTATAAATATCAGATAAATATGAGATAGAATATGAGATATAACAAAAACGTATGATAACAATAATGTCATACTATGAAAAGTATACATTAGAAAATCCACCAAAATCATACAATATCTTAAGAGTCTCATAACATCAAAAAGAATGTCACATTCTTTATTTTATTCACCAAACCGAAAATATTGACACCATATCGCTGCCAATCATAAAAGCTGGTGAAACACAAATTCTAGAAATCATCAATAGAAATCCAGAAATCACAAAAAGGGGGGGAGGCCTATCACAAAACGGAAGCACGAAAACTCACCAACACGTGTATCACAAACGGGACGATATTCCCATGGTCGCTAACCATAGAGCCGGTGCAACGACGTAGTGCAATATCGGTACGCCCGAGGAACCTGATGCTCGAATAATTTGGAACAACGACTTAGTACAATGATACGCCCGATGATCCTGATAAGTTGGTGCAACAACGTAGTACAAAGGTATGTCCGATGTACCAAACTCCATAAAAGAACAAGGGTCGCTAGCCCACAAAAATTGAGTCGAAACTCCAAATAATACATAGGTCGTTAGCCTATAAAAGAAATGAGACGAAACTCAATAAAACGAGATACCGTCCCCTACATGGACAAAGAAACATAGCATGTCCTTAGTCTAAATCGCATAAATGATCATCAATGATCATCAAGAAGTGTCAACTACACCAAGCTAGTAAATAAATGAGTTTAGCTTCATGTACCGTAACCACTTGCTTAACTTAAGTGTTTACGAACAAATTGTAGATCTCCACTATAAAATTGTCACATGAGGTTCAATCGAACAAGTCCAAGAACTAACCGACGAGGTAAACGCAAGCGTTTCATATCACTTGTTTCACTAAGCCGTTTAATTAGATTTCTCTTACGAGTGAGGTAAAGGTTTGTATATGCTAGTAGATTGAAAAACGGTTTAAGAAACGAGCTTTACAGTAAAATAGTGTTGAAATCGTTTTGATAAAAGAGTTTTGATATTTACTACTAGTATTGAAACCTTTATATTTAAAGTGACAAATCACAAAAAATGATTGTAGAATAATCAATCATCAAAACTCACATACGAAGACGTGAATAAAATCCAAAGAAATCGAAACTGAATCCATCAAAGTGGATATTCTCAAAAATCCCGAAGAAAATGTCATCAAAGTCGATAATAGATGATAACAACAAAAGGGAAACAACACGAATCGAGTAAATTTGGAAACTCAAGCAAAATAGGCAAAACAGAAAAAAAAACAAGCAAATTTAGACGTCTGAAAGG
Organism: Allium cepa; assembly: GCA_030765085.1. Classification (NCBI taxonomy): domain Eukaryota; kingdom Viridiplantae; phylum Streptophyta; class Magnoliopsida; order Asparagales; family Amaryllidaceae; genus Allium; species Allium cepa. The sequence goes on from CM060934.1 coordinate 827,075,637, forward strand.
TATGATTTAGACGTCTGAATGCATAAATTCAGACGTCTGGAAATGCCAATTTTTAGCCTATTTCTTCTTTGGTTCAATTCGAACCAATTCAGACGTCTGGAACCTTTGGTTTAGACGTCTGAATACTGGGGAATAAAAATTCCCAGTATAATATTTAGACGTCTGAATTCTACGTTTCAGACGTTTGAAACTAAAGTTCAGGGCATTCCTGAACCTAGGCCAATGATGGCCAAAACAATTATCGAAAGCGATCGGACGAGTAACAACGACTAAGGATTTATGCCGAGCGACAACCTAGCCTTAAAGGTTCTTCGATACGACTCGAATATCAACTTCCAAATATCCATAACAGGATTTCATAAAATTAGACCAAAACACCAAAAGTTGGAATATTCACCAAATTAATTCAAATCAAAAGCAAATGCACATAAATAAGTGTTAGGAATTCATACCTAACAACAAGGATATATATAGACATAGATATGAAATAAAAATCTCACCTTTAAACCCAAATCAATGAAGTAGAAGCTTTTAAAACATGCTAAGATCAATTCCTCTTCAATAACAACTCAAGAAGCTTCAATCTAAGCTTAAAAGAAGAACATTTCCTAAGTTTGGTTTAGGAATTTCCTAAATTGAAAGGAGGATGAGTTGGAGAAGAAGAAGAGAAGGATTACCAAAGCTTCTTCTATGAATTTGGAGCTAGAACTTGAGTTTCACTACAAAGTTGAGTGTTAGGAAAATTCGGCGGTAGAGAAGCCATTCCTCTTCTTCTTCTCTGCAGTGTTAGGAATCTCTGATGTTGGAGCTAGAACTTGAGTTTCACTGCAGAGAAGAAGAAGAGGAATGACTAAAACATGGGAGATACAGTAGGGGTAAGTGGGTCACTCCTAAGTAAGGTACAATCATTCCTAACTAGATTCAATATTATCTCTCATTTGTATGCTTCAGGGCCCATTAATAGAGAAGCGTTCATATTTGATACTATCCAGTCAGGGATAGGCCGGTTCTGTATTGGTAAGGGTCGATGGGTTCGACCTCGGTGTTGTTTTTTCTAGAGATGCACCATGAGGCGAGGTATCCCAATTGCTTAGTCATTGTATGGAATCCATTTTTCAATACGTTCCTTTACATTTTTAGTTGTATACCTATTATGCTGGAATTTAATTAATGTAACAATTTTGGCTATATTTAATAAGTAATTATATCTTAGACACTATTATAATATCTTAGAATTTCATATGAAATGGTTTAGTTATTATAAGGTAAAAACTCATCGTGTTTATATGCGGCATTGTTTAACAAGATAATTTTGATTTCAAACATTTTTTGTAACTTTAAATCCACTTAGATGTGTTTTCTCATGTTGGTTTTCAGACCGACTCGGGTGTTATATTATTATAATGCTCGGATTAGACTGAGCATATTACTAATTAGTCTGGATGCTTTGGAGCTCAGGACACAAGCTGGAGACCAAAGACATATTCACCTATATGGTTATTTTTCTGCTACATTCATTATTGTATTTATCACCAATTGTGAGGATATATTGGTATAAATGTCCAGGCTGAAATAGGTTAGTTGTAACGACTTGATATTTTCAACCATTCGCATCCACACATGCCGGATTTGAATTGCTCAAAATATCAGACTGTTAATTTATATTTGGAAAAACTCAGCATATACAGTAAATAAATACATCATAGAATCACAGACACATAGTAATATACAATATGCAGTGGAAACAAAATGAATAGTAGTTCATGAAGCTACTATACAAATATCAGAGTTAAATAAGATACAATAGAAGTCTCGAATGTAATAGTCAAATACAAGATCAGAATACATCACTAGAATCATTATCTGAAAGTTGGATAGATAGCTGGGTCTCCAAGCGAAGCTCCAACTCCAAATGTGAGTCTCAAAAGTTGTATCACTAAGTCTGACCCGAGCATAAAGTAAAACAAACAAAACTCTCGAGTCAGGATTAACATTCTCATATCAATAAATCCAACTCAAGTGAAATAAAACTGAAATACAAGTAACTCAAAGGATGTTTGGGATAACCATCCTCTAAGGATCCATTAAACTATCTACTATGTAGTAATATACGTTACTATAATAATTTCTAAAGTAAAGTACAATATATTTAAAAATAGCGTTAAGGCGTTACCCATATCCCCCATGACACATTTTATAGTGCCAATATTCTATATAGTACCGTAATACCTCCTGATCGGGAGGCTACTAGAGGATACTCCATAAGTACGACACAAATCAAACTCGTACAAGGTGCGCTAGGGTAGGTGACATGACACAACTAGGCAACGCCATGGTAGATATACCAATTACACTTCCAGGCCGATGGTAACGCGTAGCAGCTACTACCGCCCACCTCGAGCCACGCTCCTAAATCAAAATAATAAAAATTGGCCACCGAATCAATCTCAAAGTTCGAATATAATAGCGAAGGAATGTGTCTGATCAGAGGAGCAACCTCATTAGCCTGTTAATTGCTCCTATTTTAGCCACCTTATGCCAACTCATGGGAGTTGGATCTACGTATATACCTCAAAGGACGTCGCCACCATTCTACTTCGTTCTAGAATCTCCACCGCGGACATGGTTGTTAAAGTGGTTTTCAAAGTTGGCAGAGAGTATGACAGTTTTCGATCTCGATCTCTTTAACAACCAAACATTATTATTACACCGTGGTCATTTCAAAATAATTTTATACTTCAAAACCAAAATATCATTGCCATTTCAAAACCATATAAATATGATATGATTTCTATTTCAAAACCAAATAAATACGATATCATTTTCATTTCAAATATATCTTTTTCCAAAATCATAGCATTTTCACACTTCAAAATCAAAACACTTGAAATTATAACACTTTCAAATCCTAATACTTTGAAGCTCATAACTTTGAAAACATAACTTCCACCCCTTAAATGGTTTAGATTTTAAAATACTTTATATAATAACATAGCTTCTTCAATTTCAAAAATAAATTCCAAAACAAGTTAAATTCCAAAGTTTAAATTTGACCAAATCTCAATTCATAAATTTCAATTCAATTCGGTTTCTAAATAAACTATTTCAAACTATATCGATTTCAAAACAAATTTGAAACCTCAAATAAACCATTTCAATATCAATATATTTCAAAGCTTTAAATATTCCATAGTTTCAAAATAATTCCGATAACTTCATACATATATCAAATTCAATCTACTATTATTCACTTTGAAATATTTACTTAATAAATACAATATCCTTTAAATAAAACTTTTAAACTTCAAATAACTGAATATCCCTTTAAATTAGTTAAACTTGATATATTCGTTGAAACCACCTTAAACCAAAATCCAGTTATAAAATCACATACTTTAAAATCTCAAATTTAATAAATTTCAAATCAAACTTATTTGAGTTTAATTCTTAGATAAATTCGATTTCAATTTATCTTCTAACCTTAGTGTATTAAATCATTATAAATTCTATATTAAAATATAATTTAAATACTTAACTATACCATATTTTAATAAAATCGACTTTATTATTAAACTTATTTATATCAAACAAATTTATACATAGCTTAAATCAAGAATTTGACTATGGATATAAAATAGCATTTGTACAATATCTAACATCAATATTTATATAAAAGCCATATATTTTTCCAAAACCATAGAAATCATTTTTAAAATAATTTATATATACACCACGGTGTTTGTATATAATTTTCTATCCTACGTCAAGTGATACAAATATTTATCTTTTCAATCCGTAATTTAACTATATACGGGTATATATCATTTCAACCCGCAATCCCAAATTCAATTCAATAAAAATCGCTTGGGTCTATCATTTCAAACCATAACGATTTTCTCCTATTCTAAAGTCCGTTCGAGTATGTATCATTTCAACCCATAGTGAATTCTATAATAATTGGGAACTTGCAAAGTGATAACAGATATGATAATAATATAACAGGTATATATCATCAATATAAATAACATATAATGGTCTCAGGTGTCACAGGTGAATAGATACAGATAATAGCATATAAATAACAATGTAAATAACTAATAGCAGCATATTTCAATTATCGCTTCAATTGAAATTAAATTTAATAGATAAAAGAACATTAATCGTGAGTGATTGCTTACCTTCGAGGTTAGAAAGGATAGACAATGAAATTGAATTATAAAATGCAAGCATGACTACCAAAGAAAAGCTGGATTGGTACGAATATGGAAGACAAAGCTGATAGATAGGAATCAATGAGAAAATAAATTAGTTTGATAGAAATAGAAAATGTATATTATTATTATTATATCCTTGAAATCAATATTTTAAATTTTACCACCTATAAAATAAGATCTATATATAGATATATATAATTAGAAACCAAACTCAAGTAAACATGTATATATGAACTAATATATAAACATATATATTTTAAACTCACAAGACCATTATACTTTAAATTAAAAAAGAATTAAAAAGTCTAAATTTATCAAAATAAAAAATATTCACACAATAAAAATCCATATTTATATATAAACCAATATACATGTACTTTGGACCTCAAAGTAAAAAAAGAAGCTTCAGCGATTGTTATATCCACCCTGACATATATATATATATATACACATACACACACAAACACACACACATTTAAAATCAACGGCCAAATAACACAGTATTGACACTAATATATATTCAATTATATATAACTAATATTTAAACTTCAGCTAAACAATGCTTATATATATAACATATATAAAAAATAAATTATACTATCACTTTTATAAACAAATATGTATATACTTCATACAACCTAACATATATAACTACGACATATATAAAGCAATACAACGCAATAAACTAAGATATATGCAAATTGTAAAATCTGTATACCTCTTTTATAAACAGAGCTTGCAAGTTAAAGTCAATATATCAAAATATAACATAGTACAATATAATATAATATAATATAATATAATATAATATAGTATAATATAATATAATATAATATAATATAATATAGTATAATATAATATAATATAATAATAAATAATAAAATACAGTATACATATAAAACTGCAAAAGGAGGCTCAAAAGTGCTTTCAATACATAAGTGCGAAATTTCTTTTACAGAAAAATATCGTATAGTATACATTATATAAATAGAGCTCCTACGCAACGCATACAATATATTTATATACGTTATTTTAAATCAATACATAAAAATGAATGCCCTTGGATAGCAACACATCCTGATGTGAGATAGGAATTCGAAAGTAGTAGAATGGAACACCAGCAACGCGATGAATATGTATGCTTTGAACACAATGTTTCTTCCTCCTTTATGTAAAATTTATTATTATTATTGTTATTATTATTATTTAAAAGCTGAGAAGGCTAGGACCAATAGATAGCAGAGAAGTAAATGTAAAAGCCTCTCTATTTCTAAAGGAAGACCAGTGATGTTCAGCCTCACAAGCAAGGTGACAGGCGTATGGATGCTTGCGCGAAACATGTGGAGGCGAGGTTAGGGAGGAGGCGGTCGAACTTCGGTAGGTGAGGGGAGAAAGATGCCTGTATGATGCACCGGAGGTGGAAGGTGGGAAGAGATGTGAACGGCCGACGCACGGTGGGGAACGGTCTGGGAAAATGAAAGCTTCGATGCTTCTTTTTTTTTAGTACAGAACAAATGAGAGAGAAGAAAGAAAAATGGAGGAAGGAAAAGTCTGGAGGGGAAGAGATGCAAGCAAGAGGAAGGGTATGAGCAGTTTAAATTCGAATGCAATTTTTTTTATAAGGGTGGTGCAGCTGCTAAAGGAAGAGGAAAAGCCATATCCAGATGCATGAAAGAGCGTGAACGGGGGGAGTAGTTGGATCCACAAGATTATAACGTGTATATTTATTTTCAAGGTGATAGAGAACAAATATGCAAAACAAAATGGAACTAACTGGTGAAAACAAAACGTCACCTAGACTATTGAAACTAATGGAATAAAACACGCATTGAATTCTGAAACTATCAATGCCCATTGGTTTCAGCAGAATGATCACAAGGAACCCAAAAGACTCCACAAAGGGTACCGATATGGAATCGTTTTCACGAATTCTGCTATGTACCAGAAATCGAAATTGATAACCGAATATACCGTAGAGATCAGCACGACGAGACAAACAAAACGATATAGGGATATCAGTGGTATGACCATAAGGTCAAAAGTCGATAATAAGTACCGAAAATGCTGCTATTTCGTATGAAAAAATCCAAACAGAGCTAGAGACGCCTGAAATTCACGAAATGAATTTCGCATTCTGATTCAGAGTGTTCTAAATAAATTTTTTCATGTTGACATATTTAGGTTTCGGAACACTTTTAAATTCAACTGTTATTTCGCCGAAAATAAGATCGATGGAGCAATAACAATCAAAATTTGGAGAAACTAAGTATGACGTCTTTCTTAGAAGATGATTTACAATTTTGCTGTAGAAAAGTATTCAGGTTTGGAAAACATTTTATTATTCTCAAATATTAACTGATATAAATTTAGATAAAATTACACAATAAAAATAAACTTCCATATTATCTAATGAAAATTTACCAGTCGCAATGTTCAAATAGACGTATTTCAAATATCAAATTTATATTTCAAATATTATTATTTAAATTTTCACAAAATTCCAATTAAATATATTATTAAAGCAATTAAATTTTTACGACCCATTACACTCTCCCCCAATCAAAACTTTTTATCTCAAAAAAGGAAGGAGGTAGGAGAATAGAAACAACCAGAAAGAAAATAGATTGAAAACAAAGTAAAATAATTTGTCCAACCTATATAAATTTCAATTTTAATTTAATTAATATTTGACAATTTATCTCGTTTATTCATCATCTTATTATCAAATTATTCTCCATTAATAATTATTTAAAATCATAAATTTGAATAGTCATTTATTATAACCATATTTCAACAAAATTTAATTCTTTTATTTCAAATTGTTATTAAATTTATTCCACTTAATATATCTTATCACATATATTAAGTTCATTTACTTATTATAACCACTCAAATTATTTATAAATTCCTTTGATATCATTTTATATTGTATAATATTCAATTACATAGTTAACTTTTGAAAATTTAGGTAAGTTATATTGGAATGTAACTGAGTATTATACAAGTAAACTTTTCCCAATTCAGTCATTTCAAGTTTAAATATTTATTAAAAATTTTGATTTCATTTTATAAATTTGAAATCATCCATTAACAAAATTTAAGAATTAAATTTCCGAATTCACTTCAACAATTTAGAGATAAACATATCTATATATGTATATCAGATCAAATATATATATATATATATATTTGAAAATTGGTTAACTTTTATTACTACTGAAACAGGCCGAAGCCCAATGTATTACAAAGAATATTTGATACTAAGTACAGAACTCAAACTTACCATTTCTACTCCACTTCCATAAGCTTCACTAAATAATCATGGCGGCTCCCGACTCTTTACTAGATTTCCTTCAACATTTACCTTTCACTTCCACTTCTCCAGTAGTGATTTTTCTTGTTCCTTTAGGCTGGTAAGCAATCTTTTGTTAATTCGCAACATCATCATTTTAACATCTCAATCTATTTGTGCATTCACTGATTGAATGTTTGCTTCTTTCCTGTTAAAAGTCCTGTTGTTCCTTTCACGCCAGAGGTTCCAAATGGTAGCTGCGAGGCAAATTTTGAATATTTCCTACAGAAGGTTCGCACCGTTTCCCCAATTGTTCAGGTAACCAATTTCCTCTTTTATTGTTTTGACTTCTGTAGACCCTGTACACTTCGTTTTTTGAAAATTACAAACCAATTTAGTGAAATTACATTCAAAAAAAAGATGTTCATGGCTCTCATTCTGTTCATAGCATAGGCTGCATGTAATTTCTTCTATAATCCCCCAGTTATTTAAACGATCTTTTGTCGGCAGTCTGCCGAGGATCGCTTTGTATGTTGTGTGTGCCATTTTTGGGGTAACCGATTTACTCCAGATTAAATTGTACCACTCAACTTTTTGATGTTTATATCTGGCAATCTCCATTGTTTTATTGAATTGAAACTTACCTGTCTTTGAGTGTTTCATGCACCATTCATCCCGTTCTTTTTCTAGATTTATTGGAATATTCTGAATTTCCTGAGTAAAATTTCTTGTGACAATTTGTTTTTCACATCTCCAATCTCCTTCTTCAGTGATGCTTGAAACAACACGGTTAGGTTGTCCATAATCAGAAAAAACTTCCATTCCTAACCTGTCTATTAGGCTTTTATTATTGATCCATGGATCTCTCCAAAGATCAGTTGTATTCCCATTGGCTATTTACCTTTCAATTAGAGGCTTCAAACATTCTCTATATTTCAATATGTTTTTCCATATTACAGATGCATTGTTATCCAGAGAGTCTATCCAGAAATTTGTTTTAATGTATTTGGCTCTCATCCATTTTGGCTATAAATTCTCCGATGATATTATATTCCAACCCAGTTTGATTCCATATACTTTTTTGAGTTCAAACAGATTTTTGAGACCCACTCCCCCTTCCTTTTTAGGTCAACACAATTCTTTATAACTGATTTTATGTAGTTTCCCCCTCCAAATGAAATCAGCACATACTGAATTGATTTTTCCCAGAGAACTGTCCGGAATTTGAAAAATTTGGAGCCAGTATCTGACTTTAGAAGTAATTACTGTGTGTACTAGCTCCACCCTTCCAGCAAAAGATAGTAGTTTGGATCTCCATCCTTGTAACTGCTCTCTTATTTTTCCTATCAGTGTTACACATTCCTTATCTGTAATTGAGTTATTAGATAATTGAATGCCCAAGTATTTAACTGGGAGATTCCCTTCTTCTACTCTAATTCTATCTAACAGATTTTGCTTGTTCTTACAAAATTTGTTAAAATAACATTTGGTTTTACCTTCATTTAGTTTCAATCCTGCATACTTTTCTATTTGATGGGATATTTCTTTAAGCTCATCAATTGCCTGTATAGAAGTTTTCATGACTACTAGTAAATCATATGCATATATAAGGTGAGTTACCTTTGGTGAAATTTTATACACAGGGACAATCTTATTGTTATGACATGTTATTTCCTTTTGTAGGGAAAACCACTCCATTGCTGCTGCAAATAGGTAAGGGGATAGAGGATCCCCTTGTCTTAGACCTCTATTGCTAGAAATGTGACCTCTAGGAATTCCATTAATCAGAATTGAGAATGTTGGGGAGAAAATACAACACTTTATTAGCTTTAAGAGGCTCTCTGGAACCCCCATTTCGTTGAGCTTGTGAATAACAAAGTGTATATTCACTTTATCATACGCTTTGTGTAAGTCTATTTTAAGACATATTCTGTCTGCTCCTGGTTTATTGAAATCTCTCATTAGTTCATGAGCTAACAGAGAGTTTTCAGAAATTAATCTCCCTTTTATAAATGCATTTTGGTTTTGGGCAATCAAATTTGGGAGAACTTTGTTTAGTCTAGAACATATAATTTTACTTAGAATCTTGTAACAAACATTGCAGCAAGATATAGGCCTGTAGTCTTCAATTCTATTTGGTTTTGTAATTTTTGGAATAAGGGATATAAAAGTGTGATTCATTTCTTGTATAAACTCACCACAGTCCAATGCTTCTTGATAAGCTTCCAGCATATGTTTTTTCAGGTGTTCCCAGTGCATTTTGAAAGCAGCTGCCCCCATACCATCTGGTCCAGGACTGGCATCAATATGGATGGACTGAACAGCTCTCCTCAGTTCCCTTTCCGTAATCCTAGCTGTGAGCATGGCGCAACACTCTTGAGAGATTTTCCTTCTGCACTGAACTACAGTTAAATCTTGCATTGAATCCCCATTGTATAATTCTGTGAAATATGTAATAGCTTTGTTTTCCATTTCCTTCAAGTCATTCACTAAGTTTCCTTCCTCATTTAAACAGTTCAGGATGTTATTGTATTGTGTTCTTTGTGACATTTTGGTGTAAAAATATTTAGTGCATTCATCCCCCTATGTTATCCAGTTTTCTTTTGCTTTCTGTTTGATTTCCATTAATTGTTTATGCATTTCATCTTTAAGTCTTTCCTTCAGCTGATAAAATTGTCTGTTGAGTTCCTCATTTAATGGATCTTCTGAGCGTCTTGTAGACCCTGAAGCTGTTTTTGAGCATTTGAAATAGTATCCCTGTTTTTTGGCCTCTTTTTGTTCCATTCTTTGAGTCTGAGTTTCATAGTCTTGAGCATCATTATGTATTTATACATATTGTTGCCTGGAGGATGTATGATGTTCTCTATACTTAAAGTCTCTTTGTATCCTTCTATCTGGTGCCAATTATTTGCATATCTAAATGTCTTACCCTTATTGTTCCCACTTCATTATTAAATTTAACAAGTAAAGGGCAATGATCACTAGTCGAACTAGGAAGTACTATAGTTTGTAACACAGGGATTGTATTTATTAGCTCTGCATTACATAAACATCTATCAATTCTAGAAGAGATATTTTTTCCCTCACCACTCTTCCATGTGAAATGCAGGCCTGTGTGGGATGTTTCCAGTAATCCACTTGCAAGTACACATTCATTGAATTCTGCTAGTTTGGCTACCGTTAGTGTATTTCCTCCTACTCTTTCTTTGGTTTTTAATACTGCATTGAAATCTCCCAGAACTAGCCATGGTTTTGTAATTTGACGAGAAAGATTTATTATTTGTTGCCACAACACTAATCTTTCAGAAGCCAAATTTTTTGCATACACAAATGTGATATATATTTCCAGGCCTCCAATATTTTTAAAACACATAGTCAATTGTTGCTCTTTATTATCAATTACATTTCCTTTCCATATATTATAATTCCATAGCACAAGGATTCTACCTTTCATATGTTGTGTGATATTGTGCTCCATATTCCACTGATTTCCTACCTGATTTTTAAACAATTCCAAACTGCTGTCTGAAAATTTATTTTCCAATAAACTTGCTATAGATGGCTTATGCAAAGCCATTATATTGTGGAGGTCAAACTGACGAATGTCATTGTTTAGACCTCTCACATTCCAACATAGAATCGTCATTTAATTTTACTGGATTTGCTCCTAGTCATTGGAGCATCTCCTGCCATAACCTTTTTTGAGGTCTTTGACTTTGTTTTGTTGCTAAACATGTCGTTATAATTCTCAATTGCTTCTGTATATTTGCTGATGTCTTCTATATCATCATCACTTTCTTCTACAGACGACTCTATCTGGATATTCATCTTCTGAATTTCCTCCAGAGATTCTGGCAACTTAACCTCCTCCTGTATTTGATCCATTCCAAGGTTTGAACTCTGATTTGACTCCTGATCCATCACTGGATGAGTTGCTTGCACTATTGCAGAGCCCTCAGCACTAACTATCTTCTGCCTATCAACATCATTTTGTATTTAATCTTTTGAAGCTATAATATTTTTTGGGTTACTGGGTGGGGAATTTTGTGTTTTGTTTTTCTCTACCCATACTTGTTCTGATTTGTCTTTGTTAATATTGCAATATAAATTAGAATGGCCAAAGTACTTACAAGCAGTACATCTAGGGGGAATAAACTCGTACTCTATATCCTGTGTGTATACTACTCCCATATTGTTAGCTTTAACATTTGCTGGTAGGGAACTTTCTGCCTTTGTTTCAATTAGTACTCAGCATAATTGATTCTTTTCACCTTTCTTGTATTCTCATCTATTGCCAATGGTTTTCCAATTATGCTCGCAAGTTTACTAATACATCTAGTATTCCATAGATTTAGGTCAAGTTTATGCATTTTAATCCAAACTAGATACGATGATAGCATTTCTCTTTCAAAATTGAAATCAGCCTCCCACCTTTTCATTATAATAAGTTTACTGTCCATGAACCATGGTCCCTCTTTCAGAATTTTTTCAAAATCCTCTTCTGTTTCAAACTTCATAAGATAAAAACCATTATCTCTAGGAAAAACGTCCCATGTTCCTTTAGGGTTCTAGTCATGTTTTATGTAAGCATTCAAGTGGATGATATACGGTCTCTTTCCCGACATATAGATGTATATAGAGTTCTCCCAGATTTTTTGTGCTTCAGCATAGTCTTCCTCATCAATTAGTTGATAGATGTCTTCTCCTTCCACAATTGGTTCGATGTAATCTAATTCGCCTTTAATTTCAACCTGATTTTCGATCGCTTCAACCCAAGATCTAGGGTTTGATTTTTTATTCCTCTATAGAACTGCCGCAAACGTTTCCTTACCACCCTCTTTCTCCATGCCCTTCCCCTTACGTCTCACCTCTATCCATTCATCATCTCCAAGATCAAACGTAGTGGTGGTAACAGGGATCGGAAGATTGGGGTTTAGATTAGGGTTTTCGGTCGCCTTTAATTATAATCATATGCCTGTATGTAATATATATTATAAATCAAGTCATACTTAAAGAATTCAAAGCATATTATAAATCAAGTCATACTTAAAGAATTCAAAGCAATTTCATTTTTAAAAACAAAGCATAGCAAAGCTGCAGAATGGTCTCTTCACTTCAAAACTCGAAAATGAATGTCGATGATGCTGCAGTCATCACCGAAATTATTTTCCAATGACAAAGAAAAGAGAACTGATTTAAAAATTTAAAATTCTTTGGAAAGAATTTCTATCCGAAAATACTTTAGATAATACATTTTAAAACTTTTAAAACTAAAGTTTGACATATCAGAAATTAAATTCTCAAATTCCAATTTAAATCTATTTAAATTCCAATCAATTTACAAACCATGTTTTATAATTCAATTATTTATACATTTATGAGATAAAAGTCAATGGTTTACAAAATAATAATTGAAAATCAAACATTATCATTTTGTTAACCAATTCATTTAGCAATCAAAATTCAGAAAATTATACTTATATATATTATAGTTATACATTTAATGTGTATCTCTGAAAATAAGCTTGATATTCAATCTACTCTTAAAGCTTCTTGCATGATATCTCCCTCTTGGTTATATGATCATAACTTTGTTGAATCTAATTATGGTAGGCTGTTAACTTTATGGAACCCTTGCATTTTCAAGCTCTCTAGAATTAGTGCTTCTGATCAATACATTCACTATAATTGTATTCATTTACCCTCAAATTTGAATTTTCTTCTTACCTCAGTTTATGCTCATAACTCTTTATCTTTAAGACAGGTTTTCTTGGATAATCTTCCATCTTTAAATCCTCTCTCTATTCCTTGGATCATTGGTGGTGATTTTAATTGTATGTTTGCATGTAATCAGAAATATGGTGGTTGTCCTTTATCTCTTAAGGACATTTCTCCTTTTAATAGTGCTATATGTCAATCTAATCTTATTCCTGTCAAATTCTTTGGTTCAGATTTTACTCGGTCTAACTGTAATAGGAATGGTAATGTAACTCTATGTAAACTTGATCATATTTTTATAAATCTTCCATTTCTTCATTCTTGGCCAAATTCATTTTATCAAATTCTTCAGCCTTCTCTTTCTGATCATTGTCCATTAATTTTTCATTGGGGAGTTGATCAGTTTTGTGGAGGGAAACACACTTTTAAATTTTTTAATTTTTGGACAAAGCAGGTGGATTTTCATGATATTCTGAAACAGGTTTGGAGTATGCAATTTGGCAAAGACCCGCTAGCAAATATTATTCATAAGATGAAAGTGCTTAAGTTTCACCTAAAGGTTTGGTCTGCAGCTAATTTTGGTAATGAATCTAAATTTTCTACTCAGATTAGGGATGAGCTTATTAAGATTCAGGAAGTCTTGTGTGTCAGGCCTTTTGATTCTTTCTTCAAACATGTTGAATTACAATTAAAAAATGATCTTGAGCAAGTAATTGAGAGGGAGGTGTCTTCTCTTAAACAGAAAATTCATTTGAAAATGGAGAAAGAGGCAGATAGGAATACTAAGTATTTTCATAACTTTCTTAAAGTTAAAAGAAATCGTGATTGCATTTTTCAGATTAAAGATATGAATGGGAACTTGGTGAATTCTTTTGATGGTATTAATCAGGCCTTTGTTCAATATTTTACATCTATTTTAGATCCATCCATTTCCTTCATTCCTGATCTTAAACCTCTCTTTGATATTTCACTTCCTACTTTGTCTAACTTCCAATCAAATTCTCTGATATGTGAAGTAATAGCTGATGAGATTAGAACTGCTGTGTTTAGTTTGGATAGTAATAGTTGTGGAGGCCCAGATGGTTATAATGCACATTTCATACAGCACAGTTGGAATGTTATTGGTATTGATATTGTTAAAGCAATTCAATTCTTTTTTCTTCGTAATAAGCTTCCTGCTGGTTTATCTGCTACTGCTATTGCATTAATTCCTAAGATTGTGAATCCAACTTCAGTTGCTGATTTTAGGCCTATCTCGTGTTGTAACATCATCTACAAGATCATCTCTAAGATTTTAGCCAATAGAATACAATTAGTCTTGCCATCCATTATCTCCATTGATCAAGCTGCATATATTAATGGTAGATCAATTAGTGATAACATTCTTTTGACTCAAGAATTACTGTTTGGTTATGAGAGGAAAAACATTTCACCAAGATGCATGTTAAAATTGGATATTAAGAAAGCATTTGACTCTGTAGATTGGAATTCTATTTTAGTTGTTATGTATAAAATGAATTTTCCAAAACCATTCTTAGCTTGGATTTATACATGTATATCATCATCTATGTATACTATTTCGAGGGAGGGTGGTTTGTATGGATACTTTAAGGGTGTGCAAGGTGTTAGGCAAGGTGATCCTATTTCAGCTTACTTGTTCATAATTGTTATGGAGCTTCTTAATGCTATTTTCAAGGATCTTGTTGTTAAAAAAGCCATTCAGCTTCATCCCAAATGTAAGAAACCTCTAATTACTCATCTTCTTTTTGCTGATGACTTGATTGTTTTTACAAAGCCTACTTATGACAATATTCAGTGCATTCTTTCTACTCTACAACTCTTTCATTCCATTAATGGTCTTCAGATAAATCTCTCTAAGTCTAATATTTTGGTTGCCGGTTTAAATTCTTTGGAAAAAAATGATATCATCAAATTCTCGGGCCTTCAAGAATTATCTAAAAATTCTTTCTATTTGGGTTTGCCTTTGATCACCTCTAGAATTACCAAGCAAAATTGTATGCCTCTTTTTTGAAAAGATTATTGAAAAGCTTCTGATATGGCCTACTGAAAAACTATCACAAGCTGGTAGGTTAACTATTATTCAATCAATTTCTGTGGCCATGACAACTTATTGGACTAGGCATTATATTCTTCCAACTAAGTTGATTAATATGATATCTAGTGCTTTTAATTAATTCTTATGGCATGGTGATCCTTTTTCAAGGAAGCTTATTCCTATATCTTTCTATAAACTATTTGATGCCAAAAAGCATGGTGGTCTTGGAATAACAAATATTTTTCAATGGAATAAAGCTGCAATCTCAGTGTATTTCAATAAAAAATTTACAACTGATAAGAATCTATGGTCTCAATGGGTTAATCACAATCTTATTGGTAAGAGAAATTTCTGGACTATGTCAATTCCACAAAGCTGTAGTTGGAGTTGGAGGTGTATTCTTAAGCTTAGAGAATCATTTATTACTTTTATACAATGCAATTATGTTCTGATTAAAGGATTATCCTTCTGGCATTCTCCATGGGCTAAACAGGGATTAATCTTAAGTTCTATTGTTGATTATAATTTGAGAAGAAATTCTGGAATTTCAGAAGAGGCTAAAGTTGATGATTTTATTCATGAAGACTGTAAGTTTCACCATATTCTAGTTCATTTCAACTAAGAAATTTATGGAATCTCATTTCAAATAACCCTATTATCAATGCTGACAATGCTCTAATCTAGTCTGGGAGGAAGTTTACTATTAAGCTTGTTTACAAGTCTCTTTGTGATAATAGTTCACAGTTTCCCTGGCATACTAGAATTTGGAAAACAGGCTGTAGTGCAAAAGAAAATTTGTTGCTATGGAAAGTGATGGCCAATGCTTTATATACCAAGGATAAACTTTGTAGAATTGGCATTATTTCTGAAGATCTATGTATTTTTTGTAAGTCTGGAACAGAATGCAATACTCATCTATTTTTTGAGTGTCCTTTTGTATTTCAAATTTGGTACAGACTGTTATCCAATGGTGGATTTTATAAGCCTTCGCCTATAAGTTCTATTGAGTGGTTTAATATTTTCAAAGCAACTAGATGGAAATCTCGTGAAACTAAGCTTTTGCTAAAGTTACTTAAGAGATTGATTTATGAGGTATGGCAAGAGAGGAATAATAGAATTTTTGGTATTGGTATAAAGACTTCTTCTCGGCTGTTTAATCAGATTCATGGTAATGTACTTAGTTTTTTGAAGACTGATACATTTTAAGGTGTGATGTATCATCTTGCTGCCATGTAAACTTCTAGATATCTGATGTTTTTGCATTAGTCATTTCATTTCAGGTTTTATCAAGAATGATTTAAAGTAAGATGGTGTCATTTTACTGTCATGAGAGCTGATGGAGATATCATACTTTTGCCTTTGCTTGCTTTCTCCACTGGTCCATTTGAGTTTACTGCTATTGGCATGTATTTCTATATTGTGTTTTAGTTTATCTGTAATGCTGTTGCTGTTGATTTATTTGGTTGTATTATTTTCATTGATAGCAGTCAAGTTAATGTTGAGTATGGTTGTAATTTTGTAGAATTGTCATTGTGTTTGTATTTGGTTGTAAGTCAAGCTTTAGTGTTTGTAATGATACATTAGTTAATAAAGTGAGCTCTTTGCTCTTGCCTTTCAAAAAAAATTGTTCATTTACTAAATTTTAAAAACATATTGTGTCAGTTTTCTCTATTCAAGTGTTTTGGAGATCCTATCGATAGCGTTGATCAGACGAATCGATCAGAAACCCAAATCAACATCAACAACTCAAACAACACAATATATAAAACATTTTAAATATAAATTTACAGTATACAGAAATAAATTTCAAATAAGGATAAGGATTCAAATTTTTTGGACTCAAATCAAAGAGAATTCTGATTTGAAGATAAGTTGGAACCAAAAGATGAGATGATTGAATAAGTGAATAGGAAGATGGATAAGCTTATATAAATCTGAAACAACCCTGCATTTTGTGATTATTTTAATTGTATATTTTAATTCTTTAATTGAATTCCTGATTTAAAAAAAACTTTATTTTATTTATTAAAATGAATAAATTTTGTTATTTTAAATATAAATTTTGATTTTTATGTGAATTGTAATTTCACACATGAATAAATAGAATATTTTCCAGAAATGTGAATTTTGTTCAATATAGTCAAATTTTGACTTCTATATTTAAAATTTAAATTTTTGAATTTTTGAATTTTATCCTTTATTATGAAAATAAATTAAATTTGAAGTACATTTCTTTTCGTTTCGTTGAAATCTGATTAATATTGTGAAAGTTATGATTTTTACAATCTTGTGTGTAAATTGTTTATTTAACAAATTTTTTTATTTTAATTTGTATAAATAATATTTTTGTTTGTTATAATTTGAATATATGTGTAATATGACATGTTATGTATATATTTTATTTTTGAAACATTTTTTAAAGTGTTGTTATAATTTTCAAATGTTTACTATATTTTGTTTTCAAATTTTAAAGTCTTGTTTCAATTAATTAAGCTATTTTCTTAATTATTTTCTATTTTTCCTTAAAATATTTATTTATTTATTTTTCACTTTATTTTTTTCACTTTTATTTTATTTGCTGATTTTTTTTATTTAAAAGAAAATGGAAATTCTAAAGGACAAAACCTTTGCATTTTCCTTGTGTCTTTTCATTCCTTTGCCTTTTCACTTCATTTGTCTTTTAATTTTTGTTTAGCCGACCATTTCTTTTTGTATTGCCGTGACTTTTATTTCTCATTCATGTGAGAAACATTTTCTTCCCATCACAAAAACTCACGGCCAAAGAAGAAAATGCTAATGGCTTCATCTCCTTCTTCTTTTTATTATTTTCTATTGATTTTTATCTTACTCTTCTTCTTGCTTTGCTCGGCCCCACTCTCCACCATCACTACCGACCCCACCTCCACCATCTACAGCAGCACCATCAGCTCCTCCTCTGACCATGACCAGGATGTGACATCCATTTGATGCTAGCTCCATAAATTTGCAAGCTCCACCCCTTGAAACAATGCCTAGACCATATAACTTCACCTATACCCTTCATATGCACTTCGGCCACCACCTCTAGCCACCACCACCTGCTCTACACCACCTTTGGCCGCATCTCCAGCAACCACCAGACCTGAACCCTCACCTGGCCGAGCCTATATGTGCCCAAGCTGAACCAAAATGTGCATCCAAACTTTCCTTTTTGCCTTGTCTCTTTGTATACCTATGTTGCATCACCTACCCCTTCACATCTCCACTTGTAGCCGTGTGTTATGATGCTTAACCCGAGCTATAACACATGATGGCTGAGCACATAAGAGTCCCCTATGGCCGAGCATTGGAGTTATTGAAGCAAGGTCAAATTATTTTGCCCTTTGTTGCTTTTTATTTCCATTTATTTCAATGTATTTTGTGTTGAATATTCATGTTATATTGTCTTGTTTTGGGTAGTTTACAAGATAATTATGTTATCTCTCTCCACAACTTGAATCCATAGTCATGTTGTGTAACGACCCGCTATTTTGGACTATTCGCATCCGCATATATCGGACTTGAGTAATTCAAAATACCAAATTGTTAATTTAAATTTGGCAAAATTGAACATATACAGTAAATAAATAATCACAGTATCACAGACACAGAGTAATAATATGCCGCAGAAGCAAAAGATAGTAGTTCATGAAGCTACTATATAAACAACAGAGTTAAATAAGTTACAACAGAAGTCTCAGATACAATAGTCAAATACAAGAACCAGTATACATCACTGGAATCACTGAATATCTGAAAGCTGATAGATAGCTGAATCTCCAGGCGAAGCTCTAACTCCAAAGGTGAGTCTCGAATACTGGTACACTCAGTCTGACCCGAGCGTAAAGAAAATACAAAACACTCGAGTCAAGAATAACATTCTTATATTAATAAATCCAACTCAAGTGAAATAACAACTGAAATACAAGTAACTCAAAGGACATTGGAATAACCATCTTCTAAGGATCCGTTACACTATCTACTATGTAGTAATATACGCTAAATAGATAATGTCTATCAGTAATATAAAATATCAAAATAGTGTTAAGGCGTTACCATTATCCCCCTTAACACATCTTATATAAGCGTTATAGTTTATACAGCACTTAAACTCCACTGTAAACTAGTGGGATATCAGGGAGTACTCCATAGGTATAACACAAAACAAATTCGTAGTGGTCGCGTACATAGGAATACAAATATGACAAGGCACATGAGGCAATACCCAAGCTATTGAAACTACCGTGTGCCTGATCCGGACTTGTGAAAATGCATCCCTGCAACGATCGCAACACCGCGAAACAACACTCCCAAAAGTACGAGGATGTACCAATCAATAACAAGTAATGAGTAGTTTACGAAGAAGTGTGTTCGCTCGAGGTGGCTAACCCCATTTGGCCCGGCACGGCTCCTGTTTTAGTCATTTTCAATTTGACACAAGTCAGGGCTATCCATTATTGTTCTCTTTCTTCAGTCATCGCGTACATCATTCCAACCACTTTATTCTAGATCACACTCCACGTATAGTTGTTAAAGTGGTTCTCGGTTTAGACAGAGAGTATGTCCATAACCGATTCCGGTCTCTTTAATAACTTCTGTAATTATTAAACCGATTGGTCGTTTAACAAATTTCAAAACCAAATCAAATTCAACTTTAATTAGAATTCGTAAATCAACATTTCGTTAGTCTTTCTAAAACAATTTCCATAATTTACGTTCAAACTTCCAAATTACTATTTCGAAATCTTATAATTCAATTTCAATATTTATTTAAACAATACAAATATTGATTCAAGTTCGTATATAAATTTCATTCCGAAATCATTTAAATTAACTTAATGTAACATTCAAATCAATTTAAAATCATTGATCGATTTCATTCAATATTCGTTAAGTAAATTTGTCATTCAAAACAATTTCTATTAAAGTTCCAATTCATTAAATCAATTACTTAAGTTCAACTCCATTATATCAAAACTTCAAATTGAGTTAAATTAGATTCGTCAAATCAATTCTTTAAATTACAAGTCTTACGTTAATTTCAATAAATCGCATTTTATTTCTTGTTAAAGAAATTCAATTTCACTAATTTCTTTACTTAGTAAAAAATTTCAAAACTCAATTAATAAAGAACTAAATTTCACATATTCAAGAATTTCATTTTCACTTATTAACATAGTTAAATAATTTTCCAAAACTTAATAAATAAAGAAACCCAATTTCATTTATTAACGAAGTTCAAATTTCACTTATTCAAAAGTTCAATTTCTCTTATCAAAGAATTCAATTTTTATTCAATTATCAAATAATTCAATCTTATTCAATTATTAAATAATTTCGATCTTAATTATTAATAATTTCAGAACTTAATAATTTCAAACTAAATTATTAAATAATTTCCAACTTAATTATTAAATAATTTCAAACTTAATTATTAATAATTTCAAATTTAATTATTAAATAATAAATTTTTAAACACGTTCTTTCATCAATTACTACGTTAATATTTTGTTTCAAATTTCAAATATTCACATTTCCTTTCATTAAAATTTTAAATTCCAATTTTATTTCAAACCTTATTATTATTCAAATAAAATCTTTATTTTATTGCAAATCAAATTATTGACCAATCGGGTTTAATTTAATTTTTCTATCCTAAGTTAAGTTATTTGGGTATTTATCATTTCAACCCGATTCCATTTCAATTCAAAATTCAAAATATAGCAAAAGGGAACTTGCAGTGTGATAACTGGGATGGTGTCAAAGTAAATAAACAAGCAATAGTAAACATCAATAACAACCCAATAATTAATTCAAATAATCCCAAAATAATCGTATTAATTCACATAGTTGTTTGTGCAAATTAATATAATTATTTCTAGAATCTACATTATCATTTCGTGTAGATTAAAGATTATTACACTATTATTTTAAACGGTTCTACACTTATCGTCCATTATTCAAATTTATACTACAACGATTTACACAGCATACATTCGACGGTTCAAGGTGTACTTAACCAAATTCTACGTGTCAATTAATTTATCATTTAAAAGGGGTCATTTTTAACTAATCACATTCAACGTATAAATCCATTTTAAATCGTTAACTATCGTATATCAAATTCAATTTTAAATTATTTATCACTTCATACATTAACAATTTAACGTCCAATGTAAACATCAAACAATTGAATTAACAGCCAAACTGTATTATCATTGCATAAATAATTAAAAGATAATGGTGTCAGATGTCACAGGTGGACTGATACAGGTAATAACATATTAAACTGTGTAAATAACTAACAACATCATATTTCAATTGTCGTTTCAATTGAAATTAAATTTAATAAATAAAAGAACATTAATCGTGAGTGATTGCTCACCTTTCAAGGCTAGAGAGAATAGGAGCAAATTGTGAATCCAGCACGGATTTCAAAGCGAAATAAGACGGGCACGAATGTGACGAATAAACTGATAAATGAAATTGATGGGAACGAATCAGATTGGTTATGATAAATGCTGAAAATATATGAACCTTATTATTATATTATATATATATATATAGCTTTTATACGAAACGTATAACCCGTATAAACACATAAACAATTTTCATAAAATAACATATATTAGATTCATATGTATATGAAAATTTGAAAATTGATCTATATGTTATAGCCTTTATATTATACTGACCCTATTTTATAATAATAGTTTATCACATATATACACACACACACACACACACACACACACTGACTATTATAAACCATATATAAATATACACAACTTTATATATAAACTGCAACTTGACACCAGTTCATTAAATAAATATTTGGTACACTGTTCTACTAAATCTATGAAAACATCACCTAGGCCGATATTGCTACATGCATGGCCATGTGATAACAAAAAAAAAGGAAGTAATACTTACCTATATAAACTCCAAAAGCAAACAGCAAGTTCTTATAGAAAACAAACTAACTTTTAAGAAAAAAACACAACAGATCATATAGCGGAAGTACCCTATACATATACTTCATATTTCTTTCAAAGTTTGCCCACATCAAGATAAAACACAACACATAATTAATAAAATATGGAATATATTTAAAACTACAAGCATATACAGAACTAATGTAAACTTATATATACTTATACGTATCTAACTTTTTAATATATTATTACATAGATTTATATATATAAAAGAATCTGCAAAAAGATATCATCTGAGATTAAAACTAAAAGAATCTACAAGTATATACAGAACTAATGTAAAGCTATCCTACATATAGATTAAAACTAGTGTATATAATACGTAGATATCAACTGAGTTACCCCTTATTTTTAATAAATATTACCTACAAAGGATAAAGAGGAGGAAGCAAGGAATGTTGAAAGCTTGCGGTCGGGTTTTTTTTTCTTGTGGAAGCTAGCTACAGGTGCTCCGATGTGAGCAGGTAGGGGAGGCACAAGGGTAGGAAGGTCGGTAGAAGGAAGGGAGAAGAGGAGGTGGAGCGTGGGAGAACGGCTGCATGCGTGGGTCTGTGAGGGGACAAGGATGTAGTCAAGTGGAGGAGCACGGCCGATCGGGAGGTGGGTAAGGTAGCGGCTGCCCGGGAAAATGCGGAGAGGGTGGTTTCTGTCGAAGTTGTGGCATGGCTACATCCGGAGCATGCACGGCTGGGCAGGAGGCGAGATTGCTCGCTGGAATGCGGAGGGTGCTGGCCGATGGGAGAGTGGTGTTCAGCGGCGTTTGTGGCCAATGTTTGTGGCTTCGGTGAGGAAAGGAGGGGAGGAGATAAGGTAAGGTGGCTCACTGCAAATCTTTGTAGGAGGAGAAGTTTTTTTTATGAAGAAGCAAGAAGATGAAGGGATATGCAGATGATGGAATGAGTAGGCTAGAGGCAAGAGGAAGGAACGAAACATGTTTACACAGTGGGAATGGAAATGAACCGCAAATTTAAATTTATTGAATATAGAATATCGTAAGAGTCAAACATTGATATCCGTATATAATAAAAGCTAAGCGCCATCTGTTTACACTGTGGAAATTTAAATAGGCACAAGAACCCAAAAGGCACGAACGTGTACCGATACGAAAGACGTTTCGCAAAGTGCAATGCACCACGGACTCTGAATTTGACAACTAAATATACCATAAAGATCAGCACAACGAGGCGATCAAAATGGTATACGTATATCAGTGATTTGATTGAATTATAAAAATTCGAAATTTATATACTAGCGGAAAATGCATGAAAAACATAGAAAAATAAGATCGACGGAGCTGAAAATGTCCGAATTTGGAAAAACAAAAACTGACGTCCTGTTCAGAAGATGTTTTAGAACTTTTCTTTGTAAAAATATTTAGGTATTGAAAATGTTTTATTTTCATCGCTTTTTAACTGATTTAACTGAAGTAGATCTACGCACGAAATAAACTTTCATGTTTTCGGACGAAAATTTATCAGTTACTATGTTCAACTAGATGCATTCCAAATATTAAATTTATATTCCAAAATTTTATCGTTTATATATATATTTTTTTCACACAAAAACGGTTAATTAAAGTAAATAAAATCGTTAAAATATCCGGGTTGTTACACTCTCCCCCACTCAAAACTTTTCGTCCTCGAAAAGGAAGTAGGTAGAAGAATAGAAACAACCAAAAGAAAATAGACTTGAATTACATTATAAATAATTAATTTAACCCATATAAATTTTAATTTTAATTTATTTATATTCAACAATTGTCTTTAAACTCAAGGAATTTCCTTAACTTTGTTTATCTTCAATTTATCATTGTTATTACAAAATTTATTTCAAACAACAATTTATTTTATTAATCCATTTGTTATTCAACTAACCTGGTATTCTATTTATCTCTAGTAACCAATTTATTATTAAACTTTAAGTGTATAACCTTTTTATATGCACTTAAATTTTATTTATAAAGAAAATTTAGATTGTATATTATCCAATTTTCTTATATTAACAATTTCAAAGATCATAAATTTGAATAGTCATTTATTATAATCATACTTTATTCGAAAAATTTAATTCTTTTTATTTCAAATTATTATTAAATTTATTCTACTTAATGTATCTTATCACATTTATATTAAGTATATTTACATTTAATATAACTACCCAAATTTATTTAAAAATTCCTTTGATAACATTTTCTACTGTATAATATTCAATTACATAGTTAACTTTTAAAAATTTAGGTAAGTTATATATAATGCAATTTAGCATTATCCAAGTAAAATTTCTACTTTAATTATTCAGGCTTAAATTTTATTCAAAATTTCAATTTCATTTTGTTTGCGTCAAAAATTGACCACAAACACCCAATAGTCGTGAAAGCACCCGTTTATCAACACAGATCAGCAACAATCAATATAGAATTCAGATCTAAGCAACAACAGCCATAATAACTCGCAGATAACAATCACAAACACAAGATTTATAGTGGTTCGGCGATCTTGCCTACGTCCACTTTGAAGGTTTCTCTCTTTATTGATTCACTTGATGATATTAATCGATTACAGTTGCTGATAAGTTTGAAATTTGAATACAACAACGATAATGAAGTATGGAATTCAATCCGGCAGAGTCTGGACGTTCAATGGTGGAAGCTCCAAAGATCCCCTTTTCTGAAGGCTACAGAGTGCTATTTATAGGCGTAGAAGGCCCAGATCTCGCTCAAACTTTGGGAGACTTCTTCTGGCACGTGAGTGGGCCCAAGCGACCGACCCCACCAAGTTTCGACTCGATCTGACATCGATTCGAAGTGATTTCGAACCCATCAAGAAATGGTCCAATCGAGCTGAAACTTGGCAGGAACAATCTTTTTCTTGTATGGAAGCTACTGTGAAAATTTCGTTGCATTTGGATCAATGGTTTAGGAGATATGATCGATTCAAGTTGTGAAAATTTATTATGGAATAGAAAATGTTAGTTAATAATCTGTTATTAATTCTTGTATAATTCATATGCTATTATCTCCAATTAACGTAAAATGTTATATTCAAATTCCATAAATTTCAATAGACTCAAATTATCATATCTATGAAGAACATTTACGTTATTATCCATTTATTACCTTAACTTATTCAACGTAACATTTAATTTATATTTAATGCAATGATTTCCAAATCAATTGAATTGAATTAAATATATATGTATCACTCATAATTACTTGTTGTCACAACTCTTGATCACCATTCATAAGTTTATTATTTACAATCCAATAATCGCCATTCTATATATATATATATATATATATATATATATATATATATATACGAATTAACTAATTCAATATTTCCATTTCGTTTTCCTATCCTAAATTTATTACTAAGTGTATTTACTCCATTCCAACAAGTTGGAATTCCATTTTTACTATACAATCATTTCCCTATTCACTTTTATTACTAACCCATCATCATTGCATTTATTGTCTTTTATTGATTTAATCAATTTACCCCATATTCCCTTAAACTCATACTAACGAAACATTCAATTCTATTTATCTCATAAACTCCATTTCATAAATCTACCTGCAATTTCTACCTAGAAATAAGGTTACATTTCCGTTGAAAATACATTTACATCTTACGTTACTACATTAATAGTTAGTAACGTTTATATCATCAACCATCACTTATGAATAATTAGCGTTTCCTATTTATTTTGTTACATTCACTTATATTCATTTATGAATAAATTGGTATTCCCTTTAACCTATTAATTACTAACTTTAATTATTGCAATTCATTTATCTAACATAAATTTTTGAATCTATTTCCAAATTTTCATATTTCAATTAATTAACACCTTACAATAGTTTACAAATAAAAGGGATTGTACTAATTACATTATTTATTTTCTTGCATTACTTTATTACTTCCGTTTATATTCAATTTCCGTAAATCAATATTTTATTCCATTGACAAATTCAATACTTGCAACAATTTCCACTATTACTATTAATTGCAATATATAATTTAATTTGCAAATTTTAATTACCTTTGATAAATCAAATTTCAATATTTTCTTTCATATAAATTAATAAGATTTTTATTTCTTTCTAAATTCTAAAATAAAATCCTATTAATTTAATTCATTTCAAACATCGAATTTACGCGGGTCGTTACAATGTCAAAGTGTAAACTCTCACTATGATGCGGCTGGTAGTCATTCAGAGCATGCCTATGGATCGTGCGTGATCGCTCACATGTGTAAATGATTTAACCGTATTAGTAAGAGGTTTACGACTTGTTCATCGTTGTTTCATTCAATCAATGGATAATCAGACGTTGTCCTGACTCAGGGCCACCTCTAGTTGAGGTAGACGGTAGGCGCTCTGGCTCCACTGCTTGAGTCTGTTTCCTCACATACTGAAGGAGCATACCGTTCCTGATATGCCCTTCCACCTCGTCCTTCAAATGTCTGCAATCGTTAGTGTTATGACCGTTTAATTCATGGAATATACAAAACTTATCTGATTTCCTTTCGTCAGAGGTTGGATCCCTTCGCATTGGCCTACGATATGGAACCTGCTCTTTGGTATCCTGATAAATTCATTCCAGGCTTTCATTCAGCTCAGTGTATGTGGTGAATCGCGGCTCCCTCCGTTGCCGCTTTGATCTGTCTCTGTCATTCTCACTCTTTCTTTTACCTTTATCCTTATCCGAGTCCCTTTTAAGAGGCTTTTCGTCTTTTAGTGCATAAACTTTTATCCCATCTCCTTCTTCTCTTTCTGCATTCGCATCCTCTAATCGTAAAAACTTTTCTACCTCATGATAGAATTCTCCTAGATCCACGGGTGGATCCTTAGTTAATGAATTTTTGAACTCCGTTCCGTCAGCTATCTCGGATACAGCCGCCATCATAACCATGGATGGATCTAGTCGATCCACCGAAGCTGCTGCCGCATTGAACCACGTCAGAAAACTCCTCAACGTCTCTCCAGCCTTCTGTTTTAAAGTTTCCAAAGTCATCACATTCTTGGGTCTTGCAATGTGAACCCTAAATTGTCTCATGAATCTTTCCGTCAAGTCTGCCCATGTTCCTATGGAGCCGCTCTCTAGTTGCCTAAACCATAATGCTGCGATATCTGTCAGATATAATGGAAAGCACTGGGCCATAACCTCTTGTGATGCCCCCAGCACCTCCATATGCCTCATGTACCTCGTCAAATGGACAGCGGGATCCGTCCTCCCATCATACATCTCTATTGATGGCAACTAAAACTCTGGTGGGTTCTTAGCCATCCTAATTGCAGGAGAAAAGGGACTCCTGTTTACGTCTTCAAGATCTTTGTTCGTTGATCCGCTTCTCATGGCTCGCCTAACCATTTGGGCCAATTTATCTTCGTCTCCAAGATGCAATCCTCGTTCATTACTTTCAACCTGCCCCCCGAGTCCACGAGGCAATTCTGGGATATGCCCCCTTGACTGAGCGTTCACTCCCCTGCTACTCCTTGCTTGGGTAGATGCATCTCTATCTCTCTCAGGGATTGCATCAACATTCTCTATGTGTGTGTCCCCTATTCCAGGTGCTACGTCGGATGGTCCTGCTCCGTTCTGAACTCCATTGGCTTCTCTATTCTATGCCCCAAGTTGTCCTATTTGTTGAAACAAACTCTGGATCAACTCCTCTTGTTTCTTCATCATTGTCTCCATCTCGTCCCTAGTGATGAAGATCGACGCTTGATTCGCTCCTGAGGAAGCCTCTTGACTTCCTTGATGTTCACTTCTCTCTGGCCTTTGTTTCTTACTTGTTTGTCCCGTCATGGTTCTTAGATCTAAATTCTTAAGTCTCCGAATTCAACTTCTCCTGAGTTCAATTCTCAGTGAGAGCACCAAAATGTTTGCGTCAAAAATTGACCACAAACACCCAATAGTCGTGAAAGCACCCGTTTATCAACACAGATCAGCAACAATCAATATAGAATTCAGATCTAAGCAACAACAGTCAAAATAACTCGCAGATAACAATCACAAACACAAGATTTATAGTGGTTCGGCGATCTTGCCTACGTCCACTTTGAAGGTTTCTCTCTTTATTGATTCACTTGATGATATTAATCGATTACAGTTGCTGATAACTTTGAAATTTGAATACAACAGCGATAATGAAGTATGGAATTCAATCCGGCAGAGTCTGGACGTTCAATGGTGGAAGCTCCAAAGATCCCCTTTTCTGAAGGCTTCAGGGTGCTATTTATAGGCGTAGAAGGCCCAGATCTCGCTCAAACTTCGGGAGACTTCTTCTGGCACGTGAGTGGGCCCAAGCGACCGACCCCACCAAGTTTCGACTCGATCTGACATCGATTCGAAGTGATTTCGAACCCATCAAGAAATGGTCCAATCGAGCTGAAACTTGGCAGGAACAATCTTTATCTTGTATGGAAGCTACTGTGAAAATTTCGTTACATTTGGATCAGTGGTTTAGGAGATATGATCGATTCAAGTTGTGGTTTTTCGTGAGGGCTGTTGCATTCGAACCCATCATTTCGAATCCATCCCCTTCGACTCGATCGGTCACGTGGACCTCTGGTGACGTAGCGCGCACTCCTCGCATCGATCCTGTTTTATCTCCGAGTTGACCGCTTCGCACCCATGGATTTCGCCTTGTTCGTATCGTGGAGCGACACGTCATCCAAATTAGTTGACTTGGTGGATATGAACAAGTGAATGTTCCTGTGTTCGAACGCGACCGTTTCGAACTAAGGTATACTCGTGGGTTCGAACTCAATCGATTCGAACAAGATCGATTTGAAGCGACTTGGATTCGAAGCTGGTGGGCTTGAATGGATTCGAACATATTTGCGAGGATGGACTCGAACTAAGGAGTACGAGGATGGGCTCGACTCGATGGATTCGAAGATGATGGTTTCGAAGGTAATGGAGTCGAAGTTAATGGTTGTGAGGCAGGCACTGGTTGATGGATTCAAACTAGATGTGTTCGAAGGAAGGATACCGGATGGGTTCGGAGTAGATGGTTTCGAAGATGATGGGTTCGAACATAACCTCTGGCCATCGATTCGAACCATGGGTACCCTATGGGTTCGAACCGAACAAGGGGCTATCTTTCTCAAATTGAAACCATCATATCTTGAGCATACGAACTCGGATTGACTTGATACTTGAAACGCTGGCTTCTACAGCATTGCTTGTCATGTCTTATCGATTGTGGCATGATCCAGGCTCGGACAAAATTCATCGATATCCATAGCGAAGTGAAGTACAACCAATCTCTAAGACGAACTGTCTTTTGTCTTCGAACAATCTTTTGGTATCATGGCTTTGCCAAAAAGCGGGATAACATTTGCCCCCAAAACATGCCTTGCGGTAGGAAGGTGTGTTTTGTAACGCCTCGAGTTGGATGTTCATATCTTATCGTTAACCTGTAAATAACTTGATAGTCTCATATGTCCTCAAATGACGATCATTCGGGATCGAGCCATTTAGGATGAAGCGCGGCCGTTCACGGTCAAGCGCCTTACTTCAAATGACGATCGTTCGTGATCGAGTCATCCGAGGTGAAGTGCGATCGTGCACGGTCAAGCGTACAAATCCATGCGTCGATCGTTCGGGATCGTACGCCACTCGAGGTGGATCGAGACCGTTCGCGGTCTGCGCCGTTCGCGGCAAAGGATGGAATAGGACCGTTCGCGGCAAATGGTGATCGTTCGCGATCAAGTGCCGTTCAAGGCGAATGGTGACCGTTCGAGGTCGGATTTCATAATAAGTGAATCATGACCGTTCGCGGTCGGTGTCGTTTGAGGCAGAAAGTGATCGTTCGCGATCAACTGTCATATAAGTGAATCGTGACCGTATGCGGTCGGATGCCGTTCGAGGCGATTTGTGATCGTTCGCGATCGTGTGCCGTTCGAGGCAAATTGTGATCGTTCGCGATCGTATGCCGTTCGAGGCAAATTATGTATGCCCGGGGGGGACTTAGTATTATCAATGCCGGAGTTCATGTTCGGGGGAGTTTCTGAATCAAAACTCTGGCGGTTCATCGCCATACAGAAGGTGCTCGTGGACCGTTCGCGATCCAACGACCATGAAGATAAATTCTTTCATGGAATTGCAAATATAAAAGCAATGATTATACAAATCTCATAACAGAAAGTCCATACAAACAGAGTCTAGATGTTCAAATCAAAATCAAAGCAGAAAGCAAAGCAGGGATGTCTGTAACGTCTCGCCTTTTCGCACGATTTAAACCGACACACGTGCCAATTCAACCATACAGAAGGGCGGATTGTTATGGGGTAAATAAGAAAAACGAGAAAGAAATAAAAGAAAACAAAATCTCGCAGCGGAAGGATAAAATATAATAATAATAAAATGTATAGTTTATAAATCTGTTTACAAAACATTTATATATTATATATCAGAGTTACACATACCAATAACAATGCAGCGGAATTAAATGGTGTAGTGGAATAATATAGTAGGTACTAGTAATACAAATCTTCGTCTTCGTCCTCCAAAGCTAAATCCTCAAATCCTGAAATGCTCGGACTGACCCGAGCGAATTGAAAAGACAAAACACTCGAGTCAGAACTAAAAGATCTTATGTGAGTTAAATCAACAGGAGTAAATATGAGTGCAGTAACTCAAGAGATGCTCGGGATTTACATCTCCTAAGGATCGGTTAAACTATTTACTATGTAGTATATTGCGCTATTATAATAGTGTCTAATTGTAAAATAAACTTACTTTTTAATAGCGTTAAGGGGTTACCCATATTGCCCTTAACACAGAATATATTCCCATAGTCTATACAGTACCGTAATCTCCCCCTAACTGGGCGTCGTCAGAGGGCACTCCATAGGTATGGTACAAAACAAAACTCGTAGTAAAGGCTCGGCATGGTAGGTGACACGGCACAACTAGGCAATGCCAGGGTAGATATACCAATT
Source organism: Allium cepa (assembly GCA_030765085.1). Taxonomy (NCBI): domain Eukaryota; kingdom Viridiplantae; phylum Streptophyta; class Magnoliopsida; order Asparagales; family Amaryllidaceae; genus Allium; species Allium cepa. Next base: position 827,106,883 of record CM060934.1, read on the forward strand.
GCTATCCGGGCTGGTGGAAACGCGTAGCCGCAGTTACTGCCCACCTCGAACAAACTCCCCCAAAATCAAAAATAGAAGTGGCCACTGAATCAATCCAAAGTCAAAGTATAATATCGAAGAGGAGCGTCCGATCAGAGGTATGACCTCATTGGCCCGAGAATCACTCCTGTTTTAGCCACCTTATGCCAACTCACGGGAGTCGGGTCCACGTATTTACCTTACAGGAAACGTCGCCACCACCTACTTCATTCTGGAATCTCCACCGCGTACACGGTTAGTCAAAGGGGTTTTCGGTATCGATAGAGAGTATGTCCATATCCGATCCCGGTCTCTTTGCCAACCAATCGTTATTATAACACCGCGGTCATTTAAAATAGTTTATACTTTAAAACCAGAATAAAGATTCCATTTCAAAAATATGAATACGATATCATCTTAAAACCCAAAACAATATGATATCATTTTATCCAAATATATTTCTTTTCCAAAATCATACTGCTTTAAAATTTAAAATATCTGGAAACCAAATATTTGACTTATACTTTCAAAGCATAATATTTCGAAATTCATATATTTTAAAACCATAACTTCTAAAACTTGAATGGTTTGGATATTCAACGGTATACGAAATAAATGGTTTATCTTTATGGTTACTTTGTAAAGAAAATAAATTCCATGGCTTTACAAATATATTTCTTTATTTAAAGTCTAAACCAAAATTTAAATACCACTTTCAAGTTCCAAAACCACTTCAATTTCTATATATATATATATATATATATATATATATATCCATTTGGAGTATTAATTTTTCAAAACTAAAGTTGGAATTTATTCCTTCAACCAAATTAAATGTTCTATTATTTAGTCTTGAATATTTACATAAAAATCCATAAATAAAACTCCAATTTCTAGCAATTAAATATTTTCTTCAATTAAATTATACTAGAATATTCATTTTAAATTTATCTTGGAAAAATCCAGTTATAAATATCGTACCTTAAAATTTTCCAAACTTAAAAATATAATATGAATTATCAAATTACATTTCTCAATTTTCCCATTTTTATTTAATAGATTTATACACAGCTTAAATTCAAAATTTTTAACTTCATATGTATATATATAGAAGAATAACATTTATAAAATATCAAAATTAAAATTTTTTATAAACCGTATCCCATCCAAACCATAGAAATCACTTTAAAATAATTTATATATAGACCACGGTGCCTGTATAAAATTTTCTATCCTATGGTCAAGTGATACGGCTATTTATCATTTCAATCCGCAATTTAAAAATAAAATTTTGCGGTTGTATATCATTTCAAACCACAACCCCGAATGAAATGAAAATGCATGATGACTTGCAGTTTATACAATATAATTATAGCATTCATTCAGCCAAATATCAATCATCAATCATCAATTGCAATCATCATCCAATTTTAAACAATCATTGATACATAGCATATGAATTACACAGGAATTAATAATAGATTATTAACTAACATTTTCTATTCCATAATAAATTTAATGACTGTTAAATAGCAGTTTATGTGCAAAAATAAATTCTACCTGTCCAATTTTATGTAATAAATAAACTAAATTAACAGTTAAGTTAAATAAATGCAATTTAACAGATATGCTGAATAAAACATGCCAACAGTCATAAATAAATTTCTACTCATATTTAAAATAAATTTAACATACATAAAAACTTTTAGAAGTTGTGAGTGGGTTAAAACACTCACCTTTTGCATTTAAATCGAATTTAAGCCCAAAAATTCGAAGGTCTCCGAATTGGTCCAAACTAGTTCCAAACTGTCCGGAATTTAATTACGATCCTAACAAAAAAAGTTTCGCGTGAATCCGAGGTCGTATGAAAAAGTTATGCGATTTAAACGATTTGAAAATCAAAATAAATTATAAAACAAAACAAACCTTAATTAAATACTCGCCACGCCACTATCGTCTTCCATGCGCTTTGGCTACAGGAGCACGCGAATATGTTTTCAGACCGAACCCAAAATGGAAAACGAACACCACCAGTAGATTGCGTATTCTGAGAACTCCAACATATATTTTTTCTGGAATTTTTAGAGGAGTTTGAATTTTGATTTTTATTTGGATTGAAACTGGATCTAGAAATTGTCTGTTGCCATTGAAGAAGAGAAGAAGTTGAAGAAGAGACTATACAAAGGAATGAAGATGGAGGCTAGGGTTTCACCGCCTATTTATAGATAGATCGCAAAAGAATAGGTATGCACGAATTTTAACGTGCAAACGGAGGTGATCCCAAAAGATAAATAATATTAATTACACACGTTATGGATTTAGGAAATAAATAAATTCCTTATCATTTACATTTTATTTTAAACGTATTTACAAATGTAAATCTAGACGTTTCGTTTACGTTTCAAAATATATCCACAATTTTATAAATTTCCAAATTGATCTAAACAAATTTAGATGTAAATTAAAAGCTGATAAGTCTATCCATTGCAGTGTTAATTTCTCCACTTTCTTATATTTAGAATGGAAACGTTCACTTTATTTCCTCAACATTCTTTTATTTTCCTTAAAATGCTTATTTGTTACTTGCAATTCATAATGTAAACATTCTTATATTCTAAAATGATCAACTTATACAATATTAAATCAATTGTTATATTTCCAAATAATGTACATTCATAATGAAAACATTCTTACATAAATTTTATTAATTGCACTTTGTTTCTTTTCCTTTTTCAATTGAAAGATTTTAATAAATTTATTTCCAATTAGTTTTAATCTTCCACTTCAAAACAGACCCTAATTGATGAAATCAATTAAATAAATACGTGAACAATGTAATCCTTATTTATAGTCAAGCAAACATGTTTATAAAATTACAGTTTTCAACAAGCATTAAATTACATACTAAATAAATCTTTTTCTCTATTCAATTAAATAATCAAATGTTTATTCCATCTAAAAATTTTAAGTAGAAGGATTCCATGTTGGGTTCAAAATCTACTATTTTAATATCCTTGAATTTTAGTTTAATCTCTATAAACGAAATATTTAAACGTTATTTTCATTTATTTTGCAATACTTAATTAAACCAAAATATCGTCTTCTAAACTTAAATCTATGCTCCCATTGATTCATTCAATTTGCACTTATTATGTATTATTTTAACAACTCATTTATAACTTTGAATCTATTCCCCAAATTTCACATTTCTATCGTTATATACATTTGAATTCCATCCTATTTAATATTTCAAATATTACGTCATTATCATTAATGAAATAAATATATTATTAATTATTGCAATTGATTTTCCGTTATAAATTAATATACTAAATAGGTGGTAAATCTTAAATACTTGTTCTCATTAACGATTTATTTCTACTACAAATTAATGCAATTATTATCTATTTCCATCTTTATCTCCAATTAACGTAAAATGTTATATTCAAATTCCATAAATTTCAATAGATTCAAATTATCATATCTATGAAGAACATTTACGTTATTATCCATTTATTACCTTAACTTATTCAACGTAACATTTAATTTATATTTAATGCAATGATTTCCAAATCAATTGAATTGAATTAAATATATATGTATCACTCATAATTACTTGTGGTCACAACTCTTGATCACCATTAATAAGTTTATTATTTACAATCCAATAATCGCCATTCTATATATATATATATATATATATATATATACGAATTAACTAATTCAATATTTCCATTTCGTTTTCCTATCCTAAATTTATTACTAAGTGTATTTACTCCATTCCAACAAGTTGGAATTCCATTTTTACTATACAATCATTTCCCTATGCACTTTTATTACTAACCCATCATCATTGCATTTATTGTCTTTTATTGATTTAATCAATTTACCCCCATATTCCCTTAAACTCATACTAACGAAACATTCAATTCTATTTATCTCATAAACTCCATTTCATAAATCTACCTGCAATTTCTACCTAGAAATAAGGTTACATTTCCGTTGAAAATACATTTACATCTTACGTTACTACATTAATAGTTAGTAACGTTTATATCATCAACCATCACTTATGAATAATTAGCGTTTCCTATTTATTTTGTTACATTCACTTATATTCATTTATGAATAAATTGGTATTCCCTTTAACCTATTAATTACTAACTTTAATTATTGCAATTCATTTATCTAACATAAATTTTTGAATCCATTTCCAAATTTTCATATTTCAATTAATTAACACCTTACAATAGTTTACAAATAAAAGGGATTGCACTAATTACATTATTTATTTTCTTGCATTACTTTATTACCTCCGTTTATATTCAATTTCCGTAAATCAATATTTTATTCCATTGACAAATTCAATACTTGCAACAATTTCCACTATTACTATTAATTGCAATATATAATTTAATTTACAAATTTTAATTACCTTTGATACATCAAATTTCAATATTTTCTTTCATATAAATTAATAAGATTTTTATTTCTTTCTAAATTTTAAAATAAAATCCTATTAATTTAATTCATTTCAAACATCGAATTTACGCGGGTCGTTACACTCTCCCCCACTCAAAACTTTTCGTCCTTGAAAAGGAAAAGAAGGGAAAAATTAAATACAATACATCTTATCCAAAATATTTAACTTATAAACAATTAAATTTACAAAATTAATCACTTTAAATAAGATATCCTATTTATAACTATTTAATCCTTTATATTTAAATTATTAAAGTTTGAAAAAACATTTCCAAAATATTTCCAAGATACTGCATTTTCTTATATAATCCAAAGGGTTACAATTTATATAAAGTGAAATATTTAAGCGGTTTCAACCATTAATCAACCAATCAATACAACAACCATCAGGTTTACAAACAGCATACATACACAAGACAAAGCAACCATTTAATCCAACAAACAAATAGTTGTTCGGGTTCAAAACTTGAAATTGTATGGAATGAAAATAACTATCAAGTGCATCCTTTACTCAACAGTCTTAGATGGAACAACGATAGATTATTTATTCATCCAACAACTTCAAATTCTCTTGCCCAACCAACCATAAGTCAAACAATAACAATTCAAACCAACAACCAAATTAACTTATTATACATTTATTTCATGCTTTAGTTGTTTAATTTCTTTTCTTTCATTTATTGAGTGATTCCTTTATTACTTACCATTTTCATTTTTCATTTATTACAATATTCATTATATTTGCATTCCGTTTTATTTACTTAAGTTTATAATCATCTATTTATAATACTTAAAATTTCCATTTTAACTTAAGTTTATACATTTAATTCTCATTTTGTAACAGCAAATTCATTGAATACCTTTATTACCTCAAGCTTCACTTATAAGATTTCCCCTTACATTTTCTTACTAACATTGCAACTTTTATTATATGGTAAGTTATATATATATATGCTTTAAGAATGTAAGTGAAAATTATACAAGTTTCTTCTCAATTCCCTTAATTAATTAATGGTTTAATAATTATATATATTCGTTTTATAAATTACAATTTCAACTTACTTTTAATTTCATTCATTTATTTAATGCTTACATTTCTATTATATTTAATAATGGTAACAACTTAACTACACTAAATTTGCAACTTTATACATCAATTCTTATAAATAAAGAAGTTCATTAATTCATTTAATAATGTTTACAATCATTTATTTACATTACTTATCTTCCTATTGTATTAAATTTTTAATTTAATTAAAGGTTCCAATTTCTACACTTAATTGAACTATTAATTAACTGGAACTTAAGAACCAAATACCGGGTTTAATTTTTAAATCATTTAAAATAATAGATAGATATCTATTCTTAACATATATATATATATATATATATCCAATTATAATTAAAACGATAAAAATTTCTTAAACAATTCTGCAGTAAATTGCTACAGTGACCTTCCCACTTTGAAACTCGAAAATGAAAGTCGATGATGCGTGCACTCATCACCGAAATTATTTTCCAACAACAGGGAGGAAAGTACAAAACTTATTTTTCCGAAATCTTCTTTAAAACAATTTTTCCGAATTATATTGAAATATTTATATCAGAAAATACTTATAAATAATATTATTATATTCTAAAATTTATTCGAAAGAAATTTCCAAACCCCGGAACTTAAGTTCTAAATTTCCAAATTTCATCAATCTTACTTTCCAATCTAACTTATATTATTAATTATACACTTTATCACCTAACAACCAATCTATTGCAGCCAAATATAGATATAGATTGAAAAATTTATTTTATATATAGAAAATATAATAGGAAAAATTATTTCATTCACCTATATTAAAACAGATATTATGTCGGTCTGTCCTATTTAGTGTTTAGAAACCCCTATTGATATCACAGCGTCCCATGCATCAACCAAAATTTATAAATACAAAACGGAAAAGATTAACACAATATTAAAACCTTTTTATAACACTAACAAGTACGCTCTCTCATATATATATACACTCAGCGACTCCCATAGGGTATTACTACCCTATTAACAAAGAGTCAAACCCCACAAAGCCAAGGTTTATCGCTAAACCAAAGCTCTGATACCAACTGTAACGTCCCGCCTTTTCGCACGATTTAAACCGACACACGTGCCAGTTCAACCATACGGAAGGGCGGATTGTTATGGGGTAAATAAGAAAAACGAGAAAGAAATAAAAGAAAACAGAATCTCGCAGCGGAAGGATAAAATATAATAATAAAATGTATAGTTTATAAATCTGTTTACAAAACATTTGTATATTATATATCAGAGTTACACATACCAATAACAATGCAGTGGAATTAAATGGTGTAGTGGAATAATATAGTAGGTACTAGTAATACAAATCTTCGTCTTCGTCCTCCAGAGCTAAATCCTCAAATCCTGAAACGCTCGGACTAACCCGAGTGAATTGAAAAGACAAAACACTCGAGTCAGAACTAAAAGATCTTATGTGAGTTAAATCAACAGGAGTAAATATGAGTGCAGCAACTCAAGAGATGCTCGGGATTTACGTCTCCTAAGGATCCGTTAAACTATTTACTATGTAGTATATTGCGCTATTATAATAGTGTCTAATTGTAAAATAAACTTACTTTTTAATAGCGTTAAGGGGTTACCCATATAGCCCTTAACACAGAATATATTCCCATAGTCTATACAGTACTGTAATCTCCCCCTAACTGGGCGTCGTCAGAGGGCACTCCATAGGTATGGTACAAAACAAAACTCGTAGTAAAGGCTCGGTATGGTAGGTGACACGGCACAACTAGGCAATGCCAGGGTAGATATACCAATTGCTATCCGGGCCGGTGGAAACGCGTAGCCGCAGTTACCGCCTACCTCGAACAAACTCCCCCAAAATCAAAAAATAGAAGTGGCCACTGAATCAATCCAAAGTCAAAGTATAATATCGAAGAGGAGCGTCCGATCAGAGGTATGACCTCATTGGCCCGAGAATCACTCCTGTTTTAGCCACCTTATGCCAACTCACGGGAGTCGGGTCCACGTATTTACCTTACAGGAAACGTCGCCACCACCTACTTCATTCTGGAATCTCCACTGCGTACACGGTTAGTCAAAGTGGTTTTCGGTATCGACAGAGAGTATGTCCATATCCGATCCCGGTCTTTTTTCCAACCAATCGTTATTATAACACCGCGGTCATTTAAAATAGTTTATACTTTAAAACCAGAATAAAAATTCCATTTCAGAACTATGAATACGATATCATCTTAAAACCCAAAACAATATGATATCATTTTATCCAAATATATTTCTTTTCCAAAATCATACTGCTTTAAAATTTAAAATATCTGGAAACCAAATATTTGACTTATACTTTCAAAGCATAATATTTCGAAATTCATATATTTTAAAACCATAACTTATAAAACTTGAATGGTTTGGATATTCAACGGTATACGAAATAAATGGTTTATCTTTAAGGTTACTTTGTAAAGAAAATAATTTCCATGGCTTTACAAATATATTTCTTTATTTAAAGTCTAAACCAAAATTTAAATACCACTTTCAAGTTCCAAAACCACTTCAATTTCTATATATATATATATATATATATATATATATATCCATTTGGAGTATTAATATTTCAAAACTAAAGTTGGAATTTATTCCTTCAACCAAATTAAATGTTCTATTATTTAGTCTTGAATATTTACATAAAAATCCATAAATAAAACTCCAATTTCTAGCAATTAAATATTTTCTTCAATTAAATTATACTAGAATATTCATTTTAAATTTATCTTGGAAAAATCCAGTTATAAATATCATACCTTAAAATTTTCCAAACTTAAACATATAATATGAATTATCAAATTCCATTGCTCAATTTTCCCATTTTTATTTAATAGATTTATACACAGCTTAAATTCAAAAATTTTAACTTCATATGTATATATATAGAAGAATAACATTTATAAAATATCAAAATTAAAAATTTTTATAAACCGTATCCCATCCAAACCATAGAAATCACTTTAAAATAATTTATATATAGACCACGGTGCCTGTATAAAATTTTCTATCCTATGGTCAAGTGATACGGCTATTTATCATTTCAATCCGCAATGTAAAAATAAAATTTTGCGGTTGTATATCATTTCAAACCACAACCCCGAATGAAATGAAAATGCATGATGACTTGCAGTTTATACAATATAATTATAGCATTCATTCATCCAAATATCAATCATCAATCATCAATTGCAATCATCATCCAATTTTAAACAATCATTGATACATAGCATATGAATTATACAGGAATTAATAACAGATTATTAACTAACAGTTTCTATTCCATAATTAATTTAATGACTGTTAACTAGCAGTTTATGTGCAAAAATAAATTCTACCTGTCAAATTTTATGCAATAAATAAACTAAATTAACAGTTAAGTTAAATAAATGCGATTTAACAGATATGCTGAATAAAACACGCCAACAGTCATAAATAAATTTCTACTCATATTTAAAATAAATTTAACAAACATAAAAACTTTTAGAAGTTGTGAGTGGGTTAAAACACTCACCTTTTGAATTTAAATCGAATTTAAAACCGATTTAAACCCAAAAATCCAACGGTCTCCGAATTGGTCCAAACTAGTTCCAAACTGTCCGGAATTTAATTACGATCCTAACAAAAAAAGTTTCACGTGAATCCGAGGTCGTATGAAAAAGTTATGCGATTTAAACGATTTGAAAATCAAAATAAATTATAAAACAAAACAAACCTTAATTAAATACTCGCCACGTCACTATCGTCTTCCACGCGCTTTGGCTACAGGAGCATGTGAATATGTTTCCAGACTGAACCCAAAATGGAAAACGAATACCACCAGTAGATTGCGTATTCTGAGAACTCCAACATATAATTTTTCTGGAATTTTTAGAGGAGTTTGAATTTTGACTTTTATTTGGATTGAAACTTGATCTAGAAATTGTCTGTTGCCATTGAAGAAGAGAAGAAGTTGAAGAAGAGACTATACAGAGGAATGAAGATGGAGGCTAGGGTTTCACCGCCTATTTATAGATAGATCGCAAAAGAATAGGTGTGCACGAATTTTAACGTGCAAACGGAGGTGATCCCAAAAGATAAATAATATTAATTACACACGTTATGGATTTAGGAAATAAATAAATTCCTTATCATTTACATTTTATTTTAAACGTATTTACAAATGTAAATCTAGACATTTCGTTTACGTTTCAAAATATATCCATAATTTTATAAATTTCCAAATTAATCTAAACAAATTTAGATGTGAATTAAAAGCTGATAAGTCTATCCATTGCAGTGTTAATTTCTCCACTTCCTTATATTTAGAATGAAAACGTTCACTTTATTTCCTCAACATTCTTTTATTTTCCTTAAAATGCTTATTTGTTACTTGCAATTCATAATGTAAACATTCTTATATTCTAAAATGATCAACTTATACAATATTAAATCAATTCTTATATTTCCAAATAATGTACATTCATAATGAAAACATTCTTACATAAATTTTATTAATTGCACATTGTTTCTTTTCCTTTTTCAATTGAAAGATTTTAATAAATTTATTTCCAATTAGTTTTAATCTTCCACTTCAAAACAGACCCTAATTGATGAAATCAATTAAATAAATACGTGAACATTGTAATCCTTATTTATAGTCAAGCAAACATGTTTATAAAATTACAGTTTTCAACAAGCATTAAATTACATACGAAATAAATATTTTTCTCTATTCAATTAAATAATCACACGTTTATTCCATCTAAAAATTTTAAGTAGAAGGATTCCATGTTGGGTTCAAAATCTATTATTTTAATATCCTTGAATTTTAGTTTAATCTCTATAAACGAAATATTTAAACGTTAATTTCATTTATTTTGCAATACTTAATTAAACCAAAATATCGTTTTATAAACTTAAATCTATGCTCCCATTGATTCATTCTATTTGCACTTATTATGTATTATTTTAACAACTCATTTATAACTTTGAATCTATTCCCCAAATTTCACATTTCTATCATTATATACATTTGAATTCCATCCTATTTAATATTTCAAATATTACGTCATTATCATTAATGAAATAAATATATTGTAAATTATTGCAATTGATTTTCCGTTATAACTTAATATACTAAATAGGTGGTAAATCTTAAGTACTTGTTCTCATTAACGATTTATTTCTACTTACAAATTAATGCAATTATTACCTATTTCCATCTTTATCTCCAATTAACGTAAAATGTTATATTCAAATTCCATAAATTTCAATAGACTCAAATTATCATATCTATGAAGAACATTTACGTTATTATTCATTTATTACCTTAACTTATTCAACGTAACATTTAATTTATATTTAATGCAATGATTTCCAAATCAATTGAATTGAATTAAATATATATGTATCACTCATAATTACTTGTGGTCACAACTCTTGATCACCATTCATAAGTTTATTATTTACAATCCAATAATCGCCATTCTATATATATATATATATATATATATATATATATATATATATATATACACGAATTAACTAATTCAATATTTCCATTTCGTTTTCCTATCCTAAATTTATTACTAAGTGTATTTACTCCATTCCAACAAGTTGGAATTCCATTTTTACTATACAATCATTTCCCTATTCACTTTTATTACTAACCCATCATCATTGCATTTATTGTCTTTTATTGATTTAATCAATTTACCCCATATTCCCTTAAACTCATACTAACGAAACATTCAATTCTATTTATCTCATAAACTCCATTTCATAAATCTACCTGCAATTTCTACCTAGAAATAAGGTTACATTTTCGTTGAAAATACATTTACATCTTACGTTACTACATTAATAGTTAGTAACGTTTATATCATCAACCATCACTTATGAATAATTAGCGTTTCCTATTTATTTTGTTACATTCACTTATATTCATTTATGAATAAATTGGCATTCCCTTTAACCTATTAATTACTAACTTTAATTATTGCAATTCATTTATCTAACATAAATTTTTGAATCTATTTCCAAATTTTCGTATTTCAATTAATTAACACCTTACAATAGTTTACAAATAAAAGGGATTGTACTAATTACATTATTTATTTTCTTGCATTACTTTATTACTTCTGTTTATATTCAATTTCCGTAAATCAATATTTTATTCCATTGACAAATTCAATACTTGCAACAATTTCCACTATTACTATTAATTGCAATATATAATTTAATTTGCAAATTTTAATTACCTTTGATAAATCAAATTTCAATATTTTCTTTCATATAAATTAATAAGATTTTTATTTCTTTCTAAATTCTAAAATAAAATCCTATTAATTTAATTCATTTCAAACATCGAATTTACGCGGGTCGTTACAATGTCAAAGTGTAAACTCTCACTATGATGCGGCTGGTAGTCATTCAGAGCATGCCTATGGATCGTGCGTGATCGCTCACATGTGTAAATGATTTAACCGTATTAGTAAGAGGTTTACGACTTGTTCATCGTTGTTTCATTCAATCAATGGATAATCAGACGTTGTCTTGACTCAGGGCCACCTCTAGTTGAGGTAGACGGTAGGCGCTCTGGCTCCACTGCTTGAGTCTGTTTCCTCACATACTGAAGGAGCATACCGTTCCTGATATGCCCTTCCACCTCGTCCTTCAAATGTCTGCAATCGTTAGTGTTATGACCGTTTAATTCATGGAATATACAAAACTTATCTGATTTCCTTTCGTCAGAGGTTGGATCCCTTCGCATTGGCCTACGATATGGAACCTGCTCTTTGGTATCCTGATAAATTCATTCCAGGCTTTCATTCAGCTCAGTGTATGTGGTGAATCGCGGCTCCCTCCGTTGCCGCTTTGATCTGTCTCTGTCATTCTCACTCTTTCTTTTACCTTTATCCTTATCCGAGTCCCTTTTAAGAGGCTTTTCGTCTTTTAGTGCATAAACTTTTATCCCATCTCCTTCTTCTCTTTCTGCATTCGCATCCTCTAATCGTAAAAACTTTTCTACCTCATGATAGAATTCTCCTAGATCCACGGGTGGATCCTTAGTTAATGAATTTTTGAACTCCGTTCCGTCAGCTATCCCGGATACAGCCGCCATCATAACCATGGATGGATCTAGTCGATCCACCGAAGCTGCTGCCGCATTGAACCACGTCAGAAAACTCCTCAACGTCTCTCCAGCCTTCTGTTTTAAAGTTTCCAAAGTCATCACATTCTTGGGTCTTGCAATGTGAACCCTAAATTGTCTCATGAATCTTTCCGTCAAGTCTGCCCATGTTCCTATGGAGCCGCTCTCTAGTTGCCTAAACCATAATGCTGCGATATCTGTCAGATATAATGGAAAGCACTGGGCCATAACCTCTTGTGATGCCCCCAGCACCTCCATATGCCTCATGTACCTCGTCAAATGGACAGCGGGATCCGTCCTCCCATCATACATCTCTATTGATGGCAACTTAAACTCTGGTGGGTTCTTAGCCATCCTAATTGCAGGAGAAAAGGGACTCCTGTTTACGTCTTCAAGATCTTTGTTTGTTGATCCGCTTCTCATGGCTCGCCTAACCATTTGGGCCAATTTATCTTCGTCTCCAAGATGCAATCCTCGTTCATTACTTTCAACCTGCCCCCCGAGTCCACGAGGCAATTCTGGGATATGCCCCCTTGACTGAGCGTTCACTCCCCTGCTACTCCTTGCTTGGGTAGATGCATCTCTATCTCTCTCAGGGATTGCATCAACATTCTCTATGTGTGTGTCCCCTATTCCAGGTGCTACGTCGGATGGTCCTGCTCCGTTCTGAACTCCATTGGCTTCTCTATTCTATGCCCCAAGTTGTCCTATTTGTTGAAACAAACTCTGGATCAACTCCTCTTGTTTCTTCATCATTGTCTCCATCTCGTCCCTAGTGATGAAGATCGACGCTTGATTCGCTCCTAAGGAAGCCTCTTGACTTCCTTGATGTTCACTTCTCTCTGGCCTTTGTTTCTTACTTGTTTGTCCCGTCATGGTTCTTAGATCTAAATTCTTAAGTCTCCGAATTCAACTTCTCCTGAGTTCAATTCTCAGTGAGAGCACCAAAATGTTTGCGTCAAAAATTGACCACAAACACCCAATAGTCGTGAAAGCACCCGTTTATCAACACAGATCAGCAACAATCAATATAGAATTCAGATCTAAGCAACAACAGTCAAAATAACTCGCAGATAACAATCACAAACACAAGATTTATAGTGGTTCGGCGATCTTGCCTACGTCCACTTTGAAGGTTTCTCTCTTTATTGATTCACTTGATGATATTAATCGATTACAGTTGCTGATAACTTTGAAATTTGAATACAACAGCGATAATGAAGTATGGAATTCAATCCGGCAGAGTCTGGACGTTCAATGGTGGAAGCTCCAAAGATCCCCTTTTCTGAAGGCTTCAGGGTGCTATTTATAGGCGTAGAAGGCCCAGATCTCGCTCAAACTTCGGGAGACTTCTTCTGGCACGTGAGTGGGCCCAAGCGACCGACCCCACCAAGTTTCGACTCGATCTGACATCGATTCGAAGTGATTTCGAACCCATCAAGAAATGGTCCAATCGAGCTGAAACTTGGCAGGAACAATCTTTATCTTGTATGGAAGCTACTGTGAAAATTTTGTTACATTTGGATCAGTGGTTTAGGAGATATGATCGATTCAAGTTGTGGTTTTTCGTGAGGGCTGTTGCATTCGAACCCATCATTTCGAATCCATCCCCTTCGACTCGATCGGTCACGTGGACCTCTGGTGACGTAGCGCGCACTCCTCGCATCAATCCTGTTTTATCTCCGAGTTGACCGCTTCGCACCCATGGATTTCACCTCGTTCGTATCGTGGAGCGACACGTCATCCAAGTTAGTTGACTTGGTGGATATGAACAAGTGAATGTTCCTGGGTTCGAACGCGACCGTTTCGAACTAAGGTATACTCGTGGGTTCGAACTCGATCGATTCGAACAAGATCGATTCGAAGCGACTTGGATTCGAAGCTGGTGGTCTTGAATGGATTCGAACATATTTGCGAGGATGGACTCGAACTAAGGTATACGAGGATGGGCTCGACTCGATGGATTCGAAGATGATGGTTTCGAAGGTAATGGAGTCGAAGTTAATGGTTGTGAGGCAGGCACTGGTTGATGGATTCGAACTAGATGGGTTCGAAGGAAGGATACCGGATGGGTTCGGAGTAGATGGTTTCGAAGATGATGGGTTCGAACATAACCTCTGCCATCGATTCGAACCATGGGTACCCTATGGGTTCGAACCGAACAAGGGGCTATCTTTCTCAAATTGAAACCATCGTATCTTGAGCATACGAACTCGGATTGACTTGATACTTGAAACGCTGGCTTCTACAGCTTTGCTTGTCATGTCTTATCGATTGTGGCCTGATCCAGGCTCGGACAAAATTCATCGATATCCATAGCGAAGTGAAGTACAACCAATCTCTGAGACGAACTGTCTTTTGTCTTCGAACAATCTTTTGGTACCACGGCTTTGCCAAAAAGCGGGATAACACATTTTATAATTGAAATTATCCTTTATCATAAATTTGAGAATTAAATTTTCGAGCAACTTCAAATTTATATAGATATAAATAAATATATATAATATATCAAATCAGATTTAAATCATATATCAATATATATATTACCAATCAAATCACACTTTAAGAAATTCAAATCAATTTATTTTTCAAGCGAACCGTAGCAAAGCTACAGAATAGTCTCTCCACTTGAAACTTGAAAATGAATGTCGATGATGCGGCCGTCATCACCGAAATTATTTTCCAGCGACAAAATAATAGATCTCTAATTTAATTATTTAAAATTCTTTGAAAACCATTTCTATTCGAAAATATTTTAAATAATATACATTTTAAAACATTAAAACCGTAGTTCGAAATTATCGGAAATTAAATTCTCCAAATCTTGATTTGAATACATTTCATATTCCAAATCAAATTACAACCAAATTTTATAAATTCATTCATTTATTTTATGAAATAGTCGATGATTTATAAAACAATAAATGAAAATTAAATTTTTCACATTTCGGACAACAGATTCATTAACATTTAAATTTCAGAAAAATTATACTTATATATAATATAATCATTCAAAATTTATTTTATTTACCAAATTTGAAAACAATATTGTGTCAGTTTGCTCTGCTCAAGTGTTTTGGAAATCCTATCGATAACGTTGATCAGACGAATCGATCGAAAACCCAAATCAACATCAACAACTCAAACGACACAATATATATTAAAACATTTTAAATATAAATTTATAATACCTTCCTCGCTCGACGATGCAATAATGGATTTCAAAATAAGTATAGAGATTCAAATTTTATGGAAATCAAATCAAAGAGAATTTTGAATCGAATATAAGTTCGAAAGAAAAGATAAGATGATTCAATGAACAGAATCGGGAGATGGATAGGCTTATTCAATTTACGGACAACCTTAACCGGGTCGACCGTGACTTCAAGAATAATATCGATGCAGAATTCCAAGGTAAATCAACATTCGATCTAAATAAATAGAATTAGGTATAGCAGGAGATAGATAGCATCGCAAACCGAGGATACTGAAATCTTTGGTAAATCAATGCCTATTGTAAAAGGAGTTTCACCCATTTACAAATAATTCGAATTTTGGCGAGACTGCCGATTCATTATAAAGATCGTTCGAAGTGGAGTTATGCAATACTCCAGAATTAAAGAAGACGAATAGTGAGTGGCACGAATGAATTTCGGAACCGAGGGAACGTTCCAAAATTCAAAGGAATTGAGTCAAAAGGAAGAGATTGAAACTCGAATGAGAGTGACACTATAACTACATTTACCATATATGCTGAGTTTCGCCTAGAGCTACCAAAAGCTCTAGTACCAACTGTAATGACCCGCTATTTTGGACAATTCGCATCCGCACATGTCGGACTTGAATAATTCAAAATACCGAATTGTTAATTTAAATTTGGCCGTAACTGATTCCGGTCTCTTTAATAACTTCCGTAATTATTAAACCGATTGGTCGTTTAACAAATTTCAAAACCAAATCGAATTCAATTTCAATTAGAATTCGTAAATCAACATTTGTTAGTCTTTCTAAAACAATTTCCATAATTTACGTTCAAACTTCCAAATTACTATTTCGAAATCTTATAATTCAATTTCAATATTTATTTAAACAATACAAATATTGATTCAAGTTCGTATATAAATTTCATTCCAAAATCATTTAAATTAATTTAATGTAACATTCAAATCAATTTAAATTCATTGATCGATTTTATTCAATATACGTTAAGTAAATTTGTCATTCAAAACAATTTCTATTAAATTTCCAATTCATTAAATCAATTACTTAAGTTCAACTCCATTATATCAAAACTTCAAATTGAGTTAAATTAGATTCGTCAAATCAATTCTTTAAATTACAAGTCTTACGTTAATTTCAATAAATCACATTTTATTTCTTGTTAAAGAAATTCAATTTCACTTATTTCTTTACTTAGTTACAAATTTAAAAACTCAATTAATAAAGAACTAAATTTCACATATTCAAGAAGTTCAATTTCACTTATTAACTTACATAAATAATTTTCCAAAACTTAATAAATAAAGAAACCCAATTTCATTTATTAACGAAGTTCAAATTTCACTTATTCAAAAGTTCAATTTCTCTTATCAAAGAATTCAATTTTTATTCAATTATCAAATAATTCAATCTTATTCAATTATTAAATAATTTCGATCTTAATTATTAATAATTTCAGAACTTAATAATTTCAAACTAAACTATTAAATAATTTCCAAATTAATTATTAAATAATTTCAAATTTAAATATTAATAATTCCAAATTTAATTATTAAATAATAAATTTTTAAACACGTTCTTTCATCAATTACTACGTTAATATTTTGTTTCAAATTTCAAATATTCATATTTCTTTTCATTAAAATTTTAAATTCCAATTTTATTTCAAACCTTATTATTATTCAAATAAAATCTTTCTTTTATTTCAAATCAAATTATTGACCAATCGGGTTTAATTTAATTTTTCTATCCTAAGTTAAGTTATTTGGGTATTTATCATTTCAACCCGGTTCCATTTCAATTCAAAAATCAAAACATAGCAAAAGGGAACTTGTAGTGTGATAACTGGGATGGTGTCAAAGTAAATAAACAAGCAATAGCAAACATCAATAACAATCCAATAATTAATTCAAATAATCCCGAAATAATCGTATTAATTCACATTGTTATTTGTGCAAATTAATATAATTATTTCTAGAATCTACATTATCATTTCATGTAGATTAAAGATTATTACACTATTATTTTACACGGTTCTGCACTTGTCGTCCATTATTCAAATTTATACTACAACAATTTACACAACATACATTCGATGGTTCAAGGTGTACTTAACCAAATTCTATGTGTCAATTAATTTATGATTTAAAAGGGGTCATATTTAACTAATCACATTCGACCTATAAATCCATTTTAAATTGTTAACTATCGTATATCAAATTCAATTTTAAATTATTTATCACTTCGTACATCGGCAATAGAACGTCCAACGTAAACATCAAACAATCAATCAATTAACAGCCAAACTGTATTATCATTTCATAAATAATTAACAGATAATGGTGTCAGATGTCACAGGTGGACTGATACAGGTAATAACATATAAAACAGTGTAAATAACTAACAACAACATATTTCAATTGTCGTTTCAATTGAAATCAAATTTAATAAATAAAATAACATTAATCGTGAGTGATTGCTCACCTTTCGAGGCTAGAGAGAATAGGAGCGAATTGTGAATCCAGCGCGGATTTCAAAGCGAAACAAGACGGGCACAAATGTGATGAATAAAGCTGATAAATGAAATTGATGGGAACAAATCAGGTTAGTTATGATAAATGCTGAAAATATATGAACCTTATTATTATATTATATATAGCTTTTATACGAAACGTATAACCCGTATAAACACATAAACAATTTTCATAAAATAACATATATTAGATTCATATGTATATGAAAATTTGAAAACTGATCTATATGTTACAGCCTTTATATTATACTGACCCTATTTTATAATAATAGTTTATCATATATATATATACATACTGACTATTATAAACCATATATAAATATACACAACTTTATATATAAACTGCAACTTGACACCATTTCATTAAATAAATATTTGGTACACTGTTCTACTAAATCTATGAAAACATCACCTAGGCCAATATTGCTACATGCACGGCCATGTGATAACAAAAAAAAAGGAAGTAATACTTACCTATATAAACTCCAAAAGTAAACAGCAGGTTCTCATAGAAAACAAACTAACTTTAAAAAAAAAACACAACAGATAATATAGCTGAAGTACCCTATACATATACTTCATATTTCTTTCAAAGTTTACCCAGATCAAGATAAAACACAACACATAATTTATAAAATATGCAATATATTTAAAACTACAAGCATATACAGAACTAATGTAAACTTATATATACTTATACGTATCTAACTTTTTAATATATTATTACATAGATTTATATATATAAAAGAATCTGCAAAAAGATATCAACTGAGATTAAAACTAAAAGAATCTACAAGTACATACAGAACTAATGTAAAGCTATCCTACATATAGATTAAAACTAACGTATATAATACACAGATATCAACTGAGTTACCCTTTTTTTTTAATAAATATTACCTACAAAGGATAAGGAGGAGGAAGCAAGGAATGTTGAAAGCTTGCGGTCAGGTTTTTTTTCTGGTGGGAGCTAGCTACAGGTGCTCGGATGTGAGCTGGTAGGGGAGGCACAAGGGTAGGAAGGTAGGTCTAAGGAAGGGAGAAGAGGAGGCGAAGCATGGGAGAATGGCTGCGTGCGTGGGTCTGTGGAATCTTTTCTATGTGTTTGGATTTGCTAACTCCAGCGTAAAAGGGTGAGTATCCACACTTGACATTCATACTTATATAGCTGTGAGTTGATCGCAAGTGCATCTGTAGAAATATTTTATCATGTTATACCTGCCTGTGATATGAATCATATGATGTTAACCCTGTTTATAAACCTGTCATATCATCTGATACTGCTATATGTTGTATATTGTTTATTTATATCTGTTTATCACAGTACAAGTTCCCTGTAGAATAGAATCACTATGGGTTGAAATGATACATACCCGAACGAACTTTAGAATAGGGAAAAATCGTTATGGGCAGAAATGATAGGCCTAAGCGATTTTTATTTATTTTATTTGACTTAGGATTGCAGTTTGAAATGATAGAACCCGGATTTTTCTTTGTGAATTACAGATTGAAATGATATATTATCTGTATCACTTGACCTAGGTTAGAAAATATTATACAGACCCATGGTTATTATATATGTTTTTCCATAAATTTTGAAGTATTTTAAATTTTTTATATCATGGTATTTTGATTTAAGTTGAATTTAAAATGATTTTTATAAAGTATTAGTGATTTTCTATATGTTAAATATGTTAAATAAATGAATGGTTAAGTTGAAATGTGAAATATAAATTTATTTTGAAATTTATGATTTTGTTTAAAAATGGAGTTTAAGTTAGTAAATAAAATATGATAACTGGATTTAAATTTGAATTTAAAATGAATTAATAAAGTGTTATTGATTTTTATATGAATTAAAATGGTTAAATAATGAATGCTTTAAAGTGAAATTTGAATATAACTTAAATATTTAAATTTGAGATTTGGTTTTAAAATAAGAGTTGAGTTAAGAAAATAAAATGGAAATTTAGTTTATGTTTTGAAATGGTAATTAAACTTAAGTGTTAAGTTAATAAAAGAAAAATATAAAGAACAGAAATTTTTTATGCTTGAATTTAATAAGTGAGTTATTAAAGAAAATTGATATTTATTTGTGAAACTTATTTTATAAAAATCATAAGTTAAAGGGTATTTAAACAAACATTTTTGAGTGAAAAAATATGATTTTTATAAGTTAAATGGGTTTAAATTGAAGTTTAATTGTTTCTGAAATTCTATTGTAAATCTGGAAATTTAATTAATAACACTTCAGAAATGGTATCATTTTTGAAGTTAACTTAAAATCTGTTGTAAAGGATATTACCGCACTTTGTAAGTGCTGTGGTTGATGCAGATGAACTAAAGGCTAAAATTAACTAAGGGCTATTGCAACACTTGTAAAGTGCTGTAATTGCAGAAACTAAAACTAAAATATAAAACTAATAAAAGGGCAATAGTAGCACTTGTTAAGTCTGCATTTGACTGAATTGAATTAAATCTTTTAAATTGAACCTTGAACTATTACAGCAGTTTTTAAATGCTGTCTTTGCTGAATTAATATTTTTCGACTAAAACTGAACTATAACAGCAGTTTTAAATGCTGTCTTTGCTGAAATGAATTGTTTTCAAATATAACTTATCGCAGCATTTTCTAAGTGCTGTGGAAAGCTGAAATTTAAATGTTTTGTTGTTTTTAACTGAATAAATGTACTCTGAAAGAGTAAAATTTTTGGAAATTGAATATTTGATTATTAAGTATAATAACTTCACTTTAAATAGTTTAAATGGAGTTTTTTGATTTGAAATATAAACCATTTTTGAAATGTAATTTGAAATGGTATTTAAAATAAAATGATATTGGATTTATGAAATGAATATTTCAAAACTAAGTAATAATGAAGTTAAATTTGAGATATAAGAAATTATAAAATTTAGTTTTGAAATATGGTATATTAAAGCTTTGAAATATACTTAAAATTGAATAGTTTATTTTGTGGACCAAATCTACATTTGATATGATATTTAAATTTTGAAATGGTTTGTTGTGAAACTGAATTTGAATTGAAACTGATGGTTTGAATTGAATTAAATAGGAAATTTGAAAATTTGGGTTTAATTGAATAAATTTGTAAAATTTAAAGAATTAAAGGATGATTTCAAATGTATAATTTCGAAATTTTATGATTTTCAAAGATTAATGATTTTCAAGTATTATGATTTTGAAAGTATTATGATTTTTAAATGTATTATGATTTTTTGAAAGGTGAATATATGTTTGAAATGGAAACGATAAACTATTTTGATTTGCTTATGGTTTTGAAATAAAAATGGTTTTGGTATCGAAGTATAAACTATTTTGAAAGGAATATGGTTTGAATTTGAAATGATATTTGATTTTTGAAATATGCACTATTTTTGAAATGTATAACCAGCGGTTATAATAACGATTGGTTGTTAAAGAGATCGGGATCAAATATGGATATACTCTCTGTCGATACCGAAAAGCACTTTAACAACTATGTACGCGTGGAAATTCCAAAACAAAGTAGGATGGAGGTGACGATCCCATTGAGGTATGGACGTGGACACGACTCCCGTGAGTTGGCTTAAGATGGCTAAAACAGGAGCGATCGACGGGCACAGTGAGGTTGCTCCTCCTATCGGACGCGCTTCTTCGATTATGTACTCTTTCTTATGGTTGATTTGATGGCCATCCACCGATTTTGATTTGGGAGTGTATTCTGAGGTGGGCGGTAGTGGCTGCTATGCGTTACCACTAGCCCGGAAGCGTAATTGGTATATCTACCCTGGCATTGCCTTGTTGTGACGTGTCGCCTACTATAGCGAGCCTTACTACGAGTCTGTTTTACTCCCATAGCCCATGGAGTATTTAGGGCAGTCTCCTGATCTGGAGATATGATGATACTGGATGGACTACTGGGACTATTACGTGTTAAGGGGAATATTGGGTCACTCCTTAACGCTATTTTAAAGTAAGTTTATTTTACTGTAGACATTATTATAATAGCGCAATATTACTACATAGTAAATAGTTTAATGGATCCTTAGAGGATGGGCAGTACCAAGCACCCTTTAAGTTACTTGTACTTTATTATAGTTCACTTGAGTTGGTTTACATTACATAAGTATGTATATCCTGACTCGAGTGTTTTGTGTTTTGCTTTACGCTTGGGTCGGCCTGAGTATTCGCAGCTTAGCTTTGGATTTCTCTTTCTGGAGCTAGGAATCACTAGAGATTCTGCTTATCTATTTATCTATATCTTTCAGTTTCAGTTTTTCTGTTTCAACTATTGTATTAGCGAACATCTATGTATTTGGGAATTCTATTGTATTTGTTTTCAGACTGATATTATGTATTTAGTCATGAGACTTTGTTATCGTAGCTTCTTGAACTACTATGGTATTTTATATCCGCTGCGATTTGTGTCTGTGATTCTGTGTGATGATTTTATTTGCTCCAAATTTTATTACAATGCGGTATTTTGAGCAATTCAAGTCCGACATGTGCGGATGCGAATGGCTGAAAATATCGGGTTGTTACAGTTGGTATCAGAGCTTTGGTTTTTTAGGCAAACCATAGCCTGCGGAGCAATAACTCATTAGAGATAGGGTAGCAATACCCTAGAATGAGTGAAATCAACCTCGGAATCATTTTCTTTGTGAGAGACTATATTTCAAAGTATAAACTGATTTTTTAAATGATTTTTCAAAGGATTTTTCTAGGATTATTTTGATATAAAATTTTCTTGTTTTAAAGGAATATTTTTCTAAACTTCCTTCCTTTTGTATCTACCTTGTTAGTATTTTCTTTCATTAGGATATTCATCCAGGTGAATTTATCTATCTTCGGCTTGGTCATTTCGGTATGACTTACTCTTCTACTGGGTAGGGCAATCCTTTTGATCCTTCCAGTGTATTTGCTGTCACCTTTGCATCTTCTCCTTCTCCTACTCCTAGTGGTGACCAAGGTTCTCTTCGGGCACCTTTTCTTTATTTCAGTATATTGTTTGTGTTTTATTTGATACTAGAACTTCCCATAGTTTTATTTTTGTTGATTTGTGTGATAAGTTCGAGCATCTCCTTTCTCTTGAATTTGTTCTGTTCTTTTATGTGTTTCAAATCCAATCGGGGTCCCGCAAACCTTAATAGGATTTGTAAGCAAGTGAAACTTCTCTATTCTGATCATCGCTTTAGTGGTAATTTCTATATTCTTGGCTTCCATGCTTTTGATTTATTGCTTGGAATAGATTGGTTTGGTCGGTATGATGCCCATATCTCTTGTAAGCCGGTCTGTTTATCTTGTTGATGACAAAGGAATCCTTGATATTTAGTGACGCATGCCTCTGGATTTTTGCTGGAAGCTTTATTTGTTCTCTAGATTCTTCTCCTGGTGATCTTCATTCGACCCGTGTGGTCAGACTCTATCCCGGTTATTTGGTAAAGTCACTACTTTACCTCCTAAGCGGGAAATTTATTTCTGTATTGATCTTATTCCTGGTACTCGACCTATAGTTCTTCTTCCTAGAAGAATGTCACCCCACGAGAAGGTTGAGTTGGGAAGCAAACTCAGGACTTGTTCTCCAAAGGTCTGATTAGATCTAGCCAAACTGAATGGGAAGCAGCGGTGGTTTTCGTCACCAAGTCCGATGGATTCTTTGGGGATGTGTGTTGATTATAGGGAGCTGAATAAGTTCGCTATGAAAAACAGATACCCAATGCCTCGTATCAATGATTTGTTTGATCAACTTTATGGAGCTCTGTTTTCTCTCAGCTTGTTCTTGCCACAGGTTTCCACCAGCTCAGTGTTGCTGAGGAAAGTATTCCCAAGACTGCTTTCTGTACTGAGAATGGGTTCTATGAATGGTTAGTCATGCCTTTTGGTTTGACTAATGCTCCTGCTTTCTTTGTTGATCTGATGAATCGTGTTTTTCATGCTGTGCTTAATAAATTTGTTCTAGTCTTTATTGATGATATCCTTTTCTTTTCTAAGACCAAGGAAGAACATGATTTGCATTTGAAATCTGTTCTAAAGATTCTTAGAAATCATCAATTGAAGGCTAAATTTTCTAAACACCATTTCTGGAAGGATGACGTCCGATTCCTTGGACATATTATTTCTAGTAATGGAGTTTCTGTTGATCCAGTCAAGATCGCTGTGATCAATGTAGTCTTTCTTTCTTTCTCATTTTCCTTCATCATTTGATTATTCTATCTTTTCTGTTGTTCTTATTTCTCCCTATTCTGTTTCAGGATTGCGAAACTCCTAAGACTCCTTCTGGGATTTGTAGTTTTTCTGGGCCTTGCTGGTTATTACCGGAGATTCATTGATAATTTTGCTCGGATTGTTGCACCTCTTACTGCTTTGACTCGTAAGAATGAGTTTATCTGGGTCATTATGGATAGACTGACCAAGTCCGCTCATTTCATTCCAGTCAAGTCTACCCTGTAACGACCCGGAATTTTGGGCAATAACAATTTAATAATCTGTATTAATAATTTAACTGGTTTGATAATTATCTTTATAATTTTAATTTAAAACCGATAAATTTATTCTTTTTAAGATTAATAAATATTTAATCTGATAATTGTAATTTATATCTTTCTGACAATTTAAATTTGATAAGAATTGTTTTTCAAAGCTAATCAGATTTTATTCTGTTTATAATATATACAATTGATATATATTGTGAATAGAAGATATTGTGTTTCAAATTAAAAATGATTTTTCAAATTTGTAATATATATGTTTGTATATGTTATAATTTGAAATTGTTTTGAAATTTAATCAATCAATAATTTATAATGTATTAATATTGTAGATTGAAGCTCTGTTTTAAAATAAATGTTTTCAAAAGTTAATTTAAAGGTTAATTCAATTGTTTTGCAATATAAGTTTGCTATTTATTTTAAATATGATAATTTAAAAAGAAATTTAAACAAGCTTTGTTTGTTTCTTTTAAATTGGTTAGATTTTAAAATGGTTATTAATACATGTATAAGGAATTTGTTTATATTTTAGTTAGTTTTAAAATATTTTTCTTTTAAAGGCAAATTTATATTTATATATGTAAGCATTTATTTACAAAGTAACATAAATAATGTAAGTTTATATTTACATTTAAATTACATAAAAGTTTAAAAACACTTAATGATGAATGTAAACATGTGTAAATATAATAATCACCATAAGAACACTTGTAAGAAAAATTTACAAATTTATGACAAATGTTATTCTTAAGCCAACATGTGGCAATGTTTTTGTCTTAATTTTTAATAAAAATTTTTTAGAAGGAAACAAGTTTTATGTACAAATATTCCTTTTCTTTATTTTCACTTCTCAACAAAATTTAATGGCAACATGTAATCTTCTTCAAATCTGAAAATAAAATTCAAAAAAATAAAACTTCAACCTGCAATTCAACTTCAATCTACAACTTCAAATTGCATTGCAAAGTTCAAACCAAGCTGTAATTTAAGCATGCAAAGGGATTTTCAAAAGCAATCAAAGTATTTTTCAGATCTAAGATGATTCAAACCTGGAACAAGTATTAAAACCTGCTCTGCATATTTCAATAGGTGAGCAAATATTTTTAAAAACAGGTTAATCTTGTTTAAATTTAAATGCATTTGATGTTTTGTGGTTTGATTTTTGAGTTGTATAAGAATTTTCCAGGTTTATATTTCTGAATTTTGTTGATAAGTTCACATAAGTAGGTAAACTGTAAAATCAAACCCTCTGTTAACTATAGTTTCTCAGGCCTGAACTTATTAAAATTTGAATCTCCCACTAAAACATCAATATTTCCCTTGATGACTGAATGAAAGTTTGTATGTTGATGTTGAAGATGATTGTAAAAATAGTTTCTGAAATTTTTAATTTACAAATAGTTTAAAAATGGAAAAAAAACACAGTAAACCTCTAATGCGTGTTAAAACCAATTAATTCAATTTATAGTTTAGATTGAATAAATGGATTCGCGTTTGTAAATCATGAATTTTAATACAGGTTTCATGATTTTTAGTTTAAAGAATCAAGAGAATTTCGAGGTTGAACACTTTTGGGATTTTCATGAACTGTAGAAGATTTAGTTAATAATTCGATTTGATTTTTCGGGTGAAGCTTGTTTGAATATTAAGGATTTAGGGAAAAATATAATTAAAATTTTTAAATGATTGAATTTTTCGAATTGATTCAAGATAGGGTTTTAGCATGTTTTAGTCTGGGTTTCACTGTTGAGGTGGCTGTGTCGTGGGTAGTGGATCAGAATGGATCACGTTGATGGGAGTACGAGCCGAAGGGTTTGAGGAAGCATCGGTGATGATGGTCGGCGATCTCGAGGACTGTGGAGTCGGCAATGATGAAATTCTGGCCATGGTGGTTGCTTTAGTGTGTTGTTTTTGCTCGTTTTTGACTCTCGAGTTTATTGTACAATCTGGGTTTGTTTCCGGGGTCGCGGGTGAATTTGTGATGGTAGGGGATGGTCGCGACGTTCACCAGAGGAAGGCGATGGTGGGACATATGCACGTGTGTACATAGTGTACACTGGAAGTGGGATAATTGGGGAAGAAGGGTTCGTATCGAGGAAACGCTCGCGATTTCTTGGGTATGACTCGAAGATGAGAGGGTTAGGGATTAACTCGGGGAGGGTTCGTGTATTGCCACGTTTGACTCGGGTTTTTAGGGTCTGGCTCGTGTAGTTTAGGTGATTTTCTCGAGTTTGGATTGTGGGTTATAGTTTGTTCTGTGTGATATCTTAATGCTAATTCAACTTGTTGTTGAAATAATTAAGTTCAAGCAGTAAGCTGTAATCAATTTTTATATATATATACAAACAAACAAAATTTAAAACTTGTGTTTGATATTAAGTTAATCAAATATTTCGAAATGTAAATTAAATTTATATTTCAGTTTTAAAATGTTTTAAAGATGTGTGATTTTTAAAATAATTATCTTAATGAAGTTTTTAGATCCAAATTTAAAAGAGAAATTGAATTTAATTATGTAATCAAAGTTTTAAGATTAAATTTTAAAGCAGAGTTTCAAATTTTATTTTGAAAATTAATAAGTTTAAATTAGATAATTAAAGTGTCTTAAATTTTTAAAAATGATATCTAAATGTTTATTTCCAAATAAGGTAAATGTAAGATTTGAAACTAAATAGAATAATTGGTTTTAAGTTATATTTTTTTTTTTGATATGAAGATAAATATGGTTAACTTATCTTTGTTATGAACTTATGAATGCTTAATTAAATATGATTTGTTAATAAGTAAAAAAAAGATTAATTAAGAATAATGTTTTCTTAATTAATTAAGGATTTTAAATCTAGGAAGTTAATTAATTAATTGTTTAATTAATTTTAAATAATTATTTAATTTATTTTTAATAATCACTTAATTATGGATTAGTTAAGTAATAAAGTAATTAATGGTTAATTGTGAATGTAATTAAGGAAGTTAATTACTTATGGAAGTAATTAATGATAATCACTCATGGATTAATTAGTTGAAGTGATTGTTGGTTAAACACTTAATGATATCAATTAAAGAATTTATTAATATAATTGTTGAAGTTAATTAATTATGAAGTAATTAATTGAAGAATTAAGAATTATTTAATGATGAAGTTAATTGTTTGTTAAGTGATTAATTAAGGAAGTAATTAAGACTTATTAATAAAAGTAATTAGAGATAATTACTTATGTAGGTAATTAAGAGTTAATTACTTAAATATTTTATGATAATTAATTAATGTAATTAATTAATGAATGTGATTAATTTAAGATTAAACACTAAGGGTAATTAATTAAAATTGTAATTAATTAATAAAGTAATCAAAGATTAATTGTTAATTTAAATTGATTAATGAAGTAATTAAAGATTTATTAATTTGATTAATTAATCAAGGATTAATAAAATTAAATTAGAAATTAATTAATTAAGAAGATTAATTAATTAAGATAAGTAATTACAAATTGTTAATTATTAATTATGATTAATGAGTTGATTAATTATAAGTTAATTATTTAATTAAAGTAATTATTAATTAATAAGGATTAATTAATTAATATAATTAATGATATTAATCAAGGTTGATTAATAAAAGTAATTAATTTAAGTGTGATTAATTAATTGTAATTAATTAAGAATTAATGTAATTAATTATAATTAATTAATTAATGAATGATCATTAATTATTGTAATAAATGATAGTAATTAAAGGTTAATTACTGAATATGGTTTAAGATAATTACTTGAATGTAATTAAATATAATTAATCAAGGAAGATTAACTAAGGAAAATCATTAGAGATGATTAATTTATTTTATTTGGAATATTAATTAATGTAGTAGGATTATGGTAATCCAATTAATTAAGAAATAATCAATTCTGTTTTGGATGTTTGATTAATATGGATTGATTGATTAATATTTGTTAATTGATTGATATTGGATGGTCAATATTTGGAGATTGATATTGTATGATTGGTTAATATTGGATGTTTGATATTGATTGATATTGGTTGATATTGGATATCTTTGTTATGTGATATGCTGCTTTGTGTAGATGGATATTGATATGAATTATCTCTTGTAATAATATGATTCATCTAATTGTTTATATCATCCCGAATATAAGTTAAACTATTTAAACCCTTAAGTACAACTTGGACATTAAAATGGCGTTTGGTTTCGGTGATACCGGGATCGGATTTCCATATTTGGAATCCGAAAACCACATCGATTCCAACTAAACGTTAGGTCGTTAATCCAAGTGGAGCAAGTGAAGACTCGAGGTGTAAGGGCTATACGTCAGTATAACTCTGTGGGTGATTCCGTAATGAGTTTGACGGAACAGTGCTTATAGATTCGAGATGGTGAATCAGAGTGCAAGGGCTATGGTCGTTGACTCTGAGGGTGATTCCAATAATGAGTGCAACGAGATAGTGCCTTCGGTTTCGTTCGAACCCGGAACGAACTTGTATGGATTGAATGCTTTCAGAACATCGTCAGGTGGACGATGAGCATTCTAAGATAGTGTGTCCTATAAAGGTAATCGTAACCTCAAGCCTCATCAACCGGGAATGGCTAAAACAGGGGAGGTGCAGCAAGGCTTCATGGGTAGCCCCCACTTTAGAGTGAGATTTACCCCTGTCTAGAGGTCCCTTTATATTTCGGCTTAGTGTGTGGTTGGTCGCGCCAACTACGGGGTGGTCTTGTTCGGGACTGTCCAGTAAGGGATGGTTCCGGCCTTGTGCTGCAGGGGAGTGGGAGTACTCCTCGGTACATTGATCTAGGCCACGTACTGTGACGGGTGGTACCCCAGTAGCCCTGCCATTGTATGGAATCCAAAATCCAATAAGTTCCTGTACGGTTTTGATTGTGTCCAACTATGTTGGAACGTGAGATGTAAGCATTCCAACTATTTCTGTATTTTATTTTGAAAACCCTAGACACTATTATAATATCACTGGATTTCCTATCAAGTGTTTTGGTTAGCGTAAGGTAAAAACTTTTCCATGTTTATGTGTGGGAAGCCTTACGTGATACCTTTTCTTTCAAAGGTTTTCTAAAGTTAAGCAATTTTAACCCGTTTACTCACACCAGACCCCTGTCGGACCCGAGTGTTTATTTTCTGTTTTATTAAACTCTTGGGTACTCATATTATGTATGGGTAGTCAAGTGGATCAGGTTAGCTTGAAGAATTTTGGAGGAGATATGGAGCAGGTGGCTTCGACGTGTAGATATATATTGATTCCGCTATGTATGTCGTGTCTGTATCTTGTATACTTGAGTTGTATAGTTAGAAGTTTATAACTGTCTATTATCTGTTGTTTAAGTTGTGTACTCTGATGTAATTAGATAGTATGTAATATTTTATGAGATATATTATATTTTATTCGTTCCACTGTGAGTTCTCTGATGTTGTTGTTTCTTTCTTTCTCTTTCTTTTCTTCTTCTATCCCTTTCTTTCTTCAAGATGATGCGATTTTCTGGGAGTAGAAAGTCGGGTCGTCGCATACCCGTTCTACTTCTAGCTTATCTAAGATTTGCATGAGAGAGATTGTTCATCTCCATGGTGTTCCTCTCAGTATTGTTTGTGATCATGATCCTATCTTTGTCAGTCATTTTTGGAAAGCTTTTCAGGAATCTTTGGGTACTCATCTAAATCTGAGCACTACTTACCATCCACAGACCGACAGTCAAACGGAAAGAGTGAATCAGATTTCTCGAGGATCTTCTTCGTATTTGTGATCATCTCCATCTTGTTAAACTTACCTATAACAATAGTTATCAGGTATAATTTCAATCTTTTTATCATCTTGTCTTAATCCTATTTCATTCTATTTTTTTCTGTGTTTTCCCGTACCTCATTCCTTTTCGGGGACGAAAAGTTTTGAGGGGGGGGGGGAGAGTGTAACAACCTTGTATTTTATGATTATTTTAATTATATATTTTAATTCTTTAATTGAATTCATGATCTTTAAAAACTTTATTTTATTTATTAAAATTAATAAATTTTGTTATTTTAAATATAAATTTTGATATTTATGTGAATTATAATTTCAAACATGAATAAATAGAATATTTTCCAGAAATGTGAAGTTTGGTCAATATGGTCAAACTTTGGCTTTTAAACGTAAAAATTTAAAAATTTGAAATTTTTAATTTTATCTTTTATTATGAAAATAAATTAAATTTCAAGTATACCGCTTTTCGTTTCGTTGAAATCTGATTAATATTGTGAAAGTTATGCTTTTTACAATATTGTGTGTAAATTGTTTATTTAACAAATATTTTTATTTTATTTTGTGTAAATAATATTTTTGTTTGTTCTAATTTGAATATATGTGTAATATGACATGTTATGTATATATTTTATTTTTTAAACATTTTTTAGAGTGTTGTTATAATTTTCAAATGTTTATTGTATTTTGCTTTCAAATTTTCAAGTCTTGTTTCAATTATTAAGTTATTTTCTTAATTATTTTCTATTTTTCCTTAAAATATTTATTTATTGTCTTTTTCACTTTATTTTGTTTTCATTTTTATTTTATTTACTGATTTATTTTTGTTTATTTTGATTTAAAAAAATGGAAATTCTAAAGGACCAAACCTTTTCATTTTCCTTGTGTCTTTTCATTCCTTTGCCTTTTCACTTCATTTGTCTTTTCATTTTTGTTTAGCCGACCATTTCTTTTTGTATTGCCGTGACTTTTATTTCGCATCATGTGAGAAACATTTTCTTCCCATCATAAAAACTCAAGGCCAAAAAAGAAAATGCAAATAACTTCATCTCCTTCTTCTTTTTATTATTTTCTATTGATTTTTGTCTTGCACTTCTTCTTGCTTTGCTCGGCCCCACTCTCCACCATCACCACCGACCCCACCACCACCATCTACAGTAGCACCATCAGCTCCTCCTCTGACCATGATCAGGCTGTGACATCCATTAGATGCTAGCTCCGTAATTTTGCAAGCTCCACCGCTTGAAACAATGCCTAGACCACATAACTTCACCTATACCCTTCATATGCACTTCGGCCACCACCTCTAGCCACCACCACCTACTCTACACCACATTTGGCCGCATCTCCAGCAACACCCAGACCTGAACCCTGACCTGGCCGAGCCTATATGTGACCATGCCGAGCCAAAATGTGCGTCCAAACTTGCCTTTTTGCCTTGTCTCTTTGTATACCTATGTTGCATCACCTAACCCTTCACATCTCCACTTTTAGCTGTGTGTTATGATGCTTAACCCGAGCTATAACTCATGATGGCCGAGCACATAAGAGTCCCCTATGGCGAGCACTGGAGTGATTGAAGCAAGGTCAAATTATTTTATCCTTTGCTGCTTTTTATTTCCATTTATTTCAATGTATGTTGTGTTGAATATTCATGTTATATTGTCTTGTTTTGGGTTGT
The DNA here is from genome assembly GCA_030765085.1 of Allium cepa. NCBI lineage: Eukaryota > Viridiplantae > Streptophyta > Magnoliopsida > Asparagales > Amaryllidaceae > Allium > Allium cepa. The sequence goes on from CM060934.1 coordinate 827,139,285, forward strand.
TTACAAGATAATTATCTTGGCTCTCTCCACTCACCTGAATCCATAGTCGTGATGTGTCGTGCTATCATGCTTTCTGGAATCTTTTCTGTGTGTTTGGATTTGCTAACTCCAGCGTAAAAAGGTGAGTATTCACACTTGACATTCGTACTTATATAGCTATGAATTGATCTCAAATGAATCTGTAGAAATATTTTATCATGTTATACATGCCTGTGATATGAATCATATGATGTTAACCCTGTTTATAAACCTGTCATATCATCTAATGCTGCTAAATTGTTTACTTATATCTGTTTATCACACTACAAGTTCCCTTTAGAATAGAATCACTATGGGTTGAAATGATACATACCCGAACAGACTTTAGAATAAGGAAAAATCGTAATGGGCTGAAAAGGTAAGCCTGAGTGATTTTTATTTATTTTATTTTACTTGGATTACGTGTTTGAAATGATAGAACCCGGATTTTTCTTTGTAAATTACGGATTGAAATGCTATATTATCCATATTACTTGACCTAAGTTAGAAAATATTATACAAACCAGCGATTATTATATATGTTTTTCCGTAAATATACAAGTATTTTAAAATTTATATATCATGATATTTTGATTTAAATTGAATTCAAAATGATTTTTATAAAGTATTAGTGATTTTCTATATGTTAAATATGTTAAACAAATGGATGGTTTAGTTGAAATTTGAAATATAAATTTATTTTGAAATTTGTGATTTTGTTTAAAAATGGAGTTTAAGTTAGTAATAAAATATGATAATTGGATTTAAATTTGAATTTAAAATGAACTAATAAAGTGTTATTGATTTTTTTATGAATTAAAATGGTTAAATAATGAATGCTTTAAAGTGAAATTTGAATATAACTTAATTATTTAAATTTGAGAATTTGTTTTAAAATAAGAGTAGAGTTAAGAAAATAAAATGGTAATTTAGTTTATGTTTTGAAATGAAAATTAAACTTAAGTGTTAAGTTAATAAAAGAAAAATATAATGTATAGAAAATTTGTATGCTTGAATTTAATAAGTGAATTATTAAAGAAAATTGATATTTATTTGTGAAATTTATTTTATAAAAATCATAAGTTAAAGGGTATTTAAATGAACATTTTTGAGTGGAAAGATATGATTTTTATAAGTTAAATGGCTTTAAATTGAAGTTTAATTCTTTTTGAAATTCTATTGTAAATCTGGAAATTTAATTAATAACACTTCAGAAATGCTATCATTTCTGAAGTTAACTTAAAATCTGTTGTAAAGGATATTACAACACTTGTAAGTGCTGTGGTTGATGCAAACGAACTAAAAACTAAAATTAACTAAGGACTATTGCAGCACTTGTTAAGTGCTGTAATTGCATAAACTAAAAATAAAATCTAAAACTAATAAAAGGCTATAGTAGCAATTGTTTAAGTGCTGCAGCTGGCTGAAATGAATTAAATCTTTTAAATTGAACCCTGAACTATTACAGCGGTTTCTACATGCTGTCTTTGCTGTATTTAACTATTTTTCAACTAAAACATAACTATTACAACAGTTTTAAATGCTGTCTTTGCAGAAATGAATTGTTTTCAAATATAACTTACCGCAACATTTTCTAAGTGTTGTGGAAAGCTGAAATTTAAATGTTTTGTTGTTTTTAACTGAATAAATGAACTCTGAAAGAGTAAAATTTTTAGGAATTGAATATTTGATTATTGGTATAATAACTTCACTTTAAATAGTTTAAATGAAGTATTTTGATTTGAAATATAAACCATTTTTGAAATGTAATTTGGAATGGTATTTAAAATAAAATGATATTGGATTTATGAAATGAATATTTCAAAACTAAATATTAATGAAGTTAAATTTGAGATATATGAAATTATAAAATTTAGTTTTGAAATATGGTATATTAAAGCTTTGGAATATACTTAAAATTGAATAGTTTATTTTGTGGACGAAATCTACATTTGATATGATATTTAAATTTTGAAATGGTTTGTTGTGAAACTGAATTTGAATTGAAACCGATGGTTTGAATTGAATTAAATTGGAAATTTGAAAATTTGGGTTTGATTGAATAAATTTGTAAAATTTAAAGAATTAAAGGATGATTTCAAATGTCAAAATGTTATGATTTTCAAAGTGTAATGATTTTCAAGTATTATGAGTTTGAAAGTATTATGATTTTTAAATGTATTATGATTTTCTGAAAGGTGAATATATGTTTGAAATGGAAACGATAAACTATTTTGATTTGAATATGGTTTTGAAATAAAAATGGTTTTGGTATCGAAGTATAAACTATTTTGAAAGGAATATGGTTTGAATTTAAAATGATATTTGATTTTTGAAATATATACTATTTTTAAAATGTATAACTACCGGTTATAATAACGATTGGTTGTTAAAGAGACCATCATCGAAGATGGACATACTCTCTGTCGATACCGAAAACCACTTTAACAACTGTGTACGCGGTGGAGATTCCACAGTAAAGTAGGATGGTGGCGACGATCCTATTGAGGTATGAACGTAGACCCGACTCCCGTGAGTTGGCTTAAGGTGGCTAAAACAGGAGCGATCGACGGGCCAAGTGAGGTAGCTCCTCCTATCGGACGCACCTCTTCGATTCTATACTCTTTCTTGTGGTTGATTTGATGGCCATCCTCCGATTTTGATTTGGGAGTGTGTTCCGAGGTGGGCGGTAGTGGCTGCTGTGCGTTACCACCAGCCCAAAAGCGTAATTGGTATATCTACCCTGGCATTGTGTGCCATGTCACCTACCATAGCGAGCCTTACTACGAGTTTGTTTTTCTCCCGTAGCCTATGGAGTATTTAGGATAGTCTTCCGATCTGGAGATATGCCGATACTGGATGGACTACTGGGACTATTACGTGTTAAGGGAAATATTGGGTCACTCCTTAATGCTATTTTAAAGTAATTTTATTTTACTGTAGACATTATTATAATAGCGCAGTATTACTACATAGTAAATAGTTTAACCGATCCTTAGAGGATAGGTGGTCCCAAGCATCCTTTAAGTTACTTGTACTTTATTACAGTTCACTTGAGTTAGTTTACATTATATAAGTATGTATGTCCTGACTCGAGTGTTTTGTGTTTTGCTTTACGCTCGGGTCAGCTTGAGTATTCACCGCTTAGCTTTGGATTTCTCTTTCTGGAGCTAGGAATCGCTGGAGATTCTGCTTATCTATTTATCTATATCTTTCAGTTTCAACTGTTCTGTTTCAGCTATTGTATTAGTGAACACCTATGTATTTGGGATTTCTATTGTATTTGTTTTCATACTGACAATGTGTAGCTTGTTTTGAGACTTTGTTATAGTAGCTATATGAACTACCATGGTATTTTATTTCCACAGTGAGTTGTTCTGATAATTCTATGCCAGTGATTCTGTGTGATGATTTTATTTGCTCCAAATTTTGCAATGCGGTATTTTGAGCAATTCAAGTCTGACATGTGTGGATGCGAATGGCTGAAAATATTGGGTTGTTATAAAATCACAGGCAACCTTAACCTGGTCAACCTTAATTTAAAGAGTAAGATCGATGTAGAATTTCTGGACAAATCTGCATTCGATCTCAAAAGGTAGATTTTGGGACAACAAGAGATATTGGCATCTAAACCGAGGATATATATAAATCTCCTGTGAATAATTGCCTATTGCAAAGGAGTTTCATCACTTTACAAGTCATTCAGTGGAGCCATGGGATGCTCCAGAATTCAGAAGAATACGAATAGAGAGGGAGAAGAATGAATTTCGAAATCGAGTGAACGTTCCAAAATTCAAAGGAAATCGAGTCAAAAGGAAGAGATTCAATCTCGAATGAAAGTGATTCTGTAAATAAATTTACCGTATGTGCTAAGTTTTGCCTAGAGCCAAAGCTCTGATACCACTTGTAACGATTTGATATTTTCAACCGTTCGCATCCACACATTCCTGATTTGAATTGCTCAAAATATCATACTGTTAATTTATATTTGGCAAAACTCAGCATATACGGTAAATAAATACATCACAGAATCACAGATACTGAGTAATATACAATATGCAGCGGAAACAAAATGAGTAGTACTTCATGAAGCTGCTATACATATATCAAAGTTAAATAAGATACAATAGAAGTCACGAATACAATAGTCAAATACAAGATCAGAATACATCACTAGAATCAATTGAATATCTAAAAGTTGGATAGATAGTTGGGTCTCCAAGCGAAGCTCAAACTCCAAAGGCGAGTCTTGAAAGCCGTATCACTTAGTCTGACCCGAGCGTAAAATAAAACACACAAAACATCCGAGTCAGGATTAACATTCTCATATCAATAAATCCAACTCAAGTGAAATAACAACTGAAATACAAGTAACTCAAAGGATGTTTGGGATAACCATCCTCTAAGGATCCGTTAAACTATCTACTATATAGTAAAATACGCTATTATTATAATGTCTAAAGTAAAGTACAATATATTTAAAAACAGCATTAAGGCATTACCCATATCCCCTTAACACATTTTATAGTACCAAGAGTCTATACAGTACCGTAATACCTCTTGATCGGGAGGCTACCAGAGGATACTCCATAGGTACGGCACAAATCAAACTCGTACAAGGCGCGCTAGGGTAGGTGACACGGTACAACTAGGCAATGCCAAGGTAGATATACCAATTACAGTTCTGAGCCGGTGGTAATGCGTAGCATCCACTGCTGCCTACCTCGAGCCCCACCCCCAAATCAAAAGAATCAAAAGTGGCCACCGAATCAATCTCAAAGTTCGAATATAATAGCGAAGGACTGTGTCCGATCAGAGGAGCAACCTCATTTGCCCGTCAATTGCTCCTGTTTTAGCCACCTTATGTCAACTCACGGGAGTTGGGTCCACGCATATACCTCAAAGGACGTAGCCACCATCCTACTTCATTCCGGAATCTCCACCATGTACGCGGTTGTTAAAGCGGTTTTCGAAGTTGACAGAGAGTATGACAACTTCCGATCCCGGTCTCTTTAACAGCCAAACAGTATTATTACACCGCAGTCATTTCAAAATAATTTTATACTTCAAAACCAAAATATCATTACCATTTCAAAACCATATAAATATGATATCATTTCTATTTCAAAACCAAATCAATACGATATCATTTTCATTTCAAATATATCTTTTTCCAAAATCATAGCATTTTCAAAGTTACAACACTTCAAATCAAAACATTTTAAATTATAATACTTTAAAATCCTAATACTTTGAAGCACATAATTTTGAAAACATAATTCCACCCCTTAAATGGTTTAGATATTAAAATACTTTATATAATAACATAGCTTCTTCAACTTCACAAATCAATTCCAAAATAACTCGAATTCCAAAGTTTAAATTTGACCAAATCTCAAATCATAAATTTCAATTCAATTCGGTTTCTAAATAAACCGTTTCAAACTATATCGATTTCAAAACAGATTTGAAACCTCAAATAAACCATTTCAATATCAATATATTTCAAAGCTTTAAATATTCTATAATTTCAAACTAAACCTGATAACTTCATATATATATATATATATATATATATAAAATTCAATCTACTATTATTTAACATTGAAATATTTACTTAATAAATCCAAATCCTTTAAATAAAACTTTTAAGCTTCAAATAACAAAATATCCCTTTAATTTAGTTAAACTTGATATATTCGTTGAACACCTTAAACCAAAATCCAGTTATAAAATCATATACTTTATAATCTCAAATTTAATAAATTTCAAATCAAACTAATTTGAGTTTAATTCTTAAATAAATTCAATTTCAATTTATCTTCTAATCTTAGTTTATTAAATCATTATAAACTTTATATTAAAGTATAATTTTAATATTTAACCATACCATATTTTAACAAAATCAACTTTATTATTAAACTTATTTATATCAAACAAATTTATACATAGCTTAAATCAAGAATTTGACTGTGGATATAAAGTAGCATTTATATAATATCTAACATCAGTATTTATATAAAAGCCATATATTTTTTCCAAAACCATAGAAATCATTTTTAAAATAATTTATATATACACCATGGTGTCTGTATATAATTTTCTACCCTAGGTCAAGTGATACAAATATTTATCATTTCAATCCATAATTTTAATATATGCAAGCATATATCATTTCAACCCGCAATCCCAAATTCAGTTCAATGAAAATCGCTTGGGTCTATCATTTCAACCCATAATGATTTTCTCTGATTCTAAAGTCCGTTCAGGTATGTACCTTACAGCCCATAGTAAATTCTATACTAATAAGGAACTTGCAGAGTGATAACATACATGATAATAATATAACAGGCATATATCATCAGTATAAATAATAGATAATAGTGTCAAGTGTCACGGGTGAATAGATACAGATAACAGTATATAAATAACAATGTAAATAACTAACAAAAGCATATTTCAATTGTCGTTTCAATTGAAATTAAATTTAATGGATAAAAGAACATTAATCATGAGTGATTTCTCACCTTCGAGGTTAGAGAGGATAAAAAATGAAATTGAATTACAAAATGCAAGCACGAATTCCAATGCAAAGCTGGATTGGTACGAATATGCCGTACAAAGCTGGTAGATAGGAATCAATGAGAAAATCAATCAATTTGATAGAAATAGAAAATATATATTATTATTATTATCTCCTTGAAATCAATATTTTAAATTTTACCACCTATAAAATAAGATCTATATATAGATATATATAATTAGAAGCCAAACTCAACTAAACATGTATATATGAACTAATATATAAACATATATATTTTAAACTCACGTGACTATTATACTTTAAATCAAAAACAATAAAAAGTCTAAATTTATCAAAATAAAACATATTCACATTATATAAATCCATATTTATATATAAAACAATCTACACGTACTTTGGACCGCAAAGTAAAAAAAGAAGCTTCAGCGATTATTATATCCAGATTGACATTGATATATATACATTTAAAATCAACGGCCAAATAACAAAGTATCGACACTAATATATATTCAATTATATATAACTAATATATAAACTTCGGCTGATGAATGCTTATATATATATATAATAAATTATACTATCACTTTTATAAACAAATATGTATATACCTTATACAACCTAACATATATAACTACAACATATATAAAGCAATACAACACTATACATTAAGATATATGCAAATTGTAAAATTTATGTACTTCTTTTATAAACAGAGCTTGTAAGTTAAAGTCAATATATCAAAATATATAATATAGTATAGTATAACATAATATAATATGAAATAATAAAATACAGTATATATATAAAACTGCAAAAGGAGGCTCGACAGTGCTTTCAATACATAAGTGTGAAATTTCTTTTACAGAAAAATATAGTACAATATACATTATATAAACAGAGCTCCCACGCAACGCATACAATATATTTATATATGTTATTTTAAATCAATACATAAAAATGAATACTCTTGGATAGCCACACACCTGATGTGAGATAGGAATTCGAACGCAATAGAATGGAACACTAGCAACGCGACAAATATGTATGCTTTGAACACAAAGTTTCTTCCTCCTATATGTAAATTTTTTATTATTATTATTATTATTATTATTATTATTATTATTATTATTATTATTATTATTATTATTATTTTAAAAGCTGAGAAGGCTAGGACCAATACACAGGAGAGAAGTAAATGTAAAAGCCTCTATATTTCTAAAGGAAGACCAAGGATGTTCGGCCTCACAAGCAAGGTGGCAGGCGTATGGATGCTTGCGGGAAACAAGCGGAGGCGAGGTTAGGGAGGAGGCGGCCGAACTTCAGTGGGTGAGGAAGATGCCTGCATGATGCACCGGAGGTGGGAGGTGGGAAGGGATGTGAACGACCGACGCAAGTTGGGGAACGGTCTTGGAAAATGAAAGCTTTGATGCTTCTTTTTTTTAGTACAGAACAAATGAGAGAGGAGAAAGAAAAATGGAGGAAGGAAAAGTCTAGAGGGAAAGAGATGCAAGCAAGAAGAAGGGTAGGAGCAGTTTAAATTCGAATGCAATTTTTTATATATATAAGGGTGGTGCGGTTGCAAAAGGAACGGGAAACGCCATATCCAGATGCATGAAAGAGCGTGAACGGGGGGGAGTAGCCGGATCCACATGACTATAACGTGTATATTTATTTTCAAGGTGATAGAGAAAAAATATGCAAAACAAAATGGAACTAACCGGTGAAAAAAAAAGGTCACCTAGACTATTGAAACTAATGGAATAAAACACATATTGCATTCTATAATTATCAATGCCCATTGGTTTCAACAGAATGATCACAAGGAATCCAAAAGACTCCACAAAGGGTACCGATATGGATCGTTTTCACGGATTCCGCTGTGTACCGGACATCGAAATTGACAATCGAATATATCTAGAGATCAGCATGACGAGACGATCAAAATGATATACAGATATCGATGGTACGATCATCCGGTCAAAAGTCGATAATCCGTACCGAAAATGCTGCTACTTCGTATGGAAAAATCCAAACGGAGCTAGAGACGTCCGAAATTCACGAAATTAATTCCGCAGTCTAATTCAGAGCTTCTAAATGAATTTTCTCATGTTGACATATTTAGGTTTTGGAACACTTTTAAATTCAACTATTATCTCACCGAAAATAAGATCGATAGAGAAATAACAATCAAAATTTGGAAAAACGAAGTATGATGTATTGCTCAGAAGATGATTTAAAATTTTTCTATAGAAAAATATTCAGGTTTGGAAAACATTTTATTATTCTCAAATATTAACTGATATAAATTTAGATAAAATTACACAATAATATTAAACTTCTATATTATCTGATGAAAATTTACCAATTGCTATGTTTAAATAGACGTATTTCAAATATCAAATTTATATTTCAAAATTATATTATTTAAAATTTCACAAAATTCCAATTAAATATATTATTAAAACGATTAAAATTTTATGGGCCATTACATTAGTATACACTTATTGATGTCTTTAAATATGTATGTATGTATGTATATGTATGTATGTATGTATGTTTGTTTGTGTGTGTGTGTGTGTATATTGTGTTTTTCTTTTTATGTAAATATTTGATGTATATTATAATTTACTCATTCCACTATGAGATTCTATGTTGTTTAGTTTTCTTCTTATCTTCACTCTCTTCTTTCTTCTTTCTTCTTCCTTCTTTCCTTTTTCTTTTTCCCTAACTATCTGCCTTTCTTTTCAATTTGGGTTGAACATGTGTGTTTTATTGTTTGCTTAAACTGTTGGAAAAGTGGGTTGTTACATTTTGGTACCAGAGCGCAAAATTAAGCGAGAACCTTGCCTTTGGTGAGGTAACCCATTAGGAGATAAGGTAATGAAATGTCTTATTATGAGTTTCAATGTATATCTATAAGCACGTATTATTAGTGGTATAACAAGTTGTTTTATATTGTGCTAGTTGATATGTTGAGTGGCTTATGAATTTTGGTCAACACGGGTAATTAACGTCATTGACAGGGATCTCTAAACAATTGAACAGAGCAATTCAACATAGTATTGTTTAGAAATTAGGTTAATGAAATTATTTTACCTTGATTATATTTTACATTAAAAAGAATAATTTTTCAGAAATTATTGTGGTATGTATAGTGTGTTTGGTTGTTTATGAATGATAATATTTGATTATTATCATTTGTTGTTTGTTGTTTGTAGTCTAATAAAAGTTATTATTATTATAACATAAACAAAGATAAACAATTAAGTAATGGTGTTATATAACTATAATGAAATTATGTATAAGGGAAATTGATAAATATGATTTGTAAATAAAGGATTTAAAAGCTAAAATTTTAGAATTTAAAATTCCATTAATTTGGAAATTCTTTTTCAAAGTTTTGAAAATAATGATGATATTATTTGAAAAATATTTTTGAATGGAAATATTTAAAAAGGATTTAAAGGAAATAAAAAGCACTGAACTCACTTTAGTCATTGGAAAATAATTTCATCGACGAATGTTGAATCGTACATTCATTTTCGGGTATCCAGAGAGGAATTGCTACCGTTGGAGTTTTTTTTTGAAAAAACTAATTTTAAATTAAAATTCAAAAGTATGATTTGAAATACAAAGGAAATAGTTACAGTATTGTTTCAAAATAAGCTGAAATAAGAACTGGGTGTTTAAGACTCTAAAAACTCATAAGTGTTTATGGAAATATGAGAAAATATATAAGTTATAAATTTTTAGAATTAGTAAGTTATAGCAAAATTTTAGATATGTTGGTTATAAATTGTTAAGAAAAGTAAAATTTGAAATGAAATTTAGCTTAAGTTAAATAAAATGAATCAATGAAATGAACTAATTAAATAAATAAATTAGTATATTGTATAAGGGTTAAATTGTTGTTTGATAAGAATGAATAATGAAATGAGTTAAATGAAATTTAATTTGATTTAAAATGAATATGAACTTGTAAAGTGAAATAAACATGAGAAGTGTTATATAATATACTTATAATAAAACTTAAGTAAAATTGGATGGAATGGTTCTTAAGTGGTATTAATATTGAAAGATTATACTAAGAAGTAAATGAATGTGAACAAAGCAATATGAATAACAATTATGAATAAATGGATGTGAATAAAAGAATCTGCATAATAAGAAACCAATTGGAATAAATACGTAAGTTGTATTTTGTAACAACCCAGTATTTTGTGATTATTTTAATTGTTTATTTTAATTATTTAAATTGAAACTCCTAATTTAAAAACTTTATTATATTTATTAAAATGAATAAATTTTGTTATTTTAAGAGCATATTTTGATTTTCGTGTGAATTATAATTTCAAACCTGTATAAATAGGATATTTCAAAAAAAAGTGGATTTTTAGTCAATATGGTCAAACTTTGACCTTTAAATTTAAAATTTAAATATTTTAATTCTTGTATTTTATCTTTTATTATGAAAATAAATTTAATTTCAAGAATAATACTTTTCGTTTCGTTGAAATCCGATTTATATTGTGAAAGTTATGCTTTTTACAATATTGGGTGTAAATTGATTTATTTAATAAAATTTCTATTTTAATTTATATAAATAATATTTTTATTTTTCATATTATGTTCTTATATGTGTTATATGAAATGTTAGATATATATTTTATTTTAAAACATTTTTAAAGTGATGTTATAATTTTCCAAAGCTTAGTGTATTTATTTTCAATTTTAAAGCCTAGTTTCCATTTTTCTGCTATTTTCTTCATTTAATTATATTAATTAAAATTTATTTATTTTTATGTATTCATTTTATTTTTGAGCTTTTATCTTTATTTATAATTATTTTTCAGGTACATAAAAAATTTTCAAAATTTGTTGCATTTATTTTCAAATTTTCAAGCTAATTTACAAATTTTGCTATTTTCTTAATTTAATTATATTTACTTAATAAATTTTTTTTTTAATAAATTTTCGTGTTTTTATCTGAATTTATATGAATTTTTTAGTTTTTTAAAACTTGCAAAGAAATGGAGATATTTGAAGAGTTTTTGTGACTTCTATTATTCTTTGACTTTTTGTATCCATACCTTTTCAATTTCAACCATCACTTTAATTCATTTTGCTGCCTTAACACCTCTCTCTTCAGCCGACCACTTCCTCATTTCATCTCACGTGAATTTTTTTTCTCATCATCAAAAAAATTTCGGCCATTCCTTGTTGTGAAAAATTTTGGTAAGAAACTTTCTTTTCTTTTTTACCTTTTCATTGTTTTGTTCTTTGATTTGCACTCGCTTCTTCTCTTTAGGTTCGGCCCCTCCCACTCCAGCCACCTTGCCACCTCCACCACCACGTGAACCCATCATCACCACCTCGTCTCCAACCCCCTAGCCAAGCCGAGCCACCTAGGTTGAAGATCCATCACAAAATTGCATAAAACTACACCAATATGAACCATAGCCGAGCACACCTTGCACCACCACCACCAAACACCCCCTTGGCCACCACCTACACCACCACCACCTCCTCAAACCTGATCTACACCCTCTGCCACATCACCCCTGGTCCACACCAGACCTGGCCGTGCCCATATAGCCTTGGGCCGTGACCCATTGTTGCCTTGAACCTAGGTTTTGTTGCATTGGCTTGTAGTTTCATGCATCACCACTTTGCACCATTTTCTTCACATGTTAGGCCGACCATATGAACCCATAACCAGACCCAAACACACTACTTAGTCATGCCTTTCCAGCCTATAACTGAAACACAAGTGGTACAAAGCAAGTGTAAACACTTTGGTGATGTTTTGTGTATTCATTTCTAGCTTTGTTTAAATTGAATTTGGGTTAAAAACTTATGTTGATTATATTGTTTTCTTTGAATTGTATTCAAGAAAATTAATCTTTGTCTCTCCTACTCGAATCTTTGTCGTGCTTTTGTGGATCTCAGTTGTGCATTCGTTTGTTGTCATCTTCAGCTTATACCAGTGATTTATTCTCACCAGACAGTTTTATACTTATATGACTAGTAAACCGATCACATTTGAATTTTTAAAATGCATCACCATGTTACACCTGCTATGTTATGATCATATGATGTTGACCCATGCTTGATTACCTTTTATATCAACTGTTACTTTTATATAATGCTATTTTGTTATTTATATCAGTTTATCACAATGCAAGTTACATTTAGATTAGAATCACTATGGGTTGAAATGATACGTACCCGAACGGACTTTAGAATGGAGAAAAATTATTATGGGATGAAATGATAGGCCTGAGCGATTTTCAGTTATTTCATTTTACCTGGGACTGCGGGTTTGAGATGTTAAAACCTAGGTTTTCTTTGTAAATTACCGGTTGAAATAATATATTACCCGTATCACTTTACCTAGTGTAGAAAATGATATACAGAGCCGTGGTTAAAATATATTTTTCTAAAATTTTTAAAATATTTTAGAAATGTAAATATTATAATATTTTGATTTAAACTTGATTAAAAATGATTTTTGTAAAGTATTTTGATTTTTTGAGAATTTACAAGTGAAATAAATTAATGATAAAGTGCAAATTTGAAATATATGTTATTTTGGAAATTTGATTTAATTATAAGTGGAATTTAAAATTAAATATGAAAATATGATAAATTTATGATATTTTGAATTAAATGAATTTAAAATGTGGAAAGGGTAATGAAGGTGGAATATCATATAAAGCTACCAGAGAGGCTTGCGGGAGTTCATGATGTTTTTCTTGTTTCGCTTGAAAAAGTGCTTACATGATTCAATAGAGGTAATGGAACCTAGCCAACTTGAGGAGGCTGAAGTGGAGAGAGAAGCATCGGTTCATCACATTCCTTCCAAGATCATTGGACATGATATCAAGAAGCTTAGGTATAAGAAATTCTTTTTGGTTAACTTGCATTGGGTAAATAATATTAAGAATGCTACATGGGAGGCTGAGGAGAAAATACATATCTCTTATCCGCATCTCTCCGATGGCACGTCTTGAATTTCCTATTTCCATCTTTAGTTTTGAATTTGTTCTTTCCTTTAGTATCCTTTGGGAGGGTAGATCATAGGATTTAACCTATGTAGGACTTAATGTAAACATGTTACTTGGACATGTTATGCATGTCGGATGCAAGTGGTCGCAAGTGTTCGCTAGTGGATGCTAATGGACGCATATAGACACACCAGGCACTATTATCTCTTAGAGATCGGCCTAACTAGGCCACTAAAGCATATGCGTATGGATTGCACTTGCATTTTTATTTCATGGTTGCAATGAATGGCTGATTATCTTATAATTATTGCATTTGCATGATGATTGTATCACTCATATAGAACTATCAGTTGTCATTAGGGAATTTGCCTTCATTGTGACACAAGGTACGAGCATGAGCCCATAAAAAGGAGGTTGACTGAATCAATAGACCACTTAATCTTTTGCGTTAGTTAGGGACATTGACACTACATTATTGCATATATCAAAAATTACATTAAGAAGCTTAAGGATAATGGATGTAACAGATGATGGTTGAATACATGGCTGTGGAATTTGGACGAAAATATTTATTTCATTCTTCTATCCTTGGAGATTTTGGGAGCGAAATCCTTTAAGGATGGGAGAATGTAACAACCCAAAAAATTATAGTAGTAATAATTAATTAACAAATTAACTAAATAATAAAATAAGTTTGTGAAATTGTTGAAATCGAGCCACAAAAGTTACAACATTGGGTCCGCAGTAATTTTCTAAGCAATTTTCATGTATTACCTGTCGATATCTGAGCTAGTATGAAGAAGTTGCGAGAGAAACAAGATATCAGAATTATATATAAAAGCCAAAAAAATGACCCATAAGGGTCGACTCAAGTTAAGGTCAGGTCGACCCCCAATGAGCTTTGGTCGACCCGCAAAACTTCCTGGATGATATTTCGTCCAGGTGCGAGCCAAAGAAAGTAAAATTCGATTTTTGTGCAATCCTGTGCGCACATAGTTGCATCTGATGGTTCCTAGTGAGCCTACGACGTGGCCGCACCAGACTGAATCTTCAAATCCGATGGCATGAGATCCCTAAGCCACACTATAAACAGAACTCTAGCCTAATTTTTCTCATTCTGATTTTCCCCCAATTGGGTTCATTGCCTGGGGCTAAAACCTAAATAGAAAATTTTTCTAGGGAGGAATTCATTTTGATAAAAATATTCTACGCCCTTGAAGCGGATCCAGGAAGGCCAAGGATTAGAGCTAAGGGTTACATGTGAGTGTTTTGTAATTATTTTAGATTTATAAGCAATTTAAAATAATAGGGTTCTCAATTGTTATAGTTTTTTTTTTACAATTTTGAGACAGTTTTTACAGTCAGTTTTTAAGTAAATTTCATAAGTTCTTTTCAATCTATTCTTATTTAGCTATTTTATTTAGTTACTTACAGTTATTTACATCTGTTTTAGGTCGGAATTTAGCTATAAATGTTGGTTTTTTTTAGAGGAATTTAATCCTTTTTGACGTGAGTAAAATATTAAAAAGAGAAGAATTCGCAAATATCAATTGAAATCGAATAACGCTAAATTTACAGAATGCAGATGAAAAATGAAAAGAGTTGAAATAAAATATAGATGGACCAAAATAGGCAAATTTGAAATCTTTGCAAGCATAATTATAACAAGTGGTTGTAAATAAAGAGAAAATATATGAGTAACAGTTAGAAGAACAATTATAACACATAGGTTATAATTAGAAAGAAAGAAATAACAGAAGGGGCTTATTTTAAAACTTAGATCTTGGATTAAGTTAATAAGAAAATATAGCAGTAGTGGCCAGTACCGGCAGCATTCCCTTTTAGGTTTAGGACTGATGGTCTTAGACGTAGATGAGGCTAGGCATGCTTATGCTTATTAAGGTAAATAAGTGGTCAATAGATAGAGGCTTAAATTTGGAGATCTGTGGCAAGGGGGCAAAGTTAGAAGATTTGTTTGTTAGGACCAGTATCAGAAGCAATCCTTTCAGGTCGAGGGCTAATAGTCTCACATATGGGTGAGGATGGGTATGCTTATGCCGATTAGGGTAAATAAAGGGCCAAATAGGGGTGATAGTTAGCGTGTACCAGGGATGACCGAGCATGCGACATCGATTAGGGTAAATAATTCGCTACTGCGTTCTAAGCGCTAAAAGCTGTCATTTGCTGTGGGACCAACATGATTGGATCAAGGTGGCACAACATAGTAGGAAAGGTCGATCAATGGGTAGGATTAGGATTTCAGCCTAATCAAGATTAGCAGTTGAGATAGGATTAAGGTTTCAGCCTGATTACAACAGTTTAAGTTTGGAGCAAAAAATCAAAGCTAATAATCAAAGCAAACAGTTAAACAAAATCATAATCGATATTTTATGCCAGTTTTGTCTTTTCTATATTTTCCTTTCATGCTAGATATTGCTTGTTCTATTATCTTTATCTTGCTTAGAAATGCAAATAATTACTTTCACTCACCAGACTTATTGTCTGACCCACTCCTATATCTTTTCTTTTCCCCACATAGGCCAGCAGAGTTGAGGATAGTTGATTTAGGTTGCTTGGAGATTCATTTACAAAGTTTTCTCATTTCAGATGTATTCTTCTGCTTTTCATCTTTTTCATTTGGCTTATGGCACTTGCAAGAAGGATTATTATTGTTATTTTTGTATTTTGATTTTGTGAGACTGAGATGTAATTTCATAAAACATAAGAGATTTTTGAGACATGTTATGTTGACTTATTTTGAAATGAAGTTTAATTCTGAATGATAAGTTACTATTTAAATGTTTTCAACTGTTTTACTAATTTGCCTTGTGAATCTTAGTCTCTGTGATGCTCTAGCTATACTTATAATACACCACATCCTTTGATGTGCCTTTTTAGGGATACTAAGGGGTGTGTAGTGTTTCAATTTAAATAGTTGAATCTTGGAAGTGAAAATAAATGTGATTTTATAACCTTATTATCTTCCTTTTATATAATAACTAATGATAAGAAACTTGGTTTTGAAATTTATTTACAAAAATAAATAGTTCGAAGAAATATCGATAATGTGGCCGAAAATCGTTTTATCAATAGATGATTTTTACCCAATAAAATTTGTTTGAACCCTTTAGTATTTGTGTAATTAACATATGAAGACTTAGATACGTATTAACAAGCCTTTTTTGTAAGCAAGATTAAATAAAACCTAAGATATAATTAAGTCGGCAAAAGCCATGATTCAACGCATGAAAGGCGGAGAGAATCAAGGCATGTCTCCTGGCATGTTCAAAGGAGAGGTAGGCAGGAGGAAGCTTCATTTTGGGATGATCTATGAGGGGTATTTTAGGTCATTTTTCCACCAACTCTATATAAATACACTCTCTTGCTCTCTACTTGGTTGCTCTTCTATTCCGTAAGAAAATAATTCTTTCATTCTCTCTTCTCTACATAAATATCTTTAATCACAGCAACTCAAAACTACTCAATCTTCTCCATAATCGAGTGTAGTTCTTAGAACATCTTTGCAATAAGGGATATCAACTTTTTAATGAAGAAAAATGAAAAAAATGGCAATCCTACCCCAGGCCGTGAGCAAGATGAAGGCTAAGGAGGAGTTTACTTGGCTGTGGAAGGCAAGAACGTGGACCTTCAGGCTTTGGGTGATGGTAGGAAGTTGTCCTTTAATTTTAGACACTTGTGCTTTTTGTATAGTTGGATTTAATATGAGTTTATTCCAAATTGTATTCATTGTGTATATAATGTTTATTGTGAAAATATTACATTATGTAAAGAACAATGCAAGTTATTACTTTTGGACCCTATCTTTGGAAAGCAAGTGCAACATTATATGTAGTATAATTTCTATGGTAAACCTCTAAAACATGTACCGTGGCCATGAATTTTTTTACATGTTTGATAATATTCTGTGTGTTGAAGTGTTGTTAATGTTTGAAGTGAAATGGTTGCTACAAACCCACTTTGAAATTCCTTGTATTTAACATATGTTAAATTGGTTAAAATGTGAATATATTGTGAAAGTATGTATTTAGTTCTTCTCTACACATTTTTTGGTGTATTTGGAATAAAGGATTTAGTTCGGAAACTTGTGGAAATAGTAGCACAAAGTTGTGAAAGTTAGAAATGAAAAAGGTTATTATGAATGCACTTTGAAACTGCTTTGTGTTTGGTGGTTTTTAAGTAAACTTTGGAAGATATCTTCAGGGGTTTCTTTTTAGTCTTCATAAGTAAAATGTAATTACTTACTAGTTTAAAAATATTAAGTTTTAAAAAGTATAAAACTGGCGAAGCAAAGTTAAGAAAGTTTGAAGTAAAAAGTCGCTATATGAGCACTTCGAAAAAATAGCATATTTTCGGCAATTTTTTTAAAATAATTAAAAGATATTTTGTGATTTCTTTTCAAGGTTTTTAAATAGACTAAGAAGAGTAACAATTGCAAAAATTTTGAATAAAAACACTTACCTAAGTGTCGATAACTAGCCTCAAATTTCATGCAAAAAATTATGTTAAAACACGCCCAGAACTTTAGACAGCATTTGAAAGAATGATATGTTTGCTTCTGAAACATATTTTCCTGTGGTGAATCTATTTAGATTGAATTTTATAAATGTTGTCATTTCTTTTTATAATTTTAAAATGTTTAAAAATGATGTTTAAATTAAGTATTTTTCTCTATATTATAGTGTTTGAAAATTAGTTTCAAGTTTACACATATTTTTTGTAATTAAATATGAACTTTTAAAGTTAGAGGCATTAAAAAAATGCGTTTATTTTTTGTTTTCAATTTTCTCAATTTTATTGTTTTTATATAATATTTTATACAGATACATATTTTTAAGTATTTAAATAGTATTTTATTTTATAAATATTTAAAAAGTATTTTTTACATATATATGAGTCTTGAAAAATTAAGTAATTATTTTAAAAGAAGTTATGGATTTTAACTCTTAAATTAAACTAAATGGTTTTGGGTTGTAGTAAACAATGTTCAAGTGACATTGGTTTTTTAACCTTATTAATTATACTTAGAAATATAATTAGATACTTAATATGAATATTTTAAAGATAACCATAAGTAAATAGTTTTGGGGTTTGTTATGGCAACGTTTTTGCAACACTTGTCTTTAACCCTTAAGAATATACTTAGTGCTTTAGTAATGGATATTTTAAAGATAATAACAAGCATGGAATCTTTTATGAAAAGATAGAAAGAGTAAAAGTTTAATTTATAAAGGAGAAGAGTTTATAGTAAACAATTTTTTGGTATCATTTGTTTTTAACCTCTTTTTCTAAAGTAATAAATCTTGTTAATGATTTATGAATATATTTATACCAATTAAGATAAGTATATGAATACTTTTGAAATGTATAAGAGAGCATAAATGAATAGTAAAATACATGAATAGTAGAATTCAAGTATATTTTTTAAAAAGGAAGTTACGTATATACAAGTATAATTGCTTAGGAAGTATCCAAAAGCTTCACGACTTCATATAATTTAAGAACCGAACGAAAAGGAGCACTGGTATAAAACATCTCCAGCTTTAAAAACTTATATATATGAGATACCCCAGTTTGGACTCCTACATATAGTTCACTTAGTTTTGAAGAAAGTATCAATTAATGGACGAACATTCATTATTTAACAAAGGATTTTAATTAATAAAGGTGCTTAATTAATAAATGAGTTAATTAACAAATGAGTGTAATTAATAAAGGTGTTTAATTAATAAAAGGTGTTTAATTAAAAGAAGTTTCAATTAAAGAAATAAGTTTTAACTAAAGAAAGAAGTTTTAATTACAGAAAGAAGTTTTAAATTAATGAAGAAGTTTTTATAGACAAAGAAGTGTTATATTAAAAGTGGTTTTAACTAATGAAAGATCAATTAACTAAAAGGGAGATAAAAATTAATTTTAGTGACTTAATCATGTTTTATGAGTTGATCGTGCTTTGTGTGATTACTCGTTTGTGGAAAATATTTATTCATGTACTTGGAACTAAGATGATGAAATAGACTTTTTCTATCTATGAGAGTTAAGATTGATGATTTGAGGAGACTGTAGAAGCAATAGTGTTTTAACCTACCAGCCTTCTATCTTTGCTGAGAGATAGCGTAAGTTGAAAAGGTCGGAAAGGTGATAAGTGTAGGGGACTTGGTTTCCATATGTGATCATTTCATTATTGTTGAATATGACCAAATTAACATAGGAAATATCTAAAGGAAACACAAGAATTATATGTTACGGTTATTCACTCATTGATGATATAACCTTTGTGTAAAATTGTCTTGCTCTTCTAAGATAAGTGATATGGAAATCTATTCGGATAGGGGATGATCTCCACCCTTATTGTTATCTATTTATTTTCGAAAGAACTGGAGTTAAGTCAACCAAAAATTCGTTGATTTAGTCTTGAAGAGATTGGATTAGATAAGTATACTTAGGTATACTTACCGAAAAACACTTCAACACTGAGATGCGTGTTCTATTATTTAGAAGAGATTCGTGATATTCGAGATACTAGAATCTATGTGTGGTTTTGAGATTTGTTCAAGATGTTGGGATCCACTTGGGGATTCATGATATGTTCGAGTTGTGGCATGTGTGTTGATAAGCTGAACATGACTTCACCATCGATAAAGACTAAAAACAGTTCTGAGGCATAGCTATGGGTTTAGCTAGCTCAAAGATATATTTTCTTCATATCTAGAAATGCTTTCGATATGTTGGCTGGTGGGAGTTGATGACATTCGGCGTTGCATGTTAGGGCATGGTAAAACTATGTTTTCCTTTGTGGTATATTTTATCTATATATATGTTTCTCAGAAGGTAATTTATGACCCCTGTTCATGAGGCTGGCCTTAGTTTACAGGAGGGATCACCGTGCAAAATCCATTATGCATGCATACCTTAGCGGTTTTGATTTTATACCTATTCAATATTATTGTGCCATGAGATGCAAGGGCCACAGCTATTTTCTGATTTATATTCTTCATCCTATACATTATTTGTTATATCGTAATATATACATATTAGGTGGTTTGGCTATTTTGAGGGAAAAACCATTACGGTGTTTCGAACGGTCTCAAAAGGTGTTGTTATTTGGTACGTCTTATTTCTTGAGTTTCTTACACAAGACTTTTTTCTGACTCATGTTTTTATGTTATTTTATTTCCATGGGTGCTCTTTCGAGTAGTATGGAAAAGGCCGGTTTTTGTTCACGTTCATTAGGTTCTTAGAGAGGAGCTGGATATATTACCTACCATAGTATTTTTTTCTACTGCATTACTTTTTTCATATATATCAGCAATTGTAAGGACAGACTGTTATAACTGTCTCGTTGATGATAGTACTTTAGTTAGTAACTCTAAAATACTATGTATGTTAGAGTAGCTCTGTGTACAGTCTTTTGATATTATATGTTACCATTCCACATGTGATATTCTAATGTTTTTATTCTCATCCTTCTTGTTTCTTTTCTTCTCTTCTTTTTCCTTATTCTAATGTTCTATTCTTCCAGCATCTGGGTGTTTGAAACGTGAATACCATTGACATATTATTGTCGATATTGAGGGTCGAAAAAGCAGTTCATTACAACTTGGTGTGAGAGCTAAAGGTTGAGCAAGAACCTTGGCTTTGGTTGGGTAAAACTCATTAAGAGATAGGGCAAGGAATGCCCTAGTATGAGTTAAGTGTATTATATATATGATGGCATATATGTATTTTTTATATATTAGTAATATATAAGTATAGGTTGATAGTGGAATTGATTAATTTAGGGATTAGTGATGTTCATTTATTATCCCTCATTAACTTATTCATGCTCGCCTAGTTTATGGGCATTTAATATTATTTGTTGATTATTGATTTCTTCTTAATCACTTTATAAGTAACTTACCTTTTTACTACATGGTTTGGGTAGATAGTAATTGTAGGAATGTTAAAATGAAACCTTATGAATTAAGTTTTACAGTTTGACTATAAGGCGTTCGGTGATAATGTTGGATTAACAGTTAACTTTAATCAAAGCTGTTTATCATAAGCTAAAAGAAGGATAGGATATTTTGAGAATGTAAAGACCCGTAAATCCGTATTCCTTGAATAGACACTAATCTCCATTGATTAATTCAAGATGAACGAAAATACGAACCCTTAGGGGTTTAAGAAAAATTTAGGAAAAGAAAAAGGCAGAAGAAGAGAGAAGAAGATAGAAAAGATAGAGAGAGAAGAGAATAGAGAATAGAAAAATAGAAAAGAGAACAGAAAATTTTAAAAATAGAAGAAAAAGAGAATAGAGGAAAAAGAAAAACAGAAGACAACAGAACAACAGAATCTCACAATTCGCAGCGGAACAACATATAATAGATGAATGAATAATCTTTAAACAAAGAACTATATCAGTTATTACATTTTATATATTACATTACATCATATCATCAGAGTATACAACAACAACAAACAGTGCAGCGGAAAAAGAAATACTATATAAGTAATATGCCATGCCATCCAGCTTGCCTCCAGCAATTCCTGAATATCCAGAATATCCTGATAAACCTTAACTCTTGACTGCCCGTGTGAAAATTGGTGGGCACCCAGAGTTTAGGAAGGAAAACAATAAACTCCAAGTCAGTCATGTGACTGGTGTGAGAACTCAAAACAGTTTATTTATCTTTAAAATCAAAATAGAGGAATATTTTTAAAGTCAATTCGCAATGCTTTTAAAAATGAGACTACCATAAGGCCTCCCGCACACACACACATGCAAACGCAGAATCGGAGGAGATTTCTCCTTATGATAGTCAAAGATGCTTGATACGCATTTAAAATAACATTTGATATTATTATTAGTGCATAGTATAGGAAAATCATTTCAAAAATAAAGATATAAATCTTAGCCAGCATAGACATTCCGCACTTATGCCTACTATAGCTACTATGTTCAATAGCAGGTTACCGCCACATTCCATAGCAGGTTATACAACTAAAACCGTACAAGTTTCGTATTGTTTCTTTGGATTTCCAACAAATGATCAGGCCAAGGAACTTCCCATTGCCACATGGAAACGCCTCTGGCTGGACGTCCCCGAGAACTTAACCAGCTCTCTGCCAACACAAGGCCGGGTTACCTTTATCACTAGGTAACTACTACACGAATATGGCATCCCCCGGTCCCATTGGACCTTTAACCGAGCGCTCGTCACCAACAACACCACACAGTAATAAAATATAGTGTTTCAACATGAGTAAGTATCTGGGCTCCATACCATGATACCACCCTTTCCAGAAGGAAATGCACATACCCTAAAGGGAGCTACCCCTCATAACCTTGCCGCATCTTTCCTGTTTTGACCATTCCGGGATGTGAGGCTCGACGAAGTCACGTCCACAAAAATATACTTTATACAAAAGCAATGCTTTGGGTCAACAAATGATCATAGAAATGATCACAAAGACAGACGATCAAATAAACGATCCTATCACAAATAATCAACACAATGATCATTTCAGCATCACTCAGCATGTCACATTACCAAATTGGGAATATATCGCTGATAACATTCAACTACATAACCTCTGAGCTCGTACGTCTCAGAGAAGGGTGTTAAGCTAAAAGAATAAATTCTTCGCCACCAACAGAAATATATTTGAAAGAAATCGGCTTTATATCTCAACTTGTAATGTCAGACATACAATCCATACAAGTCTGTTCCGGGCTCGAACAAAACCGAAGGCACTTCTTACGAAGCCCTTGCAATCCGGGTATTCACAATCCCGATCGAATTTCCCATCACTTAAGGAATCTCTATACCAGGAGCTACCCAGTGCAGAGACAATCGATAGGTCATCCTATCGCTTTCACAAATACTCGGTCTTCAACACCGATCTTCAATGCAATTCACAACGACGTATCACATATTCGGAGTGGGTTATACGACCCCATGGTCCTTTCCCGGTTAACCCGAATAGTGAGCGCTTATTCAAAAATAAGTGTGGCATTCAAATTCAAACAAATCACATCATATACCCATTCAAAGGGAAATATTGATAGTCGGCTATTGAACTATCAATTGATATGCATACATCACCAGATTCCAAATAATTTTCCAAATTATTTATTTTCCAAAATATCTTTACAAGATATATAATTTTCACACTTCAAAAATAAATCAATATTTATTTTCAAACAAATTCTACTTTTCATTTATAAATTCCATAATGAATTTATATTCCAAAATATTCATGCATATACGATTTCAATTATCCATTTTCAATTTATCTTCAAAAAGATAAATTCTAAATATTCATTTCATATTGGAAAACATTTCCATACTTATTAAACATAAGCAATTCACAAATCTTTTTATTTTCAACACTTAGAAAATATCCAATATACTTAAATCGAATTAAGTATATATTTCATTCTATTAAGGAAATCATTCACTTAAACATATTTATTTGGGTCAAAACGAATGTTGCATAAAACATCGTTACGACAACCCAAATCACTAGTATAGGGATTCGAATTTAAAATAGATATATAAATCCCAATACTATACAAAACATTTCCTTTCGGAAATCATTTACTATAACAACAGTGTTATAGTCCACCATTTCCTTTTATTTCTCGAAAACGTCTATTTCAACAATAAATGTTGAAATCTATGGTTTCGAATCTCAACATATTTTAAAACATCGTTAGATCGTTTTAATTCTATTTAAAACATCCAAATCCAAAACATTTTCTTTAACGTGTTATTCACTATTCAAAAATGTGAATAAACTTCGTTAACAAATCTCATCCTTTTATTCATTTTAATTCAAAGGATTATTCACTATTCAAAAATGTGAATATAACTCCATTAAATAAGTTATGACAATTAACTTATCAAAATAAGTTGTTTGCGGATTTATAAAACAATGTTTATAAATTCCATTTCTTTTTATTTATAAAAACTTCCTTTTTATAAATTCCTTTATTAACCTATTCCAGTTTATAACTAAATTATAAACTAAACGTTCATATTATAAGTTAATTACTTATAAAACGATTATTTTACAAAATCGTTCCTTTAGAGACTTTCCAATTTATAAATCTTATAACTTATAAGATCCATTTATCTAACCAATCTATTCTTCAAATAATTTCACCAAATTTATAAATCTTACTATTTATAAATTTTCTTTTATAACTTCACAGTTTATAATTCTATAAATTTCATTCATTTATGAATTTCATTTTCACTTCATTCAAACACTTATAAAAACTCGTTTTATAAGTCAATATTTCAATTTATAAATATCCGTTTATAAATCTCTTAATATAAATCAATTTATATTATTCTTTTAAAACGTCTTTAATTTCCTTTATAGTTTCACCATTTTGATTTATAAAATAATCAACATTTATAAATCCTATTTTTAAACTTTTATAATATATTCAAAAATCCAATTTAAACTATTTTATAAAATCATAAATCCCCTATTTCTCAAAAATCAACTTTTAACTATATTTCACAAAATCATAATTTTTATAACTTTAAAAATTATAACGTTTATTTATTTAAAATGGATCAATTCCAAAAATATTTTATATTTTCAAAGATCACTTTAAAAATCATTTTAAAATCCCAAAATTTGGGTCCAATGATGCTACACACCAAATAGTCAATCACGACTACAACGATATCACATATCGTATATGATAATCAACGAATATCAAAATATCCATAATCAAATAAATACTGTTGAGGAATCCAGTTGGATCCCTCCAACCTGTTTTCCTGCATCCAAAAACATTGGCACAATACCAATTTCGCTCCAGTACGAAATTATCGCGGTATATGTTCTTAATAAATATTATCTGTTTAATAACGGCGTAATAGGGTCTCATCCGCTAAACAAAAAATGCGGGAAATCAATAACTCCAATATATACATATGCCAATATATATATATTGCTATTATATATAATACCAATTTCACTGTTTATGAAATATTCGCGGTATATGTTTTTAATAAATAACATCCGCTTACTAACGGTGTATAATGTCTATTTTAACAATCAATAGATATCAGTCATCATTCAAACATGCATTCAAATATTTTAAATCTGACTATTTAAAATAAAATCGAAACTGATTCGATTGAGTGAGAAGTTCTCACCTTGATTTTAATTTCCGTTTTAGCGATTTATTTCGAATAAAATTAAACGGACGTTTAATTTTACCTAAAATTCTCACTAACTCCAAACGACTCCAAACAAACTCCATCGCGTAGTGCTCGTCCATACGATTCCAACGCAACTGAGTTTGCATTTTTTCGACCTCGTATGAAAAAGTTATGATTTTACGAAGTTTGTACACGATTTTATAAACTAATTTACAATATAAATTTACTAATTTTATACCAAAGCAAATCTTGGCCGTCCATTGTAGATCTAACGTCCCACCTCCTTCTTCCTCATCACGCGCAAAAGTTTCCAGGAACAAAACATAGCCGTTCAAACCCATATGCACACGAACTAGGGTTGAATTATTCACCTCCATCGCTCGATGATACTTCGATCAGGGAGCGCCATTTCGAAGAGCTCGACGAACACAATACTCGGCCTCAAGCATAGGAAGCTCGGTCAAACCTTGATACTCGCGCACGCAAGTATACACGGCATGCACGCAGGCCATTTTCACACGAAATACTACTCCATTCGCGATCTCCACCGTTCAGATTGTAGCTCTCATTACGCTCTACAAGTTTCTAGTTGTAAGTTCTTTGAATCGATGCATGGATTTTGAGAAATTGGAGAGGGAAGATGATGAAATTTCGGCCATACAATTTGATGGTGGCGGCTGCAACGTGATTAGGGTTTTGTATATATTTTTCTTTTTTTTTATTAAGTGGGGGGCTATTTATAGAGAAAAATTCGAACACTATTCATCCGGAAATTCCGAACTCCGATTTACGCGCCGAAACTGACGTTCCTAGGGTTTATCCCGCGTTCCGGACACAATGGAATAGGTTTCGGAAGCTAATTCAGACATCTGTGCGAGTTATGGCTGCAAACGCTCAATTTAAATTAAACCGATTTAAATCGATTTCTAGGCGTTTTAATTTGTTCCGGACAAACGGTAAATCCAATTGACTTAAAATTTGAAACCATACAATAATATCACATTACGGATCCGATGAAACTGGTTTCGTCGAAATCCGAGACTTTTTGAAAAATGGCTATTTTAACTCGCCAAATTAAAATTAAAAATAATTCGATGCGTTTCGAGCTGCCACGATCAAACGATAGCTCCGATTGACACAAAATTTGAAATCCGGTAATAACTAACTATTACGGATCCAATGGAACTGGTTTCGTTCAATTCTGAGACTGTTCAAAAATTGACTATTTTACAGTCGATTATTAAATATTAAAATATTCAATTTTCACAAATTAACTTTTAATTCGATTTTAAAAGTTCTAAAATATCTTCCTACTTTAACATGATAAAATAAAATTTTACAAATCATTTACAATCATATTTAACTATATTTTTAATTATTTCCATAATTTAACTTATTAAATTATCGATTTAATAATCCAATTAAATCCAATAATTCAAATAAAAATTTATTCGACTTATAAATTCACTTATAAATATTTAAAATTAATTAAATATCCAAATTTTAATTACTAAAAATTCTGGGTCGTTACAATCTTTCCCACTTAAAAGAATTTCGTCCTCGAAATTACAAGTAAGAAAAGTTACTGAATCTATTAACTTTCCCAAAATTCATAGTTAAACTTCTTATAAATCTTTACTAAGTTTTCAAATCATACTTAGTTATCTTTTCAAAAATAACTACTATTGTTTAACTTTCAATTCCAAAATCAAAGTTAAAGTTTTCAAAAAATTTCCAATTTTCTCAAAATTTTTCTAACGCCTTAAATTTCTGGAAAAATTCGCCATAGTCTCCTTTGCGCGGCTCGATCCGAAAAAAAATGACAGTATATATATCACAAATATACATCTCATCAAGTAATGAGGCATCCCGAAGGGAAAAAAGTATAAAAGTACGGTATGTAATCCGAGATATGTACCTTATATTTTATTAGCAAGCATATACGGCTAATATAGCGCGAAAGCGAGCTCCAAATGCGAAGCAAACGCGATCCGCACCTACTAATCACTCAACAAACAACATGAGAACATGCATATATGAAAATAGTATCAATATACATCATATAGTAACATAATAACTCTATATGTCAACATAGCAAATGAAGTAAAAGCAACAAATGCAAACATCCACCAACTATCATTCAACTAACATCCATAACCAATATATATTCATTTATATTCTCATTTATATTCAATGAAATAGGTTTTCAATTTAAATCATATGTGATTCATTAACATTGGATTTTATCAACATTCATTCTTATTCAATTTATTCAACTTCCTAATAACATTAGATTTTAATGAATTACACTTATATTCATTATTTCATATCAACTTAATTCACATTTATAAATCAATTCAGCTTCCAATTCTAAGTAAATTTTCCATTTAACTTTAAATTCACTTTTATTCACAACTCATATTCATATAATTTCACTTATTATATATATAAGTTTATTTCACAATTGTAGATTACTTTAATTATAATTCAATTCTTATAATTCATTTACTTATACAATTATTTTTTATTTAGATTATTCAAACAACTAAACAATCAACTTATATACACTTTAATAATTCTGAAAAATTATTTCTTTTATATACAAAACATAATCAAGTAAAATTATTTCATTTACCCAATTTTAAAACAATATTGTGTCGAATTGTTCTATTCAAGTGTTTAGAAACCCCTTCGGCATAGTCTTGCGGACCACGCTGACGAAAGTTCATATGCCACTCAATAAACCAATCATTACAATATAAAACAATTTTTATATTCACTAACAAATACGCTCTCATAGCTATTATTACACTCAACTCATTCTAGAGTACTACTGACTCTATCTCTAACAAGTAATACCCGACAGAACCATGGTTGTCGCTTAACCATAAGCTCTGATACCAAATGTAACGTTTGCGGATTTTCGTTGCCGAAAAACCGAATAGTTATGGGTTTTTAAAAAGAATTTAAGAAAAGAAAAGGACAGAAGAAGAGAGAAGAAGATAGAAAATAGAGAAAGAAAATAGAGAAACAGAAAAATAGAGAATTTGAAAATAGAACGGACAGAAAGAAAACAGAACGGAAACAGAATCTCACAATTCGCAGCGGAACAACATATAATAGATGAATGAATAATCTTTAAACAAAGAACTATATCAGTTATTACATTTTATATATTACATTACATCATATCATCAGAGTATACAACAACAACAAACAGTGCAGCGGAAAAAGAAATACTATATAAGTAATATGCCATGCCATCCAGCTTGCCTCCAGCAATTCCTGAATATCCAGATTATCCTGATAAACCTTAACTCTTGACTGTCCGTGTGAAAATTGGTGGGCACCCAGAGTTTAGGAAGGAAAACAATAAACTCCAAGTCAGTCATGTGACTGGTGTGAGAACTCAAAACAGTTTATTTATCTTTAAAATCAAAATAGAGGAATATTTTTAAAGTCAATTCGCAATGCTTTTAAAAATGAGACTACCATAAGGCCTCCCGCACACACACACATGCAAACGCAGAATCGGAGGAGATTTCTCCTTATGATAGTCAAAGATGCTTGATACGCATTTAAAATAACATTTGATATTATTATTAGTGCATAGTATAGGAAAATCATTTCAAAAATAAAGATATAAATCTTAGCCAGCATAGACATTCTGCACTTATGCCTACTATAACTACTATGTTCAATAGCAGGTTACCACCACATTCCATAGCAGGTTATACAACTAAAACCGTACAAGTTTCGTATTGTTTCTTTGGATTTCCAACAAATGATCAGGCCAAGGAACTTCCCATTGCCACATGGAAACGCCTCTGGCTGGACGTCCCCGAGAACTTAACCAGCTCTCTACCAACACAAGGCCGGGTTACCTTTATCATTAGGTAACTACTACACGAATATGGCATCCCCCGGTCCCATTGGACCTTTAACCGAGCGCTCGTCACCAACAACACCACACAGTAATAAAATATAGTGTTTCAACATGAGTAAGTATCTGGGCTCCATACCATGATACCACCCTTTCCAGAAGGAAATGCACATACCCTAAAGGGAGCTACCCCTCATAACCTTGCCGCATCTTTCCTGTTTTGACCATTCCGGGATGTGAGGCTCGACGAAGTCACGTCCACAAAAACATACTTTATACAAAAGCAATGCTTTGGGTCAACAAATGATCATAGAAATGATCACAAAGATAGACGATCAAATAAACGATCCTATCACAAATAATCAACACAATGATCATTTCAGCATCACTCAGCATGTCACATTACCAAATTGGGAATATATCGCTGATAACATTCAACTACATAACCTCTGAGCTCGTACGTCTCAGAGAAGGGTGTTAAGCTAAAAGAATAAATTCTTCGCCACCAATAGAAATATATTTGAAAGAAATCGGCTTTATATCTCAACTTGTAATGTCAGACATACAATCCATACAAGTCTGTTCCGGGCTCGAACAAAACCGAAGGCACTTCTTACGAAGCCCTTGCAATCCGGGTATTCACAATCCCGATCGAATTTCCCATCACTTAAGGAATCTCTATACCAGGAGCTACCCAGTGCAGAGACAATCGATAGGTCATCCTATCGCTTTCACAAATACTCGGTCTTCAACGCCGATCTTCAATGCAATTCACAACGACGTATCACATATTCGGAGTGGGTTATACGACCCCATGGTCCTTTCCCGGTTAACCCGAATAGTGAGCGCTTATTCAAAAATAAGTGTGGCATTCAAATTCAAACAAATCACATCATATACCCATTCAGAGGGAAATATTGATAGTCGGCTATTGAACTATCAATTGATATGCATACATCACCAGATTCCAAATAATTTTCCAAATTATTTATTTTCCAAAATATCTTTACAAGATATATAATTTTCACACTTCAAAAATAAATCAATATTTATTTTCAAACAAATTCTACTTTTCATTTATAAATTCCATAATGAATTTATATTCCAAAATATTCATGCATATACGATTTCAATTATCCATTTTCAATTTATCTTCAAAAAGATAAATTCTAAATATTCATTTCATACTGGAAAACATTTCCATACTTATTAAACATAAGCAATTCACAAATCTTTTTATTTTCAACACTTAGAAAATATCCAATATACTTAAATCGAATTAAGTATATATTTCATTCTATTAAGGAAATCATTCACTTAAACATATTTATTTGGGTCAAAACGAATGTTGCGTAAAACATCGTTACGACAACCCAAAATCACTAGTATAGGGATTCGAATTTAAAATAGATATATAATCCCAATACTATACAAAACGTTTCCTTTCGGAAATCATTTACTATAACAACAGTGTTATAGTCCACCATTTCCTTTTATTTCTCGAAAACGTCTATTTCAACAATAAATGTTGAAATCTATGGTTTCGAATCTCAACACATTTTAAAACATCGTTAGATCGTTTTAATTCTATTTAAAACATCTAAATCCAAAACATTTTCTTTAACGTGTTATTCACTATTCAAAAATGTGAATAAACTTCGTTAACAAATCTCATCCTTTTATTCATTTTAATTCAAAGGATTATTCACTATTCAAAAATGTGAATATAACTCCATTAAATAAGTTATGACAATTAACTTATCAAAATAAGTTGTTTGCGGATTTATAAAACAACGTTTATAAATTCCATTTCTATTTATCTATAAAAACTTCCTTTTTATAAATTCCTTTATTAACCTATTCCAGTTTATAACTAAATTATAAACTAAACGTTCATATTATAAGTTAATTACTTATAAAATGATTATTTTACAAAATCGTTCCTTTAGAGACTTTCCAATTTATAAATCTTATAACTTATAAGATCCATTTATCTAACCAATCTATTCTTCAAATAATTTCACCAAATTTATAAATCTTACTATTTATAAATTTTCTTTTATAACTTCACAGTTTATAATTCTATAAATTTCATTCATTTATGAATTTCATTTTCACTTCATTCAAACACTTATAAAAACTCGTTTTATAAGTCAATATTTCAATTTATAAATATCCGTTTATAAATCTCTTAATATAAATCAATTTATATTATTCTTTTAAAACGTCTTTAATTTCCTTTATAGTTTCACCATTTTGATTTATAAAATAATCAAATTGTATAAATCCTATTTTTAAACTTTTATAATATATTCAAAAATCCAATTTAAACTATTTTATAAAATCATAAATCCCCTATTTCTCAAAAATCAACTTTTAACTATATTTCACAAAATCATAATTTTTATAACTTTAAAAATTATAACGTTTATTTATTTAAAATGGATCAATTCCAAAAATATTTTATATTTTCAAAGATCACTTTAAAAATCATTTTAAAATCCCAAAATTTGGGTCCAATGATGCTACACACCAAATAGTCAATCACGACTACAACGATATCACATATCGTATATGATAATCAATGAATATCAAAATATCCATAATCAAATAAATACTGTTGAGGAATCCAGTTGGATCCCTCCAACCTGTTTTCCTGCATCCAAAAACATTAGCACAATACCAATTTCGCTCCAGTACGAAATTATCGCGGTATATGTTCTTAATAAATATTATCCGTTTAATAACGGCGTAATAGGGTCTCATCCGCTAAACAAAAAATGCGGGAAATCAATAACTCCAATATATACATATGCCAATATATATATATATTGCTATTATATATAATACCAATTTCACTGTTTATGAAATATTCGCGGTATATGTTTTTAATAAATAACATCCGCTTACTAACGGCGTATAATGTCTATTTTAACAATCAATAGATATCATTCATCATTCAAACATGCATTCAAATATTTTAAATCTAACTATTTAAAATAAAATCGAAACTGATTCGATTGAGTGAGAAGTTCTCACCTTGATTTTAATTTCCGTTTTAGCGATTTATTTCGAATAAAATTAAACGGACGTTTAATTTTACCCAAAATTCTCACTAACTCCAAACGACTCCAAACCAACTCCATCGCGTAGTGCTCGTCCATACGATTCCAACGCAACTGAGTTTGCATTTTTTCGACCTCGTATGAAAAAGTTATGATTTTACGAAGTTTGTACACGATTTTATAAACTAATTTACAATATAAATTTACTAATTTTATACCAAAGCAAATCTTGGCCGTCCATTGTAGATCTAACGTCCCACCTCCTTCTTCCTCATCACGCGCAAAAGTTTCCAGGAACAAAACATAGCCGTTCGAACCCATATGCACACGAACTAGGGTTGAATTATTCACCTCCATCGCTCGATGATACTTCGATCAGGGAGCGCCATTTCGAAGAGCTCGACGAACACAATATTCGGCCTCAAGCATAGGAAGCTCGGTCAAACCTTGATACTCGCGCACGCAAGTATACACGGCACGCATGTAGGCCATTTTCACACGAAATACTACTCCATTCGCGATCTCCACCATTCAGATTGTAGCTCTCATTACGCTCTACAAGTTTCTAGTTGTAAGTTCTTTGAATCGATGCATGGATTTTGAGAAATTGGAGAGGGAAGATGATGAAATTTTGGCCATACAATTTGATGGTGGCGGCTGCAACGTGATTAGGGTTTTGTATATATTTTCTTTTTTTTATTAAGTGGGGGGCTATTTATAGAGAAAAATTCGAACACTATTCATCCGGAAATTCCGAACTCCGATTTACGCGCCGAAACTGACGTTCCTAGGGTTTATCCCGCGTTCCGGACACAATGGAATAGGTTTCGGAAGCTAATTCGGACATCTGTGCGAGTTATGGCTGCAAACACTCGATTTAAATTAAACCGATTTAAATCGATTTCTAGGCGTTTTAATTTGTACCGGACAAACGGTAAATCCAATTGACTTAAAATTTGAAACCTTACAATAATATCACATTACGGATCCGATGAAACTGGTTTCGTCGAAATCCGAGACTTTTTGAAAAATGGCTATTTTAACTCGCCAAATTAAAATTAAAAATAATTCGATGCGTTTCGAGCTGCCACGATCAAACGATAGCTCCGATTGACACGAAATTTGAAATCCGGTAATAACTAACTATTACGGATCCAATGGAACAGGTTTCGTTCAATTCTGAGACTGTTCCAAAATTGACTATTTTACAGTCGATTATTAAATATTAAAATATTCAATTTTCACAAATTAACTTTTAATTCGATTTTAAAAGTTCTAAAATATCTTCCTACTTTAACATGATAAAATAAAATTTTACAAATCATTTACAATCATATTTAACTATATTTTTAGTTATTTCCATAATTTAACTTATTAAATTATCGATTTAATAATCCAATTAAATCCAATAATTCAAATAAAAATTTATTCGACTTATAAATTCACTTATAAATATTTAAAATTAATTAAATATCCAAATTTTAATTACTAAAAATTCTGGGTCGTTACAGAGAATAAATATTTGTGAAAAGATTTCATATAAGAAGATGAATTCACATAATTATGGTTTATAAAAAAAGTATCTAAATTGATAGTTTGAGAACTTAAATCTTGGTGTTTTTGAAAATGTTTTATAAGAGTTTGGAGTAAATAATCATAGGATTATTCAAAAGTATTTGAAAATATTAATGCTTTAAAAGATTTTTAAGATTTGTTTAAGTTCAAGGTTTCTCTCAAAATTGATAAGTCAATTTGGCAATAAAGTACGTTTGTGTTATCTAGTTCAAGTGGCTCGAAAGTGACTAAAAATGAGCAAAAAATGTGTTCGGATGGTAAGCACTTCTCTTGAGTATTACCTTTCTTAATAGATGGATATATGCTACTACTCGGTAGGACCAAGTTCCCCGTATCATTTTGCTGTTACTAGATTAATATTTATATTTTCTTTGGATTTTAAAGGAAATATTTAAGAAATTGGCTTTGAAAAGGTTTTTGATTTAATCTCGAAAGTATGATTTGATATATAAGAGAATATATGTAGGTATTATCACTTCAAATGATTTGAAATAAAACCCGATGCTTAGTTCTAAAGTTTTCTTTAAAGAAATATGATATTAAAATAAAAAGTTGGATTTATATAACTCTTAATTTGAAAAAGTAGTTAAATTTAAAACAAGATTTAAATTTGTTAAACATCTTTGGTAGGTAAAATAATTCAATGCTATTAGGCCATCTAATACATGCCTTTACTTTAGGGTTGTCTAAGGAAAGTAGAACTTAGTACTAAGTTTGGATACCAAATTTCGATTCATCCTAGCTATTTCCTAACTCGATGGATAATGAAGTCTAGGAGGTTGATTTAATTATAAGATCCAATTTTATATCAGGCCTTCGTCGGAATTTTAGTTAGTAAATAAATACGAATGTTTTGTATGTACCCTTAGGATGTAGTGGAATATTATATGAGTAAATGTCTTGAAATGTTTTAAAATGAAATCATATTTTAATGAAATGTTTTATTAATAAAGATAATTCACATAAAATGTTTATAAAATTGAGTAATGTTTTATGAAACATTTCATCAGTGATTTTTTTGAAAATAAATGTGATTTGAAATGTAAATTAATTGGCGTAATTAAGAAACAAATTGAATAAAGTAAATTGTACATAGGTCATTTTATTCGTACGATGGTTCTTGATATCAGATTCGAGCATACGATTTCTGGGTGATATACACCAGTTTAAACAAGGATTTTTCACTAGGTTCTTGATGGCAAACATTTGATGTAGATTCTTGATATGACAACTAATTTTTCTATCATGGTATATGGATATGTAAAGGGAACAGACGTTTCTAATCAAGGAACTTGATCGATGTCGCACTAAAGTGGTTAAATGATCTATACTAGTTTGGAAGTGGAATTTGTGCGATCGAGTAGGTGATTGGTTTTGATATTACATACGAATGGTGGTCTATGTGCATCATATGGTTTTTGTATATTTGTATGCTTTGTATTTTGGCTTATGGATAGTTCGAGGAATGACTTTTTGATTAATTCAGAGGTGACATGAACTACCGACTAACTAATAATCTAGGTTATTGAGCGTAAGGTACACTTAGTAAGTTATTTATCATTCTTCTATGATGAGAAGGTTTTGAACTTTGGAAAACAATAATCTATGTTTGCTGGTAATTTGGAATGCAGTTAATTACTGAGTGTGATTGTTTCTTTTGTTACTTGCGTCGGAACTTTGAGGATGAAATATTTTAAGTGGGGAAGAATGCAACGACCCAGAATTTCAAACACTTCATATTTATATATCTGAATTATTTAAATATTTGAATCTTGGATTTAATGCAAATAAATATGATTTTTAAACTTTTTACCCCCTTTTTAAATAATACCTAATGATAAGAAACTTGGTTTTGAAATTTGTTTAATAAATAGTTCGAAGAAATATCGATAATGTGATAGAAAATCATTTTATTGATAGACGATTTTTACCTAATAAAAGTTGTTCAAACTCTACTGTGTTTGTGTAGTTAACGTATGAAGACATTAATAAGTGTTAACATACCTTTTTTCATAAGTAAGATTGATTATAACCTAAGAGATAGTTAACGGGACAAAAAGCCATGATTCAAGGCATGAAAGGTGGAGAGAATCAAGGCATGTCTCACGACATGTTCAAAGGATAGGAAGGTGGGTGGAAGCTTCATTAGGATAATCTAGGAGGGGTAGTTTAGGTCATTTCACCACTTATACAACTTTATATAAACATACGCCTTTACTCTCTTCTTGATTGCTTTTCCATTCCATAAAAAAATTACTCTTTCATTCTCTCTTCTCCACACAAATCTGCTTAATCAAAGCAGATCAAAACAACCTCAATCTTCTCCATACTGTAGTGTAGTTCATAGAACATCTTTGTAATAAGGGATATCAACTTTTTAATGAAGAATAATGAAAAAATGGTGGTCCTACCCCAGGCTATGAGCAAGAGGAACGCTAAGGAGGAGTTTACTTGGCTTTAGAAGGCAGGAGCATGGATCTTTGGGCTTTAGGTGATGGTAGGAAGTTGTTCCTTGATTCTAGAGGCTTGTTCTTGTTGTATATTTTGTTTTAACATGAGTTTGCTCACCATCGAATTATATATCTTTTATATATGTAGTGTTTATTGTGAAAAATATAACATTGTGTAAAGAACAATGCAAGTTATTACTTTTGCACCCCTCCTTGCATTGGAAAGAAAGTGATAACATTATCTGTACTATAATCTCTCTAGTAACCCTATAGGACATGTATCATGACTATGACTTGTTGTTTATGTGTTTGACAATATTCTATGTGGAGTTTTAAGTGTTTTGTGAATGTTTGAAGCGAAATAGTCGCTCTTAATGCACTTTGAAATCCCACATATTTAACATATATGTTAGATTGATTAAAATACGAATATATTTTAATATAGATATTTGGTTGTTCCCTTTACATGTTTTGTTGTATTTGACATAAAGGAATTAGTTTGGAAAGCTATGGAAATAGTAGAACAAAGTTGTGAAAGGTAGAAGCAAAAAGGTCAATATCGATGCACTTTATAATTGCTTTGTGTTCGCCGATTTTTAAGTCAACTTTTGGGCACATCCATAGAGATTTATTTGTAATTTTAATAAGTAAAATATAAGTATGTACTAATGAATAAATTTAAAGTTTAAAAGGTTTAAAACAGGTCGAAAAAGTTAAGAAAGTTTGAAGTAAAAAGGTCGCTATATGAACACTTTGGAAAAATACCTTATTTTTGAGAAATTTTATAAATTAATTAAAAGATATTCTTAAAGATTTCTTTTCACGGTTTTTAAGTACTATAAGTAATGTAACTACTATGAAAAAAGTTGGATCTAAAAAAATTTATTTATGTGTTGAAAACTAGCCTTAAAATTATAAAAAGTCATGTTAAAACAAGCCCAGAACATTAGATATCGTTTGAAAGAAAGATATTTTTGCTTCTAAAAAACATTTTTCCTCTTGCGAATTGTTTAGATAGAATACCCTGAAAATGTGATCTTTTTTGTTTGAAACTTTAAAATGTTTTAAAATCGTATTAAATTAACTGTTTCTCTCTTAAATTTTTGGATTGTTTTCAAACTTACATTGGACTGTTTTAAAATTGGTTTCAAGTTTAAATATATTTTAATAACTAATTATGAATTTTTAATGTAAGAGCCTTTAGACTAAAACATTTGTTTTTTCTTCAGTTTATTTCAAAATTTGTTATTTTTACAAAATATTCTATATAAACAACTATAATATACTTTTATGTATTATAAACCCATTTTAACATATTTTAGGTACTTGAAAAGTATTTTTAGCGCACACACAAACACAAATATATATATATATATATATATATATATATATATATATATAAGTTTTTAAAAATTTATATCAGTAATAAACAAAGTTTTGGATTTTGGCTCTTAAGTTAAAATAAATGGTTTTGGGCTGTAGTAAACAATGTTTAAGTAGCATTTTTTTGACCCTTATTAATTATACTTAGGAATATAATTAGATATTTAATAATGAATATTATAAAGATAACTGTAAGTAAATTGTTTTGGGTTTGTCATGATAATATTTAAGTAACACTTGTCTTTAACCCTTAAGAATATACTTAGATCCTTAAAATGGATATTCTGAAGATAATAATTAGTATGGAGTCTTTTATACAAATACATAAAAAGTAAAAGGGTAATTTATAAAACAGAGGAGTTTATAGTAAATAGTGTTTTAGTAACATTTGTTTTTAACCTCTTCGATTATATTTTAAAGTAAGTAAATCTTGTTAATGATTTATGAATTCACTTATACCATTTGAGATAAGTATATGAATACTTTTACCATTTGAGATAAGTATATGAATACTTTTGAAGTATAGGAAAGAGTATAATGAGTAGTAAAATACATGAATAGTAAAATACTTGAATAATAAAGTATGTGAATTGTAGAATATACGAATAATAGGATACAAGCATATATCTTTTTAATAGTAAATCAAATATGTACATGTATATTACTTAAGAAGTATCCAAAAGCTTAATGATTTCATATGAATTAAGAATTCCCTAAGAGGAGCATTGATATAAAATGTCTCCAGCTTTAATAGTTTACATATACGAGATCCCTCGGTGGAGGACTCCTGTTTATAATTGGCATAATTCTAAAGAAAGTGTAATTAATTATTTGCACCAAAAGTTCGCATAAGCACCTACTAGATAAAGGAATAAATCAAAAATAAAATAGAGGAAATAAGTAGAAAACAAGTAAAAAACAACAATAAACTGATTTATAGTGGTTCAACATTGAATGCCTATATCCACTTTGTTGAAATTGCTTTATCAATCACTCGAATTTCTAAGCACAAGAGGGATCAGAACCATAATTATATGTAACAACTCAAAATTTAACCCATAATAATTAATTTATTAATTAACGAAATAATAAAATAAATTTGTGAAATTTCCAAATTTGAGCGGCGGGAGTTGAACCATTGTGTCCATGGTGATTTTTTGATCAATTTCTGTATGTAGAACGTCAGAAACCAAGTTAATATAACAGTGTTACAAATCAAACAAGAAAACAAAAAAACTTAGGCTAGGTCTACCGAGAGGTTGACTCAACCATGCCTTAGGTCGACTGATCAGTCAACCTAGAGGAAGGGGAAGTTGACCACCCGATCAACTCGCCTCCCTTGTGAACGAACGAATGAAATTTCGTTCATTCCAACGTTATACGCGTCATTTGCATTCTTTTGACCAATCTGGTTCTTCTATTCTTGCATCCCCTAGCTCCTATTCAGCCTATGGCGTGGTTGCATCTTCCTCAATCCTCAAATCCGACGGTCCAAGATCCACTTCTACACCTATAAATAGAACACTAGACCTCACATTTATCTCGCTCTAAGATTTTCTCCAATTAGGTTCACCTTTTAAGGAAGGGCCCTAAATGGAATAATTTTCCAAGGAGGAAATCATTTTAAATAAAAATATTTAACAACCTCAAGTGGATCCGGGAAGACCTAAAGGGAAGCACTAAGGACCAAAGGTGAGTGATTATAATTATTTTAGATTTCTTTAAGTAATTTTAAATAATAGGGTTTCCAATAGTTGTAGTTTTACTATGATTTTTGGAATAACCTTTTTAGTAGTTTATTTACAGTTTTTATAATTATTTTCAGTCTATTTCTTTTAGCTATTTTTTTCAGTTAATTTTATTTTATTTCTGTTAATTACAGTTTTTCATTTATTTATAGTATTTTAATTTATTTACTGTTATTTATGCGTTATTTACATCTTTTTTCCTAAGCTTTGGATTCTCTTCTATTTTAATTTTTCTTTTATTTCTCCTTCTTCTTAGCATATGGAGTAAAAAGGATAAATGTGAATATAGATTAGAATATTAGAATAATGGAAGATATGATGTAAAACATA
This sequence comes from Allium cepa, assembly GCA_030765085.1. Lineage (NCBI taxonomy): Eukaryota > Viridiplantae > Streptophyta > Magnoliopsida > Asparagales > Amaryllidaceae > Allium > Allium cepa. The sequence continues at coordinate 827,179,473 of CM060934.1, forward strand.
AAGACGGTAATAAAAATGGAATTAAGACTGAAATTGAGCCTAATTATGATATTATTGTTAACATTGGACTAATTAAAGATAATTGGCCTAGTTATAACTTAGAATTATAACTAAAAAGTGTATAAGATGAAAGGAGCTTACTTTTACACTTAGACCTTGAGTTAAGTAATAAGCATGATTATAACATAGGTTATAATAATAAAAAGAATGAATGAGGCTTATTTTAAGGCTTAGGATAAATTAATAAGCAATGATATTGAAGACAATATTAAAGGCTTATTTAAATAATTTATCTAAGTTAATAAGTAAAGATGAAAGTAGGATCTGTACCCAAAAGAATTCCGTATCAGACAAAATGGTGGTCTCATATTAGCCTGAAGTGAGATAAGGGCACGCTTATGCTAATAATGGTATTAATTGCTCAAATAGAAGTCCGAATCATGGGGCATTTGGATAAGGGGTGCAACTAGATATTGTTTGGATAACTGGCCAGTACCAATAGCATTTCCCCTATTTTTCTATGGACACGGTGTTTTACATAGTCTTGAAGTGTGACAAGGGGCATGCTTGTGTTGGAGCTTGAGGTCATAAGAAGACCCAATAGGTGGAACAACAGGTAACGCGAGTGTAGTGCTGGTCACGCGTGCAACTTCCAGTGATGGCTCATAAATCTTTATGAGTTCCAAGCGCTTAGTATGTGTGTCTTTCATAGACACCACTACCTTCTATTTAGGGAGCTATACAATGTCTAGTCCACAGTAGATACTTTGCATTTCATTTGTAGACACTATTGCCTTTTGTGTAGGGAGCTATATAGCATCTTGTTCGCAGAAGGTCTATGGAGTAGCAAGCCAATCAAAGGGTAGAATTTGGATTTCAGCCTAATTATAGAATTAGGAATTCAGCTTAATCAAAGCACCTATCAAACATAAGTGTAAACAATCAAAGTTAATCAATTATGTCAATTTTGTTAATTCGTATTTATTTCCAGCTTATTCTTTCTCTCTATTTCCTTTCTTTACTAATAGAACTATTGTAAAGTCTATTACTTTTACTTTGCTTAAAGATTCTAGTAATTACTACCATTCACCGGAATTTTAGTCTGATCCACTCCTCCATTTTCCCCTTTTCCCTCCATAAGTTAGCAAGAGCAAGGACGATAGATTGTAGACATTTGGAGACTTCTTTGGTAGAGATTTCTTATGTATTTCTCTTCTTTATTTTTAGTTTTTTAGCTTATTCCATATACTGGCACTTTTTGAGGGATAGTTTATACTCTGATATTTATGAGACTAAGGTTCTGATGTCATGAGACATATATTCGTATTTTGAGACATATGATATATTTGGTTTTATAATTCTATATTATGAAGTCTGACTTTTAGAAAATTATTATTTTAAATGTTTCACTATTTTTATCTATTTTATCTTGTGAAACTTAGTCTCTGCTAGTTTTAGTTATACCTACAGTGCACCACATCTTTTAAGGTGTCATTTTGGGTATTCTAAGGGGTGCGGCGTGTTTCACTTAGTATCAGAGCCTTAGGTTACAGGATTCCTAAAAAAAAATTTAAAAATAAAATATTTTTCCAAAAGAAACCTATTTTTAAGTAGCATATCTTCAAATTAGAAGTATTTTTTAGAAAGAAACTCTGATTATAGAAGTAGTTTTTCAAGTATAAAAGATTTTTTATAAAAATCCCCCTAAAAGTCTATTTCAACCTTCTTTCAGTTGTTTCGAGCCAAAGTTTCCTTTTCTTTGCATAATATGGCTGACTGGTTCTTTAGAGCTTCTGTAACAAAGGTGCAAGGGCAAGCGTCAATACCGCACCGGTAGGTGGTGGTCCCTTTAATCAATATACAACAACCAATTTTTTTTAAGATATGGAAGAACTTTGCCATTCTAGGAGGTAGAACGATTTCTGGCGTAGAGGATTTCGAGGAAGCACGAGCTAGATTGGAGGTTATGAAGCTAAGGTTTAGGATACTAGATTTGGAAGACCTTAGAAGTGGATCAAGAAAAGCAGGAAATGCAATAACTATGGACGGATTGGTCATTACGCAATGGACTATAAGAATAAAATGATGAAGGGCGGGTGTTTTAACTATGGACTACCCGATCATCTTAGTAGAGCTCGTCCTTAGAGAACGGGGTAGAGAGCAAGCGCACCTACGGCGCAAGTACAAGCTTTGAATGTAGCACTTTCTAGCAATGATTCTGATAGAGGTAAGAAAAATTATTTAGAAGGATTAATCTCTCTTTATAATTTTCCCATTCAGACCCATTTCAATTTTGGAGCATCGCACCCTTTTATTACGAGTTCTTTGGTACATTTTTTGCACTTAGACAAATCATTAGTAGTAGACCCCAAAATTGTCTCAAACCGATGCAAGGATTGACACACTTGTCTATGGTTTGTAGGGGTTCAAATTTTTTTATCCTAGGCATGAATTTGACTGTGACTTCTATGTATTAGGGTTTTCGAGGTATGGGTTGATTTTGGGGATGGATTGGCTATCCACATAAGGAGCTATATTAGATTGCGAGAGGAAAGTGTTTAGACTAGAGACATGTAGCAATAGGATTCTCGAGGTTACTTGCGACCTGCAAGGATCAGTTATGTTGAGCTTTGTTGTTCCCTCTATTCATCGTCATCAGAGTTAGATTCGGTTCCTGTCATAAGAGATTTTCCAGACGTCTTCGAGGAGGTTAGGGCTACCCCATAAGAGAGATATTGACTTCAGGATTGACTGATAATGTTAGACCAGTGGCATTACCCATTAGGCAGATGACACCTAGGAGGGGATGAAATTGAGAAAGAAAATCGATGAGCTTTTGGAGGAGGGTTTCATAAGAAGGAGCTTATCGAAGTGGGGAGCGCCATTCGTCTTTGCTACTAATGCGGATGGTTCTCTTCGACTTTGCGTGGCTTATAGGGAATTAAATAAGCTCACAAAGAAGAACCATTATCCACTCCCTAGGATATATGATCTTTTTTACTAGTTAGTTAGCTCTTCGGTATTCTCTCTGCTTGATTTAGTCACAGGATTCCATCAGCTTAGAGTCACCAATGACAACATTGATAAGACTGCATTTAAGACACCCGACGGATTCTTTGAGTGGTTGGTTATGCCTTTTGGGCTAACCAATGCCCCAATCTTCTGGTCGATTTGATAAGCCTTGTCCGAAGCTCGTGATGGTGTTCGTGGACGACATTTTGGTGTTTTCCTAGAGTATGGCAAAGCATGCTAATCAACTTGAAGGGGTTCTTAGTACGCTTCGTGTTTATTGGCGGAATGCAAAATTCCTGTAGTGACACTTTTGGCGTAAGGAAGTGCGTTTCTTAGGAAATGCAGAAGGTCTACACATGGTAGGAGTTCGAGAAATGGTTTTGTACATTTAGGTTCGAATTATGGAAAATCAAAGAGAGGTAGGCAAAGATTGGAGATGTACAATAGATTCAGTTGATAAGAAGGAAGAAAGCTCATGTGTAGATAATTTGCAGAAATTACAATTGTTTCACATAAGTGGATTTAATGGTAGTACTAAAAGACTTTAGTAAGGAAATGAGATTACCAATTTTAGGAAGGGTACTCCTAGGGCAGTGAGAAGAAAATCCACTTTATGTTTAGCTCAATAGAATATAATGTTAGAATTTAAAATTCTCATTGTTAATATTTTCCTTTAGGAAATAAATATTGGGTTTTTAAAAAATGTTATGAAATTTAAATTGGTATTTATATGATATAAATTTTGTTAAAAGTAACATTCTTTTTGAAGAATTATAGCCAGCTAGTTTCTTTGTAGATAAACATAGTTTTAAATATAAAAACTAAGAGGTTATTAGGTATCAAAAACATAGGTTACAATATTTATTGTTGTCATAGATGTTTTTTTGAAAAGTAAAGGAAGCATAGACTATAGCACTATTGTTATAGTAAGTGACTTCCAAAGAAAATATTCTTACATAGTATATGAGGTTTATTAGTATTTATTTCAATTGAATCCATAAACTAGTCTTTTGAATTGTAGCAACGGTGTTTGACACAACATATATTTTGACCCATATAAAAAATGTGTTTTGAAGAGAATTTTCAAGTATAGAAATAAAGTGGTTTGCAAGCACATTAAATATTTATACAATTATTAGGAAATGTGTGATGACCCGGAATTTTTGAATATTTGAAATTTGAATATTTAATTGATTTTAAATATTTGAAGTTAGTTTAACGTGAATTTCAAATATCACTATTTATTTGGATAATTAAATAATTGGATTTTAACAATTGGAAATTGGTTAAAATAGTGAATCTTAGTTTTTAAGCTGGTTAAAAATATTTCAAAGGCTTGAAAATTTTATATTTGTAATATTGGAGATAATATAGGTTTTAAATTTGAGTTTGAAAGGGTTTTGTTCAAGTTTAAAAAATATATCATCTAAATTGACGTTTAAAATAGCCTTCCAAGGCGCATTCTCGGATTTTGACGAAACCTGTTTCATCGGATCTGTAACAATGTATTATTATCGGATTTCAATTTTCATAGCGTTTGGAGTTGCTGTGTGATTGTACGGTTGATAACGCATAGAAATTTATATTGAAAATTTAATATAAAGTGGATCCAAAAAGTTATTTTCTCCATATGATCGAATTAGGACTCAAAATATTTTACATTGCATTCTTAATAGGGGTATAACCTTGTGAACGCCTAGTGACATGCCTCGATAGGAGGTCGAGATTTTTGACTCGATTTCGAGACGTTTAAATTCAAATTTAAATTAAATTTTTATATTGTGACCAGTCAAAAGCAAATTACTGTGATTCAACACGTAGCTTGCCTTTCTGACACTTGTCCCTCTTTGGGACACGCATCTCCCTCCTTCTTTTAAATCATAACCGAGCTTTTTTGTAAAAAAAAAATAAGAAGTAAAAAAAATCAATTTCGTTTATAAAACGAAAAATCTTTTTCGTTCAAAATAGAAACACAGTAGCTTCAAAACTAAAAATGGCTTCCTTCTTAGATATGAACAAATTCATGAAATCGTGGCTCTTTCTATTTGAATCGATCAATTCAAATCATGGGTTCTTCCCCCTCTTCTTCCAGATCCACGGGAGGAACTCGAATCAATTTCATTCGAGATTTTAATTAAGGGTTCGACTTAGAACAGGGAAGGCATTTGCATGCAACGCTGAAGGGATGGTCACGACGTCGTGCCATGGTGCATGCGTGATGGAGGGGTAGGGCGAGGTTGAATGAGGAAGATGGTCGTGATTGAAGGATTTTAGGAAGGGGGATGTCTCAGAGTTAGGCAAGCTCGTTGTGGTGACTGCCGCGTTTGGTTGAAGTTTCGTGCCAGTCGATGCTGGGTTATATGTGTCAGTGAGATATATTCTATTTGTTCTTTGCAATTTAAAATTTAAATTAGTCATATAAATATATAAGGCACAAAATATATAAAATTTTAAACATAAAACCATTTTATCCAGAGAAGTATGTATATACAGATTTCTCTTTATATATATGTGTGTGTTTATAGGTAAACTGTAGAAAATAGTTTTTTAGCAGCCTGTTCTAAATTTAAAAGTATATATTGAAACAAGAAATAACTATATATAGATAAGTTTGAAAAAGATAATTAAATGGGAATTTAAAATATTGAAAGTTTATATATAAAATTGGATTTCTTTTTAAACTTATATAGATTTTTTTATAAGTGTATATTTAGAGAAAAATAATATACATATTTTCACTTAACTAGTTTATTTTAAAATAATGTATCATAGATATTATATTGTTTAGTTGATTTATCTAAACTATTTAAGTTACTAAAAAGATTTATTAAAGGAAAATCGGTTTTAAACTAAGTCATTAGTTAATTAAATTTGAGAATGGCAATTAATTGTCCGATTTGTTTCAAATATTTATAAACCATATAATGTTTATGCAAGGTCATAAATCATGGAGATTCTAGCAGTTGTGGATCGGATTGCAAATTAAAAAGCAAAGGTGAGTTAACCTCACTCATTTGGTTAACCTTTAAATTTAAATAGTTAAATTTAAATTATTGGTTGTTTGCTTGAATTGATAATTTATTATCAGCTTGGATGTGATGTGTTATATATATATATATTGGAGTGATTGATTTCCCGCGTTATATAGCGGATGAGACCCTATGCTGCCCGCATAATAGCGGAGGACCCTTTATACCATGGTATCCCGCCTTGAAGTGGGATTTGTATTTTAAATTGTTATGCTAACATATGTGGATGCAGGGAAATAGGTTGGAGGGATACAACTAGATTCCCCAAATGATGAATTTATTTTATATTCAGTAATGTGATTTATGTGATAATCTATGATGGATTATATTGATTATATTAGGAATTGAAATTACTGAATGCTTTGGCTTAGTTGAATATATATTGGTATAATTGAGAAAATGAAATATATATATAAAGTTTGGATTTTTTAACGGAAATAAAAAGGGAAATCTTTAAGTAAAGTAATTATAGTAGGTTCAAATAAAGTAAAGGAATAAATTTTGGAAAAAGATAAAGCGTTGATTTTAAATACTATATAATAAATTGAAAGAATGGAATAAAATAGGGATTTTGATAAATGGAATAAAAGGATTTTATTTAAAATAAAGACTTAAGCAATATTTTTTGGTAAACTACAAAGAAATATATTTTTAAAATTTAAGATTTGAAATGAGTGTGGGAAAAATGAAAAGAGAATTTTAAAATAAAGTATGAAATTGGTATTTTCGATTTAAATAAGAATTTAAATCTAAATAAGGTGTGAATATGGGATAAATGAGATTGTGAAATTTATAAATAGGGTTTGTAAATAAAGTGAAATATTTATAGGAGGATAATTTTGTAACGCCCCACCTCTATACCCGCGCTAGCCAAGGACACTACAGGGTAATGCCGTCAACTAACACGGAGAATAAGGCTGGTTAGGAGCGACCATCTATAGCCTTGCTCTAACTATCTATTGAATACATCGACAATAGACATACCAAGCAGGTCGACATACCCAAATGAATACTCAAAACAAAACCATAGGTGGTTGAAGGATCTATCAAAACAGAATATAACAACTCAAATGTAATATACATCACAGAACGGTAGATCATCATATACATATATACGTATACATAACAGAGTATGCAAACTAATAGACGTCAAGTGGTATAACAAACCACAATATATAGACGAATCAAAATAATTACATATCAGAGTTACAATAAAATAGGACTACACAAAAAGCTATGACAAAAAGAAGCTAGCGGAGTAGTCCATGCGGAAGCAAAATTGGCTAAGTCCAAAAGCACCTAACCTGAAACATCTCGGTCTGACCCGAGTATGAAATACACGGGTCAGTCTAGCTAAACAAATCATTTAGATAAACTGAACAACAATAAACCTGCAAGGTTACAAAGTATAACAAATATCTCTAAAGGTGATAACACAATCATCTAACAAAGGATGAATCATATGATAACAAAACAAGCCTCATATCATCGGCATCACAGAGAAACAAAGGATACAAATATCCCAAATCAAGCCAAAAAGGCAAATAACAAATACCAATAAAGGTAACACAAGTTCCACAAGGTAATCGCTACATATCATGCGGCTCAAAAAGACCAACACCGAAGGGCGATACCTAGGGAATATACATATGAATGAAACATCATAAAATTTGCTCGAGCTCAGTACTGTACAAACAAGGATCCATAAGCCTGAAGACTCCAAACCCAATATCACCCATGCGGCTCATAACGACCAACATCGGAAGCGATACTAAAGTGCAACCCAATATTACCCATGCGGCTCATAACGACGAACATCGGAAGCGATACTAAAGGGCAACAAACCCGAAGGCACAAACCCGAAGGCACATACCCGAAGGCAAGAAACACTAGTCGTGAAGGTCGGAGACCCAGTACTGGACACCACTAACTGGCGGAATGTGTCATAACTCTCAAAAAGGAATCCAAAAAGTGGTAACGTGAGTCCCATAACCACTCGTTCGCACTAAATGGTTCACTATCCGTTAGTTAATTTCACACTCAAAGCAGTACAAAGTTCACCTCATATCATCGGTAAACCAAACCCGAAGGTCAAAACGATCAATTGAATAGGTCGGGGATTAATCGGAAGGATAAACGCACAGATTCATGGTCCGTGTTTTTCCCAACCATTATTCACCCTTCCACTTCGCTCGAAGTGCAAAATTTTGTGTGTGTTTTAAATAGAAGTTATAAATTTGGAGAAACGAGCTTTTAATATGATTAGAAAGATTATTTTATAAATACCCGCGAATGAACTAAAAAATAAGTTATCAAAGTCAAAGAGGCAATAACAACCACTAAGAACCAACATGAATCGATAACATTCGGAAAACCAATCAAAATAAGCATAATTAGGCAAAACAGGAAAACAAGAGCAGGTCAGTCGACTGAAATTCCTGTTCAGTCGACTGAACACTGTCCAGAAAAATTTCGAGCTTCAGCTCAGTCGACTGAACAAAGGATCCAGTCGACTGAACCCAATTTTTTGCATTTCCTACTTATTACCAATGAAGTGCAAACTCTCCCAACCTTCAATCGGACGAGCACGGACGCTAGGGATTTACGCCAAGCGGCTACCCGGCCCCATAAGCACTTCGATTCATCACCAAAACATGATCAAAACATCGAAGTTATGATTTTTGAGTTTTATACTTCCATAACACCAAAATTTGCAATTTTCACAAAACCAATCCGAATCAAAAGCAATTGCACATGAATAATTGTTAGGAATTCATACCTAACAACCAAAGATACTTATAGTCATAGATGTGAGATAAAAATCTCACCTTTAACCCAAAAACAAAGAAGAAGAAACTCAATTTGCAAGGAGAAGACCAACCAACCTTCACTTCAACTCAACAAGCTTCAATCTAAGAATAAAACACATATTTCCCAATTTAGGTTTAGGAAATTTTCTGAAATTGTAGAAGAAAGAGTTGGAGAAGATGAAGAGGAGGCCTACCTATCCTTCTCTTTGAATTTCAAGTAAGAATTTGGAGTTTGCAAATGGAACTAGGGCTTGGAGTTTCTACTTCTTCTTCCTTTCCCCATTTTCAGTTTTCTTAAGTTAAAGGAATGAAATGAGGGTGAATGGATGAAGAGTTAATGGGCTAGAGGGTTAAGAGGAGATTGGGGCTGAACCCAAACTCAAGCCCAAGTAGAAAAAGGGTCAAAATTTCACAAACTCCAAACATATCAAAGATTATACTCAAAAAGATCGCAAACGTCATTTTGGAACCAATGGAGGTGGTTTCGAGCCCCAATTCGGCCATTTGCAAAAAGTAACATTTCAGACCTAAAAATCCGACTAACGACACTTTATTTAAATAAAACATTTAAATATATAATCGTTAAATATGCGAGTTGTTACAAATTTGGAAGTATAAATTCAAGTTGGGAATTTATAAGAAAATGATGATTTTTTTAAAAATAAATAGTGGTTTATTTTTAAACGTGTGGAATGGAAAGTGTATTTTCCTAAAAAGCCAAGAATGTTTCAAAGCAGATTTTCAAGTATGAGTCAGAAGTTTAAAATAGTTTAAAAAGATTGATTTAGAAGAAATTATTATTTAGTGGTTTTTAGAATTTTTTTAAAGTAAATATTTATTTAGTTAATTATATAAGTAAATTATTTTAAAAGTTTTTACTAGTATTAAAGATAATTATTTAATATTTATACTTCTAGAATATCTTTTATTTTAAAATTTTGTTGGCTTAAGTTTTACATAAGAAGTTATTATAAAGTTTCATAACTTGTATTTAAATAAAGTGTTTTAAGTAGTTTTTTTATTAAATGTTTTAAAGTATACATTTTGGATAAAGTGATTCAAATTATTTTAAAATCTAAGTATTAGGACTTGGTGAATTTCAATGGAAATAAACAATATTTGAAAATCCATTCCGCGAGAGAAAAGTGATTTAAAAACTATTTTCAACGAGTTGATGTGTATAAAAATAGTTTAAGAAGATATTTTGAAATAAATAATTTGGAAAATTATTTAAATCTGATGATTATTTATGGATGTTAATTGATAGTTAAATAACCAACCATCAATATTGGCCAATGCGTTGATCGTTTCAAAGAGACCGGGATCAGGATTAATTTCCCGAAAATCACTTTGATCCGGTTTGAACGTTTTCGTGAGGAAGACAAGAGCTTGGAGTTGATGATGGAGCAGTGAAGTGTAAGGGCTAATCGCTATTAATCCTGAGGGTGATTCCAAAACGGATGTAGTAGGAATAGTGCCTTCAGTTTCGCTCGGACGCGGAATAGACTTGTATGCATGAATGCTTTCAGAACATCGTCAAGAGGATGATGAGCATTCTAAGTGAATGTGTTCTAAAAAGGTAATGCATAGCCTCGAGCCTCATCAACCGGGAATGGTTAAAACAGGGGAGGTGCATATAAGGCTAAGTGGCCAGCAACCAATTAGGGTAAGGTCATCCCTGTCTAGATGTCCCTTTTATTGGGCTGTATGGGCGGTTGCCGATCCCAATCGCGGGATGATCTTATTTAGACTATCCAGTAAGGATTTGCTTCGGTCTTGTGATGCAGTGGATTAGGGTAGATCCTCGGTACAGTGATCTAAACCATGTACTGTGACAGGCGGTACCCCAGTAGCCCTGCCATAGATGGAAATCCATTCTCCCTACGTGCCTTTACGGTTTTGATTGTAGAACCTAGTATTGCTAGAATTTAATGAATGTGACAATTTCTGCTATTTGAATAAGTATTTTTACTTAGACACTATTATAATATCGGACTATTTTGATAAGAAATGTTTTGGTTATCGTAAGGTAAAAACCCGACATGTTTATTTGTGGCGTGGTCTTACGAGATACCTTTGATTTCAAAAGGATTTTGAAACTTAAATTATCAAATCGAGTGTGTTTTCTCATGCTGCTTTCCAGACTGACTCGGGTGTTATTTCACTAAAATGCTCGGGTCAGACCAAGTATTCTAGAATAAAGGAAAGGATGATGTGGAGCTCAGGAAACGAGCTGGATGGCAAGACGTATCACAAGTATTTGATGTATATTCCGCTGTGTCTCATTAACTGCATAGTCAGTTTTGTAAGGACAGGTTAATATAACTGTCTAGTTGTGTGTTATAGATTTTGCTGTACTCTAACGATGTAATGAATAAACAGATGTAGTTCTTTTCGTTTTAAGATTGGTCATTTATCTATTATATATTGTTCAGCTGCGATTGTTAGATTCTGATATTGTTTTTATTTCCTCTTCTACCTCCTTCTTCTTTAACCCTAATGGTTCGGTTTTCTAGCACGATTGTTCGGCATTGATACAGTGGACGTATTAATATCGATTTTCGGGCGTCGAAAAATCGGGTCGTTAGAAAGTGTTTTCTAGTTATGGGTATATTAAAAATAGTTTTGAAAATGAGTTTTTCTGAAAAGAAAAGTGTAAGTTAAATATTAGGAAATTAGTAAATTTCATAGAAATTGTCTATGGTAAGAGAATATAAATTAAAAATACTTTAACCTATTGGTACGAAATGAATAATGATAAAATTTTCTATGAAACCAAATTATAAATAAAGATGTTTTGTGCAAGTTATAAGGAATACGTGAAAGAGATATACAAGGTATGGGAAGCACCATAATTCGTATAGCCTATGTCGAAATAATATAAAACAAATTCCATGTAATTTCACATAAACTTAAAATCCTCTTTTAAAGGATTCATAGAAGGTTTTACCATTAATGGCTTCTCATAAGAGAAAGTGGTTCTAAAATATTAAGGTATTAAATTTTAGGTATAATAAGAAGATGTTTAAAAAAAGACATATAAGGAAATTTTAAAGATATCCTAAAGGATAATGGTTTGGTGAAAAATTAAATAAGTTTTTGAAAATGAAAAAACTAATAAAATTAAGATCGGAAAATTCAAATTTTTATACAAAGCTGTAAAAGTATTTAAAAGAAAAGGTGGAATAAGTTTTAGACTTAAATTTTTGGAAGTTTTCCCCTCTAGGCTTGGGAATAATGTTAAGTAATCAAGCATTTTTTAATTTAGTAGAAACTTAAAGAAAACACTTTTAAAGACAAAGATTTTGGGATTTAAAAATTTAGAAACCTCGGTTTTTATAATAAAGCGATAAATACCAAACCAAGATCTTAAATATGGATTAGATAGGAATCATTTCCTAGGTGTAACAGAAAAAGTGCAAGGCTATAGCAGTGATTACTTTTAAAAGTAATGATAGAAGTTCCCGTGGAGTGTATAGGACACTAATAAGAACCTAGAAATGTTGATTCATGTGTGCAGAATAAAGGAGAGCAGTAAAGTGAAATTAGTAAGATAGTAAGACACGCATGGTTGAGAATGTGTATCCTTGATTTTGAAAAACTTGGGATAAGCATCCTCCTTTAGTGGAATTCCCATATGATAGTAGTTTTCAAGCTAGTATTGGAGTGGCACCTTTCGAAGCTCTTTACGAAAGATCGTGCAAGTCGCCTTTGTGTTCCTTAGAGTCTGTAGAGAGATTACTACTTAGTCCCGACATGGTTAGAAAGACTTCGGAGAAGATTTGTTTGATTAAGAGAAAATTCATATCTCGTATCCTCATCTTTTCAATAATAAGTTTTAGAATTTCCTATTTCCATCTTTAGTTTTGAATAGATTCTTTCCTTTATTATCCTTTGGGTAGGTAGAACTTAGGACTTAACTTCTGGAAGGTAGGATTTGATGTAAACATGTTAATAGAACATGTTATGAATGATGTATGCTAGTGATTGCAAGTGTTTGCTAGTGGATGCTAATGGACGCATATACTTATACTAGGCATTATTATCTTTTAGGGATCGACCTAACTAGGACACTAGAGCATATGCATATGGATGCGTGCATATTTGCATTTTATTTTATTCCATGGTTGCTATAAATGGATGATTGTCATATGGTTATTGCATTTGGATGTGCATTAGTAAGGGACATCGACACTACCTTAATTGCATAAGTATCATAAATCGTATTATCAAAACTTAAGGACAATGGATGAATGGGCGATGATTGAGTTGTTGGTTGTAGAACTTGGACGAAAACATTTAGTTCATTCTTTTATGCTTAGAGATTTCGGGAACGAAATCCCTTAAGGAGGGGAGAATGTAACAAACCAAAATTTAATCCATAATAATTAATTCGTTAATTAATGAAATAATAAAATAACTTTGTGAAATTATCAGAGTTGAGCCACGGGAGTTGCACCATTGTGTCCATGGTAATTTTCAGGTCAATTTCCATATATAGAATGTCAGAATCTAAGTTAATATGAGAGATTTACAAATTAAACAAGAAAATGAAAAAAAATTAGGCTAGGTCTTCCCAACCGTGGCTTAGGTCAACTGGCCGGTGGACCTAGAGGAAGGGGCGGTCAACCGCCCGGTCGACCCGCCTCCCCTTGTGAATGAATGAACTTTCATTCGTTCGAACGTTAAACGCGTCATTTACATTCTTTTAACCAATCTGGTCCTTCCATTCTCGCATCCAACAGATCCTATTCAGCCTATCATGTGGCTGCATCCTGTTCAATCCTCAAATCCAACTATCCAAGATCCACTTCTACACCTATAAATAGAATCCTAGACCACACACTTTTTTTAATTCTGAAATTTTCTCCAATTGGGTTCACCTTTTTAGGAAGGACCCTAAATAGAATAATTTTCGAGGAGGAAATCATTTTAAATAAAAATATTTAGCATCCCCAAGTGGATCTGGGAGGACCTAAAGGGAAGAGCTAAGGACCAGAGGTGAGTGATGGTAACTATTTTAGATTTCTTTAAGTAATTTAAAATAATAAGGTTTGTAGTTATACAACTACTTTTGAAATAACATTTTTAATAGTTTATTTCAAGTTTTTAGAATAATTTTCAGTCTATTTCTTTTAGCTATTCTTTTAAGTTAATTTTAGTTTATTTCTGTTAATTATAGCTTTTCATTTATTTAGATTTTTTTAATTTATTTACTGTTATTTATGCGTTAATTAGATCTTTTTTCCTACGCTTTGGATGTTCTTCTATTTTCAGTTTTCTTTTATTTCTCCTTCTTCTTCGTGTATGGATTAGAATAGATTAAAAACGAATATGGATTAAAATTATAAGAATGCTAAAATAACAAAAGATAAGATATAAATTGTAAAGACTATATTAAAAATAGAATTAAGACTGAAATTAAGCCTAATTATGATATTATGTTAGAATTGGACTAATTAAAGATAATAGGCCTAGTTATGCTTAGAATTATAACTAAAAGGAGTATAAGATGAAAGGAGCTTATTTTTACACTTAGACCCTGGTTTAAGTAATAAGCATTATTGTAACTTAGGTTATAATAAGAAAAAGAATGGAATGAGGCTTATTTTAAGACTTAGGATAAATTAATAAGCAAAGATAGTGAAGATAATAACAAAGGCTTATTTAGATAATTTATCTAAGTTAATAAGCAAAGGTGAAAGTAGGACCTGTACCAAAAAGCATTCTCTATTAGATAAAATGGTGGTCTCACATTAACCTGAATGGAGATAAGGGCACACTTATGCTAATAATGGTAGTAATTGGTTAAATAGAAGTCCAAATCTTAGGGGATTTGGACAAGAGGAACAACCAGATATTGTTTGGATGATAGGCAGTACCAACAAAATTTCCTCTATTTTTCTATGGATACAATGTTTCATATAATCCTGAAGTTAGATGAGGGACACGCTTATGCTGGATCGTGAGGTAATAAGAAGACCGAATAGGTGAAACATCGGGTAATGCGAACTTAGTGGTGGTCACGCGTGCGACTTCCAGTGATGGCTCATTTATGAGTTCCAAGCGCTTAAGATGTGTGTCTTTCATAGACACCATTGCCTTCTGTGTAGGGAGCTATATAACTTCTAGTCCATAGTAGATACTTTGCATATCATTCGTAGACAACAATGCCTTCTATATAGGGAGCTATGTAGCGTCTAGTCCGCAGTAGGTCTACGGTGTAGCAAGCTGATCAAATGGTAAAATTAGGACTTCAACATAATTATAGGATTAGGAATTTAGCCTAATCAAAGAAGCTATCAAAGACAAGTGAAAACAACCAAAGTTAATTAATTATATCAGTTTAATTAATTCGTATTTATTTCTAGCTTATTCCTTCTCCTTATTTCCTTTCTTTCCTTTTGTATACTCGAACTGTTGTAAAGTATATTACTTTTATTTTGCTTAAAGATTCTAGAAATTACTATCATACACCGAACTTCTAGTCTGGTCCACTCATCCATTTTCCCAATCCACCCTCCCCCGTAGGCTAGCAAGAGCAAGGACGATAGATTGTGGACGCTTAGAGACTTCTTTGGCCGAGATTTCTTATGCATTTCTCTTCTTTTATAGTTTTTAGCTTATTCCATGTATTGGCACTTTGTGAGGGATAGTTTGTACTCTAATATTTATGAGACTGAGGTTTCGATTTCATGAGACATATATTGGTATTTTGAGACATATGATGTATTTAGTTTTATAATTCTATATTATGAAGTTTGACTTTTAGCAAATTATTATTTTAATTGTTTCCTCTGTTTTTATCTATTTTTTCTTTTGAATCTTAGACTCTACTAGTTTTATTTATATCTACAATGCACCACATCTTTTAATGTGTCCTTTTAGGTATATTAAGGGGTGTGGGGTGTTTTAGAGTGTAAAAAAACAACAGCATAATTCCTCTTTAAATGAACTGTGAACTATGTAAGTACAGGAATAGACGACCAAATATCTTCTCGAAAATTCGCAGTTAGAATCTCGAGACATAGATGAGGTCACTCAAAAAATATCTTGGCCCTATTCCCAATATTCAACGATAGAGGCCTATCAGTCTTCATGGCCATGTGGCGAGCTACCGTCGGTCAAGTTGGTTCCCCTCTATGCCAGCTTCATGTTTTCAAAATGGTTTTCATAGTTGCTTTTTGGTTTTAAGAGATATAGGTCGATTCCCATTGAGTTGAATTATTGATCTAAGATGTTCGTAGCCATAGTGATCTGATCCGTTGCCTTCCTAGGGGAAGCACTATTCCATACTTAGAATGTTCTGTAGAGTATCAAGATACAATTCATCCCATTGAATTTGCAGGAATCAAATTTATCATACTCTATCTCTGGGCTTCGCTTGATCGTTCCTTCATATTACCATCTATTCTTGATCTCCAGACTCAACGATCACCTCTCTGAACTATTTTCCTTATCTAACATCGATTCTAACTTGTCCAGCAGCCTGCTTATAGCCAGGTCCAAAGGTTAAATAACAATTGTCTTTTAAAGTAAGTCTTGTTTCAAACATGGTGCATTTTGACTTGAAGCAAGTTATTGTCACAAGGAAGGATTCCATTTAGTTTCCTGAGAAGTTGTTACCCTTCCACTAAATTTTCTTTCCAAAGAGCAGAATCTCTCTCTATTCATCATAACGCTTGATCGATATTTGTCGATATAAATCCGAAGCATAATCCACAGTCTTTGTCTATATTCGGTTCTTTTGGGTTTTTCGACTAAGTTAGAAGGCTTTGATTATCTATAACGACATATTTTCTTCGAGATCAAGGTAACCATTCAATCTCTGTTGATTCAAGAAATTGAATGTTGGATGTGCACACATGCATGTTCATGTACATGTTTTTGTTGGCTCTCGAACACGCATATACGCTCATGGATCGTTGCCTACGTTCATGGTGTTCAAGTGCAATGGCATTGCAATTCTTATCATTCTCATTTATTTTCTATTTTATATTATTTTATATATATATAAGAATGTATGTATATGTATATGTATATAATAAACATTGGTAAGGGGCGTTCTATACCAATCCCTTAAGAAGGGGATTGGTACTGATCCTTTAGTGCAAATGGATAAACAAATTTCGAGCCCAAGTAAGTGGGCCACTTTCATATATAAGCTATGGACTTAGCTTATTCCACTCCACCTCATTCATTTATTCCTTCAATTAATCTGAACCCCTACTCTCCTTCAAAACCGTCATAATCAAACTCGTGTCTAAAGCCACCACCGCCCTATCCAAATCCATCATTGATTCGAGTCTCCATCTCCTTCCACAGTTCCTGTCATTGTCATGGAGCATATACAACATCTAATTGCAATCGATTTTACTCTACAAAATTCAATTTGAACCTAAATCCATATTTTCTTGGGAAAGCTTCCGTTTTCTTAACAACTTGATCAATGTCATCATATAAAGGTTTTGTTTAGGAATAAATCAAGGAAAAGTGATATTGATGTGTATTTCACGTGAATTATGGGATTGGTTTAGGTCCATAGGGATTGACCGTGGCATTATCGAATGTTGAATGATGTTGGGATCGGCCGATGGTGATAAGTGTTGATGCGGAAGAGATGAAGTGATAAGGAGGGATCGGCCGCCGTGATGCAATCGTTTGTAGAACTTCAGAGTTAAGCTAAGTCGATCCATTATAGTTGGATCAGTTACTTAAAGGAATGGAGAGATCGGTTATAAACGGTTTGGTGGTGGCATAAGATGGAGAAGACGTTATGTGGAGAGAGGGATCAACTAATAGCTGAAGTAGAGTGAAGCAAGGGAAGTTGATCGGTGATAGATATGCGATCGGTCGTGATATAGGTTAAGGAAATCGGTCATTGGCATATCGAGTTCAAAATGTAATAGGGCTATATTAACTATGTGAGGGATTGAGTATGATCCCTCTCCCTACGAGGACTTAGCCATTTTTGGGTTTAATGCACTTGAATCGATTAAATACACATGAATAAGTGCTTTAAGCCTGAACTTGAACTAGGATCTTATATATGTCTTGGAACTCAAGTATTTGAACTTTGGAAAAATGCATATGACTTAGATTTGAATACTTGGGCTTTGATTTTGAACTTATATGATTTGAACCACTAGAACCTAAAGTTGAACACTCTTGAATATGACTTGACTTGAACAAGTATAACAAATGGTCTTAAATGATCTTGAATGCAAATATCATACTCTAATATGTAGTTGACTGATCCCGAAGCTTAGATGAAATCCATAATCATTGTTGTGAAATCCGGTTGTTAGGGTTAGCGACGATGGTTGCTTCGGTCGAATCCCAAAGTCTCATCATGATTTTTGTTTTAATTCTAAATTATCTATCTCTACACTGCACAACAATGCACCACACTGCACTGGTTTACACTTAGCATAAGGGGAACAGGTTAATTTTTCTAACGATTACAATCTGTTGAGTTTGATAGCTTTGTGTTCCAGATGCTTGAAGCGTTTAGCTACTGAAAAAACTACTTCTTATGACAATTCTAATGTTGGGTCAAGTTCTGTAAAATATCCACATGAAACTCTCCAGGCCATCAATCTGAACAGCCTGAAAGCTCTCAATAGATGCTAGAAATTCCGTCGAACTTAGAAGTGGAAGTCAAGCCGGCATCTAAGACTTTATAAAATGGCATATTTTTAAATGATCTAGAGGTTTCAGTGGCCTTAAAGGTTGATGAGGCCTCACTTCGTAGGTTATGCATTAAACATGGGATTCAATCTGAGGATGTGCGAGTCCCATCTCATAACGATAGGACTCACTTGTTCCCAGAGGGGTATACTGCATGCAACAAGTTCATGTTCTGGGCTAGTTGCATTCCACCCTTCAACCCATTCATTCGTAAAATGTTGCATTATTTTAGATGGCTTTGGATCAGCTACATCCGAACAGCTATAGGCTTCTGCGCTGCACATACATGATATTTCTCGGGTTCCTATATCGTGAGTCGACTTCGGAAGACATTAGATTCATCTAAAACATCAAACTACAAAGGGGAAGCCTCTCATGCACATTCCTTAAGTCAATTACTAGCTGCCATGTCTTAACCAGGGCTTGGATAAATTGAGTGCTTTTAAGAATGAATTGTTCTACATGCGCTGCCCACCTGGTATTGTAGGACGGTGGTGGGAAGGATGTAAGTGTTGCTTCAAACTTAAATTTAAGTTCTTTTATTTGAATCGTATTCTGAATTAATCAAATTTTTATTGAACATTGCAAGTAACCATCCATGTCCCACCGATGACATATACTCGGAGGTGGTTTTAGCACTTAATAACATACCGGAGGCGGATAAAGACATCAGACCTCTTCTCATCGATGAGATCCTTTTTATCTTCATCTTACTGAAAGAAGGCCACAGCATGGGACTGTGTCAAACACCGAGGAGGAAGTTGTAAAGAGAAGAGGCACCACTATGCAAGGTGGTGACGAAGATGATGTTGTTGTGCCCCCGGTCAAGAGGGCTCAGGATGTCGACGAGGAAGGCGAGGTGAGAGGCACTGCTAATGAGCCCGATCATGACACTATATGCCCAAGCCATGGGCCTATGTTTGGATCCTCCCAAGGCCATAACTCCCCACCTTAAAGAAGAGAAAAGGAAAAAGGCTCGTTTATAAGCTACGTAGAGGGCAGGTCTCTAAGAAACCCAAATCAGCCTCTATTGCTGCCGATCAATCTAGCCATGTGCATCTAGAAGATCTATTTGAGGGGCTGTCCGACATCCTACTTCCGTACGATGCCAGAAATTATAATTTTGCTAGCTTAAGGCTCGGGAGGTCCGAATATCTTATTCGATTTGGCATTGACATTTCCCTCTACTGATATAGGAGAGATTACTCAAGTGAGCAAAGCTTTAACAACTGGTCCGTTGGGGGACACTAGGACACTTACGTTCACGCGCACTATACCACACAACACTTATCCACCTTTAACTCTAGTATTCTTGTACAATTCCATTTTGTTTACAGGATCACGGGATGCTCCCGTAACTCTGATACCTAGAAAAGATTAATATACTCTCAGCAATCTTATTATGAGCCCAGTCGAGATCCGGACCCTAGTAGAGACAGAAAAGAGTATAAAGGAAGAGAAGACCAAGACCAATACCACCAATCCAAGGACTCATCATTCAAACAAAATCAAAATCGATCTCAGTCTTCTCACCAGAAAGGTGTCGGTAAGCACCCCACTACACATAGAAGTAGTAAATCACTGCCTTATGCTCCCACTTTGGCCACTGTGCTCGAGTAACATTCGAGTTCTTCCAATGCCCATTGATCTTTGAAATGCCAGTCTGGTGCAGAAAGTCCTGACACTTCATCCCTTAATCATGACAGACTAGCCCTTTCAACACCGATTACTCTTGATGCCACTGCTGTTGAGAAGATGGCTGAGCTCAATGCCTCATTTCTTAAGTTGTGCTTTGATAAGTTAAAATTTATTCCCTCTTTGCATTCAGTTCCTCCTGAGGCCAATGACACAGTGCTCTCTTACATTAATGATATCCATGTCTAGCATTGTATAGCTCTTTATGTAGCTTAGAGAATCTATGAGGTATCGATGGAAAGGAAACATGAAACTGATTTCTTAACTCTTAAGGCGATCGATCACAAATACATCACCAAGTGTTTGGATGAGGAAGTCAAGCAGTTGGGTACAAAGCTTGTTGATGTTAAGAAAAAGCCAACGAGTCTTCTAAAGCCATCGAGCATGTAATGAAAGTGCATAAGACGAACTAGACACTGTTTTTCATCGCAGCGGTACATTAGCCCTCAAAAAAGACATTTTATAGGAGGAGAATAAGGAGCTGAAAAAAGACAATGATGCTTTGGCCCTTCGTATTAAACAGCTTGAGGAAGAGCTTGAGAAGGAAAAATAGGAGAAGCATGAGACCTGACTGGAGACTCAACGATACTGTAAGGAGATTATTGAGGTTTGCGAGGCTAAAATAGAGCCGATAATCAAATTGCACAAATAGAGGCCCTTAAGGAAGAGGCTAAGGATGCAGGCCAAATAAGATAAAGGATGAGTTTGATCCTCTACTGATATGTTACAGTGCATGCATCCCGATGAATCGCAACATCCACTTTTTGGAGAAGGGTACCCCAAGTCTCTAGTCGAAACTTGGGATTATATTGTAGATTTGATAAAGAAGTCCTTTAGTGGTGCTGAAGTGGATGTAGAGTAGCTCATTGTGCAAAAAAATTCATGATGAAGAGCCTGATGAGCTTAAGGCTACTCAAATCAATTTACTCAATCATCCAACGATCACTGAAAATGGGAAAGATGAGGGCGAAGCCTTAGGATCTGGTTTCCAAGACCCCTTACTATTCAAGCAGCCGGTGCATCAATTTCTCACGCCCAGTGAAGGATGCGGGATACGATCCAGATCATCTAGGGATACATCTTTTGGGTTCTTTCTAATTTTGTAAGGCGGCACTCCAGCTATGACCGTAGGCCAATCTGGTGAAGGTATATCTCTTACTTCTCCGACATTCGAGAATGTTTACATCTCACTGCCGATAGTCATGGGATTGCCCATTGATCTTTATGAAGTTGCAGGTCCATCTACATCTTCTATACTCTTGATGATGATGTTTCCCTCAAACAGCAGGTATAGATCGTGAGGCCTACTGTGATCAACATTGTACAAGTGGCGTTTACTGATCAACCTACTTAGACCCTAGGCCTGGATGGTGAAGTCATAGGGAGCTCGACATAAAGAAAAGGCTAAAGACCAATAGTGATAGGATGAAACAAAGGACGTCATAATGACACATGACACCGAACACACCAGTAAATTTAGCATAAAGGAGCGTATTGAAAAGGAGGAGCTAGAGTTGCAAGCTAAGAAGGAGAATGCCAAAGTGAATATCACTATGCTCTAAGTTATACGGTCCGATTATGTCACTCCTGAGGAGATCGATCCTTCTGTATCCCATAGTAAGACTACCTCTATCTCTAAAAGCATCTGTCCTAAGGTAGTAAGGGAAAAAAGGGTCAAAGAGGAGAGGACGAGGCGGTAGCTCCAGCGAATCCACTCTAAAGAAGCTTTAAAAAGGGGAGAAATAGCCATTGAACCAGCTTGGGTAGTTTGTAGCTAGGTCGCTAGTTTCATTTTGTTGGCCATAATTGTGCGGGCACGACCCCCGATTTTGGCTTTAAGTTTTCGAAATAAACTGTACTTAGTTTCCAAGTTCCAGTATATGAATAAAGATTCTTTCATTTCAGTTCATCTTTTGTACAAAATTTGTCTAAATGTTCGAGTTATTATGTTTCCTATTCAACGTACTTGTTATTCATCGCTCGTCTTTAAAGTTGCAATGTCTTTTGGTCGCCCATTGCTTTGAGCATCGATCTGACAAATCCATCTCAAACACTAGGTGAAAGCCACAATGCTACACCGTCGTATTCAATGATTTAGTGATCATACTTCTGCCCCCGGTCTCGTGTTGGCATAGTTAGTTTGTGGACTGTTGGATTTCATCCATGATGAGTTTACACTCCTCCCGTCAGGTTCATGTCAAAGTTGGAAAATGAATGGTCAAATCACACTCATTCATTTGTTTATACTCTCATCTATGATCTAGGGATTAGAGTTAGTTAGTGGATGGTTAATCGCACTCATTTGATGTTGGGGACTGAGGTTGTTCTTGGAAATGGTTGAATCACATTTCCTCTGATTAATTCCCTTGCCCCAAGTCCGAGGAAAAAGTAAAAGTGTGGTTAGTTAACGAGTGGTCGAGTCATATCCATTCTCTTGCTTTATACTTAGCACATTAGATTGTAGGTGAAATTAATGGATGAACAATCATGTCACATTCATTTTATTTAATTCAAGGGTGGACCCGAGTACTTGATTGGCACCTAAATCTAGGTGCTTGTTGGTTTATATCGTGCATATGTGATGTAAGGTGGTCGTACATCACAAATTTTATATTATGCACAAATAATTTACAGATATACAAGGAACTTCGTATTTTATTACAAATTGAAAAAGAAGCGACAGAATCTATCTTATTATGTGGCTTTGATTCAACTACAAATGTAAATTCTAAATGAAATATAGCTAAAAAAACAAAACTAAGTGAAATAGATTCATAAATTCTCCCTATTCCATGCTCGAAGAGGACAATTGTTAGCTTGAAAGTTCCATCTACAAGCTTTTGATTGATGACATATCATCCTTTCCATCTCGGACCCATGTTTTTTGGGATAGGAAAGTTCTGTTTCAAGACAAGGTCGCTAATTTCAAAGGTCCTAGGTGGGACTTTAATATTGTACTATCGGGTGATTCTATGTCGTTGTGCAACTACCCTTAAGTCAGCTTCTTCGCGCTTCTCATCAACCATGTCTAGAGATTCCAAAAGGAGATCTTTGTTAGTTTTGGGGTCATAGTAAGTCACTCGATGAGAAGGGATTTCAAGTTGTATGGGAATCGCGACATTAGAGCAGTAAGCAAGGGCGCATGCAGTGCGGCCAGTTGCGGACATATGGATAGTTCTATATACCCATAATGCTAACGGGAGCTCCTTAACCCATTTGCCTATAGACTTTTCCAAACGCTTCTTCAGAATGGACTTTATGATTCTTTTGAAAGTTTCAACCTTTCCATTATCTTGAAGGTGAGCAACTACCACAAATCTTTCTCGATATAATGTTGGCAAGAGAAGTCATTGAACTCAACGCTATCGAATTGGGTCCTATAATCGGTTGCGATTGTTCGGGGAGACCAAAATTGCAAATGATGTTACGAATAAAAAAATTGATTACTTTCTTAATCAATTTCTATAATGGCATACTTAATGCCACCTTTGGAACTCGCTAATAACATTATACCCCATGTAGCAATGGCCATAGAATGACCATCTGAGTGATTTCCGTCAATGGGGCACTTAAAATTTTTGAAAACATTGGCACTTGTCGCATTGTCTAGCATAATCAATTGCGTCTTGATAGACAGTTAGCCAAAAATAACCATAGCGGAGTATCTTCATCACCAAGTTTTACTCCACAATGTAGTCTCCACATTCTCTTTTAGTTCTCTTAATACTCGCTTGACTTCATCGTTGGCGATACACCGAAGTAGGGTGACGGAGAAACCCTTCATGTACATAACTCCTTCTTAAAGGATGTATCGCGAAGCTTTAAAAAGATCTGACTTTTTTCACTCCTCTATTCAGGAAGAATTCCCTTTTGCAGATAATCTTTAATTAAAGTCATCCATGAATCCTACTTAGGCTTCATTTCTATGATCCAAACGATCTCTATATGGTCAATGCTCGAAGCGTTGAGTACTTTAACTAGGACCAAGCCCATTTGTTGTGCATTCCCAGAGCTGGCCAGCTTGGCTAGCGGGTCGGCTTTCTTATTTTTTTCTCTAGGGATGTGTATAATGGGGTAATACTCAAAATAAATTAATAGTTCTTGGACTCAGTTAAGGTAAGGATCAAGTCACGCTCCTTTGGCTTGATATTCTCTGCTAACTTGGTACATCACAAACTGGGAATCATAAAAAGTTTGCAAATCTTTTATCCTGGCTCTCTAGCTATTTTAAGCCTAGTGATTAAGGCTTCATATTCGATTTTGTTATTCATTGTAGGGAAGTCAAGTTTCAGGCATAAAAGATCGAGCGTTCCCCAAGAGTTACTAATATGACTCAGGCACCAGAAATCGATCGTTGGATGCTTCATCAGTGTACATCTTCCATTGGATGGTAAGTTCTTCACTGCTTTTCGAAGAGTCATCTTGTGCAATGAATTCGACTATGAAGTCCACCAGTGCTTGTCCCTATATGGCTCTTCGAAGGAGATAAGTGATACCAAACTGGTCAGATGTTCATTATAAGCGACCTTCTAGACTTCTCAGGTCACTGTAGGACCTATCATAACAACTTGTCAGTGAAGACATTGATGGGATGAGCCTAGAAATAAGGTGGAGCTTTCTTGATGCAATCAATAGGTAATATGCGAGCTTTTCTAGCTTTGGATAGTTTCTTTCAGCACCTGCGAACTGCTATTAGCATAATATACTGGCCTCTGGATTCGATTCAATTCTCTTCATGTATCAGTGCGACACTTATGGCATGTACCGACATTGCTAAGTAAATATACAAGTCTTCATGATCTAGTGGCCTGGACAGGATGAGAGGTCTCTTTAGGTGATGTACTAGAGCTTGAAACATATCAACACAATCTTGTGTCCATTCAAAGTTTCTCTTACCTCTTCTAATTAAGTTGAAGAAAGGAATGCATTTATCGGTGGCTCTAGAGATGAACCGTCTCAGAGCGGTAAGCTTCCCATTAGGGCTCTGCACCAACTTAATTGTCCTCGGCACTTGGATATCTCTTATCGCCTGAAGCTCCTTGGGATTAGCTTCGATTCCATTAGAGTTAACAATGAAACCCAAGAATTTTCATGACATAATGCCAAAAGACCATTTTAAAGGATTAAGCTGCATTCCATATTTTCAAAGAACACTGGACATCTTTGCAAATTCAGCAATGTAGTCATTTGACTACCATGATTTTATGAGCATATTATCCATGTATAGTTCCATTGATCACCAGATTTGGTCCTTGAATATCAGGTTGACCAGTTTTGGTGAGTTACTCCAGCGTTTTTTAGTCGAAAAGGCATCCCAACGTAGCAACATAATCTTAGGTTTGTTAATGAAGCTGGTGTGTTCCTGGTCTTGGATGTGCATCGGGATCAAATTATATGTATCCGAAGTATGCATCCATGAGTGAAAGCAATTCATGTCCAGTGGTGGAATCTACCAATTGGTCGATCCTTAGAAGTGGAAAGCTATCGTACGTGTGTGCCTTATTCAAGTCTGAGTAATTGACGTATGTCCGCCACTTTCCATTAGCTTTTCTCACATAGACTGGATATGAATTTTAGGTAGAGGGAGCATGGATAAACACATTGTTCTTGAGTATACCCACCTCCTCCTTAATTGTTGCAGATCTCTCCAGATCCAAGCTATGTTGCTTTTATTTCACTGGGACATGCCTCGGGTCGATATTCAATGCATGGCTTGCAACAGTCGGTGAGATCCCACACATTTTAAATTGCATCTAAATGAACACCTCAAGATTCACTCGGAGAAAACCAACTAATTACTTCATCATTATTGCATTGGGATGTGATCTGCTCTTCAAGACCCATGATGGATCGTCACAGCTGACCATGATGTCGATCGTTCGCTCAGCGTCTGTTGCCTTTATTTCTTTAGATTCCTCTCCTTCATCTCTTGAATTTATAACTTTATTGAACCAACTATGGTCCTAAGCCAAGGCTCGGGTGTTGGTTTCCAAGATTTATTAGTTTTGATGCAGAGAGGCTTCTCCATATCCTTTCCTCTTTCCTTTGCTGGTCTCCATGAATAATTCCCATGCCATTCCTGTTGGGAATTTGAGGGCCCGACACTAAATGGCGATTGCTGCCCTTAATTCAGCAAGGTTCGGTTGGCCCAAGAAAGCATTGTATGGAGAATTCACATCAATCAAAACAAATAGCAGCATAACCTACCGCATCATTTGCTATATCGTTAAACCCATAAATATGGGCTTTGCATGATTTTAGATATTTGGCTTCCAGTAGCATCTAGTCGTATGCCTGCTTGAAAATAATATTCATAGAACTTCCACAATCAATCAGAGTCTTTCTCACCAAAGTGGAGCCAAACATGGTTGAGACTACCATTGGGTCAATTATATGGGCTTCCACCTTATCAGCATCCCTACTCCAAAACATGATATCATCTGTCATAGTTCACCGATGCTTTGCTGGAGCACTATTCTTTGTGTTCGAGCAACATTCATTATCAACATATCTGATAGCGTTCATATAATGCTCCGTCTCATTCTAGTTTTTATCACCTGAATGTGGTCCTCAAATAATGGTATTAATAACTAATCTCTTTGTTGTCCGTTGAGGTTCCTTAGCACTAGTCGGAGCTTGTCCTCGATTGGGGTTGGATGTCCCTACCCACTATTCCATGAGGCTTTAACAAATTGTTGCAAC
This sequence comes from Allium cepa, assembly GCA_030765085.1. NCBI lineage: Eukaryota > Viridiplantae > Streptophyta > Magnoliopsida > Asparagales > Amaryllidaceae > Allium > Allium cepa. Next base: position 827,206,411 of record CM060934.1, read on the forward strand.
TTATTTCTCAAATTAATTTCTCAATAACATCATGGCCTGAGGTAGCCACACTCTTACGTGATATGTTCTTAACTCTCATGAAATCTACTATACTTTTTAAACTATCTTTGCTTCTCCATTGGTTCCTTCAAAGGTGTTTTTCTGTACTGCATAGTGTTACAAGTCGATTGAAATACATTCTCTAGCGATGTATTTAATGGAATGTATGTATCAAATGATAGGATCGTCTACTTCCCTCTCCTGAAATCCCAATTTCGGCTGCGGTTTTTATCTCCGCCTTTCTTCTGCTCATTCGGATTGTTTTGAACATTGATCTAAACTTTTTCGGAGTTATCATCGGACTGCTTTACTACCATATTATTCTATACTCACTCAATGCTTAAGCCTGCATTATCTCTCTTCCTAGTTCACTTTGCCTCATCCTTACTCAAAAATTGAGCCGCTTTTGCAAGGAAATTGTCCAATGTAGAAGGAAGCTTTCCTGCTAACTAATCGCTAAACTCAAAATCAGGGTTGACTCCCCTAGTCGGTGCTATGAGCATTACATCATCATTCGAATTACTGACTTCTATAATAGTTGTATTAAACCTTTTCAAAAAATCTTTCACTGTCTCCCTCGGTGCCTGGGCGAAGCTAGAGAGTGGCATTACGTCCTTAGGGAAAGTTGTATGCGGAACTTCTACAACAACTTCTTTGCTAACTCGTCAAATGATGAGATTGACCATGGTGAAACTTGTTGAATGACATTATCACAACATCTTCCCAAAAATGGGAAAACACTTACGCTTGACTACATCGGTGGCTTGGGCAGAGTCCATGTTCCATTGGTACTTCAAGAGATGCTGCATAGGGTCGGTTTTTCTTGCATATGCAGGAATCGTGGGCATATGGAACCTCTGTAGGTACTCTGCATGTAGAATGTTGTCTGTGAATGGAGTATGACATTTGGAGAGTCCGCAATCGTCGTTGGTCAAGCCCTAACTTTCTTTTATTGGTGGCCTCACCATAGCTATTAAGTCTAGTGTAGGGAAAGTTAGTGATTGGCAGTAGTCAAGCTTCACCTCATATGAACGACCTAATCCATGCCCCTAGGCAATTTCCTATTGCCTTGGCTCCTCTTGCTCTAGATCCATTTCCTGAGTAGCACTTTATAGTTGCCTCTCGGTCGTGGTTCAACCACATTCGCCTAAGCTCCACTACATTGACTAATCTTGGCACCTCCAAAGTAAACTCCTCCACATGCATATTGGTCCTCCTTAATTAGAGTGTTCAATGCCAATCCCCCTGGAGGTTTCAGTACCGATCAATGTCGATCGGTCATGGTAGATCACCTGATCTCATCCTGAGGTTCCAACTGAATATGCATTCATTTTGCGGCATTTTTCTGTGACAAGTAATAAACCAAAAAATTAGAGTAATAATAATTAGTTAAAAATTAATTAAATAATAAAATAGGCTAGGAAATTTTCAGATTGAGCCATGGGAGATACACCATAGGGTCCGTGGTAATTTTCTAAGCAATTTTTATATATTTTGAAATCTAAGCCAGAATGGAAAAGTTACGAGAGGAACAAAGAAAATTAAAACTATATATAACTAAACAAAAAATGAAAAAAAAGACCCATTATGGGTCGACCTGTGCCAGGGTCAGATCGACCCATAGGTCAACCCACCTATAGGCCAGGCCGACCCGCATTCTTCCCTGGGCAATTTTTCATCAAGTGCGAGCCGAAGACCGTAAATCCGATTTTTGGTGAAATCATGTTCATATGTAGCTGCATCTAATGGTTCCTAGTGAGCCTATGACGTGGTTGCACCAGATTAAATCTTCAAATTCGACGGCCCGAGATTCCTAAGCCATACTATAAATAGTACCCCACGCCTAGTTATTTTTCTCTTTCAGATTTTCTCCCAATTGGGTTCATTGCCTAAGGCCTAACCCTAAATAGAAAAAATTTATATGGAGGAAATCATTTTAATAAAAATATTTTACACCCTTGAAGTGGATTTAGGAAGGCCTAGGATTAGAGCTAAGGATCACAAATGAGTGCTTTGTAATTGAATTGTAAGCAATTTAAAATAATAGGGCTCTCAATAGTTGTTGTTTTTCTACAATTTTGAAATAGTTTTTATGTATGTTTATTTAATGTCAATTTTTATGTAAATTTAAGAAGTTGTTTTCAGTCTATTTTTATTCAGCTATTTTATTCAGTTATTTGCAGTTGTTTACAGTTATTTATATCTGTTTTAAGTTGAAATTTAGCCTATAAATGTTAGTTTCTTTTTGTAGAGATTTAATGCTTTTTAACGCAAATAAAATATTAAAAAGAGAAGAATTCGCAAATATGGATTAAAATAAATAATCACTAAATTTATAGAAATCAGAAGTAAGACGAGAAAAATTGAAATAAAATGGAGATGGACTGAAATAAGCAAATTTCATATATTTACAAGCATGATTATAACAAGTGGCTATAACTAAAAAGAGAAAATAGAAGAGTAACAGTTGCAAGAACCATTATAACACGTAGGTTATAATTAGAAAGAAAGAAATAAATAAAAGGGGTTTATTTTGAAACTTAAATCTTGGATTAAGTTAATAAGCAATATAGTAACGGTGGCTCATACCAATAACATTCCCTTTCAGGTGTAGGACTGATGGTCTCACATGTGGGTGAGGCTGGGCACGCTTATGATGATCTGGGTTAATAAGTGACCAATAGACAAGGCTCAAATTTGGGGATTTGGGCAAGGGGTGCAAAGTTTGAAGATTTGTTTGTTAGGACTAATACCGGCAGCACTCCCTTTCAAGTTGAGGACTGATGGTCTCACATATGGGTGAGGCTAGGCACGCTTATGCTGATTAGGGTAAATAAATGGTCAAATAGAGGGCGATAGTTAGTGTGTACCAGTGATGATCGGGCGTGCAACATCGATTAGGGTAAATAATTCCGTATTGCATCCTAAGCGCTAAGAGGTGTCTTTTGCTGTGGGACCAAAAGGATTGGCTCACACTAGCATAACAGAGATAGGAAAGGCCGACCAATGGGTAGGATTAGGATTTCAGCTTAATCAAGTTAGTAGTTGAGATAGGATTAGGGTTTCAGCTTAATCACAACAGTTTAAGACAAGTGCAAACAATCAAAACAAACAGTCAAGCAGAATCAAAAATAGTATTTTATGCAAGTTTTATCTTTTCTGTACCTTCCTTTCATGCTAGAACTATTTCTTAGTCTATTATCTTTATCTTGCTTAGAAATGCTAATAATTACTTTCACTCACGAGACTTATCGTCCGACCCATCCTTCTATCTTTCTTTTTCCCCCAATAGACCAGCAGAGTGAGGATAGTTGATTTAGGTTGCATGGAAATTCAATTTCAAAGTTTTCTCATTTCAGATGTAGTGTTCTTCTTTTCATCTTTCTCAATTGACTTATAATGGATTGACACATGTGAGAGGGATTATTATTGTTATTTATACTCTGAGTATTTGAGACTGAGCTGCATTTTTATAAGACACAAGAGATTTTGAGTTTTTGAGACATGCTATGACTTATTTTGAGGTGAAGTTTAATTCTAAATGATAGGTTATTATCTAAATGTTTTTTTTTACTTTTACTTATTTGTCTTGAGAATCTTGGTCTCTATGATGCTTTAGCTATACCTATAACGCAACACATACTTTGGTGTGCCCTTTTTGGGAATACTAAGGAGTGTAGGGTGTTTCATTTGGTATCAGAGTCTAAGGTTATAGGATTCCTAAAAACTTATTTTAAAAGTAAAGTATTTTTTTAAAGGTAATATATTCAAACTAAAAGTATTTTTTAGAAAGAAACTCTTATTATAGAAAGAGCTTTTAAGTATAAGAGAGTTTTTACAAAAATCCCCTCAATGTTCAGTTCAACCTTATTTCGATTCTTTCGAGCCTAAATTTTCTTTTCTTTGCGTAGAATGGCGAATGCTTCAAATCTTCTAGAGGGTGTCCAAGTCCCAGGTTGGTTTCGTAGATACCTCTAAGCTTCAGCAACAAAGGTGTAAGGGCAAGCGCCCAATGCAGTACCAACGGGGAGAGGTCCCGTTAATCAACCTACAGCGGTCAATTTTCAAAGCTATGCAAGGACTTCGTTAATCTAGAAGGCGAAATGTTTTTTGGCACAAACGATTTCATAGTGGCACGAACTTGGTTGAGGAATGTGGAGGAAATATTTGGGCTGTTAGGATTGGAGGATCGACATAAAGTTCAGCTTGCATCTTGGCAGTTGAAGGGAGAGGCTTATTACTAGTGGAAGATTGTAGAGATGGAGGGTAGGGACATTAGTTGGGTTGGATTTCGAGAAAGGTTTGAGAGAAAGTTCCTATCGCCAGCCGAGGAAAGCACGCAGTTGGAGAAGTTCATAAGTCCAAAGTAGGGTGGTCTTTCAGTGAAAGAGTATATAAATCAATTTAATGAGTTATTGATGTTCGGGATGGAGCTTGTTAATGCACCGCATAAGAAGGCCACCAAGTTTTCTAAGGGTTCGAACCAGCCCCTCCTAGGGTTGGCATTGACACATGTACCTATGGGAGTGACGTATGAGTCACTTGTGGAAATGGCCCTCATATCAGATGTTGCTAAGGAAGAAGAGGCTAAGGAGGTTCCTAATTAGAAAACTCTAAGAAGCAGTGGTGGAAGAATAAGAAGTATAAGGACAAGAAGAAAGAAGAAGGACCTCAAAAGGGACAGATCAAGAAGAGCGAGAAATGTCATAATTGTGAATTGGTTGGACATTACTCAAAGGACTATAATTAGGACACGATGAAGGGGAGGTGTTATAGCTGTGGGCAACCTGGATACCTTAGTAGAGCTTGTCCTTATAGGAAAGGGTAGAGAGCAGGTGCAACTATGGCTTAAGTACAGGCTTTGGATGAAGCATCTTTTAGCAGTGAACCGGACCAAGGTAGGAAAGTCTCTGTATAAGGTTTGATCTCTATTTCGGATTTTCCTATCTGGACTCTTTTTGACTCCAGAGCATCTCACTCTTTCACTTCTAGTTCCTTGGTTGATTGTTTACACTTATATATTTCTCCATTGTACACCCTATAGTTGTTTCAAACCCAGAGGAGGATCGGCACATTTATCCATAATTTGTAGGAGTATGAAAACTTTTATACTAGGCGTAGAGTTTGATTGTGATGCCTATGTGTTGGGATTTTTGGATGTGGGATGATTTTGGGGATGGACTGGTTATCCACTTATGGGGCGATATTGGAGTGCGAGAGGAGAGTTAACATGCTAGGGACATGTAGTGGACGGGCCCTCGAGGATTCTTGCAACCCACAGGGGTCAGTCATGTTGACCTTGCTTTATTCCCTTGACTCGTCACTAGGAGAGATAGATTCAGTTCCATCTATTGGAGATTTCCCAAACGTTTTTAAGGAGGTTAGGGGGCTTCCCCCTAAGAGAGAGATCGAATTTAGGATCTATTTGAATAACAATACTAAGTCAGTGGCATTTCCCATGAGACATATGGCTCCTAAGGAGAGGAAGGAGTTAAGTCAGAAGATTGGCGAGCTATTAGAGAAAGGCTTCATCAAACGGAGCATATTTGAGTAGGGGGTGCCACTCGTCTTCGCTACAAAGGTGGATGGTTCCCTTCGACTTTGCTTAGACTATAGAGAGCTAAATTAGCTCATAAAGAAGAACCATTACCCACCTTCCTAGGAAAGACGATCTGTTCCATCAGTTGGTTTGCTCTTTAGTATTTTCTTAGCTTGACTTAGCCACTGGATTTCATCAGCTTAGGGTCGTAGACGATATCATCGATAAGACAGCATTTAGGACAACCGATGGATTCTTTGAGTGGTTGGTTATGCCATTCGGGCTAACCAGCGCCCCCAATCTATTTTGTAGATTTGATGAGCCATGTTTTTTGAGATGTCATAAATAAGCTCGTTGTAGTGTTTGTGGACGACATTCTGGTGTTTTGGAAGGGTATGGAAGAGCATGCTACTCATCTTGAAGATGTTCTTTGTACACTTCGTGTTCATCAATTGAAAGCAAAATTCTCGAAATGTCACTTTCAGCGTGAGGAGGTGCATTTCTTGGGGCATATAGTCTCAAGAGAGGGTCTAGTTGTGGATCCCGCTAAGGTAGTAGCGGTGCAAGATTGGAAGGCCCTCAAGAACAGTACCAAAGTTAGAAGCTTCTTAGGTTTGGCTGGTTATTATAGATAGTTTATCAAAGATTTTGGTAAGATTTCAGCACCGCTTACTCACCTCACTTAGAAGAATGTGGCATTCGTGTGGGACATGGATTGTATGGATTCCTTCATAATGATAAAAAGGGCGTTTATTAGTGCACCGGTGTTAGTTTTACCCGATGGGGCAAAGCCTTTTACAGTATACATTGATGCATGTGGGTTTGTCCTTGGGGGCAGTATGCTTTGGGAGTAGACAGTTGAGAACTCATGAGACGAACTACCACACCCATGATTTGGAGCTTTTCACTGACCATAAATTATTCAAGTACCTGTTCTCACAAAGGGATTTAAACTTGAGGCAGTAGTGTTGGATGGAGTTTATGGCATCATATGACTTTGACATAGCTTACACCCCTGGCAAGGGGAACATGGTTTTGGATGCATTAAGTAGGAAGAGAACAACCCTTAGCCCAATGTTCATAGAGTGGAAAAGCCTAGAGTTTATTTCCACCTTTGATTTTAAGCCCTCTACAGACATTACTCCTAGAATATTGATAGCACTTGAGGTTAAGCCTACCCTCATAGATCAGATTGGCTCAAGACAACAAGAAGATTCAATGCTTATGGATATTCTAGATAGGATTAGCAAAGGAGAGGTCTCTCGACATCTCCAACGCTATTGAATCCATAGTAAAGGGTGGCTAAGGAGAGATGGAAGACTTTGTGTCCCTCGCACTAGTGATTTGATGAGCCCAGTTCTAGCAGAAGCACACCATTCTCAGATGACTATTCATCCAGGTGGTGATAAGATGTATAGGGACATGAAGACGGTGTTTTACTAGAGTGGCATAAAGAAGGATGTAGTAGAGTTTGTGGCTATGTGTCTTGTGTGCCAAAGGGTTAAGATAGAGCAACAGAGGCCTGACAGATTGCTTCAACCATTAAATATATCCGAATGGAAGTGAGATTGTGTTTCGATGGACTTCATCGATGGTTTGCAGCGATCTAGGAAGGGGAACACTGGTATTTGGCTGATTGTAGATCATTTGACTAAGAGCGCCCACTTCATTCTGGTCAAGAGTAAGAGGACAACACCTTATTTGGCATTCGTATATGTTCGTGAGATAGTCCAACTTCATGGATCTCCCTCTAGCATTGTGAGCGATAGAGACCCTATCTTTACTAGCGAGTTTTGGAGGAGCGTACAAGTGGCTTTAGGGACACAACTTAGATTGAGTACAGCCTATCACCCTCAAATGGATGGTCAAACATAAAGATTTAATAGAGTTCTTGAAGATTTGTTGAGGATGTGCATTCTTGATTTTGGAGGGACTTAGGAGGAGCACCTTCCATTAGTGGAATTCACTTATTACGATAATTTTTAGGCTAACATTAGGATGACTCCTTTTGAATCCCTTTATGGAAGACCTTGCAAGTCACCTTCGTGTTGGTCGGGGTCTACAGAAAGATTGCCACTTGGTCCCGATATGGTTAGAGAGACTTTGGAAAATATTGATTTGATTAGAAGAAGAATGAAGACGGCCCAAGATAGACAGAATCCTATGCAAATAAACAAGGAAGTGATGTTGATTTCGAGGTAGGAGATTTGGTTTTCATTAAGGTGTTTCCGTTAAGAAAGGTAGTGAGGTTTAGATCAAGGGGGAAACTTGCTGCCAGATTCGTAGTACCACTCCCCGTTGTGGAAAGGGTAGGGAAGATGGCATATCGAATAAATCTACCGAAGAGGCTTGTGGGAATTAATGATGTTTTTCATGTTTTGCACTTGAGAAAGTGCTAACATGATTCGGCAGATGTAGTGGAACCTAGCCAACTTGAGGAAGTTGAAGTAAAGAGAGAAGCATCGGTTCGTCACATTTCTACCAAGATCGTTAGACATGATATCAAGAAGCCTAAGAATAAGAAATTCCCTTTCGTTAAGGTGTAGTGGGGAGATAGCATTAAGGATGCTACATGGGAGACTAAGGATAAAATACGTATCACTTATAAGCATCTCTTTAATGGTACATCTTGAATTTCCTTTTACCATCTTTAGTTTTGAATAGGTTCATTCCTTTAGTATCTTTTAGGAGGGTAGATCTTAGGATTTAACCTATGGATTGTAGGAATGAATATAAACATATTACTAGAATATGTTATGTATTTTGGAGATAAGGGGTTGCAAGTGTTTGCTAGTGGATGCTAATGGACGCATATACACACACTAGGCACTATTATCTCTTAAAGATCGGCCAAACTAGGTCATTAAAGCATATGCATATGGATGTGTGTGCACTTGCATTTTTATTTCATGGTTGCTATGAAAGGGTGATTATCATATGATTGTTGCATTTGGATGATGATTATAGCATGCATATAGAACTATCAGTTGTCATTAGGCAATTCGCATTTATTCTAATACATAGCACGGACATGAGCGCATAAAAAGGAAGTCACCTGAATCAGTAGACCGCCTAATCTTTTGCATTATTTAGGGACATTGGCACTAAACTATTGCATTTATCATAAATTGCATTAAAAAACTTAAGGACAATGGATGTAATGGATGATGGTTGAATATGTGGTTGTTGAATTTGGATAAAAATATTTATTTCATTCTTTCGTCCTTGGAGATTTCGTGGGCCAAATCCTTTAAGGAAGGTGAATGTAACAAACCAAAAAATTAGAGTAATAATAATTAGTTAAAAAATTAATTGAATAATGAAATAGGGTTGGGAAATTATCAGAACTGGGCTATGGGAGTTGCACCATTGGGTCTATGGTAATTTTCTAAGCAATTTTCGTAAATAACTTGTTGAAATCCGAGTCGGTATGGAGAAGTTACAAGAGAAACAAAGAAAATCAGAATTATATATAATTAAACAAAAAAAGAGAAAAAAAGACCTGTTACGGGTTGACCCGCACCAGGATCGTGTCGATACATAGGTCAACCCGCCTATAGGCTAGGTCGACTCGCATTCTTCCCTGGATGATTTTTTGTCCATGTGCGAGCTGAAGACCGTAAATTCGATTTTTGGTGAAATCTTGTGCGTTCATTGCTGCATCCGATGGCTCCAAGTGAGCCTATAATGTGGTTGCACCAGATTAAATCTTCAAATCCTATGGCCTGAGATCCATAAGCCACATTATAAATATAACCCTAGACCCAGCTATTTTTCTCATTCAGATTCTCTCCCAATTAGGTTCATTGCCTGAGGCTGAACCATAAATAAATTTTTTTCTAGGGATGAAATATTTTTAGTCAAAATATTTTACACCCTAAGAGTGGATACAAGAAGGCCTAAGATTAGAGCTAAGGACCACAGGTGGGTGTTTTGTAATTATTTTAGATTTATAAGCAATTTTAAGTAATATGTTCTTAATAAGTGTAGTTTTTCTACAATTTTGAGATAGTTTTTTTATATAAGTTTATTTATAGTCAATTTTCTTTTTAAGTAAATTTCAGAAGTTCTTTTCAGTCTATTTTTATTCAGCTATTTTATTCAGTTATTTTCAGTTGTTTATAGTTATTTACATCTGTTTTAAGTTGGAAAATTCTTTTTATGGAGATTTAATCTTTTTGGCACGAATAACAAATTAAAAAGAAAAGAATTTGCAAATAAAGATTAAAATAGAAAAACACAAAATTTACAGAAATCAGATGTAAAATGAGAAAAACTGAAATAAAATGGAAATGGACTGAAATAGGAAAGTTTGATATATTTACTAGCATGATTATAACAAGTGGTTATAGCTAAAAAGAGAAAATAGAAGAGTGGCATTTGCAAGGACCATTATAACACGTAGGTTATAATTAGAAAGAAAAAATAACAGAAGGGGCTTATTTTAAAATTAGATCTTGGATTAAGTTAATAAGAAAATATAGCAGTAGTGGCCCATACAGGCAGCATTTCCTTTCAGGTCTAGGACTGATGGTCTCACATGTGGGCGAGGCTGGGCACGGTTATGGTGATTAGGTAAATAAATGGCCAATAGACAGATGTTCACATTTGGGGATTTGATCAAGGGGCGCAAAGTTTGAAGATTTGTTTGTAAGGACCAATACCGGCAGCATTCCCTTTTAGGCCGAGGACTGATGGTCACACACGTGGTGAGGCTGGGCACGCTTATGCTGATTAGGGTAAATAACTGGTCAAATAGAGGGCGATAGTTAGTGTGTACCGATGATGACCGAGCGTGCAGCATCGATTAGGGTAAATAATTCACTATTGCGTCCTAAGCACTAAGAGGTGTCTTTTTCTATGCGACCAATAAGATTGGCTCACACTGGCACAACAGTGATAAGAAAGGCCGACCAATGGGTAGGATTAGGATTTCAGCCTAATCAAGATAGCATTTTAGATAGGATTATGGTTTCAACCCAATCATAGCAGTTTAAGATAAGTGTAAACAATCAAAGTAAACAGTCAAATAGAATCAGAAACAATATTTTATGCGAGTTTTGTCTTTTCTGTATTTTCCTTTAATGCTAGAACTATTTCTTTGTCTATTATCTTTATCTTACTTTGAAATGCTAGTAATTACTTTCACTCGCCAGACTTATTGTCTAACCTACTCCTCTATCTTTCCTTCTCCTCCAATAGGCCAGCAGAGTGAGGATAGTTGATTTTGGTTGCTTGGAGATTCAATTCTAGAGTTTTCTCATTTCAGATGTTTTCTTCTTCTTTCATCTTCCTCATTTGGCTTATGATGGATTGACACTTGTGATAGGGATTATTATTGTTATTTTTACTCCGATTATGTGAGACTTAGATGTATTTTCATAATACATAAGAGATTTTGAGTTCTTAAGATATGTTATGACTTATTTTGAGATGAAGTAAATTCTGAATGATAAGTTATCATTTAAATGTTTTCCACTGCTTTTACTTATTTGTCTTGTGAATCTTAGTCTCCGTGATGCGTTAACTATACATATAATGCACCACATCCTTTGGTGTGTTCTTTTTGGGAATATTAAAGGGCGTTTGGTGTTTCAGTCGTTAGACGAGGAGGATTTTTCTGATGCCGAATATGGAGTAAGCTCAATCTTAGTCTTTCCATATCGATCTTTCAACTGGTTCATAAGGTCGATGTTAGCCTAGATTGTTGATTGAGCCGCTAATGGCTATCCATTAGTTCCTTCATTAAGACTTCAAAATTAGCTCAGGTGATATAGTCATGTACTTAGCACTAAAAGCCAACAAACTAGACTTATTCTATTTGTGAGAGTTAAGGTAGATGATTTGAGTAGGGTGTAGAAGAAATAGTGCTCTAACCTACTGGGCTTCTTTCTTGGCCAAGAGACAATGTAGGTTAATAGGTTGGAAAGGTGATATGTGTATGGAACTTGGTTTCCATATGCGATCATTTTATTATTGTTGAATATGGACAAATCAACTTAGGAAATATCTATAACAAGCATGAGAATTATACGGTACATTTATTCACTTGATGATGATATAACCTATGTATAAACTTATCTTTCTCTTCTAGGACAAGTGATAAGAAATCTATTCAAATAGAGGATGATATCTACCCTTATAAAGAATTGAAGTTATATTAATCGAAAGTTCATTGATTCAGTCTTGAACAAACTGGGATTGGATAAGTAGACTTAGGTAATACTTGTTGTATACCACTTAAAAATTAAGATATGTGTTCTACGTTTTGGTAGGGATTCTCGATATTCTCAAGAAGCTAGATTTGTGGTTTCGAGATCTGTTCAAGATGCTAAGATCCATTTGGGGTTACATGATCTGTTCAAGTTGTTAATGTGTTGAGATGCTAAACGTGGCTTCACCATAGTACTTTAGTTACTAACTCTGAAATGCTATGCATATTAGAATAGCTTTGTGTGTTGTCTTTTGATATTATATGTTATCATTCCACATGTGGAATTCATATATTTTTGTTCTCCTCCTTCTTGTTCGACTTATTATTCATTTTTTCTTCTTTTTTTCTTTACACTAATGCTCTATCTTTCTAGCACTTGGTTGTTCGACACGTGAATATCATGGATGTATTAGTATTCGAGGATTAAAAAGGCAGTTCATTACTGCACATTAAATAAAACATTAAACCAAAGTTTTATCATTAAAATAATCGTTAGTGTTATATCAGGAAATAAATAAACAAAACGGGCAAGAAAATAATGTTTCCATCGGTCGACACTCTTTGTTCAATCGATTGACGGTAAGCGGTCGATCGGTGAAAGATTGGCAGCTGGTAATGAACCCATATTGAGTGGACCAGATTTAATACAATCTAATCTAATAGATAGAATTGATTAAAGTGCTTATAAATATAGGTTTAGTCCCTCTATTTTTTTTTCATATTTTTTAATCAAAGAATGAAGCTCTTTCATTTTCTCTTCTCCATAAATTTTAAGGATTGTAGAAATTATAGATTTATATATATATATAAGTAGGGGATAGTAGAGAACAAAAGAGAAGAAGAATAGGATAGAATCAATTCTCCAAAAAAGAAAGGTAAATTATAAATGTAAACATAAACCGACATTAATTCAAATCCCTTCTCAGAACTATAATTCTAATAGAATGCATATTCTTTTGATACATATTTTGGTAAAAAAAAGGAGAGTCAATCAAGAATAACAAATTTAGATCTAAAGATTTGTAAGCTTAAAGGTGAGTGGAAAATTGTATATTTTTATATAATATTGGATTTATATCGTTGTGAATATATTCCTTTTATGACTAAACGAAAATTTTAGATTTGTAGGCATATACATACATACATACATACATATATATATATATATAATGAACAGGAGATCCTTGCCTACATATTATGTAAGTTCTTAACCATGATTAAGTATTGTATACACATAAATCTAAAATTTAAGGGTGAAAGTAGTCCCTAAAAGTTATGAAATAAGTCACTAGTAAGATTGTGTGCTAATTCTAGGTTTTTGTTATTTAAATGTTACTAGTTATTAAACTTGAATTGAAAATTGTCTCTAATTTGATTGGGGTTTAAGTTATATTTTAATTCACCAAAACAAAGAATGTTTCTATGTGAATTTCTATAAATTATCCAACTTTACAATTATATATGAAAGCTTATCATTTAAAACAACAAGGAATATGCTGAGGAAAGAGATGTGAAAAATAAGGATCTTTATCTTATTTTGTATTGTCTATTTAAATAAAAACAGAAGAGATAATTCATTATAATTCTGGAAACAGCACAATCCATCTTTTAGATAACTTATAAGAAATTACAATGTTAACATTTCCTTTTCAAAATATAGTTCCAATGTACTAAAATATAGAAATCCCTAAATATAAAATCAAAGTATTGTAGATAGAAATAATAATATTCCTATTGTCAATTTAATATGCGTGATTCAAGACAAGTTCTGTAATAACCAATAAGAAATGAAAGTATAAATAAGATAATGGAATAAGGAAGTAGGAAAGTTCTAGAAACTAAGAAATAAATGTTAACTGAAAGGAACCAGTGAATCATATTTGAAAGTAACAGTTGAAATGAAGCGGTAAATTATACCTAATTGTATTGAAAAAATGAGGTAGTAAAAGGTATTTAATCCATTAAATTAGAAAGAGGCGATAAATGACATTTGATGCCATTAATGAAATAAGAAGTATGATCATTTAAAAGTAAATAAATACTAATAATTGAACTTAGAAGGTGTAACAATTTTAGCTAAAACTATATAGCCTTAAGAATACGTTTATAACGGGTGTGAATTATTTGATCTGGATAATATTTAGATTAACTATAAATGATGTGGTCATTAGCAAGATTTGGAATGCAAGGTCAGTAATGTTATATAAAAGAAGTCTGCCATCTTTAAGTAGCTACCAGCAGTTGTGTATGCACTGTACTGATGTGGAAGGGATATACATTTGCATATATGTGTGGAGAATATGCCAAAGAGCTTTCACCTTGGACACACACACACACACACACACACACACACACACACACACACATATATATAATATCTTGAGTAGCAATATCATATGCATACATGAAGCCAAAATTACATAGCTTTAATAGACATAACATGTAACAGAAACCAGTCGGCATAAACTAGTGTTATGGATCAAATATGTAATTTACCCACTGCTAGAATGTTGTTATACCCCCCTCCTCATTAAAACCCATAGGATAAATTTAGAGGAACAAGTGGAGGTATAAGGCAGGAACGGTGGAAGGACAGTTTCCTCATGCATATTCTTCATTGATAAGGACATAAGATGCTCGAGGTATTGGCTTTAGTTAGTATGTATATACATACATACATATATATGTTTTATTATACTTTATTATTCTGCTGCGAGTCCTTATCGATAACTCTCTAATACACTTTTAATTATTTTTGGATACCAACACCAACAATCCACATCCTAGCACACTTGGATTTCGATCTAGTGAAAATTCAGGATCATTAAGTTGTGAATTGTTGCAGTTGGTATCCATGCAAGGTTAATCAATCATAGGATTTAGTATATGCTAAGAGAACATATTTGTGTTCGTACATATATATATATATATATATATATATATATATATATATATATTGTTAGCACCAGAATTGGTCACTAACACCCCATAGAAAGATTGTATAGAGAAATAATGAAGGGAGTAAATTAAAACAGGAAACTGTATACTAAGTTAAATGCAGAAAACAAGAACACCGGATTTATAGTGGTTCAACGTAATTGCCTACGTCCACATTAAGTTTCGATCTTTATTGCTTTCACAAGTGACTGACTATAGATATAATCCGTACTACAAAGACTTGAATATAAATGCTAAATGAAATAAAGTGAGTCTTGAAAGCGGTAGAATTTTCCCAGTGTTCACGAAAAAAGGTCCATTTCACTATGCCGCTGCCCTTCTATTTATAGACGAAGATGGGTTGGACTTCCTTAATGGGCCTAGGAGCGAGATACCTCGGCCCGTGGCGAGTGACTTTTGTGTGCCGAGCCCCCAATGTCGAACGGCAAATGCCGAGCCACATCTCCAAGTCGAACGAGGCAATGTGTTGAGTGAAACGTATAGGCCGAACGAGATCCGATGCCGATCGAGGGGAGATGCCGAGCGACATACTTATGCGGAGCGAGACCATGTGTCGAACGAGGCTGGAATGCCGAACGAGGCATGAATGCCGAGCGAGGCTGGAATGCCGTACGATGCATGAATGCCGAACGAGGCATGAATGCCGAACGAGGTTGGAATGCCGAACAAGGCTTATGCCGAACGACCTTGCTATGCCGAATGATGTTGGATGCCAATCGAGCCTAGATCCGGAACGATGCTGGATGTCGGTCGATCCTGGATGCCGAATGGTGCTGGATGCCGAACGATGGTGGATTGAATAAATCCCCCGAAGGAGATCCGACCTACTCAAAGGACGTCTGTTGAATCAACTCAGAGTTTCGACCAACAACTCTACTACGCGAAGACCACGTACCTGTTCAGCCTCTCACAATGCAGACATCAACGAGATTGCTAGCGTGTAACAAATTGGACCTAGCAATCAACAAGCTAATTTAGGTGCAGGGACTACCACCCAAACACAAACGGGGGTCGTTACCAGGATGGAGTTCAATGACTTAATGAGGAAACTCAGGGAAAGTAGAAGGCAACTTGCTGAGCAGATTCAGTCCAACGCTAATCTTATGACTCAGCTAACTCAGCAGCAGCATCAAAATGCTGCAGGTAGCCCTGCTTCTTATTCTTCACCTGATAGCTCGACTTCAATCGATGAATCTCCCAGGCATAGACGCTGTAAGAATTAAACTGCACAAGCAGGTGCCACTGATCGTTCAACCAGGGATCAAGCACGTGAAGAGACCGGACGCCCGACTCACCAAGATCCTAATGAAGCCGGCCTTCAAGATGCATGATTGGCCGATCGCCAGCAAAGGGGGTATCAACCTGAGCGGTCCCGTAGAATAGAACCCAACCTTCCATCCTCCATACAAACTCTGGACTTATCAGCTATGGTTAGGCAGTGAATGAGAGAGAACCAAGGCTTAACCAATAAAGATTGGGGAGTATCTAGAAGTACACTCCCTTCATAGATACTATCCTACAGGCCGAGTATCTCAAGAAGTCTAGTACGCCAACTATACCTGCCTACGAAGGGAAGATTGATTCCCGACAGCATGTAATGAGGTATGTATGGATGATGGATTCTACCCAAGCAAACGATGCGACCAAGTGTAGGTTCTTCCCAGTCACTTTATTTGGAATCACCACTATATGGTTTACTCGACTTCCCCCGAGGTCTATATCCAGCTTTGATGAGTTGGCAATGAAATTTGTAGAACAATTCAGGATACATGTTACTCGTCCAAAGGACGTGATGTCCTTATCAAGCGTAATCCAGGCTCTGGGAGAGTCATTGAAAGCGTACTTGCAGAAATTTCACGTTGCAGCCACCAAAGTTAGCAATCCTAACGAACATGCAATTCTGATGGCAGTAATGTGAGGAGTAGATCCGGATTCGGAGTTTGGAGACTGGTTGGCAGGAATGCCTCCAATAAAGCTAGAGCGTTTCTATTCAAAGGCTCATCAATTCATAAGAAGGGAAGAAGCCAGGTGGACCAGGCAAGATAAGGCACCAAGGCCTGTTCAAGAGACTGCAAAAGGAAACATCGCCGTAAAGCAATTCGACGACAACTCGAGAAAGGTTCAAGTCAACATCAAGAACAAGCCTGTGCAATCTAAAGGGTCCGGAGGAGGAAATCCTGGAAAAAAAAAGAAGCAGGGAAATGGAAGCTGAGGATTCCAACCTACAACGAATACACCACTCTGAATATGTCTCTTGAAATATTTATCAATCAGCCTGTAACACCTTTCAATACAGAAAGCCACTCCCAAAGGAGTCCACAGAGGAACAGAAGTGGACGGAGAAGTACTGTCGCTTCCATGAGACTCATGGGCGCAATACTGAGGAGTGTAGACACCTTCATAACACCATAGAAAAGTTGATCGGGCATAAAAAGCTGCAGGCATTTTTTAAGAGCCAACAAGAGGGTAGGCAAGGAACATTAGAGCCCGGAGGCGGCGCGGCTCCACGCCATCCAGAGGAACCTGCTTGAACCGTGGATAGGTTAATCATAAACACTATAGTCGGAGGACCTCATCCTACAGACAAGAATTGGTAGGAGATGGAACGATATGCTACCTCCTTAAGGCATGCGGGTTATGAATGTTGTTTGAATGTGGAAGATGGAATCCCCGCAAAACAACAACGCATGATGACAGATGATATAGTGTTCAGGAGCCGATATACAGACAAGGTAGAGGCTCCCACCATCGACCCGATGGTCATATCTACGACGATCGAACCAGCTTACGTCCAAATAATTTTAACTGACTATGGGAGCTTCGTCAACATCATCTTCAAAAAGGCATATGACCAAATGAAGATGGAGACAAAAGATTTAAAGCCATCTAAAGCCCGTATCCATGGCTTTAATGGTGCAGCGACTGACGCGATGGGATATGTGGAATTGCCAGTTGAACTGGAAGAAGGAGAGCGTAGGAGGGTGCGAATCCTACCGTTCATAGTGTTGGATGTTGATTCTCCATATAATGTATTTCTGGATCGTCCGACCCTGGCGGAGTTTAGGGCAGCTTTGGCCCCATGGTGTTTGACATTAAAATTTCCGACAGACAAAGAATTCGGTGTAGTGCATGGCGATCAGGCGACCGGTCGTGCATGTTATGTGGCAAAGCTAAGAGAGGCTCATTGGAGAGAGAAAGGAAAGGTTGCGGACAACTCTGTTGGAATCCAAAACACTGACAATTGACAACTAATGCCTGAGCCCTGGCTCGGGAGACATTCTCGGATCTTTAGAGACATTGATCCAAGAGATGATGATGGGGGACATAGAGAAGCAAATGCAGCACCGCCTGAGCTGACGATTGACATTCGAGTCAACCGGGATGACCCATTACGGGTTCTTAAGATTGGATCGCAGCTCGACCCATCATTGGCTGAGGATCTTACTAATTTCCTCCGAGAGAACCTGGACGTTTTCGCTTGGGCACATTCTGATATGTGCAGGATTTCTCCCACTATTGCGAGCATATGTTGAACATAGACCCGAAGTACGTCCCAGTAAAACAGAAACGTAGAGACATGGACCTGGAGAGGTCCGCCACTCTCAAAGAGGAGGTGGACAAACTCAAAGCCAATGTGTTCGTCCGTAATGCCCTCTGCCCTGAATGGGTATCTAACCCTATGCTAGTGAGGAAAGCGAATGGTAAGTGGCGAACCTACGTTGATTATTCTGATTTAAACAAAGAATGCTCGAAGGATAGTTTCCCTTTACCTAGAATCGACCAGCTGGTGGATTCAACGGCCGGACACGAGCTACTGCATTTATGGATGCGTACTCGGGATACAATCAGATCTCGATGCACGTTCCAGATCAAGAATACACTAGTTTTGTCACGGACGTTGGGTAACATTGCTATGTAGTGATGCCCTTCGGATTGAAAAATGCGGGAGCAACTTATCAGCATCTGGTGAACCGAATGTTTAAAGGTCAAATTGGTAGAACGATGGAAGTCTATATGGATGACATGCTCGTGAAGTCATGGCAGTCAAAGGACCATATTCGAGACTTAGTAGAGATGTTTGATATACTCGGACATTATGAGATAAAAATCAACCCTTTGAAGTGTTCTATTGGCACTGCATCAGGGAAGTTCTTGGGTTTCATGTTGAATGCACGGGGAATTGAAGCTAACCCGGAGAAGATTCAGGCTATTCGAGACATACAAGTGCCTAGAACTATAAAGCAAGTACGAAGCTTGAATGGAAAGGTGGCCGCCCTGAGTCGGTTCATATCCAGAGCTACGGATAAGTGCATTCCCTTCTTCAATGCAATAAAGAAGGGAAAGAGAAATTTTGAATGGACATTCGACTGTGAGGAAGCATTCCGAGCTCTGGTTGGCATTTAGAAAGTCCCCCGGTGCTATCAAAACCAATAGACCATAAAATGCTGTATGGATACATGGTTGTATCCCAACATGCTATCAGTACGGCTTTGGTTCGCGAGGAGGACCGAGTTCAAAAGCAGTGTATTATGTCAGTAAACATTTGATGAGGGCAGAAAGAAATTATCCCAAGATTGAGAAACTAGCTTACTGCCTGGTGATTGCATCACGCAAGCTTCATCCATACTTTCAGGCACACTCAATCCGTGTTTACACTGATCAATCCTTGCGGCAGGTACTCCAACGACCAGAAACCTCTGGAAGAATGATAAAATAGAATATCGAGTTGAGTCAGTTCGACATTACTTTCCTGCTACGAAGGGCCATACAAGGGCAAGCGCTAGCATACTTCATTGCTGAATTCGCCGTGTCAGACGAGTCAAACAGTCACGATGTCATACCTCCCATACGATTGAAGATGTACACCAATGGGGCATCTAATGATCGTTGTTCGGGGGCTGGCACAGTTCTTGTGACTCTTGAAAACTGATCGGTTTGTTATGCTTTGAAGCTTGAATTCCCAACAACAAATAACGAAGCCGAGTATGAAGCCTTAGTTGCGGGCTTGAGACTTATTAGAGAATTGGGGATAAGATCGGTTGAAATCTTTTGTGACTCACAACTGGTGGTATACCAGGTTCGGAGGGACTATCAAGCAAAGGGACAGAGACTTGCCCCATACCTAGAACGGGTTCAAGAGCTGCTAGCGAATCTGGAGTATTATGATATTTCACATGTCCCGCGTGAACAAAACAGAGCTGCCGATTCATTGGCAAAATTTGCAAGCAGTGGCTATGCGCAGCAAATGGGATAATTTCCCATTGAAACCTTACATTCTCCGAGTATAAATACGATGGAGGTGGATTTCATGTTAGAAATAGAAATCGAGAAGGAATCATGGATGACCCCATTCAAGTAATACCTGTTACAAGAGGTCATACTCGAAAGAAGGAGCGAAAGTTCATAAAACCTCGCGATATGTAATGCAGGACAGAGTATGTATCGGAGGGGATTCTCGACCCCCTTGCTCCGGTGCATAGCCCATGATGAGATAAAACGAGTCCTGAAGGAAACCCACGAAGGAGAGTGTGGTGACCATACTGGGGGGCAGACGTTAGCGAAGAAAATCCTCTGCTATGGATACTATTGGCCGACTGTAAATCGGGCTGCCGCAGACTATGTGAGAAGATGTGACAAATGCCAGAAATATGCAAAAATCCCAAGAGCTCCGCCGATGGAACTCACACAAATGGTTAGTCCCTGGCCGTTTGCAATGTGGGGAATCGATATAGTCGGTTCCTTACCCATATCCAAAGGTGGTGCGAAATACGCGATAGTTACGGTCGATTACTTTACTAAGTGGGCAGAAGCAGAGCCCTTGGCCACTATCCCACTAAAAAGGTCATTAATGTCGTTGTACAAAATATTATATGTCGTTTTGGCCTTCCACAGACCATCACTATAGACAATGGAACCCAATTCGAAAGCAAAGAGTTCAAAGAGTTTTGCCAAAAATATAGTATTGAGAAAAGTTTTGCAGCAGTTGCTCATCCGAAAGCCAATGGAAAAATGGAAGCCGTGAACAAAATAATCAAGTCCATCTTGAAAAAGCGTTTGGAAAAGGCTAGAGGCAAGTGGGTGGATAAACTTCCAACATCACTATGGGCTTATAGAACCACCCATAAGTCCATGACTGACCACACACCATTCGCATTGGCATATGGCATGGAGGCTATTATACCCGTAGAACTCGAAGTTCCATCACATCGGGTAACTTATTATGACTCCAAGTCGAATCAAGATCTTTTACTGGAATCACTGGGCTTCATTGATGAAAAACTCAAAGAAGCTAATTTAAGAGCGGCCGCATAAAGACACCAAGTCGCTCGATATTATAATGAAAAGGTCCGACCGAGAATCTTTGGTGTGGGTGATCTCATTTTGAAACGATTTTTTCCAGTCCCATCACATATGAACCCCGCATGGGAAGGTCTATACGTCATTGAACGGAAGCTTGGAGAAGGAACTTTCAAGCTAGCTACCGTTGATGGTGCGACATTGCCTCGAGCATGGAATAGCGAGCATTTGCATCATTATTATACTTAGTTCATTTCTTTCATATTTTAGTTGCAATTATTTCCAACAAGTTTTTATTTTGTTGATTCTTAGTTTACGACGTGTAATAAGAAAATTTAGCATGTTTGCATTAATAAAGGATTGAAGCCATTTTTTCCATGGATTGTTAATGTTTCTGTGTATGATAACTCTTTGGCAAATAACTAAGAGGTGCATTATTCTGTCTGACGTACGAACGCGCACGAGCACTCCAAATCTCTAAGCCCTCTGATTGTAGACTAGAGTACTCTAAGTCCCCTGAGTTGCGGACCAGATTATAAATGACTCCAAATCTCCAAGTCCCCTGAGTGCGAACTAGAGTACTCTGAGTCCCCTGAGTGCGAAACCGAGTATAAATGACTCCAAATCTCCAAGTCCCTTGAGTGCGGACTGGAGTACTCTGAGTCCCTGAGTGTGGACCATAGTAGAAACGACTCCAAATCTCCAAGCTTCCTGAATGCAGACTGGAGTACTTTGAGTCCCTTGAGTGCGGACCAGAATACAAACGACTCAAAATCTCCAAGCCCCTCTAAGTGCGGACTGGAGTACTTTGAGTCCCCTAAGTGCCAACCAGAGTACAAACGACTCGAAATCTCCAAGTCCCCTGAGTGCGGACTGGAGTACTCTAAGTCCCCTGAGTGCGGACTAGAGTATAAATGACTCCAAATCTCCAAGTCCCCTAAGTACGGACTGGAGTACTCTAAGTCCCTTGAGTGTAGACCAGAGTATAAACGACTCAAAATCTCTAAGCCCCCTGAGTGCAGACTAGAGTGCTCTGAGTCCCCTGAGTGCGGACCAGAGTATAAATGACTAAAAAATCTCTAAGCCCCCAAAGTGCGGACTGAAGTCCTCTGAATCCCCAGAGTGCGGATTGGAGTATAAACGGTTTAAATTCCATAAGTCTCCGGAGTGCGGGTCAGAACACAAATGACTTGAAGTCATCAAGTCCCCGACGTACGAACTAAAAAGTATTCTAAGTGCTTGAAGCATGGAATAAAAGATGAACAACTCCAAAGAATTTCAGAGTTATATGAAGATAAATTGAGAAGTTTATGTAACTCACAATAGCTTGGGTTTCGACCATAATCATACAGAAAGCTGAACGATAAAAGTATTTTGAAAGACAAAAGAACGAAGCTTTATTTATTCAAAAATAAGTTTCTACTACAACTCCTCCAACACCTGGAGTCAAAAATCTATTTACATGAACTACAAAAATAAATGAAAATAATTACATAATCTAAACTAACTCTTGTTGAACAAACAAAAATTAATTCTTCGACTTCTTTGACTTCGTCTTCTCAGACGATTCCTCTCCTATGCGTTTTCCCTTGGAAATTATTTTTGACGGGGAGGAAACAACCGAGGAAGTACGGGGAGCTTCTAATGGCTTGGACCCGCCAGACAGGATGACCTTCAATGGCTGGTTCAGAGGATCGTCTAGGTCCATGACTTGAGGCTCGACTTTGATTTTGACCGTCCTTTTCATTTCCTCCTCCAGTCGCTCCTTCATGCTCATTTTAGCAGTATGTTCAGAGGCGCCGATAATCTCGATTTCATGACACCCATCGATGGGAGATGAAGTCTTGGACTTATCCTCATCAAGCGCCCCAATCACCTGAGCATCTGGGTCAGCAGTCTCTCCTGCGTGAGTAGCCTCACTTGTTTTCCCCTTCACCTCCTTGACGTCATCTCTCCTCAGAGTAGGCTCGGGGTCTGAACGGCCTACGCAAAATCACGGAAAATAAACATTAGAATACAATAATCTTACATCGAAAACGACGGCTCTTTGAACTCGAAAAAGAAGAGTTAAGTACCGGTTTCTTGTTGGCTCTCGACTGTCCGGGGAGTCTCATCCTCCGGATCATGACTAACATGTTTCTTGTGGATGCCGAGGCCAGGGTCCTTCGGATCATAACTAACATGTTTCTCAAATGGATCAAGTACCAGCCGATCGGCCAACTGAGTAGAAGCATGAGCTAGAGATCTGATTTCAGACGGACCGGCTATAAAGTCTTTCCCTTTCGATGAGGAGGATCTTTTGCAGTAGAGAGCCTTTGCCGTAGACAGGTCCGAAGGCTCGTTCCCCTTAAGAAATTCTTTTATTAAAGCATCTTCATCGACCTCCTCGGTTCCAAGTTCGACCTTCCTGATTTTTATTAAAGTCTCCTACGCCTCAGCTAGGGATTCGTGGTAGCCTTCACCCAGAAAAGTTAAGTCCCGATGCATGAGGACACGGGCGTTGAATTCTAAGTGGGTCGAACATGCATTTGACCTCCTCCCTACCAGCCTCTTTAGCCGCCTCAAGGCGAGAGTCAATCTCCGCAGATGCTATTTTCTTGTCGTCTTCACGGGATTCGTCCTTTAGCTTCCCGAATTTAGAAATCTCATCGTCAAGCTTCGCCTTCAGTAGTTATGTAGCAATGATCTCGTTGCAATATCGTTGCGACTCTTCTTGGGCAGCAGTCTTCTCCTCTCTTTCTTTACGGAGTTGATCCTCCAGCTCTTTGACTCGAAGGGCAATTGCATCCCTCTCCTTCTGCACCGACTCCTTCTCTAAAGCCAGGGACGCACAGCGTTGGACTGCCTTATCAATTTCTTTTTTACGAGTTATCTCCAAGCGATTGACGGCTTCCGTTGTATCTTTAGCGCTTTGTTGGGCTGCTTCAAGCTGAGACTTGTAAGAAGCAAGCTCTTCGTCCTGAGCTTCAACGATATCTTTGTCATTGATAGCTTCAAGCTTCAGACGATCAATTTCACGCCGACGCTCGATGGAGGCTTCTGAAACTTTTTCAGTTAAATGCACGAATGTATCTTGCTGAACATAGATGTCATTAGTGCAAGTAATAGCACTTTGCTTTACATGCCATAAAATATGGTGAATCGCCGGAAGAAAAATTAAGCCATTGAAGCATATCTTTGGAAGCGAGCTCAGCGAATCGGTCCGCTACCGATGGATCTGAGTCAGGAGCGAGAGGATTTTGCATGGGGACCGCGGGTGTTCTGTGGGGATCTCGAGATTGCCTGGTACATGATGAGCCGGAGGGTTGATCCCGATGGGCCTCACGCTGGGACCCCTTATGTGCAGGTTTCTCTTTGCCGTGCTCCGTTTGAGAAGGAGGATCATGAGGGTAGGAGGATCGACTATAATTTTTTCTTCGGCAAGACGATTCTCGATGGTGGTAGTCTCAATCATCGGAGTCTCTCTATCTCGACGTTTGTCGGAACCCAAGTACCGACCGGATTGGTGAAAAATTGATGAACCGTGAAGGCGGTCAAGTCCATGTGTACGCCTCATGTCACCTACATAGAATTTGAATAACGACGAGTTAGCAAAGAATAAAGTGATGACAGGAAGTTAAGTGCAAGATGAAGTGCGTGTGTATGTGTGTGTCCAAGTGTTTCCCCCCGACGGACCAGTTTCTTTACTAATAGGAATTTTTCTCCCTAATTTTGGGCTTGAGCGCTTGCATTGCCTCTCGCAACCGAATGAAGCTTAAGGGCCTCTGGATCGTTGAAACCATAGGTGAGCAGATCATCGAGTACAGTGAGGTTCGACAGGCCTTTCAAAGAACTTTCTAAGTGCTGCGAGGAAGCCTCTTTCTCCATTGGAATAAGGGTAACTTTAGAAGTTCCGCCCACTGTTTTCTTCCTCAACTTGTATGTCAGTTTATTCTTCCTCTTCAAAGGGGAAGACAACGTTTCAATGTCATGAACTTCAACTATCAGGTCCCGAGATGGACTAACATTTTTGCCCTGTACTTTGGGCATTTTGGCTTCTTTAATCTCCCCCTCCTCTAGTGTGTCAGGGGCATTACGCGCTGAAGACTCGACCTGCTTTTTTCCTTTTCCCGAAGCCTTCCCGGTTAAGGTAACACCTTGGAGGAGGCTTATTTGGTGACCTTCCACCAGCAAGCCAAATTTCATGAGTGACTCATTCGAAATGAGAGACTTGATGTCCTGTTCTTCTACGGGGAGAGCTCGGATGGCTTCGACAGCTTCAGAATATCTGAGGCCCTCGGGACGAGGGTTGATACCTATGAAAGTAGACAAAGCGTCAGAAAGGATGAAAATTTCGCCAAATTCAAGTATAGATTCAGAAAAAGAACTTACTTCCTTCTACCCATCTCCTAGCAAAACCAGGAGGACAACGCACGTAGAACCACTCTTGCTTGTTCTGGGCAAATTTGCTTCATTCCCCAATCAGGATTTGGCATTTACTATGTGGCTCAAGGAATATAAAGGATGGGCTATCTGACCGTCTCTTGAAGCGTTAAATATAGCGGATATCGCCCGGGGTCGAAAGCCTGAAGAGGACACTCATGAAGAGAATGCAAGTGCCGTAAATGAATGCGTGGCTGTTCGGATGTAGTTGTGATGGGGCAATCTCGATATACTGCAACATACCTCGAAGAAATGAGTTAAATCGTGGCACGTTGCCAACCCAGCACATGAATCTGCTACATGCTGTATATCCGACTGGGGGCAAGTGTGGGTGATCATGCCCCAATGGAACTAACACATCGTCGAAGAGGATTCCATGGATAGAGCATATTCGATGGAGCATACTTTCATTAATCTTTGAGGCCTGGGAATCAATTGGATCATCTAAGATAATCGCTGCCTCCAGTGCGTCGGGAGCTAATTCGACAGATGCAGTCGCAGGGCTCGGTAAGTCTTGAGCAGGTGTATTTGACGGATTTGAAGTTCCTACAACTTCTTGTCGAGAGGACGGCTCGGGTCTGTCCGAGATCGTAGCAGAGCTAGATTTCCTAGACATCTCTAATGAAGATTGAATCTGACAAAGCACCTGTTTGAACTATACTTGAAAAACAATCGACGTTAGACTTAACAACATAAATACTCTTCCCCGTGTGGTGTGAGAACTAGTGCGATCATTCAAATATACGTGCCAAGAAATAAAAAGCCACTAAGTTGATGAAATAAGTTTGAACTTTGAATTGTCATCTTCGAAGACCGTCATCGCTAACCGTCCACGAGAGCTTGTCGTAAGATGGTTTACGTCTTGAACTCGATATTACCGCTGTATGTGAAAGTTTATTAACTGTTAAGTAAGTTAAGTTCAAGTTTACAGTTGTTTAAATACGGGAGTTATCAATCTGGATTGTCCGATATGCTTGGTTGTTTAAATCCATCCTTGTTCATTGTCATATTCAGGCATAAAAAGGTGTTAAGCTAAGAATGTTCTAAGTCCAGATTGAGATAGTTTTAACTGTCATGTGCATACCACTCTCCTACCATCCATCATCGCCATTCGGCATGCGCCAAGACATGCCGAACCACAATCACGTCGAGCCGCATCGCTTGACACATCACTCACCAACTCTTCCTCTCCACCGTTCGGCATGCCGACCCACAATCATGCCGATCCACATCACTCGGCATTCTGTCCTTAACACCAATTTCACTCCTTCCATCCATCCCTATCGACCGACACGGTTGAGTCCTTCGGCAAGTCATACAGAGCCGTGTCGATCGGCATTTAACATGCTCGTACTTCTCTCCTGCCTTCCCTCCTACCTCATTCGGCATGAGAGAAACATGCCGAGCCGTGGCCTTGCTGAACCGCATCACTCGGCACGCTGAACCTTAACTCCAATCTCACTTCTGTATAACCGCTCCATCACTTGGCATAAGGAAGCCTTACCGAGCCATATCAATACTTCTTCCATCAACACCCTCCTTCGAACACCTCTAACGTCTCCTTCCTTCCATTACTCCGTTTATCCCTGAAACATGTTTGGACCTTGAATCTGTTGTCCTTTATCCACGCGGTTCTTATCATCCTCAGTCTTACAAATATTCACTAGTTCGAATCTCGTGCTATGTTTTTTATTTGGAAGTAAAGTGTTTAAGGGAAAGGCCATTACCTAAGAGATAACTTGAAGATTAGGGATGTTCTGGGGTAGGAAGCACGACTCTGGTCGGGTTCATTGATTTGGGAAAGGAGGTGAGGTAATGTATCGAGTTTTAAAAGAGAGGGGAAGGGCAAGTAATTCGTAGAGGTTCGAGGCGAATTCGTAAGCACTGGAGAATGGAGGTAAAAGTAAAAGGAGAAGAAGGAGCATCAACTTATACAGAGAGAAAAGAAGTCGAAGGGAGAGCGACCGGTAGAACCGGTCAAAACACCTCCCTCACTCGGCATTAATGCCATTCGGCATTTGTATGTCATTTGGCATTAGTATGTCGTTTGGCATACAATGCCTCGATCGGCATTCGGAATAAGGGCTCAAAGCAAGTCACGGAGAACTTATGATTCAAAGCGCATCATGTTCATCCACATGATGCGCTTTGGGGGGGCAAGTGTTACCTGGAGGTTTGACCAAGTAACTAGAGGCATGGCATAAGCACCGGTCGACAATGAAGAGGTCGCTCGGCATTAGTGTACTGTTCAGCATCCAGCGTCGTTCGGCATCCAGCACCGTTCGGCATCCAAGATCGACCGACATCCAGCACCGTTTGGCATTCAGGCTCGATCGACATCCAGCATTGTTCGGCATAGCAAGGTCATTCGGCATGAGCCTCGTTCGGCACTCCAACCTCGTTCGGCATTCATGCCTCGTTCGGCATTCATGCCCTCGTTCGGCATTCCGGCTTCATTCGGCATTTATGCCTCGTTCGATATTCCAGCCTCGCTCGGCATTCATGCCTCATTCGGCATTCATGCCTTGTTCAGCATTCTAGCCTCGTTCGACACATGGCCTCGCTCGGCATAAGTATGTCGCTCGTCATCTCTCCTCGATCGGCATCGGATCTCGTTCGGCCTACACGTTTAACTCAACACACTGCCTCGTTCAGCTTGGAGATATGGCTCGGTATTTGCCATTCGGCATTGGTGGCTCGTCACATAGAAGTCACTCGCCACAGGCCGAGGTATCTTGCTCCTAGGCCCATTAAGGAAGTCCAACCCATCTTCGTCTATAAATAGAAGGGCAGGGGCATAATGAAATGGACCTTTTTTCGAGAACATTTGGGAGACTCTACCGCTTTCAAGACTCACTTTATTTCATTTAGCATTTGTATTTAAGTCTTTGTAGTATAGATTGTATCTGTATTCAGTCACTTGTGAAAGCAATAAAGATCGAAACTTAAAGTGGACGTAGGTAATTATGCTGAACCAGTATAAATTCGATGTTCTTGTTTTCTGCATTTAACTTAGTATACAGATCTCTGTTTTAATTTACTCTCTTCATTAATCTCTCTGCACAATCTTTCTAAGGGTTGTTAGTGACCATTTCTGGTGCTAATATATATAGAGAGACACACACACACACACGTATATTATGCCAAACTCTACAAATTCCAACTTTAGAAGTGGTTGTGAAAATATACTAAAAAGATAGATAAGGTGACTATGAGTTGGAAGAATACGTAGAGTTAAAAATATACACCTTTCCACATCACCCCAACAGACATAGGTCATATTGAAAGGCGTTGACTAAAGAAGAGCATGAGTGTGGCATATAGAAGGGTCACTGAAGCTGGATGGTACTTGACTCTTTTATTAGGCCTAGATTTCCCTATGGTTGTGGATCCCTACTAGGCTATTGATTGGTGATGTACCATAGAACTAGATAAATAGGAAGTAAAGAATGTACATGTTATAGATATTTGAAAGTAAGAATTAATCAAGTTCTTAAGGGAAGATATGTAGAAATCACCCTACGGTGATAGTTGGATTTTTGATATATTTGAAAGAAGATAAGTCAGAAAGTAGGTGGAAGAGAAGAAAAGTCCAAAAGAAGGGACAAATAAAATTCACTCTTATTATGATCCCATATTTAAGAATTTAATACAAAGTTTT
Source organism: Allium cepa (assembly GCA_030765085.1). Classification (NCBI taxonomy): domain Eukaryota; kingdom Viridiplantae; phylum Streptophyta; class Magnoliopsida; order Asparagales; family Amaryllidaceae; genus Allium; species Allium cepa. The sequence goes on from CM060934.1 coordinate 827,235,541, forward strand.
TGAATTTTCTTAAAAAATATTTGAAATCGATTTTAAAGGATACATTTAAAAATAGAAAAACTTATTTCTGAAAAGTAAGAAAATATTAAAATTTTCCACAAAATAAAACATTTTCTTATATTTTAATTTTGTAGAATTTCTTGTTAAAATTAAAACGTTTTGAAAAAAATTCGACTAAAAGGAATTTGATAAAAAGGTATTTCCTTTGGATTAAAAGAAAATAGGGTGTATGTACAGCTTGACGGTTTTTAAGATTATGTAAACTCAAAGTTTTCAAATTCTTCTAAAGAGTTGATAATAGGAGGTGGTACTGGTTTTAAATGAGGTAAAGAGAATGAAAGGCACAAGCACCTAAAAAAGAGCACGATAGAAGTTTATTGGAACGTGACAAGAGTCCAAATGACGAAAGCAGTAGGCTAATGCACCGCAATAAATAGATAGAGATTTTTTTAGAATAGTCGGGATGAAGATAGAGAAGGCGGAAGCGGAATGAAATATTTTTTAGTTATAATAACAGTTTTATATTAAACCCAGCCTGAAAAGGGTCCAGGTTCAATCAAGACCAAATAAGCGGCAAGCGGTCGACCGCCTTATCTCTATAGGATGAACGTTAGCGGTCGACTACCTAGAATCAAGAAGTCGGTCGAATGTCAGGTAAAATGCGGATGCAAATCTAGAACATGACATATAGTCGCACCCAAATCTCTCCTCCCTTTATTTTCTTCTCGACTTCCCCCTCCCTCCTCTGATCTTTCTTTACTTATCAACAGACAACGCCTCTCCACCATTGCCACATGTGACAACGAGCCTGCTTTACCCTCTAGCATCTCAAAAATAGCAGGCACTAGACCAAAACAGCAGTCCGAAATCATATCTGAACCCCAAATTTCCCTCTAAAAATCAAATCGTGGCATCTCCTCGACAAGGCAGCACCTCCCTCTGACAATCGGAATCTAACCCCATAGAAGATTGCATGGCTCCAAGGTGATGAAGAAATATTAAAAGCTAGGTGGCAGTGACAAACTTCACATTTTTTCTATGGCAACTAGTGAAATTTGGGGGCTTCGCCACCTATAGTTTGGAGGAGTTTTTTGCTGCTACATGGTTGTTGTTAATCCTTAGCCATAAGACATTTGAGCAGGAATGTTATTCATAATGTATGTTTCTATCGAATGCAAATTTGGAGTATTTGATGAGCACGTCAACCATTTCATTTTTGAGGTGAAAGGGATGGAGATTTGGATGTTAGATGAGCATTTTGGAGGCATTCTGCATATTTTTATAGTTAAAGAAGATTTGGATGAGATTGAAAACGCGGACCCAGAGACTCTAAAATAGATTTTTCATAGTGCAGTGGGTTTTTGAAGAGTAGATAATATGCCAGACCAAGCCCATCTTTTTACCTTTATCCAACATAACATCACCCCAAGACATGGAGTTTTGACCAGATCTACCCCTTAGTGCAGAAGGCCACCTATGCCATTATAGGTGTTATTGAAGTGAACTGGGCCAAAGCCACCATGTGTTAGCACATAGGTCCCGGAGTTGGGACTCCAAGGAGCTATATCCGGTATCATCATCTTTTCATTCACATCTTTAGGCAGTACTGAGTGAGTATATGAGAAGAGAAGGTGCAAAAGAAGGTGCTTACTTTATTCGATAGGTCCTCCCTAGGAGCATGGGGATTAAAGACACATCGACGGAGGTTAGGGCATAGGAGGATATAGGGCATGAACAGTGGGCTCCATAGCCAGGTCAGAAGGCTGCAAAACTTAGAAACCCTGAGCTTGCAGCGATCCGAGACTCTCATCTCTAGATTGAGGCAAGGCTAGGGATATGCGAGTAGAGTAAAAGTGCTAGGGTCATGCTCCAATCATTCAAAGGTCGCGTCAATGGCTCATGCTCCTACAAAGGATTAGGGTTATCGCATAGCTCACCAATAGTAGTTAGCATTAGTAATAGCGGTTGTTATTTTCTTTCGCTATTTATTTTTCGTTTAGACTTTAGGTTGTAAGCATTAGTTATCATTGTTGTATAAAAAGCCAATGATATTACATGAGAAATGTTCCTTTTTATTACTGCGTTGATTTTTTGAATTAACCATAATGTAGAATGGAAAAAGTATAAATAAGTAAGTAACATAAAGCACTTAACTTATGCAAAGTAAGGATGTAAGTTTATAAAACAAATTAGGAAATTTATTGAATTATCTGCAAGAGGTAAATAACGTTAAGTCCCAAAAGCACTAAAATTTTAAGAAAATACATTTTAGTGGATGAAGGACAGAGAAAGGTATAGGGGAACCACATGCCACTGTCCTTGTGACTTAAAAGCTAAAATTTGTAAATGTACTTATGTATCGATTGTTGTTCCTAAATAAAAGTTAATGTATTCAAAATTTGAAAATTTATTTTGTAATATGCTATGAACAATCATAGGCGTTAACCGATTGTCTGAGTCTCAATTATGTTAAGATGTGGCATGATTTGCCTTGAAAATGTAAAAAACAAATGCCTCTGAATTTTTTTTTTAAAATATTTGATTTTCAAATATAAAACACTTTTTGATTTTGAAAAACGAGTTTTATTTTAAAAATTTCCAGCTATTCCAAGATTTTAATTGATAAGGATTTTGAATAGAAAAGGGAAAATTTGAATTTCTGAAATTCTACATGTTTAGCACAAAATAAGTTAACGGGGTAGCAAATATGAATTTTACTATTCAACAGAAGTGATGGTATGTGAAGTATAGTTAATAACTAGGGGAAAAGGTAAGCTAGTTTAGCTTCAAAATTTCTTTTTCCATACCTTTTTGATAGTGGAACAAAACTTTTTTTGAAATAACATTTTTTAAATTTAAACGAATAAACTTCCTTATGCAAACATAACTTGGAAAAGTTGGAAAAAATTTGAGGGCAGAAGAAAAGGTTCAAAAGTATAATCGATAAGGCATATAAGAGAATGGTTGAAATATGTATTCTCCATCAAAATTCTTTTTTCGGCATAAGAGTACAGATTTAGGAATACTAAATTTTCAAATTTTTGAATGTTAGAAATTTTATGTTAGTATTGGATGGTAGATTTTGGATGCAAAATTGGTTGAACCATATTCCTATCCATGGAAGTATGAGAAATTATTGTGTGAAAAATGATTTTTGATTTTTGAAAACTAGTATACATATAGAACCGCTAGTATAGGTTGTTTGCACCATATGTTGAAAATTATTTTAATGAATGCATTCATATAAAATTGCACCAATTTGTAAGCATACGTATCACATGTATTGTGATACAATGTGCACTTGTACACGGTTAGCTAAATAATTAGTTGCACACAAATTGGTTGGATAGCTTAGTATGGTTATGTGCTTTGTCATATGATTTAGCTCTTGAGCAATTTCGAAAATGAAATTCTTCTAAGAGTGGAATGCAACACCCTATAAATTAAACGATAGTTAACTAAAAATATTAATAAATAATTATTAAAGCTAAAAATGGAATTGTCAGAATTTGGCTATGAAACTTGCACCACTATGTTCGTAGCAACTTTCTAATCAATTTTCATATATAAAGTTTAACAATCAAAGTTCAAATGAAATGGTATTAACGTTTCAAAATTTTGGATTGGAAATAATTAAATATATTAAGAAAATAAATATTATTAACTTGAGGTTAGAGAAAACGTTAAGCAAGAATCTTAGCATTAAAAAAACCGTTAGTGTTAAATCAGGAAATAAATAAGCAAAATAGTCAACAATAACGTAGCCACCCGTCAACACCCCTGGTTCAACCAGCCAACCGTTAGAGGTCGACCGGTGAAACTAAAGTGGTTGACCAACTGAAGTTTGGCAATTGGTAAGGAAGCTTGGTCGAATGGCCCTGATTTAATATAATCTAATTTAATGGATCGCACTGATTCGAGCGTTATAAACACAGGCTTAGCTCCTCGCTTTTCTTCTCTTATTTCTGAATCAAAGGGTGAAGCTATTCCCCTTTTCTTCTCCACCACTTCTAAGGATTGTAGATATTATAGATTATCACACACACACACACACACACACACACACACACACATTATATAAGTGGTGGATAGAGGAAAATAAAAGAGGAGAAGAACAGGGTTGAATCAATGCTCTAAAGCAAAAAGGTAAATTATAAACGTAAACATAAATCTACATTTGATTCAAATCTCTTCTCACATCTCAAATCTCAAATACCAATAAATATATATACTTTTGATACATTTTTTCTTAGTAAGAAAGGGAATTAACCAGGAATAACAAATTCAAATATGGAGATTTGAAAGCTTAAAGATGAGTGAGAAATTGTATATTTTTATATATGGGATGAAATCATCTCGAATGATTTCGGTTAAGGCAGACATGAAAACCCCACAAGCCACGGGATTAAAACCTAGCACAGAAACTCAATCTTGAGTGAAAAATGAAGCAACTTCGGTCTTTTTCGATAAAACCATTACGTAATAAATCAATAAAACCTCAAAGCCATATCACGTTCCCTTCCAATTTACCTACTTTTGTATCAGCGTGAATATGATCTCCACTAGACAACATAATGCTTTAGCTAGTACATGATTTATATTATTCTAAACTTGTTTCTTTTATGCCTAAATGTAAAATTTAAAATTGTAGGCTTAAATAAATATATATATATATATATAATGAATGCAATGGCCACCTTTGTTACACGCAAAGACGAGCCATTAAGGGTAGAGAGAAAGAAAAATAAGAAGAAACTACATGATCACATAATTTCACCATGAATCAGTATAATATATAATATTTTAGAACCTTGAATTTTGATGATTTGATTGTGACAAATACATAAGTAAATATTATATGAACTGACCATATTTACAGAAGAAGATGCTATTTTACCCGAGTAATAATCTAAAAGATTGCAGATCAGATCCCAAATAGAAGCTTTAGTAATATATTTAGTCTATGATATAAGTCTAGTAGTGAATTCATGTTAAAATCTCTCCAAAATGGTATATGCACGCACATGCAATTTAATTTTTTTTTCAAAACATGGTACATATACTAAAATTCTTTCAAAACATTCTTTATATGCCAGAAAACACTTATCCCAGCCGATTGAATGGCTACAATCAACGGACTGAAATCTGTGCATGTGCATAATTTTCTTTGGACATTCAGACTGCTAACCTTGCAAATTCAACCGACTAAATTATATGATTTTTGCATTATTTTCTTACTGATTTGATTTTAAATCGATTCAGCTGGCTGAATTATTCCATTCAGACGGCTGAATCTTCATAACGGCTATATTTTGAAAAGACGCTTCATTTTAGTGAATAGAAACAACTCTTGATTCAAGAGTTTCTTCCATATTCTTTCATGGCTACTTTTCATGAACGATTGCAACTCTTAATCAATATATATAGCTATGAAATCCATTGTTTTAATAACCAATTCTGATTCTAATTCTCATTCTTATTATCTAAAAAATCTTGCCATTTGCATTTAATATTTTTGTTCTAATCACTTGTTCATTCAAGAAAACTTCATTAGCGATTGAATAAACTTCCTGTTAGGGATGCGGATTACGGATCTTAAGGCAGAAATAACACTAAAGGGGGGGGGTGAATAGTGTTTTAAAGAATATATGAACTATATGACTAAATTAAAACTTTCAACACAAATCTAAACAGAATTCTAACACAGAATGATCACAGAACATATAACAAATGCAAATAGTAAAGTAAAGCAAGTAAAAGGAAAGAACACACCAGATATTATACTGGTTCGGAATCCTCCTACATCCAGTCCTACACCAAGGCAATATCCTTGTACAGATTTTTATAAGCCAATACCAAATTACAACCCTCAATTTCTAAGGCCTTGAGGAACCCTCCTATCTCCGAGTCTGGGGTAAACTCTCTTGATTTACGGGACACAAGATCACCCTAATACTTCTTAATAGCAATCCTTTTGAATGGATAGACTCTATGGACTTTTTGAATACAAATTAATCCTATAACTCTGAATAGCACTTTGATCTTTAGTAGAATGATGGAGAATCAAATAGAGAGAGTATCTAAATGATTTCCTATTGAGAATTTAGCAGAATGATGGCACGATCTTGAAAATATGAAGTTTTATGGATATGGAATGGTGGAGAAGAAAGAGCAAACAAAATAAGAGAATAGTTGTTAAAAAGATTCGTTTTGGAAGCCTTTATATAGATGCACAACAGTCATAACCATTGGCGAAAGGTTTTCGAACGAATGGACACCTTTTTTGAAAATTGAATTTTGAATCCAACAATCGCCATGTCGACATGGGGTATCCCCTTATGTCGACATCCCTTGGTTCAAAATTATAGAGATGTTGTTTTGTAAAGACAATTGAATTTAAAACAAGTTGAAACTTCTCTGAAGCAAAAGTAAAGTGTTTAAACAATATTTGAGATAGAGAATGAATATAAAACATTATTTTAAATATATATATATATATATATATATATAATTGATATAGACCGTCAATTATATAAGTAATATTTAAAATCAGAATAAGTTTTGATGTTTTAAAAATACAAGTGTTTCAAAATCAGAATAGAGGAATATTTCAAGGCTAAAACAAAGTTTGAAAATATTTGTGAAAACATGATTTTGAAAGCTAAAACATTTTGAAAACAGATTTAAAAACATTTTGAAAAATCTATTCAAACTGAAATTGCAAGAACCTTCCTACAGAGCTCCTCCATAGGACTCAAGAACTTGTACAAAGTAGTTTAAATGATTTTGATTTTCGTGGGTTTGTAAGCCACTTGTTGTAGGTTTGTAAGCTACTTATCGTGGGTTTGTAAGCCACTGGTTTCGATAGAAATTGGGTTCCATCCCAAAAGAAAATTGGAAGAAAGATGAGAGTGCTTTTATGAAGTTTTAACAAAATACTAGACACTTATCTTGAGATCTTGAAATCTTGATTCTCTAGAGTCTTGAATCTTGAATCTCTCATCTTCATCTTGATGCTTGAGTCTTTATACTGATCAGTCTTCGATGATACCTGCATATACTTCCTATATACATACATACATATATATATATATAAGGAAATGTTAGTATATATTTTATAAAGTAAAGTATAATAACTATATAAGGTTGTTGTCATCAATACATCATCAACTCAGTTCCTAACAATCTCCCCCTTTCTGATGATGATAACCTTTATTTATAAAATATTCTTACCATGCCATAACTCTCCCTTACTCCGTGATTTCTTCTTAAAACTACAATTCCCCCTTACTCCATGACTCCCTCTTACACCAAGCACATATATTTTTATAACTTTCTCCCCCTTTGTCATCAACAAAAACTATTAACTACTTAAGAATTCAAGAATGATTAGTATGAACAAATAATATGTATAGAACAAGCATGAAACAATGAGTATAAGTGAACACATTTTAGTTATTACAACATATATAAGAACATACATAAACACGAACAAACAAAACAATTTAAAACAAAGAATGAAATACCATAATCTAAAGTGTATTTTACGTATCCTAAAATTCTTTTAACAGCTTTTAAGTGAGTTTTTTTAGGTCGTGATTGATATCTTGCACAGAGACAAACACTATGCATAATATCAAGATGACTCGCTGTTATATAGAGTAGCGAACCAATCATTCCCCTATATAAAGTTTGATCAATATCTTTTGATTTATATTCTTTACGTAAACCTACATTTGTTGACATTTGAGTTGGCTTCCCACTAGAGGTGCTTAAACCAAATTTATTGATTAAGTCTTTAGCATATTTTTCTTGACTTATGAAGATTCCATTTTCTAGTTGTTTAATTTGAAGTCCTAAGAAGAAACTTAATTCTTCCATGTGACTCATTTCAAATTCGTTAGTCGTTATATCTGAAAATTCTTTATTCATTATGTTATTAGTTGATCCAAAGATTATATCATCTACATATATTTGAACCAGTTGAATATCTTGATTATTTCTTTTAATAAAAAGTGTTGTATCTACTTTACCAATTTCAAAACCAGATTGAAGTAAATAAGATCTTAGTCTTTCATACCAGGCTCTAGGAGCTTGCTTTAGACCATATAGAGCTTTCTTTAACTTGTATACATGGTTTGGAAATTTATTATCTTCAAAAAGTGGAGGTTGTTCAACATAAACACCTTCTTTTACAAAACCATTTAGAAAAGCACTTTTAACATCCATTTGATATAATTTGAAATTATTATAATTAGCGAAAGCAAGTAGAATTCTTATAGCTTCTAGTCTTGCTACGGCGGTAAAGGTTTCATCATAGTCAATTCCTTCTTCTTGACAATAACCTTCCGCGACTAAACGAGCTTTATTTCTTACACCTCACCGAGTTCATTCAATTTATTTTTATAAACCCATTTAGTTCCAATTATACTTTTATCCTCAGGTTTAGGAACAAGTTCTCATACATCATTTCTGGTAAATTGATTCAGTTCTTCTTGCATAGCAAGAATCCATGAATCATCAGACGATGCTTCCTTTGGATTTTTAGGTTCAATTGTTGATATAAAGGCTACATTACTCATACTACTTAATTGATTTCTAGTTCTTACTATAGATTCAATATTTCCTAAAACATTTTCTATAGGATGATCTTTTGATATTTTAATCTCTTATTAGGTTGATTTATTTCACTAATAGTTTCATTAGATTGATTTAAATTTATAAAATCTTCTTCATCATCTATTTGTACAATATCTTTAGGATTTTCATCAAAAGATACATGTATAGTTTCTTCAATAGTATTAGTTTTAAATTAAAAACTCTAAATGCTTTGCTTCTATTAGAATAACCAATAAAGAATCCTTTATCAGCTTTTGGTTCAAATTTATCTAAATTATCTTTTGTATTAAGTATAAAACATTTACTCCCAAAGACTTTAAAATAAGCAACTATAGGTTTCTTATTATAAAGTAATTCGTATGGAGTTTTATTTGTTAATGGTCTAATTAAAATTCTATTTAATATATAACAAGCTGTAGCAACTGCTTCAGCCCAAAAATGTTTAGGTAAATTACTATCAGAAAGCATTGTACAAGCATACTCTTGAATCGTTCTATTCTTATGTTATACTACTCCGTTTTGTTGTGGAGTTCTTGGAAATGAAAAGTTGTGAGTAATTCCCTTTTGAGTACAGAAATTATCAAAATTTTCATTTTCAAATTCACCACCGTGATCACTTCGAATAGTTTTAATTTTGAAAGAATGTTGTTTTTTAATTCTTTTAGAAAAGTTTTTAAATATTTCAAAAGCATCACTTTTATGTTTTAAAAAGATTGTCCAAGTATATCTTGAATAATCATCTACTATAACAAAAACATATTAACTATGGTTAATTGATTGAACTTGAGATGGACCAAATAAATCTAAATGAAGTAATTCTAGAGGACTAGAGGTAGAAATAGCATCTTTTAATTTAAATGAACTTTTCTTAAGTTTTCCTAATTGACAAGCATTACAAATACTATCTACTTTAAAGTTTAACTTGGGTAGACCTCTAACTAAGTCAAGTTTTGATATCCTAGATAATAATTTGAAATTCAAATGGTCAAATCTTTTATGCCAAATCCAAGAGTCACTTGTATTAGCCAAAAGACATAGATTATCATTTGAAATTTTCATACTAAGGATATAAATATTTTTCTTCCTAACACCTTCAAAAATTATATTAGACTTATCATCTTCAATGTGACATTTATATTTTCCAAATTTAATTTTAAAACCTTTATCGCAAAGTTGACTTATACTAAGAAGATTATGTTTTAAGTTCCTAACTAATAAAACATCAGAAATAAGTAAAATTTTAGAGTTACCGACATTGCCGACGCCAACCACATATCCTTTAGAGTTGTCACCAAAATTGACTAATCCACCATCTTGATAAGTAATGTCCTTGAGTATCTCGGGATTTCCAGTCATGTGCCTCGAATAGAAACTATCAAGTATCCATTTATCTTTCTCAATTTGCATAGTTTGTCCATTGGGTGTTGATTCGTCAAAAGCCATATAACGTGTCTGTTCCTGCATAACACACCAATTCAGTAGATAACTTGATTTTTCAAAATAACTATATGCAGACTTATGAAACTTTGGTGAAATGCATAGATTCAAAACAGTTTTAACACAATTTTCCAAAAATGCCATTTTTGTATTTTTCAAGTTTCAGATTATGAAAACAATGAAAACCAATGCTCTGATACCAATTGTTAGGGATGCGGATTAAGGATCTTAAGGCAGAAACAACACTAGAGGGGGGTGAATAGTATTTTAAAGAATATATGAACTATATGACTAAATTAAAACTTTTAACACAAATCTAAACAGAATTCTAACACTGAATGATCACAGAACATATAACAAATGCAAATAGTAAAGTAAAGCAAGTAAAAGGAAAGAACACACCAGATTTTATACTAGTTTCGGAATCCTCCTACATCCAGTCCTGCACCAAGGCAATATCCTTGTATAGATTTTTATAAGCCAATATCCAAATTACAACCCTCAATTTCTAAGGCCTTGAGGAACCCTCCTATCTCCGAGTCTGGGGTACACTCTCTTGATTTACGGGACACAAGATCACCCTAATACTTCTTAATAACAATCCTTTTGAATGGATAGACTCTATGGACTTTTTGAATACAAATTAATCCTATAACTCTGAATAGCACTTTGATCTTTAGTAGAATGATGGAGAATCAAATAGAGAGTATCTAAATGATTTCTTATTGAGAATTTGGCAGAATGATGGCATGATCTTGAAAATATGAAGTTTTATGGATATGGAATGGTGGAGAAGAAAGAGTGAAGAAAATAAGAGAGTAGTTGTTAAAAAAATTCGTTTTGGAAGCCTTTATATAGATGCACAACAGTCATAACCATTGGCGAAAGGTTTTTGAACGAATAGATACTTCTTTTGAAAATTGAATTTTGAATCCAACTATCACCATGTCGACATGGGGTATCCCCTTATGTCGACATCCCTTAGTTCAAAATTATAGAGATGTTGTTTTGTAAAGACGATTGAATTTAAAACAAGTTGAAACTTCTCTGAAGCAAAGTGAAGTGTTTAAACAATATTTTGAGATAGAGAATGAATATAAAACATTATTTTAAACATATATATATATATAATTGATATAGACCATCAATTATATAAGTAATATTTAAAATCAGAATAAGTTTTGATGTTTTAAAAATAGAAGTTTTTTAAAATCAGAATGGAGGAATATTTCAAGGCTAAAACAAAGTTTGAAAATATTTTTGAAAACATGATTTTTGAAGCTAAAACATTTTGAAAAAAGATTTAAAAACATTTTGAAAAATCTATTCAAACTAAAATTGCAAGAACCTTCCTACAGAGCTCCTCCATTGGACTCAAGAACTTGTACAAAGTAATTTAAATGTTTTTGATTTTCGTGGGTTTGTAAGCAACTTGTCGTAGGTTTGTAAGCTACTTGTCATGGGTTTGTAAGCCACTGGTTTCGATAGAAATTGGGTTCCATCCCAAAAGAAAATTGGAAGAAAGATGAGAGTGCTATTATGAAGTTTTAACAAAATACTAGACACTTATCTTGAGATCTTGAAATCTTGATTCTCTAGAGTCTTGAATCTTGAATCTCTAATCTTCATCTTGAGTCTTTATACTGATCAGTCTTCGATGATACCTGCATATACTTCCTATATATATATATATATATATATATATATATATATATGGAAATGTTAGTATATATTTTATAAACTAAAGTATAATAACTATATAAGGTTGTTGTCATCAAAACATCATCAACTCAGTTCCTAACACTTCCTATCTTCGTGAATTACACAATATACCATAAAGGAGAAGATTATAGGAAGGGTGTACATTATTGACTTATCGGTACTATTCAAGAGCATACTTAGTTGGAAATAATGTTTACTATTTGTATTGGAAGTCCTATTCGGTTGCTCGGGCGGTTGAAGTCCTATTCCATGGCTTAAGCAGTAGAAGTCTTGTTCGTTTGCTCAGGTGGTGTAATACCTGTTCCTCTGGTCAAGTGAGGGTTGATAGTTGAATTCCGAAAGGATTCTAGGACTGGACGTAGAACGAGAAAGTTTGAACTAATTTAAAAATTTCTGGTGTCATTTACTTTATTATTTACTTTTATTTTATCTTCCACACTAGTAAATGATTTAGTTAATATTCCATATTGCACAATCCTTAGTCACTTTAATAATAGGTAACATAAGATATTACATAGTCATCCTCGTAACAATAATACATCAGAGTCATTACATTACAATCTTAACCGGACAGTTATTACTACCTATCCATCACAAAATACATAGATCATACATAACAAAATGGAAATAAAATACAATTAGTTACGGTGAATCCACCTGCTCCAGCTCTTTCAAAATGCTTCGTAAGAAACTCGGATCACTTGGATACTCATACAAATTTGAGTACCCCAAGTATTTCAAAAAAAGAAAATAAAACTCCAGGTCATACATGGGACAGCTGTGGTAAACTCAACAACTTAATTCTTTCTTTTATAAAACACTTTAAAATCAAAGGAATCTTGTAAGGCCATGTTGCATATAAACACGGACAGATTTTTACCTTACGATAACCAAAACAATCGAAAACATGAAATTGTGAAACTTCCAGAACTGCATCCGTAGCGACTATAAGTGAATTTGCTACAATTGGTTTCTAGATGAAAACTTCACCTTAACTCTGGCTACTACATCTTTGAAAAAACAAATGGAAAAGTTTGAAATCTTTAAACAAAGGTGAAAACTTGCAAAACATTTTTGAAAATCCAAAGTTAGAAAAAAGAGCTTTCATTTTCAAATCGGGTCTCAAGTCCTTTTGCGAATTTTCAAGGTGCAAACTTCACAACAACATGGTTTTGTTTCATAACAAACACTATATTAATTAATAAAAATAAATTCTTTTAAGGAAAACAAATTCCATTTCAAATAAATACTTATTTATATTTATATTTTTTAAATCAAAATATTTTTAAGATATAAATATTCATTCAAACTCAAATTTAAATCTAAATTCAAATTCAAATTCAATTTGAAATCAAATTTAATATCAATTCAAATATACATTAATTTTAAACAAACACAAATTAATTTTGAAAATAATTATTCCATTTTAAAAATCCGTCTTTAACTATATTTAAAATCATCATATTATTAGTTATTTTGGTGATTTATATTTTGAAAATAATAATTTTATCAATTTCAAATAATTTAATAAGAGACTACCACATTTTAAACTCCTCGAAATTCTGGGATATCACATCAGGGATTTATGATCCGTGAAGAGCTCAAAATTTTCACCTGATTAAAGAAATAAAACTTGCTTCTAAAATCTCTAAAGACTGGATAGAAACAAAAAGGAATGGAAGGATCCTTACCTAGAATGTAGTGTCACCACATTTTCAATGCAAAGACAATAGCTAGCAACTCCAAGTCATGCGTGGCATAGTTCTTCTCGTGAGGCTTCAACTATCTTCTTGCATACACAATCACCGTACCATGTTGCATCACGAAAGCACTAAGTCCTAATCCACATGCATCTGTGTAAACTGTGAACCTACTATTTCCATCTTGAATAGCCAAAACTGATGCAATGGTCAATCTCTACTTCAATTCTAAAAATGCATCTTCATACTTAGGCTTCCATACAAACTTATCTTCCTTCTTGGTCATCTTATTCAAATGGGAGGTAATCTTGGAATAATCTTAAATAATCCTCCTATAGTATCCAGCCAAACCTAAGAAACTGCGAGCTTTGGTAGGAGTCTGTGATCGTTTCGATTCCTTGATAGCTTCCACCTTTACTGGGTCCACTGAAATACCTTTCCCCATCACAATATGTCCTAAGAATCTTACCTCCTATTTCAAAAGGTGGCAATTAGAAAATTTCGCCTTCAGGACATGTCTCCTCAATGTTTCCAACACCACTTCCAAATGATGTTTGTGCTCCTTATTGATTTAGAGTATATAAGGATGTCATTGATGAAAACTAACAAAAACTTATTTAGAACATATCGAAAAACATGGTTCATGATATCTATGAAATATTCTGGTGCATTGGTTAGCCTGAAAGGCATAATCAACGACTCAAAGAAACAATCAAGGCCTCTAAAAGTAGTAAAGGGTATACTATCTTCAACAACCCTCAATTTATGGAATCTAGTAGCTAGATCCATCTGAGAAAATACCATGACTCCATGAAGTTGATCAAAAAGATCATCGTTGCAGGGTAAGGGATGCTTTTTCTTAATAGTCAGCTTATTCAACTCCATATAATCCATGCACAACCTTAAAGATCCATCATACTCTGCCACAAAAACCATAGCAGATCCCCAATATGAATGACTAGGTCTAATCAATCCTCTTCTAAACAGATCTTGGGTTTGACTTACCAATTCCTCCCTCTCACTAGGAGCCTTTCTTCGCATAGGTTGAACTATAGGTCTTACACCAAGAACCAAATCAATGTGAAACTCTATCTCGTGGTATGGGATTAAACTTTTAACCTTTTCGAATACATCTGAAAAATTCTTAACAACTTCAATACACCATAGATTTTCTTGGGATGCCTCCAGGGCATACAAGAATCTGCACATATTAATACCGGATTCCTTACATTACACTTTAGTAATTCTTCCCGAATTGGTTACTAGTGATAAACAATCTAAAACAGCTCCATATTTTAATAACCAATCGATACCAAGAATAATATCAAATCCTATAAATTCTAAGATGTACGGGTCAAAAGAAAAGAGTTGAGAAAGGTAGAAAATTGGCACATCTTCACAAATCATATTCAAGTGGGTTACCCCGCCTATAGTGCTAGACACACACACATAGGGTTTTCCACAATACAAGGAATAAGATGAAATTTACCTACTGATTCATAAGAGATAAAACTATGAGAGGCACAAGTATCAAATAATGCTCGAACAAAAATACCATTAATCAGTAAGGTACCTTCAAGAACGCCTTTCCCCTTCACATTCGTTGAAGTAGACAGTTCATTCTTAATGATGTACACTATTGGCCACTCTCTGTCCAATTTCGACTAACCCATAACCCTCTGACTCAATCAAAAACCACCACGAGGACTTGTTCAACCACCTCTACACATCTAAACTATCCTATTGTCGTATCGTTGTCATTTTCATTGGATGACCGTTCATTAAACTTTTTATATGCTTTTTAATCAATTTATGCACCCAATCAACGAACAAATATCCTAGTGGATTCAATTCTTCATGAACTACAGTTTTGATTTGTAATATATCTAGTTTGGAATAATTTTATATATTGCACCTTTTTAATTAAAGGGCGATTAACTTTCACTAACTAAAGTCAATAAAAATTCAAATTTTAATCATCTAGCTATGGCATATTACATCCTGATCAGGTGTGTATAAAAAAATAATTTTTAAATTATTAATTACATCATAATAATTTTCTACAAAATAATAAGAGGTGAATTATGTCTTATGAATATATATGCAAATATGGTAAATCTCACAAACCAATTAGTCGTGCATCTTCTCTGACCCGAGTTGAATCCTTCTCCTCCTTCACTTCCCAAAAATTCTTCACCTTAAGAATGCTAAATTTTCTTTGTAGCTTTGGTTTATTTATATAGCTCTCTTCGCGATGATTGATTCCATACATTTATTCGTTTAATTTGGATTTGATTTAACAGATTCAAAATTGATTTTGTTTAGAAATGGATGAACGAAAAGATTTAATTTTGAGGTAAGATGTCTAAGCTTTGCATGATTAGGAATATGTTTTTATTTCTTCTTATAGGTTGAAATAACTCAAATTCAGGCCAAAATCTTGAAATTAATATATTACGAAAATAACTCTATGTTTGACTTCTTCCTATTTCTAACCCATTTAACCAAATTCAGCCAGTTATATATATTTTTTAACTATAAATGGCATTTTGGACACAATGGGATGGGTCTTGAATCCTTCTTCCAAATTTTGTAGAAATTTACTATTTTTTCATTTATATGAAATTACGATTTTACCCTTTTTAATTTAATTATTCAATCTTGAAAAATTACGAAATGTAACATCGTAATGACCCTAATTTTAAGTAACATTATTTAGGATATTTAATTAGTTAAATTAAATAAAATAATGTAACGATTAGAGGATTGAAATTTGTGATTAATAGAAGGGTAACCGTGCTTATTTGAACTAATGAACTGAGAAAATTAAAATGAATTAAGTTAGGATGGTAGACAAAGGAAATATAGGAATAAATATAACTCTTATACCCCAAACCCTTAAACCATAACCATTCTCACATTTATTTTACAAGTTCACCAAAAAAAAACCTAAAGCTAGAGGCCGACCACCATTAAGGGAAAACAAGAGAAGAATTCAAGGGGAAGAAGCTTAAGCAATTTAATCAAAGATCAAATCTCAACTCCTTAATATCAAGCTAAAGGAGAATAATAGGTTGCTTCTCATATTTTTGATATTTTGGTTATTAGATCAGATCCGAATATTTTGCAAAGTATATTGCCATGTTTTTTATTGTTAAAATAGATATATATGCTTGTTAATGATTTATGCTAATTCATATAGATTTTTGTGTTATGTTTTAATGTGAAAATGCTATCAAATGACATTCAAATTCCTTGCAATTTTAGTATATGATCAGAAATGATATTTTAGAGATGGGTTTCAATTTTCATAATTTTCTTAACTGATGTGGTTTAATATTTATTTTATAGTGAAGAAAATGATTAGTGGGATTTAAAATTAATATAGCTAATATGCATATGTTTTGGGTCAGAAATTAATATGTGTTAGAAAACATATTAAAAATGGTTTGTGCAAATTTTTATAGCTTATTTCTAAGTGTTTTAATAGATATATAAAATTATTTAAGGTATGGAACTTAAATGTTTTATATAATAATAAAAGGAGAAGGAGCATTTTGTAAATAATATAATTGGTTTATTTCTAAAATTTAAGCAATAATTTTAGAAAAGAAATTAGCAACCAATCATATTTTGACAAACAAGGCAAGTTAGTTGAAAATAATTGCTTGGTTAAAAATCAGTTTAAACAAGCTTTTTAGACATTTCACTACTTTCGGCACCTAGCTTTCGACCAAGTACCTTCGTCTCCATCACCATCAAAACAAATGTGCATGCTATCAAAGACTTGGTGCGCAGTGAATTGGACATAGGCGAAAGGTAAGTAGTCGAAACGCAGGGTTCCAAAGGGGTCGAAGCTTTACTTTGTTTTTAAATGAAAATGCGCCTGCTTTTCTTTTGCTTTCGACTTGGTTAGCTTCTGATTGGGTCAAACTGTTTTAAAGGAATATTTTCAAAAGAGGTTGCACCTTTTGTTTTAAGTAAATGCTTTCGAAGAGGGTTGAAACCTCTTGCTGCCGCATCTTACCTTTCGAAGAAATGCCTTCGAAAAGGTTTTTCATTTTAAGACTTAGCCGCTTCTCTAATGCTTTCAAAGGGACTGATTTCGACACCATCACTTCTTTACTTAGGAAATACCTTTCGAAAGAGTGCTTTCGACTTAGTGGTTTTTTGACCCTTTTGTTCTATTGAAAGTAAAACTCAAAAGTTTCAAAAGGGGTGTTTTAACTGGTTTTGAAAGGTTATTCCACATGTTTTACTGTAACCAAATGCTTTTGAAAGGTTTGTTTTAAGTAGTACACTTTAGTGCTTTCTAAAGGTTTAAGACAATGGTTTTGAAGGGGTGGTCCCCAATGTTTTTCGAAAGGTTTTAAATGGAAGGTCCCAATGTTCTCGAAAGGTAATGTTTATAATGTTTTGATAAGAGGATGTCTTAAGTTTTAAAGCTTTTAAAGGAAAGGTTTTGCAATGTTTTCGAAAGGTTTATTTAGATCAGATTCAAAATATATGTCTTACCCTTTAGGCCTAAGGTCCTACTTGGTTTCTAAAGGGGTACTTTCAAAAGTTTTAAATGTTTTCATCAACAAAGTTTTGGGTGAAGTATATATAACACGGCAAGGTGATTGAAGTAAAGCGTATAGTATATTTTTCCTTGTTTAGAGTATGAATTAAAGGTTTAAATCAATTTGATAGAAACTGTTTTCAAGGAAAATTTTATAGGCAGATGATCTTAAGTAAAATGACTCAGATATTAGAATATCAGATGTGACTGGTCAAGGGTCATGCCCTATACATTAGCTATTAGGTCTTAGATAATGTAGTCCAAAATTCTAGTTTGTAGGGCTTTATCATAGGTAAGACTGAAATGATGTTACACATAGAAAGGAATACATATGTATAGAGATAAGTTATTGGTGAGCCCGCAAAACCATTAGGATCAATTGACCCTTGGAGAAGAAAGTTAGGGATAGACCATCCATTAGAGGAGTATCTAACAAAAGTTAGACTGTTTTCTTATTTTGTCTGGTAGGCCCATGTCAGCCAAAGGTTAGTGGTTAGCCAAACAAAACTAAATTGTTCAGGCAGATAGTCCATTTGTTACCTAATTTATATGCTTACATGATATTGCTTTATGCTTTTAACCAGTTTTGGTTGCAAGATTTATATTTGCACAAAAATATGTTTCAAAAGGATATTAGTGAAGGGAAATCTATTTCACTAAGCGACGTGGTCTCACTTAATATCAAATAACTGAGATGTATAGTATTATTCATACCAGACTATATGTCTGACTCGAAGTTTATGTTTTTTCCCTTAAACTTTCAGGTGCTCAAGATTGATTTGAGTAGGTTGATGGTTTAAGATTTTCAGGTTTTGGTGGGTGGATGAATAAAGCTTTCGGAGACGAGCATGGGACTGATGCTAGCTATATTTAGGATTTTTTCTGTTTTATTTCCACTGTGTTGTATTAAGTCTGTTATGACTATTAAGTACTTTGGTCATCCAAGGGGGCATCTTCACATGTCGCTCTTGGCCTATTTTGTAATAATTATATTTGAGCTGAACTTGGAAAACGTTTAGGATTATGTAACTTGGATATGAAATGTTGTTCCGAAATGTAATCAGAAATATTTTTAATCTGTGATGATTTTATTTCATATTCAAGTTTTTTGATGTTATGTATACCATTTACATTACTGTATATGGTCACCGGAAGTTAATACTATGGATGACTACAGCATCTATAGCGCCTAGCTTAGGGCCTCTAGATAGGGGATGTTATTAAACATTCTCCCCATCAATAGAATTTCATCCTTGAAATTTTAGGAGATAGATTGTGCAATTCATATTACATTGTACAGACATATAGAACAAAAATAGTTACATCTATCTAGCATCCATTATATGACAGAACCGAAATACAACCAAGAGAATATAATACCGATGATAGATAAAATACAATGATATGCATGCAAATGCAACTAAATCGGCCTCCTATGAGAATGCGCATGTAGTGCAACCAATATGTATGCAAACATTCTAATATATGCAAATACGTATATTTCTATATTGATCGCATCCATAGATCCAAATGTGACATCCATATTAAAGTGCAAGTAAACAACCACATCCACAAACACAATCAGTAAACGCATATGTAAAGAAGCAGCACATATAAATTTTCTAACAAATGTTCAAACACCTAACTATAGGTTTCTGTCCTAAGTTGGAACGTATGTACATAAAAGCCAACATAGGAAAAACCAAACTGGTATGACTCAAAAAACAAACCATAGAAAACAAAACACATGATAAAGTCATGCATATAATCAATCCTAGCTTCCGACAAGGCTGTAGTAGCGCTAGCTAGCAGTACCTTTCAATCTAGACAGAGGGATGTTTCATCTATGTCAAAAGAGTGCTATCGACGAGGCTGAAGGCTTCCTTTCGAACGTGACAGCAAGCATGTTAACAGCATTTAAATCACTCATAAAAACACCATTCAAAGGCAATGGATAGTGGACACTCTACGTTTTGTGCCAAACCATTCGAAACGTCTTGAATTCGTCTTTATTCACTTCCTCCGGAGAAGTGGTCAACCAATTCAACCCTTTTGAAAGCATATATAGCCTTTCAAAACGGTTAGGGCCATGCTCACTTAAGATAAAAGAACTACACGTCCAATACAACAAAGGCATAAGGTTCTGAATTAGATTGGAGAGGGGCTCCCAAAAGGGACCATGTGCAGCAAAGCCTTTAGGGTGTTTCGAATCATTCGAAGCCAAAGGTGGACATGTTACGACAAAGTTGAAGGCTGACACCTGAGTCAACTACGCGTCACATCAACACTCAAGAAAAAAAATTAGTAGACCATTCGACAAGGTTGAAAGTTATCAAACAGCACCTAACGACAAAGGCGAAAGGAAACAAAGCAAGAGAGAAGCTCAACTTCAAGCAGAAACAGAAGAATAACTAAAAACTTTTCAGCCAAGTCAAAATGTATAGCCCAGGAGATATTCATGAAAGCAGGGAGACTAAACTTTCAACCACGTCGAAAGCTTGGAGTCGAATGGGACCAAGCCCGCACCTATAAATATGACCCCAAGGGTCAGTTGTAGAGGATCGATTTCTTTCACTTATCATTAGTGTTTTTCTTAAGCTTGTAAACCCAGATTCTCAAATTAAATTAAGAAATTGGTCAACTTGTACAATTAAGTTCAATAAAAAGAAACGGTAGAGTAATTTTGATCATGTTACATGTATGGGGTTCTTATGTTATACAACTGTTTCCATTCAGCGTTT
The DNA here is from genome assembly GCA_030765085.1 of Allium cepa. Taxonomy (NCBI): domain Eukaryota; kingdom Viridiplantae; phylum Streptophyta; class Magnoliopsida; order Asparagales; family Amaryllidaceae; genus Allium; species Allium cepa. The sequence continues at coordinate 827,256,321 of CM060934.1, forward strand.
TGACCTAGTCGGAAGGTTACCCATCGACTAAGTCAAAACACAAGTCTTTTGTTTCCTGGAAACCTCAGCTCAAGTCAGTTAGCTTGCAAGTCCAACCCCTATTGACAAAGTCGAAACCTTTCCAACCTAGCAGCTTCCTAAACCCGCTAGATCCCTAACTAATGCTTCCTTGTAAGTGTCGAAAGGTGGTTTCAATAGATTTCTATACAACCTATTTGAAAGGAAGTACCAAGAGGAAAAATACCCTTTCGACTGTGTCAAAAGGTACCAAAAGCGGAATTTTCATCAATTTTCCTAACCAAAAAAGCCTTAGCAACGTCCACCCATTCAAAGGGTCGTTCCCGAAGTATTATTCATACTTAAACGTGAAATTTAAGGTGTTGACAAGTTTTCTTGTCAACATTTTTGACACTAGAAGGAAGGCTTGAACTTTCAATCCTTAATCACTTTCATTACAGATTAATAGCATAGAGTACTTCGTCCAAAAGAAGAAAAAAGAGGAAGCAGGGAATGACATTAATTTCTCAAATGAAGAAGAAATTCCATTATCCACTTTGGAAAATAAACTAGTTCTGAATTTCAACTTACCAAAGATGGAAATTGGACAGCCTTCGGCTTTGACAAGAATAGAGAATAATGAAATTACAGTTTAAAATCAACCACAACAAATGATGATGATGCAAGAACTTGCTGATAGAGCTCCATTTCAAGAATCACTATAGATTGTGGAAGGAGGAGAAACGCAACCTTCAAATGAGGTAAAAGACCAAGAGTTAAACCAAGAAAGTCAGGCAAACAGGTCTCTTAATTAGTCAAATAGCCTAATCAAAGAAACAATGAAAGTTTCCACAAAAATGAAGCCGACAAAGAAGACCCCATAAATCGAATAATAATTGATGGATTACTAGCCTAGAGTAATATGTTATCCTACAAATAACTCCTTTCTCAGAAGAGATAATGACAATTGGCATTCCTTATCACATTCAAATCCCCATATTGAAGTACGATGGAACTTCTGACCCAGTAGATCACTTTGCAGCCTCCAAAATACGAAAGGATTTGTATAATGCTCCAAAGACGATCTGCTACAAGCTTTCTACAATTACTTTACAAGGAGCAGCTATCAAATGTTATAAGAATTATCAGAAAAATATATCCCTTCCTGGAAATAATTTTCTTACGCATTTGTGACTCTTGCATTCAAAGATCCAACTATGGACTTTAGCTTGTTAGCTACTATCAGACAAAGATCTAAAGAATCGCTTGAAAAATAATTAAAAAGGTTTCACATGGAGGCATTAAAGGCAGGAAATATAACCGACAGAGAAAAGTTAATGGTGGTTCAATTAAGGTTGATCGAGCAAACCCCATTCTGGGAAGATCTTTATATTAACAGGCGCAAAGATCTACAATATTTCTATTCCCAAGCAAGTAAATTTTTCCTCTTAGAAGAAATGAGCCATGACAAGAGAAGATCGAGACAAGACATAGAAGGGGAAAGATCCAACCCCAAGAATTCCGACCAGGGGTCAGATAATAGAGAAAGAATTTGGAAGAAAATTCTGAAATCCAATTAGGCGGCCTTAAGGCAACCTCTCCCTTATATTTACACTTCGGTAAAAGATGAAAGAAGTTTCTCAACTACTGATTCGATGAGGCGCAGATCAGAATTCAGAAAAGTGAAAAACTATTGTGATTATCATAAAGCGAATGGACACAAGACCGATGAGTGTCATGCGTCAGCTGGAATAATTCAGAATATGGTCATTCATGAAGTTTAAAGGATTTTACTAAAAAATCATAAAGAAAACTCTTGAAGAAAATAACTTAGTAGCTTAAAAAATGCAAATTCTCATCAAATCATGAAGCTCTACAGCATGAGTTCAACTATGAATTCACTTCTCCCTTAGCTTTTTAACTTGATTTGTATTTGATTCATATTCAAATTTGTATCGAAATTTAAAAATGTACTGATTCAAAATTCAAGTACAATTACAGGAAAAAAATTAGTCCATAGCATTCAACACATTTTTTAAGCTCAACAAATTTTAAGCTACTTGGGAAAGGCAGCTCAAATGTCTAAAACAAGATGATTATCAATGTTTTGATCAATACAATACAAATGCCCGCTCTCATGAAACTTACTCCTGTCAGTTTTTCATCATTATTTGAGAAGCTTACGAATATACTACTTAGCCACTAAGAAGCCCCTACCAGAACATGGTAATAAATCCTAAGGAAAAACTATGTGTCTCAACCCTATTTTTGGCAAGTTGATTGGAAAGGAATTTCTTAAACATGTCTTCACAAGAAAACTATTTCCAATTAACCTACAACTAAGGGAGGACAAATGTCCACATTTCAAAATTTAATTATTCAAAAATATTATATAGCATTAGAAAATGCACACAAATGATTTTTGATCAAGTAGTCTTGGTATCTCAAAAGTTTTCAAAAAAGCATTGGCAATGAGAAGCTAATCTGTATCTCTTCATGAAAAGTTTTAAAGCCATCAAAAGCTTATTGAAAAATATTATATTGGAAAATCTTGTTCTCAACTAAAAGACTATTGGATCATGAATCATGACCTTCCCGTCTCCTATTTGAGATTTGTGTCTCTACTATGAGAATGATTTTAAAACTCTTACAGAGAATTACTCTAAGAAAAGATGTTCATACATTCAAGCCCTTTTCAGAAAGTAATCCCTTGCTATATTAGAAGGGTTCGTCTACAAAAATTCTTTCTTTAAAAAAGAAGCCAATATTCAAAGGATATTCTAAGAGTGTTTCAAGTGGCTAAAAATGATTTTAGCACGCAAAGTTTTTGTTATCCCAACTTTTGGCAAAGCTGAGATACCCAAAAATCAGCTAAAAATCAATGATTACTATTCTTGAATATCAACCATGCATTGCAGGATAACCATGGATATCGAAGAATTTTTTTCGAGTCCGGATCAGGCCGCAATTGACAAGACATGATGAGAAAAGCTATAAAAGCCAGCCTTTCAAATTTCAAGTCAATCCGAATTCGTACGCTCAAGATATGATCGATACAAGTTAGAGAGAATACGTTGTTCGTATCCATCAGCGTTCGTATCGGTCCGTGTTCGAATCGATACCATTCGAATCCGTCATTACAGGGTAGCCTCATTCCATTCGAATCCATTAGGTTCGAATCCATCAGGAGTTAGTCACTTCGAACCGACCTTTGTTCGTGTCCATCGGTTCGACTCCATCTAGTTCGCAACCATCAGCAAGTACCCGTTCGAATCGGTCCAGGTGTGCCGCTTCGTATCCATCGGCAGGTCGTGTGCTTCGTATCGTTCAAATAACCTTAGGTTCGAAACCATCGAATGAGCATGTATTCGAATCCACCAAGTGCCTCCTACTTCGAATCCATGGGATCACTCCGCTTCGTATCCATCAAATTGAAGTCCTTCGAATCCATGAAGTTGCTCCACTTCGAATCCATCTACAACAGCTTCGTATCGATTGGCCAGAGCATACCACGATCGATATGAACACGCCTCTGTTCGAATCCCTGAAAGTCCTCGAATCCACTAAGTCAAAGTGGCAAAAATCATGGAGTCGACCCAGTCAACTCGGAATAAATAGAGGATCGACACGAAGAAGGTGCACCACGTCATCACGAAAGCGCGTGAAGCCATCGAGTCGAACCCATCGATTCGAAGGGGATCGAGTCGAAGCAAGCAACCTGCTCGAGAATAGCAATTCGAATCGGCCATATCTTGAGATCTACAAGTCCAAATGCAATGAAATTTTTACAGGAGCTTGCATACATGTTGAAGAATGTCCATGCCAAATTTCATCTCGATTGGATGATTTCTTGATCGATTCGAATGGAGTTCGAATCGATCCAAAGTGGGCCCAAATTTCCTGAGGCCGGGCATGTGGGCCCCCTCACGTGCCAGAAGTGGTCTACCAGATTTTTAGGAGAGATATCATCCTCCTACAGCTATAAATAGAGCCCCAATTTATTCAGAAAGGGGGATCGGAAATTTGAAGCGCCAAGACTCTACTGGATTCAATTCCATACCTTATCATCGCTGTTGCATTCAAGTTTCAGAGCTATAATCCAATGTAACTTGCTGTAACCAACTGTAATCATCAAGAGAACATCAATAAAAAGAAAAACCTTTGAAGTGGACGTAGGCCGGAGACAGCCGAACCACTATAAATCGTGTGTCTTTGTTCATTATTTCTGAATTGCTACTTGTTGTTTGCTTAAATCTGTAGTTTGTGTTTGAATATTGTTGATTTATATTCATACACCGGTGCTTTCACAACACTTGGGGTTTGTGACCAATTTTGGCGCAAACACTTTGGTGCTTCCACCGTGAAGGACTAGCACCCGCTACACCAGATTCGGAATTCAGATTTAAGAGTTTGAAGAATCCCGATTCAGAGACAATGACTCGACAAACAAGACAAAGAGCTGATCGAAGCCAACAAGGAGGGAGCCGAGAAGCATCCTCTGGAGCCGGAGAAGGACAGGCTTTGATATATATCGCTAGAGATGAGATGGAAGCTATGGAAAATTCATTACGTGAAAGCATAGTGAAGACTCAATAGGAGATGCTGCAGAATTTCCTCAAACAAATGAGGGCGACAAATGTGCAAAACCTAGGACCAACTACAACGACTGCTAGTGCGGGACAAGGAATCAGGATTACAGAAGCTAACGAAGGTCAGGTTCAAGACCAGAATGCAGGAGCTGAAGGTGATCAACAAGGGCTTGGGGGCAGACCCTCAGGGTCCGATACTGGAAGACGAATAGACGAAATTCATCAAGCTGGAGCCGATGCTTACACTAACGAGCCACCCAAAGAGTATGTACCAGAATTCCCTTCAAGGCTCGTGGGGCAAGACAGGAATGTGGCCAGGGTCAACCCCTGGACGGAGATGAGAGAATGATTGGTCTAATGCGACGAATCATTAGAGGAGGATTGTCTAGCGGAGGGTTGGAAGAAGTCAGTCGGAGTCCGTTCACTCCAAACATCATAAATGGAAGGAACCCCCCAAAATTCAAACTACCAATGCTAGATCCTTATTACGGAAGGTCAGACCCGACCGTGCACCTCACCAGATATATTAGGCACATGGAAGTGCTAGGAGCATCCGAGTAAGTGATGGCTCGATGCTTCCCTTTATACTTGTCGGATTTGGTTGCGCTTTGGTTCAGGAAACAAGAAACTGGATCAATCCGAACATGGGGCGAGCTTGTAGACTGCTTCATGAGACAGTTTAGGGTCCATGTGACGCGACCCAAGAGTGTGATGACTTTAGCCTCGATAAAGCAAAGGACCGGAGAGTCCATAAAAGATTTCTTATTGCGATTCAATGCAACAGTGGCTTCTGTAGATCGCCCGGATCCATCGATGATTTTGATGGCGGCGGTGGCAGGAGTCGGGGTAGGCACCAAATTTAAAGATTCTCTGACTAAAGATCCACCGCAAGACCTCGGAGAGTTCTATCACAAAGCTGAAAAGTTCATCCGATTAGAAGAATCACGAGCTGAGAGGCAGGAAACAAACGCCGTGCAAAGCGAAGGAACCTCTAGGGAACAGTCCGGAGTAGATAAAGGAAAGAGGAAACAGGATGACAGATACGATGGTCCTGATAAATGGAAGAAATTCCGAGAACCTAGATTCAGGCAATACACATATCTGACTGCAGGCCTGGAACGAATTTACACTGATACTCGGGGTCAACTCCCTCATCGAAAGCCACCCAGGAGAGATCCTACTGAGCGGGAGCACAGAACTTGTAAATACTGCCTATTCCATGAGCTGGATGGGCACACTACAGATGAATGCGGCCATTTGAAAGATGAGGTGGAAGAACATGCCAGGAGTTGTAGATTGCCACAATATGTCAGAGAACGGACAGCGGCGGCAAGACCTGAGCAACTACCGCCTCCACCTAACAGGAATGATCCTGGATCGGGATCACGACTCGTCATCCACTGATTGAAGATGGCGGGGCCAAGTCCAGGATTTGGACTTCGGTCGAATAATTTTATTTAGATTTGTTTTTAGAATAAATGGCTACTCCACTTACTCATGTACGAGAACCGAAGAGATCCCTAGGCATGCTCTGAGATGGAGATGGACTGATATGCCCGGAGAGGCGATGTTTAGCTTTATCCTGATGTTTGAGATTGAACATCTATAACCTTAATTTGAAAAAATAAATTTTAATTTCTTGAAATAAACCTTTGACCGGAGAGTTAAAGGATAAGCATTAAATACCAATATAAAAATGATCGCTTTATGACCCTACCCAGAGAGGCGGGGTCCGGAGTGCAAGAAGTGAGTTGCTTCGCCGGAGAGCGACAGGATCGACTCACTTAAGCACTGTTTCCCCTTCACCGGAGAGTGACAGGATGGGATCCAGCAAGAACCCAGACAGGCTATGATCAGTCTAGAACGACCAAGACATCGTTGTACGTCCCAACCAGGACCGGAGTGCAAGGAATAGAAGGCAACGCCAGAGTGCAATAAGATCTTTCTATTCAATCGCTAAGTCGGGAATGGGCTTGGCAAGGGTCCGGAGTGACCATCGATGGTCCAGAGGGACTGAAGAATTTCGTTCTTAACTTCCACTACAAGGGATTGATAATAACTTGGCTCCGAACAGCCATGACATTGATTGATAATACTGCAGCTAGAATGAAACCTGAATGTACTACACTCGATTTAAAACTGTTCGAAACATACCTTTTCCAAAAAGGCATGTTTTGGGGGGCAAAGTGTTATCCCAACTTTTGGCAAAGCTGAGATACCCAAAAATCAGCTAAAAATCAATGATTACCATTCTTCAATATCAACCATGCATTGCAGGATAACCATGGATATCGATGAATTTTTTCCGAGTCCGGATCAGGCCGAAATTGACAAGACATGATGAGCAAAGCTATAGAAGCCAGCCTTTCAAATTTCAAGTCAATCCGAGTTCGTACGCTCAAGATATGACCGATACAAGTTAGAGACAATACGCTGTTCGTATCCATCAGCGTTCGTATCGGTCCGTGTTCGAATCGATGCCATTGGAATCCGATCATTACAGGGTAGCCTCATTCCATTCGAATCCATTAGGTTCGAATCCATCAGGAGTTAGTCACTTCGAACCGACCTTTGTTCGTGTCCATCGGTTCGACTCCATCTAGTTAGCAACCATCAGCAAGTACTCGTTCGAATCGGTCCAGGTGTGCCACTTCGTATCCATCGGCAGGTTGTGTGCTTCGTATCGGTCAAATAACCTTAGGTTCGAAACCATCGAATGAGCATGTATTCGAATCCACCAAGTCCCTCCTACTTCGAATCCATGGGATCACACTGCTTCGTATCCATCAAATTGAAGTCCTTCGAATCCATGAAGTTGCTCCACTTCGAATCCATCTACAACAGCTTCGTATCGATCGGCCAGAGCATACCACGATCGATACGAACACTCTTCTGTTTGAATTTTTGAAAGCCCTCGAATCCACTAAGTCAAAGTGGCGAAAATCATGGAGTCGACCCAGTCAACTCGGAATAAATAGAGGATCGACACGAAGAAGGCGCACCACGTCATCACGAAAGCGCGTGAAGCCATCGAGTCGAACCCATCGATTCGAAGGGGATCGAGTCGAAGCAAGCAACCTGCTCGAGAGTAGCAATTCGAATCGGCCATATCTTGAGATCTACAAGTCCAAATGCAATGAAATTTTTACAGGAGCTTGCATACATGTTGAAGAATGTCCACACCAAATTTCATCTCGATTGGATGATTTCCTGATCGATTCGAATGGAGTTCGAATCGATCCAAAGCGGGCCCAAATTTCCTGAGGCCGGGCATGTGGGCCCCCTCACGTGCCAGAAGTGGTCTACTAGATTTTTAGGAGAGATATCAGCCTCCTACAGCTTTAAATAGAGCCCCAAGTCATTCAGAAAGGGGGATAGGAAATCTGAAGCGCCAAGACTCTACTGGATTCAATTCCATACCTTATCATCGCTGTTGCATTCAAGTTTCAGAGCTATAATCCATTGTAACTTGCTGTAACCAACTGTAATCATCAAGAGAACATCAATAAAAAGAAAAACCTTTGAAGTGGACGTAGGCCGGAGACAGCCGAACCATTATAAATCGTGTGTCTTTGTTCATTATTTCTGAATTGATACTTGTTGCTTGCTTAAATCTGTGGTTTGTGTTTGAATATTGTTGATTTATATTCATACACCGGTGCTTTCACAACACTTGGGGTTTGTGACCAATTTTGGCGCAAACAGTTTTAGCCTACGACCAATCCGTGGCACCTCCTAAAGGGAGGAGTGTCAATCACCTACCATTTTATCCCTTACCAAAGGCACCTCTGGAGGAAGGGTTAAATATTCTTAAGCCCTTACCAAAGGCACCTCATAGAGGGAGGGTCAAAAAAAGGCCCTTGGCAAAGGCACCTCCAGGGAGAAGGGTCAAATCTCCTTATGCCCTTAATAAAGAAATATCATAAAGGGAGGGTCAAAACCTCTAAAAAAAACCCTGACGTCCACATCACCTCTTGCAGGAGGGTCAGGATAAGCACTCACAAAATCAAAAGCCCATAACATCCAATCACCTCAAAGGGAAGGGTCAGGTAAAGCACCCATCAGCATCCTTCTAGAGGAAGGTTAATTCATCATGTAAAATCTACCTTTAAAACAAGGGAACCCCTAGAAGAGGCTCATCAAACAGTGGACTAAGATGACTGTAACGACCCGTAAAAATTTAGTTATTTTTATTTGTTTTATTAACGTATTTAATTGAATTTGGAGAAATTTTAAATAATGAAATTTGGAAATTTTTTATTTTATTTGGAATACGTATATTTAAATATAGCAGATGGTAAATTTTCATCTGGTTTTATGAAAGTTTATTTTCTAGTGAAATTTTATTTCAACACAAGTCAGCTAAAAGTTGATGATAATAAAATGTATCCCAAGCCTGAATAATTTTCTATAAAAAAATTGTAAATCATCTTCTGAGTGAGACGCCATATTCCGTTTTCTAAAATTTGACTTTTATTGCTCCGTCGATCTTATTTTCGACAAAATAGCAGATTTCTGGTACCTATATCGACTTTTGATCCGATGATCCTATCCCTGATATCTGCATACCGTTTTGATCGTCTCGTCATGCTGATCTCTACGGTATATTCAATTTTGTATTTTGAGGTCCGGTACGTGATGGAAACAATAAACTGTTCACCATAGCGTTACCACATTGTGACTTTACACTTTCCCTTAGTTCTCAAATTTCTGACTTGCAGCCTAAACAAATATTTAATTGCTTCAATAATTTTCACGAAATCAAGGGAATCGACTGTTACAATAAATTTTATTTCTTTCCTGTCCATTCAAATGTTTCATCAGTTACAAACCAATCAATAGCCTACCTTTATCACTCCCTGGATTCGTGTTGTGGCTCTTTAATTTCGATCTGCTGCCATTTCATTTCGGGTTCATTCCTTTCCTATTTATTCCACTTCAAATGTTTTCTCTTCTCTTTGGCAAAGAAACATAATATTTTATGTCAATATATATATATATAGCTTGGATTCAATCGTTTTCCCTGAATCAAAATTTTTTATACTTGCATGGTGAACTAAACTTGTCTTCCCTGACTTCATCTCTCCATGCCTTCCCTTCTAACTGCCGCACTCATCTCACGCCACCTCACCACCGCCCTCCATATGACCTTGCAGCCGAAGCCACACTGTCCTTCCACCGAGGCAATCTCCACTTTCTTTCAGCCCACCACCGCTATCCCCCTCCTCCGCGTGTAACCTCCTTCTCTGTCCTCTTCTTCTCAACCCATCTACCGAATCGCCTCGACTCACCTCTCCCCGTCAACTAGCTCGTCCACAATTTTTCACCGGCCCAAGCACGTTGTTTAACCACCCGCCTCTACGTCATTCCCCATCACCAGCCGAGCAACCTAGCCGCATCTCCTTCCCCCTCTAACCCGCAGCGTCGGCCATGCCTTCCCAAAACCTTCAACCTTCACTCTCCGTTTTAGCCTGCAACCCACCAGTTCCTTCAACCTTTGGTCGTGAATGCATGTGTATTTATGTTCTGGTAACAAACTACTTCAAACTCTAGGATTCTAAAGATCCTGATTTCTATATTTGTGTATATTTTATAATATTATGCAGTGTTCTAGGATTTTATATATGAGTATATTAGTATTTGTGGTCTGAGTGTAAATTATATATTTTCCATAGGTCTATTTATAGAGTGTTGTTTGTAGATTCTTTATAGTTAGTACCTATATATGTATGGTATATGAATAATGTATATTTATATATATTTATAAAATAAGTTTATATTAATTTGATGTTGGATTTATATGTGTATGATGATGTATTGGGCTACGTATGTTCAGCGTATAGTATATATATTAGCCGAGATTTGCTGCGTACATAGTTATATGCAAGTTACAAAAGCTATTTTTCTAATGCTTATATTTTGGTTTACAAATATGTGTGACCGTATGAGTCCACTTAGTAGTGTTTCATGTGTTTATGTAAATGAGTTTATGGGAATTTTATTTGCATTGAAATTAGTTATCGATTTGAAATTATGTGTTTAAAATTGATTTTACGTACATATTTTCAAAATTAATATGTATTATATATGTAAGAATTTTGCATTTTAATATGTATATATGTGGGTTTGTTTCAAAATAAATAACATTTATATATTTGATTTTATATATGTGTTTTCTGACATTGATTTTTTTAATTACATATATTTAATTTATATGTTTGAGTTTAGAATATGATTTTGTATATGTATATTGTTATATATAGTTAATACATATATTCCCTTGTATCAATTATCTTCATCGATTCAGTCTGACTGATTTCGTCGATTCCTATTTATCAGCTTTGATCGTCGAATTAGTGTCGATCGTGCTTTGCTTTGAAATTCATGCTTGGATTCATAACTCATTTCGATGCCAAATTTCTCTAGCCTCGAAAGGTGAGCAATCACTCACGATTAACGTTCTTATATTTATTAAATTTGATTTCAATTGGAATGAAAATTGTAATATACTGCTGTAGTTATGTTGGTTGTTATATATGCTATTATCTGTAATTGTTCACTTGTGGGATATGACACGATATCTTATTGTTTATATTATATTGATGATGATGATATATGCCTGTTATTATTATTATTATATTATTTGTTATCACTCTGCAAGTTCTCTGTCAGTATAGAAATCACTATGGGTTGAAACGAAACATACCCAAACGGACTTTAGAATAGGAGAAAATCATTATGGGTTGAAATGATAAACCCAAGCGATTTTCTTTTGAATTGAATTTAGGATTACGGGTTGAAATGATATCCACCCGTATATATATAAATTACGGATTGAAATGATAAATATCTGTATCACTTGACCATAGAATAGCGACGCTGTTGGTTTATATAAATATTTTGAAAATGAATTCTATAGGTTTGAAATGAAATATATGGTTTTAGTAAATATTGATTTAAAATGTTATATATAAAGGTTATTTTATATATAGATTTAATAATAAAATATAATTTAATTAAGATTGATTTAATTGATATGAAATATGTTTAAGGATTTATTAAATTTGTATTTCAGAAATAGATTTGTGGAATAGTTTTATAAGCTAAGGTTGGAAGATATATTTGAGACTTATTTGAAATGGTATTCAATTAAGGATTTTATTTAATTAAATCGATTTGAAGCTATTGAATTCGAACTTTAAAATATGATTTTATAACTTGATTTTTGATTTAAGTAATTTAAAGGATACTTAACATCTAAAGAAATCGAAGGTAATATATATAGAAAAATGAAATTTAAGGTCATATAAATAATGTTGGATTTATTAAGCGAATATTTCAAAACTAAATAATGGTGAGGTCAAATTAGAAGATAAGTGCAATTACAAAATTTAGCTTTTGAAACATTTAAAGTGTCGAAATATATTGACTTTGAATCACATTGAAATTTAAATGGTGTATTTGTGGTTCAAATCTGTAATTGAAATCGATAAAATTTGTATTTATTTAGTTAGAAACTGAATTGAATGGAAATGGATAAATTTAATTTAATTAAATTTGAATGGGAAGGTCCAGTTTATATTTGAAGCAATTTTTGAAGTTGAGGAAATTACTATTACTTTACTTTATAAACTATTTAATATATATACTGTTTTGGAAAGTAGATATATTTAAAATGAAGGTGATATTGTGGTTTTGAGGTATGAATTAATTTGAAATGACCACGGTGTTATAGTGTATATTTCTACATTGTAGATAATTCTACGGATCCTTAAAGGGTGGTTATCCCAAACATCCTTTAAGATACTTGTATTTCTGTTGATATTTCACTTGAGTTGGTTTTATTGATATAAGAATATTAATCCTGACTCGAGTGTTTTGTACTTTGCTTTACGCTCGGGTCAGACTGAGTGATACAGCATTTGAGACTCACCTTTGGAATTTGGAGCTTCGTTTAGAGATCCAACTATCGATTCAGCTTTCAGCCTTTCTAGTTGCTTTGTTCAGAGATGGCATCAGTTGGGATTTGAGACTTCAGCTTATCTGAGCCGTTCTATTGTATTTTATTTCTAACTCTAATGTTTATATAATAGCTTCATGAACTACTATTTTATCTATTCCGCCGCATTATTATTATATTACTCTGTGTCTATGATTCTGTGATTGAATTATTTACTGCATATGCTGAGTTTTTGCCAAATTTAAATTAACAATCTGATATTTTGAGCAATTCAAGTCTAGCATGTGTGGATGCAAATGGTTGAAAATATCAGGTCATTACAGTTGGTATTAGAGCTTTGGCTCTAGGCAAACTTAGCATATATAGTAAATTTATTTGCAGAATCACTTTCATTCGAGCTTGAATTTCTTCCTCTTTGATTTGGTTTTTTCGTTGGACTTTGGAACGTTCCCTGCTGTTCCAAAATTCATTATCTTCTCTCCCTATTCGTGTTTCTTAATTCCAGAGTATTCCATAACTCCACTTCGAATGATCTCTATAAGAATAGGCGATCCCACCAATCCTTGAATGATTTGTAAAGGGGTGAAACTCCTTTACAATTGGCATTGATTCAAAGGAGATTTATATATTCCTTGGTTTAGATGTTGCTATCTATTATCATGCCGAATTCTATCTTGGGCGATCGAATGTCGATTTTCCTCAGAATTCTACACCGATCTTATTATGAAGTCACGATTGAACCGGTTAAGGTCGCCCGCGATTTACGTAAGTATATCCATCTTATATTTGGTAATTTGGATTTCTCACCTTGGATCGAGCCTATCTTTGTTTTGAAATCCATTCTTGAATTATCCTTAGAAAAATTAGGTTTGTTTGCATTTTACAAATTGTTTTATATACCAAAATTATTATTTTGATAAGTATGATTATATTCGATATATAAAGGTTTCGAAAGGATTTGAAATTATGAAAATTACATAAGAAATTGATTTAGATAAAAATGATTTATAACTGAAGGGTTTCAAATTGGAAATTTGGGGAATTGAACTCCGGTATTTTGAAATAAGTTTTGAGATCTTGAAAATATATAATAATACGATTTGAAAGTATCTTTCGAATAAGAAAATGTTCGAATGAGTTCAAATGAATTCCAATGATTTCGAAGAAATTTTAAAGAAGTTTTCAAGAAAATAGAAGTCCAGAACTCACTTGTGTCACTAGAAAATAATTTCGGTGATGACTGCATGCATCATCGATATTGATTTTCGAGTTTCAAAGTGGGGGAGAGGCCACTTTAGTAGCTTTGCTATGCGAGTGATTTTGTGAAACCGATTTTGTTTTCAAATTCCGAAGTATGGTTTGATATTCGAAAGACATATGTATAGATATTTGAAATGATTTGAAGTAAACCCAGTGTTTAGTCCCCGAGTTTCGAATTTGTGTAACATAATTTTTTTGAAATTGATTTACGGATTTGTTGTTGATTACCAACTATACGATTTAAATTTGATTTTTCCAACTATTTTGAATGTTCGAACACTTCCAAATTCGAGGTTTAGTTTCCAAAGCTAAGTGATTTCGAAAAGCATAAATTATTTGATAAAGTATATAAGAATAGTTTTGTACGTTTAAGTATGAAGTAATATGATTTAAATAAGTTTGAAACTGTTTTCTTAGGAAAATGAATTAGACAATTTTGAATTATACTAATATGAAATTTAGCTTTGAAATGTTTTGAATAAAATTTAGTTTAAATGTTGTTAATGATGAACATCTTTTATAAAACTATATATATATATATATATATATAATAACAACGAGCAAGAGGAAAATTGGATCTTTCAAATGGAAATAAATGGATTAAAGGTTTTAAAGGGATTAAACTTGGAAATCATTTTGGGTATAATTGATTTTGAGAAAAATATTTGGTTTCGAAAGTAGATTGGAATTTAAAACCCAGTATTTATATGATGATTTTGAAAATGAATTTGAATCGAGTTGATACGAAAACAAGGAGCATTTTCTAAATCTATTATTTTGGGAGTTCTCGAACTTATATAAAATTTATTTGTATAAGTATGAAGTTGATTTGAAAACTATCGATTTGGAAAGGTACTCAATTTGGAAAGAGGAATCTTGTATAATCGAAGTCTATATAAGTATGATTTGTTATACTATTGATTTAGGAAAGTATTCGATTTGAAAATGAAATCTTATATAAAATGTGCTTTATATAAGTATGATATTTGAAAGTGATTTGAAAAGGTACTATATGATACATATTTTCGAAGTAAAGATATGGAAAGTGCCTTCTATTTGATATCCGCTTTGTGGTCACATTGTAGATTCATTCTATCGATATTATTCTCTCTGATTTGGGTTTTTCGAATATGATGCTCGATTGTCCATTGAATTCCATGGCGATCTCCATGGTCTTACGAGCGCGACTGCGTAGCGTAATTCGCCTGCTGAGGTAGCTTACGGGCGTGGATGTTTCTTGCGGGATTCAGGCATAACCATTGTGTATTTGCGATCTATGTAGGTCATTTTTAGTAGCGAAATCCGCGGGCTGAGATAGCTTACGGGTATAAATGTTTCCTAGGGGATCCAAGTGTAACCATTGTGTTTAGTGAATTCTTCTCTTCCTTATGGATTTTGATGATGATTTGTGGATTTTGTATGCCTGAATTCCTCTTCGAATTTTGGATAATCTCTTGTTAATGTTCCAATTTTACGGATTTTAAACTTCCTTGTTGGTTTTGATGGTAATTTATGGTTTCATATGTCTTATTCCCTTGTGGATCTTTTATTGAATTCATGACTTTGAATTTTGTGACGACTTGTGGATTTTTCATTGAATTTGAAATAATGTTTTAGTGCAAAGTCCGCATACCACCAAGTGGCTTCATTGTAAAGCTACTTACTACTTTTTCACTAAATGGAAATTACTAACCAATAGTATAAGGGTGAACGTAAAATTATCTTAAAGGGAGAAGGGAAGGTCGCCAAAAGCACAAAATAGGTATATTTAGGTTGAAGGAGGCTTAGCTCAAGGAAAGGAACCGCCTAGAGTACACGGTTGACTTTCTCCAAAGGTTCATTTATTTGAGTCAACGTCTGCAAATCGGGTAATATAATTTCAAATTTTGTATAAAAGAAGTTTAATATGTATATTTCAAAATACATTATTCAATAATGCTACAAAACAACATCTTGAACGTTAAATTTATAAGTTTAAGAGTACTTGTTAAGGTCTTATAACAAGGTTACAATCTTAATAGAGGTTATTATCTATTTCACAGGAAAAGGAATTTCCTTGGAGATTTTGTCATAAATAAAAAAAGCTTCTTTCATACAAGGTAGGGCTAAATGTTAACCATAAAATATTATTAGGCATAAAAGTATGAAAGAAGGAACATGAGAGCATTGGTAAGAATCAAAAAGCACCAAGATGATCTAGTTAAACATAACTTCCGACAAGGTCGTAGCAACGCTAGCAGTACCTTTCGATTAAGGCAGAGGGATGCTTTGACTATGTCAAAAGTGTGCTTTCAACATGGTCCAAGACTTCCTTTCGAAGGCGATAGCAAGCATGTTGACAGCATTCAAATCACTCAAAAGAACACCTTTCGAAGGAAATAAGTAGCGGACACTCTACATTTTGCGCCAAACCATTTGAAATGTCTTGATTTTTCCTTTATTCACTTCCTCCAGAGAAGTAGTCAACCAATTCAACCCTTTCAAAAGCATATATAACCTTTAAAAATGGTTAGGTTCACCGTCACTTAAGAAAAAAGAGTTGCATATCTGTTACCATGAAGGCATAAGGTTTCGAATTAGATAGGAGAGAGGCCTTCGAAGGAGACCATTTACAGCAAAGCCTTTTAAGGTGTTTCGACTCATTTGAAGCCAAAGGAGGAAACATTTCGGTAGCGTCGAAGGCCAACTCCCAAGTCAACTTATGTGACACATCAACACTCAAGACAAAAGCAAATCAGTAGACCCTTCGACAAGGTTCAAAGTTATCAAACAACACCTATCGACGAAGTCAAAAGGAAACAAAGCAAGAGAGAAGCCCAGCTTCAAGCAGCAATAGAATAATAACTAAAACCCTTTCGACCAAGTCAAAAGGTATGGCTTAGGAGACATTCACGAAAGTAGGAAGACTAACCTTTCAACCGTATCAAAAGTTTAGAGTGGAAAGCATATTAACCTGCACCCATAAATATGACCCCAAGGGTCAGTTGTAGGGGATCTAATTTCTTTCACTTCTCACTTGTGCTTTTCTTAAGCTTGTAAACCCTAATTCTCAAATTAATTAGGGAATTTGTTCAACTTGTACAATTAAGTTCAATAAAAAGAAACAGTGGTAATTTTGATAATGTTACACCTATGGGACTCTTATGTTACACTACTGTTTCCATTCAGCATTTCGACCTAGTTGGATGGTTACCCATTGACTAAGTCAGAACATAAGTCCTTTGTTTCCTAGAAACCTTAGCTCAAGTCAATTAGCTTGCAAGTCCAACCACTCTTGGTAGGGTCGAAACCTTTCCAACCCAGCTGTTTGCACAAAAAATGGGCAAACACCTCCAAGTTGTATGATTTAGTTGATTATATGTTGTTCTCAGTGATTTGGGTGATTCATGCAAATATATAAAATATATGGACTAAACTGTAAAAGACACACAGATTTATAGTGGTTCGGCCAGAATGTGCCTACGTTCACTTTATATGTTATTCTCCTTTTCTGTCCAGATTACAAGTACAAAGCTTTTATTACAAGAATCTGAAAGTTGTTTGAAAGTTCTATCCGTGCTTGAGCTCTCAAACTTTTTTGCCATTGTTGTACCCCTGCCCCTCTATTTATAGAGTGAGGCAAGGGGTAGGGGTCTTGGATGTATACAGCTGCTGGTGGGCCTGGGCTGATGCAATCTGGCCGGGCAAAGTTGGTTCGGTATCCCTTGGTTCGGCGATGGTACTGGTTTGATTGCATGGTTGTCCGGTATCACCTTCTTTACTCTGATTCGGTAGTATGCCGGTCCGGTGATATGTTGGAGATGTGTTGGTTCGGTGATGGGGGACGTAGCTTGGTCCGATGGTGGTTGATTCGGTGGTGGTCAATTGGGGTTTGGTTCGGTGATGGAGGAGAGAGGACTTTGGTTCGGTCGGTGTTGGAGATGCTTTGGTTCGGCAGTGAAGTGGAGTGGTTTGGTCCGGTGATGGAGGAGAGGTGGCATGGTTCGATAGGTATTGGAGTAGCGTTGGTTCGGCAGGGAAGTGGTCCCGATGACGAGTGTGTTGGTTCGGTGGTGGAAATGCACACAACACTTGCCCCCCAAACTAGGGCATGTGCATGCACATGGCGTGCTTTGTTTTAACTTGGGTGTTTCCATTCGGTCATATGTGCCGAACCACCCGGTCCGGTCATCCTGCGTTCGTCTATAAATAGGGGTGTTAGGCCTTCGTTATTCCCCATCCAGCGAAATAGCCGAATCAAATTCCTAACTGCCGAACCGATTAGTGCCGAACCAGTTCTGACTGCCGAATCTTAATTGCCGGACCAGGTAAACTTTCTTCTGCCGAACGATTTTTTAAGGTTGAGCTTCCGAATGAACCCGAGGGGTTTTAAGTACCAAATGTCACTTTCATATTTGAGTTGCCGAATGAAACTTGTGCCCGAACCACCTAAATGAGAATGGAAAGTGCCGAGTGAACTTATACTTGAATCACCGGATGAAGCCTGAGACTCCGAATACCGAATGAACTTTTGTATTTGCTTTACCGAATGACACCAGGAGTTTGATTGTTTTGAATTTGAGTGAAATTTCAGACTATGTACACTTGTTTGCTTATATCCTCTGTTCTGACGATGTACTTTCTTGTGGTGCAGATAAATGTCTCGTAAGGTGGAAACTCGATCAGATAAGAAGAAATCTAAGAACGAAGGAGAGTCCACCGTAGTGCCCCCAGCTCAGCCAGGACCGGAACATCATGGACCCACCCCGAGATCGCTAGTAGATGGGTATGGTCCTCAAGAGCTTCTGAATTCTACGCCTGACTGCTTTCCTAGATCACTCAAAGAAGAGCAGCTTGATGCTATCTCCCGCTCCTTTGGGATTGATAGAGCACACATGTTGTTGCCAAGGAAGGGGGTCATGCCATATAATCCCTCTGAAGGATACTTCGCTTATAGTAGGTGCCACTGCATGTGTGGAGCCATTCCTCCAATCAATGCTTGGATAGTTAGCTTCGTCACCTATTTGAAGGTGGCCCCTTTCCAGCTCCAGCCCAACTCCTACGTTATCTTGGTGTGCCTATTCGTGATTTTCCAGAGGAAGTACGGGCGCCCCCTTCGAACCGGGAGATTCGGTACCTATATAACTTGAGAGGTTATAAGAAGGGGTCTCCATACATCAGCTTGGAATCGATCGTGTTCTTCAAGCCAGTTCTGGACTTGTATTCAAAGTTCACCATGTTTAAGAAGGAATGGTTCTTCGTCCAGGATGACTCCGTTTCGATCCACCACTTCACCTATGGCAGTAAGTTGAAGATTATTCATAATTTCCGTTCTGACTAAAATGCTTCTTCTTATGTGTTTTTATTTCTTGCTAGCGACAGGTGACTTTACGGTCGTGGAGAATGATCACCTGCCGTGGAGATAGAAGCCATTTCGGGAAGGGATAGGTCAGCTTCTTAACTAATCAGGAATGCCACTCTCCTGGGACAACTTGGTTCTACCACATCAGTCTGTGGTCAAGCAGAGGGATACGGCTGAGGAAAGAGCTGCCAAAGCCAAAGGAGGGGCCATGGTGAAGAGCATCAAGAGGAAACCCTTCTCGATACCTTCCGTCGTAGGGGGGAAGAAACTCAAGAAATCCGATGGACCCTCTCCCAGCACATGCCCAGACGTTCCGGAGGAAGAAAGCGCGGAGGAGGAAAGTGGCGAGGGTGAAGGAGGTGAGGCGGAGAGAGGAAGTGGTAGAGAAGGTGATGGTGGTGGACAGAGTGGTAGTGGCGTTGGTGCCTTGACCTCCTTGCAAGCAGGTGAGATTTAAGAGTGGATGGATGACGCCTTCCACCAAGCTTTTGAGGGGTTGGAGGGAGGACCGGCTCTGGTAAAGGAGTCCGAGAGAGCTGACAAGGCCGGGGCTGGTGCCGGTTCATCTTCTCAGAGTATTCCCGCTAAGGCGACTCCGGTGATTCAAGGTGAATTTTGGACTTCTGCAGACTCCCTTTATGATAAGGACTTAGGAATATTTTATGGCCAACTCCCGTCCTGTAATGAGATTCAGGACTTATTGCAGTATCCCACTCCCCCTTAGGGTTTGTATAATAAATGCGTCTCCTTGCTCCTTTTGACTTAACATATTTCTTTAATTATGGATTAGTGTGTGCTCGTAACACTTATTCTTTATTCCAGGGGCAGGCGAGGTGGCCAAGACATCAGATGTTCGACACCGCCTCGAACAATACAAGCTACTCAGAGCCTATGCTAGACTGAAGCTTCCTACTAGCCGCCCCGGGGACGTAGTCGGCTATCGTCCTCTTCTCGGGATTATTGAAGAGAATATTCAAAAGAGAAAGAGGAGGCGCTCCATATTCGAACCTTCACTTGGACCTCAGCCCCCAACCCAGCCTATTCATGATATCACGGGGGAGGATACTGAGTCCATACCTTCTCCGCATCCATCAGAGAATCCTACCTTACTCATGTTGATCATCCCGGCTTGGCTCGTAACCCATTTGCGGGTCATCCAGATCTGGACCCGAGTTCTCATGATATTTCCTTCGATGAGGTTACTGGTGAGCACCTCATACCCTGCAATCCTATGGAAAGGGTGCTTGATGAGGCTAAGTCTTTGGATCTCGACTTGTTGACCACTCGGATTGTGACTATGGGGGATGAGGCCAAGGCAAACATCGATCGGGTGGCTGAGGAGACCAGCAAGCAGATGGCGCATCATGCCCGACTGGTCAAGGCTGGAGAGGAAATCGGAAGTACTAACATTTGGTTGCGGCTAATGGTTTCCGATCAGGCCAAGCAGCTTGCCGACCGGGCCATCCAGATCTCCCAGCATGAGGCGGCCTCCAGATGACTAAAGAAAACCATGGAAGATGCTAGCAAGGCAGAGTTGCGAAAAAATGGAGGCTGCTTGCAAGAAACGAATTGAAATGGCCATCGCAACGGTTGATGAGGTTCGGAGAGAGGATCTTGAGCAGGTAGAGGAGTTATCTAGAAGGCTTGAAGCCGCAGGGCTTGCTCAGGCCAAGCTAAAGGAGGAGATGGAGGCGATGAGGAGATCCCTTCAGGCTGACTGCACGCGATACCGATTGGAGAGGGATGCCGCCGTTGCGAAGTTGTCGGCTTCTGAGGCCCGTATGAGGGAGTTTGAGGAGAACGAGGGGATGATGGATAATATGCTGCAGGATATGTATTTTCGTACTTGGAAGCAGGGCAACCTATCCTGGATGGACGACTACCCCCGGATCATGGCTAGGACATATCTCCGGGCTTTGGAGGAGGCCAAGGCTGATGCGGATAAAGAGGGTGGCGTGGCCTTCAGAATGGATATGGTTACCGCTCAGTTCACCAAGGAGGAGAAGGTGGCGGTGAACGAGGGCATGCGGCTGCTTACCGCCGAGGAAGTAGGTGTGCAGTTGGAGGATGATGATCAGGGAGCAGACACTAGTAAGTCTTCCCTTTTAATCTTTTCTTACCTTGATTGCTTATCGTTTATCTAATAGATTCTTCTCCTGAATTGGACAGGTGGGACCTCTGGTCAGCATGCTGGGAGTTCTGATCCTGCGGTCAAGTAGATCTTGGGGGGTTGGAAGGATAGAGATGAAGTTCTGATGCTGCCGACTATTTTGGCTTGATCCAGACATTTTTGGTTTTACTTGACATTCCTGTATATACTAGTTCCAAAACAATAATGTACTTTCAGGATGTAATTATGTCATTGCAACGAACGACTTTATTCTTAACATGTAATTTTATAACATAAGCTGATTCTGTCATATTTGGATGCTGTCATTATTTTGATGTGTTGCATAAGAAATATAACTATGCATGTGCTAGTAATTCAACTGTGTTTGATGTCAAGTTCTTGCTCAAAGTATAATTTCATGTCTTGCAATGTTAATGTGATGTGTGAATATATCAGAGCTACTTATTTGTATACAAGAGAAGAAAGTACCCCCTTTCGATTTTTAGTTGTAGATGGTAGCTTTGAATGCCTTGTGTGATCGAATACGGATTGCAGTTGAGTGACCCATCATCCAGCTGAGAGTTCTCATTCCCATTAGCGAGTGCATCCTATTTGGTGTCCTGTATTTTAAGGGTTGTTATAGAGGATAGGAGGAAAGTTTTTTAAATAGAATGGAAATATAAGAAATAGTAAAACTTCCAATCACGGAAGGCCTTCAATGTGCTTAAGTTCATGGAAAACGGGTTTTGTAGTCACTTTCCCTAGTGTGGGTCTTGGAGACATTTGTCACCCATCTTACGTCTCTGCGGGGAGTTTTCTTTTTTACCACAACAGCACTTAAGACACATCGGAGCCGAGATCACGCACGGTAACTACCCGGGCCATTTATGGCCCTTAATCGTGGGTATTATTTGATTTACCGTGGCCGGCTAGCGCGGGTGCCGATCGTCAACTGTGAACTGCCCTTGGCTGGCCACACCTTATGTTGGGGCTTATAATCGGTTCACAGTCGCCGGCGAGCCGAACGCCGTAATGAGCTGCCTCGGCTATAGTCGGCCTTCTCGGTGGCTTATGATCGGCTCATTGCAGTTGGCTTCGAGGGTCGTCGCGAGCAATGAGTTAACCCGCAGCAGAAAGATGCTGGAGCAAAAGTGTCTAATTGGCGAGGGCATAGATTCGTATAGTACCTGTTAGGTCTTGTCCAGGTGAGGTTGTGCCGTGAAGTGTCCAGAATGGAAATGTCGTTATACAGGAGTTTGTTCAACAGAAAAGGATAAAGCTTAACAAACAGCCAAGATATAAAGGAACAAGTTAAAAAGAGACTAGATTTTTAAAGTGGTTCGGCACGAAAATGCCTACGTCCACTGATTCTCTTTGTTAATTCATTTCATATGGGTAGTACAAGTTAAGAAAAGTATCGACGAAGGTGTTGGATGTTCCATGCCCTTTGGAACACCTCTCCGTCCACAGTTGACAAAATATAAGCTCCGTTGTGGAGATCGTTATGAATTACATAGGGTCCGTTCCAGATTGGATCAAGCGCTCCGGGGCGTGAGAAGATTCATTTGAGAATAAGATCTCCTTCTCGTAAGCTGCGGTGCCTGACTTTGGAGTTATATCGTGCTGCCACTTTTTGCTTGTGCGCTTCCGCTTTAAGTGCTGCATCATTTCTTCTTTCTTCAATTAGGTCCAAAGACATGTGTAGGAGTTCTTCATTCTCTTCTGGGTTGTAGTGGATCCTACAGTGGGAGGGCACTACAGTTTCAACAGGGAGCATGGCCTCCGATCCGTATGCCAATGAGAAAGGAGTATGCCCTGTTGATGTTCTGAAAGACGTGCGGTAGGCCCAAAGTGCCGTAGGAAGTTCATCCACCCAAGCGCCTTTTGACTTTTCAAGCTTCTTCTTGATCAGAGTTTTGAGAATTTGTTTGACAGCTTCGACTTGTCCATTTACCTGGGGATAAGCCACGGATGAGAAGCTTTTGTGAATTCTGTGCTCTCGGCACCAGTCGATGAACTCCTCGCTGTCAAACTGAAGTCCATTATCCGATATGACTTTGAGCAGAACCCCGTACCTGCATAGAACATTTTTGATCAAGAAGTTAATAACTTTTGCCAAAGATATTTTATTTAAAGGTTCCGCTTCCACCCATTTGGTGAAATAGTCGACTGCCACTATAGCATATTTGGCTCCTCCTTGGCCCATCGGCAGTTCGTCAGTCAGGTCAATTCCCCATACCGCAAAGGGCCAAGGACTGGTCATTTGAGTAATCTCATTTGTTGGTAGTCGAGGAATCTTAGCAAATTTCTGGCATCTGTCGCATCTTTTGACGAAGTTTAAGGCGTCTTTGTTTAAAGTGGGCCAGTAATACCCATATCGGAATATTTTCTTTGCTAGAGTCTGCCCCCCAATGTGATCTCCGCAACTTCCTTGATTGATGTTAGACATGACTTCTTTGGCTTCCCTTCCAGTGACACACCTTAATAAGGGGTTAGAGAAGCCGCGCCGATAGAGGATGCCTTCTTGTATTGTGTAGCGGGAAGCATTCCTCAAGATTTTCTTAACTTTGCTACGCCCGTCGGGTAGTGTGCCACTTTGTAAGTACTTCCGGATGGGAGTCATCCAAGTTTCCTCTTCGATTGCAGCTATCAGATTCACTTGCTCAAAACTCGGGGCTAGTTGCTTTGAGATGGTTATTGTTTCGAAAGTGGTTCCGTCTTTCATGCTAGCTTGCTTTGCCAGTTCGTCGGCCTCCTGATTCTCTCCTCGAGGAACTTGTTTGATTAAATAGTGATCCAATTGATTGAGCAGCAGCTTGGTCTTCTTTAGATATGCTGTGAGTCGTTCTCCTTGAGTCTAGAATTCTCCCAGTATTTGATTTACAATAAGTTGAGAATCACTATGGATACATAAAGAACCGACTCCAATCTCTAGGGAAAGTTCTAATCTGGCTATCACTGCTTCATATTCTTCATCGTTGTTGGTGGCAACGAATTCCAACTTTAGGGCATAGTGCAGTTTCCTTCCCCTGGGGGTGATTATCACAATACCTGCCCTCGAGCCTTGTTCGTTTGATGCTCCATCTACAAAGAGATTCCACTTGATATTTTTTGTTATTTCAGATCGATCTTTACCTTCATTGGTAGTGAATTCGACAATGAAATCGTCCATGGCTTGTCCCTTGATGGCGGTGCGAGGGTAGTAGGTGATATCATATTGACTCAGTTCAATGCACCATTTAAGTAGTCGCCCAGAAGTATCGAGGCGATGGAATGCCTGCCTTAGCGGTTGATCGGTTAAAACTCTGATGGAATGAGATTGGAAATAGTGTCGCAGTTTCCGTGACGCAATTAGCAAACAGTATGCTAGCTTTTCAAGTTTAGGGTATCTGGCTTCTGCCCTTGTAAATCTCTTGCTTACAAAGTATACGGGCCGCGGTGCACGGTTGTCCTCTCTCACCAAAGCAGCGCTTAAAGCATGGGACGATACAGCAAGGTATAGGTACAGTTCTTCGCCTTCATTTAGAGTTGAGAGTACTGGTGGTCTATGAAGGTGTTCGATTAGGTTAAGGAAGGCTGTTGAGCATTCGTCATTCCATTCGAATTTTCCTTTGTCTTTCTTTAGAGCTTCGAAGAAAGGGATGCATTTGTCGGTTGCTTTAGAGATGAACCTGCTTAGGGCGGCCACTTTCCTGTTTAAGCTTTGCATCTCTCTTCGAGTGGATGGTATCTTGATATCTTGTAAAGCCCGTACTTGTTCGGGGTTTGCTTCAATCCCTCTGGCATGGACGATGAATCCCAAGAACTTTCCCGACGGTACTACGAAGGAGCACTTTGGAGGATTCAGCTTCATTGCATATTGGCGAAGTACTTGAAACATCTCGTCCAGGTGGTTTATATGATCGTTGGCTTTCCTCGATTTTACCAGCATGTCATCCACATAAACTTCCATAGTTCGTCCTATTAGTTCCGCAAACATCTTGTTGATGAGGCGCTGATAAGTAGCTTCGGCGTTTTTAAGTCCAAAAGGCATTACTCTGTAGCAGTACAATCCCCGATCAGTGATGAAACTAGTATGATCTTGATCGGGGGCGTGCATAGGGATCCGGTTATATCCTGAGTATGCGTCCATAAAGGATAAGTTCGTGTCTGGCTGTGCTGTCCATTAGTTGATCGATTCGGGGGAAGTGGGAAGCAGTCCTACGGGCAAGCGTCATTTAAGTTGGAGAAGTCAATGCATGTTCGCCACTTCCCATTAGCCTTCTTTACCAGTACCGGGTTGGCGATCCATTCTGGGTAGATGGCTTCTCATATGAAGTTATTGGAAAGTACGTTCTTTACTTCTTCCTCGAGGGCTGCTGATCGTTCTGCTCCCATGCTTCTCTTTTTCTGCTTTACTGGCACCTTGGTGGGATCGATGTTCAGTACGTGGCATGCTACGTCTGGGGAGATTCCAGTCATGTCAGCGTGCGTCCATGCAAATACTTCCATGTTGTGGCGAAGAAAATCGACGAGTTGATCCTTCAATTCCGCTTTTAACTGAGACCCGACTCTCAGCAGTCTACTTGGGTCGTGTTTGTCAACAGATACAAATTCCATAGCCTCTGCAGGCTCGGTGGTGGCCTCCTCCTCTTTGTCCCTGGGGTCTAATTCGTTGAAAGGATCGCTGGTATATCGAAGAGGAGGGGCTTTCTTTAATTGCTATGCTTCCAAGTTTTTCTTGCAGAGAGAATTCTCGGCACCCTTCCCTTTATCCTTCCTGCGGTTATTGCGAAGTTCAGTTACATAGCAATCTTGAGCAGCGTCTTAATCTCCCTCTATTTCTCCTATTCCATTATCTGTTGGAAATTTCATCTTCAGGCACCACAGGGCTAGGACAATTTGGAAGTCAGACAAGGCTGGTCTTCCCAAAAAGGCATTGTAGGCCGAGTGGTTCTCTATTAGCACAAATGTTTGTTTTCGTACAACGGAGCGGGGATGGCTTCCTATTTCGACAAAGAGGTCCAGTTGCCCGAGGGGCATCTTCGCTTCTCTAGTGAAACCATGTAGCGGTTTGCTGCAGGGAGACACGTCCTTCATTGACAGCTTCATTTTGTCGAAAGCATGCTTGAATAGGATATTTACTGAGCTTCCAGTGTCTACTAGAATTCGGAAAACCTTGGCTGGACCGAATCAGGCAGAGATGACCATAGGATCCATGTGAGGGTACTGCCTTCCCTCTAGATCACGCCTACTGAATGTGATGTCATCATTCTCTTTCCATTTCGGGTGGCGTTCTTCTGTAACATAATTAACATAGCCTTCATTGTTTCTAAGTGACTTACCGTATCTTTCCATCTCTACCCAGCTTCCATCGATGATGTGTGGTCCTCCCGATATGGTAAGGACCACTATCTTCTCTTGACTGGAGACGCTGGTGTTGCGATTTCCTCCGCCTACTTGCGGGAGGGGCAGCCCTGGGTTCTCATTGGCAGGAGTTAAAGTCCTGTTCTGACCTTTCACATAGCGCTCCAGTCTCTTCCTTCTGATGTGTTCTTCAATCAAGTTTCGGAGATGATGGCATTCATTGGTGTCATGCCCATGAGATTCGTGGAAGCGGCAGAACTTTCCAGACTTAGCCGCGTTATCTGATTCCTTCTTGTGTGGGGGGCGCTAGTATCTAACTTCGTCGTGGGTGACCAGGAAGATGTTTTTGATTGTTTCATTCAAAGGAGTGTAAGAGTCAAACCTCGGTCCTGGCCAATATAAATGCTTTTCTCCTTTCCTGCCCCCAGCATTGTCTTTAGAGTCATTTCTTCCAACGTCCTTTGCTGCAACGGGAACCCTGTCTGGAGTTGCTTTAGTCTGTTTCCCTGACTGCCTCTCAGTGGCAGCGTCATCAAGCCTCATATACTTCCCGGCTTCATGGAAGAAATCGGGTAAGGTAGCTGGCTTTTCTTTCGTTAGTCTCCTAGCATATTTAGTATCTGGATGCACACAACCACAGAGGGCCATTAGGATAAATTTCTCATCGGCATCTTGGACTGCGGCCGCTGCGGCGTTGAATCGGATTAGATATTGTTGCACTGTCTCTCCGGGTTTCTGTTTGATACTAGATAGGGAATAAGCGTTCTTGGGTTGTTCCACATGAATGCGGAACTGGCTGATGAACTTTTCTTTCAACATTTCTCATGAGCTGATGGACCCTTGGGGTAGATAGCAGAACCAGGAGGTAGCTAGATCTGCCAAGAACAATGAGAAGCATTTACACAACACTCCCTCCGTTGCTCCGCTTATGAGCATAAGATGTGTGTATCTCTGTAGGTGTACAACGGGGTCAGAGGTTCCCTTGTAAGGTTCCATTGTTGGCATTTCCATTCTCGGGGGGTGATGGCAGTTTCGATATTGCGGGTGAAGGGGCTGGTTACCCTAGCGCCTATCCCCCATCCTTTTGGTCCCGTTGGACGCACTTTCTGAACAATCGCGCCATCCTTTCATCAGAACTTGAAGCAGATAGAAATGGGTTTGGCTCTTCCCTACGGAATTGATTCAGTCCAGATGACCTGTAGGGATGGTATCGTCTATCACTCCTAACATTCTCCAATGGTTGCCTCTGGTCTACCGGGGGCACGCTAGGGTCAGCCACAGTTGGCCCTTGCCTTGATCTTCCCCTGCTGGGTTCTGTCCTCAGTGCTTCCTCGGGTCCAACTTCGGGCTAGACTCCAACTCGGCCCCGTTTATTGGTGTTTCCATGGTTAGGTAGCATGGCAGGCTCAGCTACATCCGACCCCTGCCGGGTACCCCCCCTGTTGGGTTCGGTTCCAAGTGTTTCCTCGGGTCGGAATTCGGGATGAGTCGGACTCTTACCATAGCTGTTTCTGTGGTTAGCCTCTTCGAAGAAAAAAGACCTTTGTCGTCTCCCAGATCCTCCAGACCGGGACTCACCCCATGATTCAGTGTTGCGTTGGATTCTTCAGCATCCCTTAAGCGTGACATGAGTTGACCCACCAAGGCTTCTTGTTGAGATATGAAGCGGTTAGTTACTTCAGCCACAACCCTGTCTAGATCAGCCCTTGTAATTGGTTGTCCATAGCAGGGGCTGTCGGATGTGCCTGATTTCCATTTGCTGTTGGAACCGGACGATTGTCTTGATCTCTGATCACTGGATCTGGGATACTGCTAGTTGCGATGCTCTTTCCTTTGTTGGCATCTTTCTTCCGTCCGAAAGGCATGTTTTCCAAGTAATGAACGATGCTGATAGGAAAAGGGTTAAGCGGGGGGTCCTGAGTTCAGCTCTCAATGAAAGCATCAAAAATGTTTGCACAAAAAATGGGCAAACACCTCCAAGTCGTATGATTTTGTTGATTATATGTTGTTCTCAGTGATTTGGGTGATTCATGCAAATATATAAAATATATGGACTAAAATGTAAAAGACACACAGATTTATAGTGGTTCGGCCAGAATGTGCCTACATCCACTTTATATGTTATTCTCCTTTTCTGTTCAGATTACAAGTATAAAGCTTTTATTACAAGAATCTGAAAGTTGTTTGAAAGTTCTATCCGTGCTTGAGCTCTCAAACTTTTTTGCCATTGTTGTACCCCTGCCCCTCTATTTATAGAGTGAGGCTGGAGGTAGGGGTCTTGGATGTATACAGCTGCTGGTGGGCCTGGGCTGATGCAATCTGGGCTGGCAAAGTTGGTTCGGTATCCCTTGGTCCGGCGATGGTACTGGTTTGATTGCATGTTGGTCCGGTATCACCTTCTTTACTCTGATTCGGTAGTATGCTGGTCCGGTGGTATGTTGGAGATGTGTTGCTTCGGTGATGGGGGACGTAGCTTGGTCCGGTGGTGGTTGATTCGGTGGTGGTCAATTGGGGTTTGGTTCGGTGATGGAGGAGAGAGGACTTTGGTTCGGTAGGTGTTGGAGATGCTTTGGTTCGACAGTGAAGTGGAGAGGTTTGGTCCGGTGATGGAGGAGAGGTGGCATGGTTCGGTAGGTATTGGAGAAGCGTTGGTTCGGCAGGGAAGTGGTCCGGTGTCAAGTGTGTTGGTTCGGTGGTGGAAATGCACACAACACTTGCAGCTTCCTAAACCTGCTAGATTCCTAACTCATGCTTCCTCGTAAGTGTCAAAAGGTGGTTTCGACAGATTTCTAGTCAACCTGTTCGAAAGGAAGTACCAAGAGGAAAAATACCCTATCGATTATGTTGAATGGTACCAAAAGCAGATTTTTCATCACTTTCAACTTATACCCATTCGATGGGTCGTTTCAAAAGTATTACTCATACTTCAATGCGAATATTAAGGTGTTGAAAGTTTTCTTATCAACATTTCCTACTCTCTCTACAATTGGGAAAGGCTCGAAAACTTATGGTGCTGGATTTTTCACATAACATATCTCAAAAGCGAGTCCTTCATTTTACTTAGCTATCCATTGTGAACTCTCAATACATGCCTTCATGTGCAGTTTCCATTCCTTAGTGTATCACTAACGTGTCTCTAATCGTATAATTTTCAAGTATAGCTTTTTAAATAGATTGAACTATTGGCGTATCTCCATCATCAAATACCTTGTAACATGCTCCGCCACTTGCTTCTTTGTCCTCGACCAATCGAAACCCTCTTTGGATCCTTTAACATGCCTTACTAAAATTCTTTAGGTTTATAGGCATGAAAATTCGATACCGGATAGTGTTTCCCCTTTAGGTGGACTAACATTTATGATACTTAGGCAAACCCCATATTCCATCGCTAGTTAATTTGCAAGCATCACAAATAGATGATGTCACATTCTTAGTGAACATGATATTCCATAGAAATTCATAGACTAGATTATGCATTCTTCGCATATTTTTCATGTGCATTAGGATTTGAAATTGGGTTATGCCTAAAGTACCAGATGCTTCAAAAATCATATTAACTCCATGTGCTTGTGAAGTTCTACAGGCTAGTATATGGCTACCGTATGTACATCACCATAATCTAAAAACATTTTACCTAAACAAGTATAGTCATCCTCTGTTAGGGACTGTCTTATACAACCAATATTCTATTATTTAACCATTTAAGAAGCTTTTACTTAACTATGCTCTCACGCTCCTCACATATTAAATAAGTGTATCGCAGTCCTTAACATAAAAATATATATTAATATCAAAAACATTTAATCACACATGTCTTAATAATTCAAAATAATAAATGTAAACTTGTTATTTCTTTCTTAATTATATCATCACATTATTGTTTATAATAAGGATACATTTTATCTATTATCTTAAAAATAGTATACTTATTATTCAAACCGATTATATACTTCACAAGTCATTTATTTCCAACATATTATTTAAATATCTCAAACATCATTATTTAATCCACAAATAATAATTTTAATCAAATTTCCTTCAAAGTAATTTATTATCACTTTATATCAAAATAATAATATTTATTTAAATCGTTTTTATTTTTCATAACAACTTTTTTGTTATATATATCTCTCAGCAATAACTACATTCTACACTAAATCCCAAAAGTTCTTTCTAGTATTATTTATGTAAAAATAGTAATAATTTATTCCAAAAATATTCATGGAAAATATCAATTTAAAAATATCAATTTATTATTATTATTCTTAAAATGCATCTTATTTTTATTACCTAAATAAGAAAAATATTTTTTTCATAAACTCGATAAAAAGGTTATATCTTTATTTACTTAAAATTTAGATAGTCTTCCAAAAATCATCTTACTATTTATTAAATTCCACATACTTATAAATAATAATTAATTCTCGATTCAAAATAGATTTATCATTATTATTTTAGAATTTTTTGAAATTCATAAATAATACCCTCATTACTTTAAGTACAAATCCCTAAATCACAAATCCACATTTTCCATTTCTAGCAAGTCCGTAGTAGATTGGAATCTTTACTGTCCTAGCTAGTTCATCATAATCAAACTTCATAGGCTGGGTAACTCTTTTCTAGCTCCAATGAGATTTCAACTGAAAATACCAAGCTTTTCAATTCAATTTTTGAATCAAAATCGTTGATCTCAAATATTGTCCTTCATATAAAATATATGATTTGAAAAGCATAAAATTCTCTATTAATTTTAATAACCATTTTATAAAATAATAACATACTTTTTCGAAACTAAATTCTTTAAATTCCACTTAGATAAATTTTCTTAAAGTTTTACTACGGACATTTCATGTTAAATCATAAACCAAATTTATTTCAAATCAATCACTTTATGTCTACTCATGAATCACCCAATAAAGTAATTAATATAATTTCAATTTCCAAAGCTAATTCTTTATAACAACCCTTAAAAAATATCCATTTTCTAAAAATGTTTAATCCCTAAAACTC
This sequence comes from Allium cepa, assembly GCA_030765085.1. Classification (NCBI taxonomy): domain Eukaryota; kingdom Viridiplantae; phylum Streptophyta; class Magnoliopsida; order Asparagales; family Amaryllidaceae; genus Allium; species Allium cepa. The sequence goes on from CM060934.1 coordinate 827,287,934, forward strand.
AATCGTTTACAGCTTTACAAATTCAATATGAATTACTCAAAATACAATTAAATTTGAAATAACTTCAATTTTTTTCTTAAATATTCATACTTCGTTTTTACAACATTATTTCATAAGGTTTATTACCATTTTATCATATATATCAGCATAATTCTTTTTATTTTTTAATTAGCCATTTTCAAATATCTTTAAATAATACATCATGTATATACATAAGAAAATATATTTAAAAAATCATTTTGGCTGCTAATTATATCCATTTCAAATTTGAAAACCATATCAAAAATGTTAAATTATTTATTATTAAAAGTCCTTCAATTTTAAATTAAGAAAACATGTGCATATCAAAATGGAACTTTCCACAATTTCAAAATAAAATTATTTAAATCCTTTTCTTTTCTAATTCAAGTTCTATCCAAAATGGTGTAAATTTGACTTAGAAAAATAAGCATATAAAACAAACCATTTTAGACTTCATAGATAAGAAACTTTCACAAAATGTAAAGAAAGTGTACTATTTTAACTATTTTCTTTCCACAATGTGATAAAAAATATAAAATAAAACATTCAAAAGACACATTTAATTTACTTCCAAAAGTTTCTTTATTAAAAACGAAGTATATATGAAAATATAGTGCAAACAATATGGTTTATACAAAACCTTTTATAGAATTAAAACCTTTAAAATATTCATGAGAAATTACCTCTTGTGGACTCAAATTTGAAGCTTAAATATGGTTTATTCTTTCAATTCAATAATCAAATTTCAACTTCTATATTTTTCCCTAAAATATTAGACAATGTTATTTCAAACTTTTTAGTGAAAACATTTAAATTAATTTAGTTACTTTAATTGGAGTAGATTATACCGTACACAAGCCCAACTACGATATATAAAAAAATGCTTAAGTACCTTTATTTTGACTCATCAACATCACACTACGTTTGTGGAGCTAAGGGTGCCTCTCTTCTTCTTATTCATCCTAAGTCCCTCAATTTATTTTACTTCTATTTAGTTTTAGAAATTCTCTATAGAATAAATTAGGAAAAATGTGATGCATTATTTTTCACCCCAAAACTATTTTAAAAATCAACATTTATTTAACTCATACAAGTGTACTTCTATCAAGGATAAAGTAATAACCACCTTTTCGAGTCAAAATATATATGGTATGGCATAAATAATATAATGTACATAACATTGACAATAAAAATTACAAATACACTATCTTATACTCTCTAGTTTATTAGGAATCACCTAACCTAAGCTTTGATATCAAATGTAACAACCCACCATCTACGACAGCCTAATCCACATCTAAATATGGCACTGGCATCAAAATGCCATTAATACAGATTATTTTATAGTTAAGATATATAATATAGATCATAGAGCTATCTAAAATATTCTACACTTTCTGAAACACATAGTGGAAGGAATAAAATATAGTTTTAATTGTAATACAGTCTCAAGTATATGAAAAAATACAGTATCAAATAAACTCTAGCTACAATCAAACCCATCAAACAAGTTGAATTAGGTCAAAATGGATTGGGTTGAGTTTGACCTAACTCGTTTATAATTCATTCTTTTTGACCCATTTATGACCTACCCATTTAATAAGCGGGTTGCACAATTAACCCATTTAAAGATTTAATTTGATTTAATAATAAAAATCAATAGTTATAAACTAATTCTAGTTCTAATTTTTATGTTTTGAATTTTGATAAATAACAAAATCTAGAATTTTAATTCTAGTTTCCATCAAAATTCAAACATGGGATGTAGACTGTTATTTTCTAAGTGCAATCATTAGCCACCATGGAGAACTATAGTGTGTGTTCACAAGATGAATTATCTGAGTGTTTCATATTTCCTTAATTTAGGTGGAAGTTCATCGGTCGAATTCTCACCTGATTCCGAGTAAGTATGAGGAAGTTATTGTACTCTGAACAAAAAAATAGTGGCTTCTGCCTAGGCAGAGTTCAAATATGGGGATGTAGTTGGCTTTTATTTTCTAAGTACAACTGTTAGTCACCATGAAGAACTTCAGTTTTCATTCACAATATGAAGTATCCCATTGTCCTTAATTTAGGTGGGATTTCATTGGTCGAAGTCTCGCCCGTTTCCAAGCTAGTATGAGGAAGTTATTACAGTCTGAACCAAAAAACAATGGCTTCTGCCTAAGTGGAGTTCAAACATGGGGATGTAGTAGCCTGTTGTTTTCTAAGTACAACTATTAGTCACCATGGAAAAGTATAGCGTGCGTTCACAAGAGGAAGTATTCGTGTGTTCCATATCATCCGCAATTTAGGTGGGAATTCCTCTGTCGAAGTCTCACCTTATTCCGAGTTAGTATGAAGAAGGTACTACAGTTTGAACAAAAAAAGAGAGCAGATTCTACCTATGCGGAGTTCCAATATGAGATATAGCCTATTATTCATAAGTAAAACTGTTAATCACTACAGTGAACTACAATGTGCATTGACAAGATGAAGTATCCGAGTGTTTCATATTGTCCATAATTTAGGTGGAAGTTCATCTATTGATGTCTCGCTTGATTTCGAGTTAGTATGAAGAGGTTACCGCGGTCTAACCCCAAAATATAGCAGCTTCTGCCTAGGAGGACCTCAAATATGGGGATATAGTCTGTTATTTTCTAAGTACAACTATTAGTCACAATGGAGAACTATAACGTATGTTCAAAATTCTTGTGTTCAAAATTAAAGCTTTTAATAAATGGGTAAATGGGCTACCCATTTATAATCAATTGAAAAATGGGTCAACCAACCTATAACCCATTTAATAAACTTTATGAATGGGTTGACCTAACCCATTATAAGGAGGGTAAATGGTTTAGGTCATATTTTAACAATGTATCCTTAGCTTTACCTCCTTGGATTTGACACGCCTTTGATAACCTGTATCAGATCTCTCCTTTTTGATACATATATACAACAAGGGATTTATATATATGTTAGACTCAGAAAATTAAAGGTTTATAAGAGAAGAATGGAGAAAATAAATAATAAACAAAGATATATCTGCATAATTTCTTACTTGAAACCCGAATGGAGTTTTTCTGAACCTCGGAGAGACAAATTGATAAAGCTTAACTAATATTCCCAAAATATTATGTGAATAAACATAAGGGGTCTAGGGCCTTGTATATAATGGTTGAAATGCATTAGAACCATTGGATTTGAGTCGGTTATCCTGATGTTCATTGTACACAGAAATCATAGTCGTCGTTCTGGACCAGTCGACCGCTAGCGGTTAATTGGCCTAAGGGGAGCCATTGATCGGTTCATTTATTTTAGTAATTTATCATCCCATTTATTTTTAATTGTTTTATTCCTTAATTAGTATTTAACGTTAACATTGATTTTGACATTTATTTAATCCCCAATTCTGCCTACTGCTAACTTATGGCTTTCACATTAAATTAATTGTTCATTCGGATTTTATTTAAATTATTTTAAATCCAAAAAATTCAAACATTCATAACTTTTCCATTTGAGCTCCATTTTTAAAATATTATTTATGGAAATTGATTAGATTTTCTCCATGAAATCAATGACATAGCTTTTGTGAACAAATTCCAACTTTTGTAAAAAAAAAAGTTACCCATACCTTATCCAATTTATTTAAGTTTCATTTTACGAGGTGTTTCACATATATTTCCAACTGATACCCTTAGGTCAATAGTCTTAATGAGAGTGATAACTCATACTCTCGACTCGTTGAGTCCTAAAGATGGCCATGTCAAATACTCTCGACTCCATGAGTTGTGATGAGAGTGATCGCTCTCGACTATATGGGTCCTGATGAGAGCATCTCATTATAACAAATCCTCAACTATAGCCCTAAGAGTAGAAGGTGATACTCAACTAGTTTTCCCTTAGAGGATGTAATGAAGTATTCTCAACAAGATGAGTCCTAATGAGAGTAATAATAAGTACATTCGACTCCATACACCCTAATGAGAATGTCGCAACATAATAATTCCTCTACTATTTTCCTTAATGGTAAATAATAATATCACTCGGCTAGTTTGTCCTAAGAGGATAAATCTATAAATCTCAACATATCTCCAGCATGTAACCCTTGAAAACTAAGAGAACACTCGACTACTAAGCTCTAAGGAATCACGTCTAGAATATAAGTGACATCTACTCATCAATGATAATTGAACAAGCATTACTTGAGCATCTCATACCACTCAGTATTGCTTGAAAATTTACTGGAAACTAGTAAACTACACTAATCAAATCAATGATTATTCTATAATATGAGTCAATAAAATGATAGAAAAATATTACCAAGCGTCCCATACCGTCTGGTACTACCAATCTATTTATTCAACGTCCTCGTTATGTAGAATTAACTCAGAAAATCATCAAATATTCCTTATAAGGAGTCAAGAGAGTAATCAAAAACGTATCACTAAATATCCCATAATGTTTGGTATTGCTAGACTGTTTACTCAAAATTCAAATCATATAGAATTCGACATATATCCCCAATAAATTAATTTCGAAGCACTAAATATATAAAAAGGTGATATATTTCAAAAATATTTAAAGACTTATATAATCAATAATCCCTTTACTAAATTACTTTTAAACCCTTTTTATCAGATGTATATGCTTTACAAAAGAAATTCCCTTTTAGAAAAATATTATTAAAAACCCTCATTTAAACTTATAAAAATTCCATACATTCTAGTAATTGAAAATTCTTTATTTTCATTTGCAAAAAACTTTTATATCCAAAATAATTTCAAATAAATCATTTTGTTTTCCAACCAATTTTATTTATTTACAGATATACTTAAATTAACCCGATAAATAATTTTTTGAAGCTTTAAAAAATATTTTAAAAACTAAAAATCATTCGATTATCCAAAATAAAAATCTTGGAGTGAAAATCTCCAAAAGCATCAACCAATCGTCAATATAAATTTTATTGTGTGATCGGGTCAAATTACATCAAATTCAAGACATTTATATAGTTACGGCCCGGAAATTTCGATCTCGAAAATTCCAGATAGTTAGTGAAAAGAAGAAAGAGAAAGAAGAAGAAACTGAAAACTCAAACTCAGAATCTCACATTCGCAACGGATAAAATATAATATCATATAAATAATAGTTTTACATAGAAGAACTGTATCATTACACTTACATTTTATACATCAGAGTTACAACCATTACTCAACACTGGATAATTTAAAAGAACCTGTCCTAATTATACAATAACATATCACAGCTGTAAAAACTCCATACGTTTCAACCATCCAGCTCGCCTCCTGAGCTCCAGAACGTTCTTACCTGAAAATCTGTAATACTTGGTCTGACCCGAGCATTACATCAAAGTAACACCCGGGTCAGGCTGGAAACTAGCATGAGTAAACCCATCTAACAAGGAATACAAAAACATGCAACTTATATAAACCCGGGGTAACTTATCAACTTACAACTTCACAAGCTGTTAAAAACATTACATACATCACACATTAATTTATAAGTACCAAATTTATATTAAATGGTCCAATTTACCTTAAATCATTCCATTTCATTCTATTGATTTCACATAACAATTTATAAAGAATCGAAGTGGTTTCGGGTATTAATTAGTACCCGACTCCTGGTCTCTTCGAATTCAGTTCATCTTAACCCCCATTAATTAAGTGAACCACAATTCAACCTTAATACAAGATATCACTTTGAATGTAGCAATTCGTCAACGACAGACAACCACATAATCGCCATACAAGACAAACATACCATATCACTAACATTTTATACCAGAAATATCAACCAATCATCCATAAGCAAGATTGATTAGTCACCCATTCCTAATTAAATCAAATTAATTTCCTTAAATCTTTCTTACTTAACAAAAAATAATTACAATCCATTAATTAATCATTCCTTAATTATCCTTCTAATCACATTCAGAAATTAGCCTTTAATTAATTTACCACATTTATTAATCAACCTTGATTGATTACACTTAGTAATTACTTATTCTTAATTACTTACATTAATTAATGAACCACTTAATTGGTTAATAAATTCTTTAATTAATTACACTGAATAATTAACACTTAATTACTTCCACTAAGTAATTATTCTTTAATTTCTTTACATCAGGTAATTACCCATTTAAATTAATAACTTGAGAATTAATCACATAGTCCTATTTTAAAACAATCATTAATTAATTACAACCCTTTAATTAATTAATCATCCTTAATCACTTTATAACCCAATCGATTTATCTTTAATTAACATATTAATTGTCCTTTAGTTATCTTCTAAATTAATCACACTTGATTAATTATTACTTAATCACATTAAGTAATTAACCTTTCAATTAATTACACAAATTAATTATTCTTTAATCATTCAGTAATTAACCTTAGTTACTTTCATTTATTAATTAATTACATTTAAGAGAATTCAAAACCTTTTATCTCATATGTTAAAAGAACAACCATTTTATAAGATAAGTTTAAAAGAATATAAAGTTCAAATCAATTTATACCTACACCATAAACATTTTAAGTTATTTAAAACAAATTCAAATTCAAAATTTCCTTAATTTCAAAACTGAAATACATATTGAATCTTTATTTCAGATTTAAACTTAAATCTTTAAAGCTTTACTTACATTTTTCATCTTCATTTTAAAATTCAAATTATTCAACTATTTATAAAATGGTTAAAACAAATTAAATTTAAAAACTTATTTCATTTTAAAACTGAAATTCAAACCAAATTCCAGATTTTAAATCTCAGATTCAAACTTATTTTCAAGCTTATATTTTACAATTTAAACTTCCATTTTAAATTTAGAACCAATATTCCCTTATATTTTAAAAGTTGTCAATACTAAATTTAAATTTCAAAATTTAAATTATTTCAACAAAACAAAATTCAAACTATTGAATTCAGATTCCACTCAGGTTTTAAACTTAGTTCAAATTTTATTTTACATTTAAACTTTACTTTTAAACATTAAAAACAGAACAGGTTTCTGTTCTTATAAAACCTGCAAACAACCAAGTATACCCGAGCCTAATCCTTTAATTAACTTCTGGTTCCAAACCAAACTTCCCCGAGCTACCTTTCCCACAACTTCGAGACAACCCCCATAAAAACCCATAAATCCAAAGCAACAGACATGACATCCCTGTGCACATACACCACTGTCAGAATCGCCATCCACCTCCGATGAACCCTCCAACATACCATCCTTTACTGTTGTAACACTTCCAGACCAACAGATCACACGTGCAAGCAATAGATCGAAATTGAGTAGCCCAGTTGTAAACTGGGAACAGACCGTTGCCAGAAAAACAACTCGAACGTCCAACGTTGATCATCGGAGCGCCAGAAATTCCATCCACATCCCCACAAACCCTTCACGCAGCCACTACCCAAACCCGATGCAACTCGATGCATCAGAGTCGCCTCCTCTTCCAACATTCCAGACATGCTCAAATTAGGTTTAAAATCCTAAATCTTCTCCTTCCCATCGCCTCGATGATTTTGGGCTCTTCTAGGTAATTTTCCTAAACACCCCCAACTACATCCATCTCCATTTAAAACCCTAAGACCTCTCAACCCTTAGATCGTCAGGGATTGCCCAATGAACAAATTCCAGTCAAACCCAAAATACAAACCCAATGCATTATTAAAATTTTAGATTTTAGTTTTAAAAATCATAACTCTCTAAACAAGTTACAGTTATAATCTTGAAACATCAAATTATGATGTTTGAAAATTTGACTTATTTTGAATCTTGACTGTAATCCCCAAATTTCCATAGAAACTTGCTTTGATTTACTTCAATCTGTTTTAAATTTAAATCTTGTTAAACCAACATCTCTTGTCTAGAAACTATTTTCTTAAATGAATCAGTGGGATGAGACATGATTTTTGAACAGAAAAAAATGCCCGTAGCCTGGAAAATAAATTCATATGTCTGATTTTTCAGACATGCACAACATTTTTTTACGTGTAAACATGTTTCAGAATCTAAAAACCATCATGCAATCCCATTTTAGATATACACTACTAGTTTACTTCAACCCTTTAGCATATATATCAAATCTAAAGTGATTCATGTTTACAGATGAAAAGCAGAGGTTCAACTAAGATCATAGATGTTTTAAAATCAACAGAAATACCATAAGCATTCATACATAAAAATGCAGAGAAGTCATCACACAGTTTTTCACAAGTTATTTAAGTTTTAAATCTAAAAAGTTTACTCACCTGTTAGAAGAAGATAACAGAGATCAGCTGATCAGGATTCCTGTTTCAAATTGAAGCTTTTAATTTGCTACTAGCTGTTCTAAATTTGAACTGATCTGAATTTTATGGTTTGAATTAGATTTGCTTCCTGAAGTTGAATTTGTTGTCTTGTTAGTTGAAATTACTTGCTTTACAGATTTTCGAATTCAGTTTTGCAGTTGCAATTAGTTTTGCAGATTTTGCTTTATTCTTGAATTTTCCTAGAAGATATCTTGAAACCTTGATTTTAGTTTTTATTGAGTTTGATTTTTACAGATTCCTTTACTCAGTTTATTATTTTTATTAAATTTAAAAAATAAAATAAAAGACATTTGTCACTAAACTTACTTGATTTGTTAACACATGTTATAAAAAATGCTAACACATGTACCTTCATGCATAATCAAATTTTTTGAAAACTTTTATAATAAATTTTCTAATTTATAAATACATGTTTTAATTTATATAATAAATTCTTTTAAAGAAAAATACTATAAAACAATTTATGTTCTTGATAAAAATCAAATAAAATACATTTTAAAATCAAAGTATGATTTAGGATATACATAACTATCTTTTGAATTTCAATTTAAATACCCAAATTCAAAATAAATTTCAAATCAATTTAAACAAATACAATTTCAACTTGTATATAATAATTCTGTTTTAAAATCTATGTATATATGTACAACACAATTACAAATATAAATATTTGATCAGATTCATTTGTTTAATCTAAAATTTCAATATATTTTTTCATTAACCAAATTATATTATTAATTACAATGCCCAGAAATCCGGGTTATTACATATATAATGCGCATATGAAATATAATTCTACTACACAAATCAAAATGTAATCGGATAGCATCTCCTTTGAAATTTGATAATCAAACATATAAAATAATTCATTATCTGATCCAAAATCATATCCAATATCACATGATCATACTAATATTCCAATCGGACATTTCAACTGAGTAATTCATCTAATAAGTAGGATCATTATCTAGTATGTACCGTGGAATTGAAGAATACATGCTCATTTCTGCCCTTTTCCATCATCATCGAACGTGCCTCTGCTTCATACTCTCGAGTTGCTAGCCTTGCTTAGCCAAATGTTGCTACCGCTTCCTATGCACTAGCCCAATGACAAATGCCTTCAATTCTACCCATCACCTAAAGCTGCCTCCACCCCATCGCCAAGTCTATAAATGCACGCACACTCCATCTCCCTCACGTGTAGTCGTTCACTCCTCCAGGTTGCAACGACCTTGCACTAGCCTTCACATCATCATCGATCTTGTGCCCATCTTCTACGTCGCCTATAACATCATCTCTAAAGCAGCTTGCATCGCCCTCATGCGATTTAATTTCTTTTTTTGATGCATGTGAAATCTGATTTAAGGATTAGAGTAGGGATATCGACCGATTGGGGGTACAGGCTTGTATATAGAGTAGGAAGGTAGGTTTCCAAAAAAGGGAGAAAGGGGTAAATTGAAAATAGGCCTTGGGCTGATTGATTTTTGGGCCTGATTTCAATTCAATTTAAATTCTAATTCAATCTAGTTTTTAATTTTGGTTCCTTTCCTTTCAAATTTAAATTTTGATCCTTAACATTTGTTTATAATTACATTTCAGTCCAGTTTAATTAATTTATACTTCAATTACAAATTATATTTCGATAATTATCCAATTTTATTCATTTTAATACATGTTTATTTTTCACTATTTTAATCTCATCAAATTATTTACAGTTTAAAAATATTTTTATTCGGTTAAAACATTTTTATTCAATTTTAATATATTATTTGAAATTAGTTTCTTAATTTAATTCAATTTCTTAAAAAAATCTTTTATTAGCTAGATCTAAATTAAATAAAAAATTATTTCCAAAATAATAATTATAAAAAAATTGAATTTGAATATTTCTATTTAATTGAACTTATTCATTTTATGGTGCAGAAAGCAGGGTTGTTACATACTTCTCCCCTTTCGAAAATTGCGTCCTCGCAATTTCTTATAGGAAACGTCATACGCAATCTCTTGATGTAAGCTACCGTTTAGATAGACTCATTTAACGACTTTTTATCTTCACATATGATCAATTTTATGAAAATATTTCTACGTGTTGAATTTTCAAAAAATATCGATAGTACGGAAGAGCATTCTGAAAAATAAAAATATAATATACCATAATAAATATACATCATAATCAATGGGGCATCCTGAAACACAAAAAACTAATATGAAATCACATCATACGTCAATATATCATAAAAGTGTGCCTTTTTATTAGCGTTTAAGCAAATTTCTCATTATTATTATTATGTGAGATTAAGCCGCCACTTAGCCTCATCAACCTTTTGAGCACTTAAACTTAACATTACTCCACATATTAGTCCCATATAGTAAAATATGATTTGCAAGCATAAGTTTAATATAAATATATGCCACATGCATTTAATTGATGTAAAACAACATCACTTACACATTTAAACCACTTTCCAACAAAATTTAAAAGGTCAAAAACATAAATTTAGGTATAGGTTTCAAAAGTAGAGTTGTTACTTAGTGTTACAGCTTTCAATAAAAATAAAAAATTCCCAGATGTAAAAATGTCAAGTAATACTTTAGCTATGACTATTTTTTTATGGAGAACAAAATTTGGAAATGCAATAAATGCACAGGCCAACTTCACAAGCTGCATTTTTAACTTAGAAAACTTTAAAATTTCACAAAGTACTTAAAACAAAAGTTGTTTCGTATATTCTTAGCTTTCCAGAAAGGGTAAAATCGTCGAAATCAGATAAATAATTTGAATACATGAAGTTTTCATTTTTGGAATAGCAATATACATCGTTTCTAATTCATATTTTAATCATTATTATCTTCAAAATTTTGTATTGCATTTCAAAAAGAAATTTCTCCCTACATAGCTTCCTAATAAATTTAAATCTTTGAAAATTGTTTGATTGTTTGAAATTTAATGGTCAAAACAAATCATTACTTTAGCTTGGAAATTTTATATACATTGTCTAAAACCTTTTATCCACTCCAAGCACATTTTCAATAACAAAATTCAAATTTAATTTATCAAAACTTTCATAAATTCATTTGGCAATCTCTCTTGAACAACTAACTTCAAATTTAACTAAACCTCATAATTCAGAATTTAATTGCTGAATTTAATAATTGAAATTGTGTAAAAATTGAATCTTGAAATTTTAAGTTAGATAAAAATAATTTCAAAGTATTTTTAAATTCTATTAATAGGAATGAAGGTAATAAAACTTCTAAATTGGGGTTAAAAGTGACTTAATTGGTTTTGCAAATATCTCGTTTTAATTAACGAGTGAAAATAGCCTTCTAGGGCACTGTCTTGGATTTTAGCAAATCCAATGTCATTTGATCCGTAATAATGAATTATAATACACAGTCTAATTTCATAGCGATCAGATGCACTATTTGGTCGTACGAGATAGAAACACGTTGAAATTAATATTGAGAATTTAATATAATAATTGGGTTCAAAACGTTATCTTCTGCATACAACGGAAATAGGTCTCGAAACTTGTAACGACCCAGAATTTTTATTAATTAAAATTTGAATAGTTAATTTATTTTAAATATAAATGAGTAAATTTATAAGTCGAATAAATTTTTATTTGAATTTTTGGATTTAATTGGATTATTAAATCAATAATTTAATATGTGAAATTATGGAAATAATTGAAAATTGGGTTAAATATGATTGAAAATGAATTGTAAAATTTTATTTTATCATATGGAAGTTAGAACGATATTTTAGAACTTTTAAAATCAATTTAAAAGTTAATTTGTGAAAATTGAATATTTTAATAATTAAATCGACTAGTGAAAATAGTCAATTTTTGAACAGTCTCAGAATTGAACGAAACCTGTTTCATTGGATCCGTAATGGTTAGTTATTACCGGATTTCAATTTTCGTGTCAATCGGAGTTATCGTTTGATCGTGGCAGCTCGAAACGCATCGATTTATTTTTAATTTTAATTTGGCGAGTTAAAATAGCCATTTTACAAAAAGTCTCGGATTTCGACAAAACCAGTTTCATCGGATCCGTAATGTGATATTATTGTAAGGTTTCAAATTTCAAGTCGATTGGATTTACCGTTTGTCCGGTACGAATTAAAACGCCTAGAAAATCGCTTAAATCGGTTTAATTCAAATTGAGCGTTTATAGCCATAACTCGCACAGATGTCCGAATTAGCTTCCGAAACCTATTCCATTGTGTCCGAAACGTGGGATAAACCCTAGGAACGTCAGTTTCGGCGCGTAAATCGGAGTTCGAAATTTCCGGATGAATAGTGTTCGATTTTTCCTATAAATAGAGACCAACCTCTTCATAAATAAAAAAAAATAAACTCTAAACCCTAATTTCTTGTAGCCGCCACTACCCTATTGAATGGCCAGAAATTCATGATCTTCATCCCTCAATCTCTCTCAATCTACAAAGAATTAGCCAAAGTTGTTAACTACAACATTGAAGAGCATGAAGAGGGCTTTAAATCCATACGGTGATGATGGTGTGAGGTTGACCAGAGAGGGAGATAAATGGGGCCGACCATGCTTACTTGCGCACATATTTCGAGGAGTTAGGGGGGGCCGAACTTCATGGGGTGCATGGTGGAGGTAGCTCTCGCGAAGGGCTTCGACATGGCAGTAATATGATCGAGTATAGTCGAGTGTAGGAGGAGCAATTTGAAACCCTAGTTGCTTGTTGTATGGGTTCTTATGCGTGAATAATTACTGGAGAAGACATGGGGAGGAAGGAGCGCACGCACGGCCTGATGTTGAGCAATGAGATCCAAGGGCTAGGATTGAGGAGAGGTTGTAAATTATAAAAGTTGTTATTGTAATTGATTTTATAAAATTCGTGTAAGTTCATAAAATCATAACTTTTTCATACGAGGTCAAAAACGCGCGAAACCAGTTGCGTTGAAATCGTATGGACGAGCACTACGCGATGAAATTGGATTGGAGTCGTTTGGAGTTGGTGAGAATTTTGGGTAAAATTAAACGTCCGTTTAATTTTATTCGAAATAAATCGCTAAAACGGAATTTAAAATCAAGGTGAGAACTTCTCATTCAATCGAATCAGTTTCGATTTTATTTTAAATAGTTAGATTTAAAATATTTGAATGCATGTTTGAATGATGATTGTTATCTATTAATTGTTAAAATAGACATTATACGCCGTTAGTAAGCGGGTGTTATTTAATAAAAACATATACCGCGAATATTTCATAAACAATGAAATTGGTATTATATATAATATTAATATATATATATTGGCATATGTATATATTGCAGTAATTGATTTCCCGCATTTTTTAGCGGATGAGACCCTATTGCGCCGTCTATTAAGCGGATAATATTTAAATCCCATATACCACGATAATTTCGTACTGGAACGAAATTGGTATTGTGCTAATGTTTGTGAATGCAGGAAAACAGGTTGGAGGGATCCAACTGGATTCCTCAACAGTTTTTATTTGATTTCAGATATTTTGATATTTGATGGATTTTCATATCGATATATGATATCGTCGTTGTCGTGATTGACTATTTGGTGTGTAGCATCATTGGACCAAATTTTGGAATTTTAAAATGATTTTTAAAGTGATTTTTGAGAATATACTATATTTTGGAATTGATCCATTATAAATAAATAAACGTTATAATTTTTAAAGTTATAAAAATTATGATTTTTAAGAAATATAGTTAAAAGCTGATTTTTGAAAATAAGGAATTAATGACTTTATAAAATAGTTAAATTGGGATTTCTGAAATTTATTGTGAAAAGTTTAAATATAGGATTTATAAAATTTGATTATTTTATAAATCAAGAGAAAGGATGAAATTATAAAGGAAATTAAAGACGTTTTAAAGAATAATATAAATTGATTTATATTAAAGGATTTATAAATTGATATTTATAAATTAAAACATTTGAATTATAAAACGAGTTTTTATAAGTGTTTGAATGAAGTGAAAATGGATTGCATATGTGAATGGGATTTATAAAATTATAAATGGTGAAGTTATAAATGAAATTTATAAATAGTAAGATTTATGAATTTTGTGAGGTTATTAAAGAATATATTTGGATAAATGAATGAATCTTATAAGTTATAAGATTTTTATATTGGGAAGTTTAAAAAGAATGATTTTTGTAAACAAAGAAATTATAAGCATTTAACTTATAAGATGAACTGTTAGTATATCATTGAGATATGGAATTGAATAGTTTAATAAAGGAATTTATAAACGTTGTTTTATAAATTCGCAAACGACTTATTTTGATAAGTAAATTGCTGAAACCTATTAATGGAGTTATATTCACGTTTTTGAACTGTGAATAATCCTTTGAAATAAAATGAATAAAAGGATGAAATTTGTTAACAAAGAATATTCACGTTTTTGAATAGTGAATAACACGTTAAAGAAATTGTTTTGGATTTGGATGTTTTAAATAGAATTAAAACGATCGAACAATGTTTTAAAATGTGTTGAGATTCGAAACCATAGATTTCAACATTTATTGTTGAAATAGACGTTTTCGAGAAATAGAAGGAGATGATGGACTATAACACTGTTGTTATAGTAAATGATTTCCGAAAGGAAATGTTTTGTATAGTATTGGGATTTATATATCTATTTTAATTTCGAATCCCTATACTAGTGATTTTGGGTTGTCGTAACGATGTTTTACGCAACATTCGTTTTGGCCCAAATAAATATGTTTATGAGAATGATTTCCTTAAAGAATGAAATATATACTTAATCTCGATTTAAGTATATTGAATATTTTCTAAGTGTTGAAAATAAATAAAATTTGTGAATTACTTATGAATAAATAAGTATGGAAATGTTTTTCCAATATAAAGTGAATATTAGAGAATTTATCTTTTTGAAGATAAATTGAAAATGAATATTATAAATTGAATTGAAGTCGTATATTCATTAATACTTTGGAATGTAAATTCACTATTGAATTTATAAAAGAAAGTGGAATTGGTTTAAAAATAAATATTGATTTATTTTTGAAGTATGAAATAAGATATCTTGTAAAGATATTTTTGGAAAATAAATAATTTGGAAAATTATTTGGAATCTGGTGATGTGTGCATGTCCAGTGATAGTTCAATAACCGACTATCAATATTTCCCTTTGAATGGGTAATTGATGTGATTTGTTTGAATGTGAATGCTACACTTATTTTTGAATAAGCGCTCACTATTCGGGTTAACCGGGAAAGGACCATGGGGTCGTATAACCCATTCCGAATATGTGATACGTCGCTATGAATTGCATTGAAGATCGGTGTTGAAGACCCGGTATTTGCGAGAGCGATAGGATGACCTGTCGATTGTCTCTGCACTGAGTTGCTGCGGTATAGAGACTCCCTAAGTGATGGGAAATCCGATCAGGATTGTGAATATCCGGATTGCATGGACTTCTTTGTAAGTGCCTTCGGTTTTGTTCGAGCCCGGAACAGACTTGTATGGGTTGTATGTCTGACATTACAAGTTGAGATATAAAGCCGATTTCTTTCAAAGATATTTCTGTTGGTGGCGAAGAATTTATTCTTTTAGCTTAACACCCTTCTCTGAGACGTACGAGCTCAGAGGTTATATAGTTGAAGTTATCAGCGATATATTCCCAATTTGGTAATGTGACATGCCGAGTGTTGCTGTAAATGATCATTGTGTTGATTATTTGTGATAGGATCATTTATTTGATCGTCTATCTTAGTGATCATTGTGTTGATCATTTGTTGACCCAAAGCATGGCTTTTGTATAAAGTATGTTTTTGTGGACGTGACTTCGTCGAACCTCACAACCCGGAAATGGTCAAAACAGGAAAGATGCGGCAAGGTTATGAGGGGTAGCTCCCTTTAGGGTATGTACATTTCCTTCTGGATAGAGGTGGTATCATGGTATGGAGCCCAGATATTTAACCTATGTGGTTACTACGAATTTATTACTTTGTGGTTGTTGGTTATCGGGATCCCGTGAGAAAGGTCGTTTACAATCGGGGAATGGCGTGCTCGTGTCAGTAGTTACCCAGTTAGGGGTAACCCGGCCTTATGTTGGCAGAGTTCCGGTTTGGTTCTCGGGGATGTCTTTCCAGAGGCATTCTCATGTGGCAATGGGAAGTTCCTTGGCCTGACCATTTGTTGGAAATCCAAAGAAACAATACGAAACTTGTACGGTTTTAGTTGTAGAACCTGCTTCCTCAGGAAGTAGCTATAGTAGGCATAATATAATGGTACCTATGCTGGCTAAGATTTATATTCTACTTTCGAAATCGTTTTATACACTATGCACTAATAATAATATCAAAATTGATTTGATTTTAATGCGTATCAAGCATGTTTGGCTATCATAAGGAGAAATGTCCTCCGATTCTGCGTTTGCATGTGTGTGTGTGCGGGAGGCCTTATGGTAGTCTCATTTTTAAAAGCATTGCGAATTGAATTTAAAAATATTCCTCTATTTTGATTTTAAAGATAAATAAACTGTTTTGAGTTCTCACACCAGTCACATGACTGACTCGGAGTTTATTGTTTTCCTTCCTAAACTCTGGGTGCCCACCAATTTCCACACGGGCAGTCAAGAGTTAAGGTTTATCAGGATATTCTGGATATTCAGGAATTGCTGGAGGCAAGCTGGATGGCATGGCGTATGACTACTATATAGTATTTCTTTTTCCGCTGCACTTGTTGTTGTATGATGTTGTACACTCTGATGTAATGAAATGTAATGTATAAAATGTAATAACTGATATAGTTCTTTGTTTAAAGATTATTCATTTATTATTATATGCTGTTCCGCTGCGAATTGTGAGATTCTGATGTTGTTCTGTTGTTTTCTGTTCCGTTCTATTTTAAAATTCTGTTCTATTTTCTCTTTTCTATTCTATTTTCTAATTTTCTGTTTTCTTTTCCCTCTATCTTCTACCTTCTTCTCTCTTTTTCTTTTCCTAAATTTTTCTTAAACCCCTAAGGGTTCGTATTTTCGTTCATCTTGAATTAATCAATGGAGATTAGTGTCTATTCAAGGAGTACGGATTTACGGATCTTTACATCTGGTATCAGAGCTTATGGTTAAGCGACAACCATAGTTCTGTTGGGTATTTCTCATTAGAGATAGAGTCAGGAGTGCTCTAGATTGAGTTTGAGTGTAATAATAGCTATGAGAGCGTATTTGTTAGTGAATATAAAAATTGTATAAATAAAAAGAATTATAAAGAATTGAATTATAATTAATGTGATTTACAATTGTGAAATAAACTTATATATATAAGAAGTGAAACTATATGAATAAATTTATAAATGAGTTGTAAATAAAAGTGAATTTAAAGATTAAATGGAAATTTACTTTAGAATTGAAATCTGAATTTATTTACAAGTGGGAATTAAGTTAAGTAAAACAAAGTGATGTTTGTAAATGAAGTATAACTTAAGAGATGTTGAATGATAGTTGGTTGATGTTTGCATTTGTTGCTTTTGTTTCAGTTGCTATATGATGTATATCGATACTATTATCTATATGCATGATTTTCATTTTGTTTGTTGAGTGATTAGTAGGTGCGGATCGCGTTTGCTTCGCATTTGGAGCTCGCTTTCGCGCTATATTAGCCGTATATGCTCGCTAATAAAAATATAAGGTACATATCTCGGATTACATACCGTACTTTTACACTTTTTTCCCTGCGGGATGCCTCATTACTTGATGAGATGTATATTTGTGATATATACACTGTCATTTTTTTTTCGGATCGAGCCGCGCAAAGGAGACTATGGCGAATTTTTCCGAAAATCTAAGGCGTTAGAAAATTTTTGAGAAAATTGAAATTTTTTGAAAACTTTAACTTTGATTTTGGAATTGAAAGTTAAACAATAGTAGTTGTTTTTAAAAAGATAACTAAGTATGATTTGGAAAACTTAGTAAAGTTATTGTAAGAAGTTTAACTATGAATTTTGGGAAAATTAATAGATTCTGTAACTTTTCTTACTTGATAATTTCGAGGACGAAATTCTTTTAAGTGGGGAAGATTGTAACGACCCAGAATTTTTATTAATTAAAATTTGAATATTTAATTTATTTTAAATATAAATGAGTGAATTTATAAGTCGAATAAATTTTTATTTGAATTTTTGGATTTAATTGGATTATTAAATCGATAATTTAATATGTGAAATTATGGAAATAATTGAAAATTGGGTTAAATATGATTGAAAATGAATTGTAAAATTTTATTTTATCATATGGAAGTTAGAACGATATTTTAGAACTTTTAAAATCAATTTAAAAGTTAATTTGTGAAAATTGAATATTTTAATAATTAAATCGACTAGTGAAAATAGTCAATTTTTGAACAGTCTCAGAATTGAACGAAACCTGTTTCATTGGATCCGTAATGGTTAGTTATTACCGGATTTCAATTTTCGTGTCAATCGGAGTTATCATTTGATCGTGGCAGCTCGAAACGCATCGATTTTTTTTTAATTTTAATTTGGCGAGTTAAAATAGCCATTTTTCAAAAAGTCTCGGATTTCGACGAAACCAGTTTCATCGGATCCGTAATGTGATATTATTGTAAGGTTTCAAATTTCAAGTCGATTGGATTTACCGTTTGTCCGGTACGAATTAAAACGCCTAGAAAATCGCTTAAATCGGTTTAATTCAAATTGAGCGTTTATAGCCATAACTCGCACAGATGTCCGAATTAGCTTCCGAAACCTGTTCCATCGTGTCCGGAACGCGGGATAAACCCTAGGAACGTCAGTTTCGGCGCGTAAATCGGAGTTCGAAATTTCCGGATGAATAGTGTTCGATTTTTCCTATAAATAGAGACCAACCTCTTCATAAATAAAAAAAATAAACTCTAAACCCTAATTTCTTGTAGCCGCCACTACCCTATTGAATGGCCAGAAATTCATGATCTTCATCCCTCAATCTCTCTCAATCTACAAAGAATTAGCCAAAGTTGTTAACTACAACATTGAAGAGCATGAAGAGGGCTTTAAATCCATACGGTGATGATGGTGTGAGGTTGACCAGAGAGGGAGATAAATGGGGCCGACCGTGCTTACTTGCGCACGTATTTCGAGGAGTTAGGGGGGGTCGAACTTCAGGGGGTGCATGGTGGAGGTAGCTCTCGCGAAGGGCTTCGACATGGCAGTAATATGATCGAGTATAGTCGAGTGTAGGAGGAGCAATTCGAAACCCTAGTTGCTTGTTGTATGGGTTCTTATGCGTGAATAATTACTGGAGAAGACGTGGGGAGGAAGGAGCGCACGCACGGCCTGATGTTGAGCAGTGAGATCCAAGGGCTAGGATTGAGGAGAGGTTGTAAATTATAAAAGTTGTTATTGTAATTGATTTTATAAAATTCGTGTAAGTTCATAAAATCATAACTTTTTCATACGAGGTCGAAAACGCGCGAAACCAGTTGCGTTGGAATCGTATGGACGAGCACTACGCGATGAAATTGGATTGGAGTCGTTTGGAGTTAGTGAGAATTTTGGGTAAAATTAAACGTCCGTTTAATTTTATTCGAAATAAATCGCTAAAACGGAATTTAAAATCAAGGTGAGAACTTCTCATTCAATCGAATCAGTTTCGATTTTATTTTAAATAGTTAGATTTAAAATATTTGAATGCATGTTTGAATGATGATTGTTATCTATTAATTGTTAAAATAGACATTATACGCCGTTAGTAAGCGGATGTTATTTAATAAAAACATATACCGCGAATATTTCATAAACAGTGAAATTGGTATTATATATAATATCAATATATATATTGGCATATGTATATATTGCAGTTATTGATTTCCCGCATTTTTTAGCGGATGAGACCCTATTGCGCCGTCTATTAAGCGGATAATATTTAAATCCCATATACCGCGATAATTTCGTACTGGAGCGAAATTGGTATTGTGCTAATGTTTGTGAATGCAGGAAAACAGGTTGGAGGGATCCAACTGGATTCCTCAACAGTTTTTATTTGATTTCAGATATTTTGATATTTGATGGATTTTCATATCGATATATGATATCGTCGTTGTCGTGATTGACTATTTGGTGTGTAGCATCATTGGACCAAATTTTGGGATTTTAAAATGATTTTTAAAGTGATTTTTGAGAATATACTATATTTTGGAATTGATCCATTATAAATAAATAAACGTTATAATTTTTAAAGTTATAAAAATTATGATTTTTAAGAAATATAGTTAAAAGCTGATTTTTGAAAATAAGGAATTAATGACTTTATAAAATAGTTAAATTGGGATTTCTGAAATTTATTGTGAAAAGTTTAAATATAGGATTTATAAAATTTGATTATTTTATAAATCAAGAGAAAGGATGAAATTATAAAGGAAATTAAAGACGTTTTAAAGAATAATATAAATTGATTTATATTAAAAGATTTATAAATTGATATTTATAAATTAAAACATTTGAATTATAAAACGAGTTTTTATAAGTGTTTGAATGAAGTGAAAATGGATTGCATATGTGAATGGGATTTATAAAATTATAAATGGTGAAGTTATAAATGAAATTTATAAATAGTAAGATTTATGAATTTTGTGAGGTTATTAAAGAATATATTTGGATAAATGAATGAATCTTATAAGTTATAAGATTTTTATATTGGGAAGTTTAAAAAGAATGATTTTTGTAAACAAAGAAATTATAAGCATTTAACTTATAAGATGAACTGTTAGTATATCATTGAGATATGGAATTGAATAGTTTAATAAAGGAATTTATAAACGTTGTTTTATAAATTCGCAAACGACTTATTTTGATAAGTAAATTGCTGAAACCTATTAATGGAGTTATATTCACGTTTTTGAACTGTGAATAATCCTTTGAAATAAAATGAATAAAAGGATGAAATTTGTTAACAAAGAATATTCACGTTTTTGAATAGTGAATAACACGTTAAAGAAATTGTTTTGGATTTGGATGTTTTAAATAGAATTAAAACGATCGAACAATGTTTTAAAATGTGTTGAGATTCGAAACCATAGATTTCAACATTTATTGTTGAAATAGACGTTTTCGAGAAATAGAAGGAGATGATGGACTATAACACTGTTGTTATAGTAAATGATTTCCGAAAGGAAATGTTTTGTATAGTATTGGGATTTATATATCTATTTTAATTTCGAATCCCTATACTAGTGATTTTGGGTTGTCGTAACGATGTTTTACGCAACATTCGTTTTGGCCCAAATAAATATGTTATGAGAATGATTTCCTTAAAGAATGAAATATATACTTAATCTCGATTTAAGTATATTGAATATTTTCTAAGTGTTGAAAATAAATAAAATTTGTGAATTACTTATGAATAAATAAGTATGGAAATGTTTTTCCAATATAAAGTGAATATTAGAGAATTTATCTTTTTGAAGATAAATTGAAAATGAATATTATAAATCGAATTGAAATCGTATATTCATTAATACTTTGGAATGTAAATTCACTATTGAATTTATAAAAGAAAGTGGAATTGGTTTAAAAATAAATATTGATTTATTTTTGAAGTATGAAATAAGATATCTTGTAAAGATATTTTTGGAAAATAAATAATTTGGAAAATTATTTGGAATCTGGTGATGTGTGCATGTCTAGTGATAGTTCAATAACCGACTATCAATATTTACCTTTGAATGGGTAATTGATGTGATTTGTTTGAATGTGAATGCTACACTTATTTTTGAATAAGCGCTCACTATTCGGGTTAACCGAGAAAGGACCATGGGGTCGTATAACCCATTTCGAATATGTGATACGTCGTTATGAATTGCATTGAAGATCGGTGTTGAAGACCCGGTATTTGCGAGAGCGATAGGATGACCTGTCGATTGTCTCTGCACTGAGTTGCAGCGGTATAGAGACTCCCTAAGTGATGGGAAATCCGATCAGGATTGTGAATATCCGGATTGCAAGGACTTCTTTGTAAGTGCCTTCGGTTTTGTTCGAGCCCGGAACAGACTTGTATGGATTGTATGTCTGACATTACAAGTTGAGATATAAAGCCGATTTCTTTCAAAGATATTTCTGTTGGTGGCGAAGAATTTATTCTTTTAGCTTAACACCCTTCTCTGAGACGTACGAGCTCAGAGGTTATATAGTTGAAGTTATCAGCGATATATTCCCAATTTGGTAATGTGACATGATGAGTGTTGCTGTAAATGATCATTGTGTTGATTATTTGTGATAGGATCATTTATTTGATCGTCTATCTTAGTGATCATTGTGTTGATCATTTGTTGACCCAAAGCATGGCTTTTGTATAAAGTATGTTTTTGTGGACGTGACTTCGTCGAACCTCACACCCCGGAAATGGTCAAAACAGGAAAGATGCGGCAAGGTTATGAGGGGTAGCTCCCTTTAGGGTATGTACATTTCCTTCTGGATAGAGGTGCTATCATGGTATGGAGCCCAGATATTTAACCTATGTGGTTACTACGAATTTATTACTTTGTGGTTGTTGGTTATCGGGATCCCGTGAGAAAGGTCGTTTACGATCGGGGAATGGCGTGCTCGTGTCAGTAGTTACCCAGTTAGGGGTAACCCGGCCTTGTGTTGGCAGAGTTCCGGTTTGGTTCTCGGGGATGTCTTTCCAGAGGCATTCTCATGTGGTAATGGGAAGTTCCTTGGCCTGACCATTTGTTGGAAATCCAAAGAAACAATACGAAACTTGTACGGTTTTAGTTGTAGAACCTGCTTCCTCAGGAAGTAGCTATAGTAGGCATAATATAATGGTACCTATGCTGGCTAAGATTTATATTCTACTTTCGAAATCGTTTTATACACTATGCACTAATAATAATATCAAAATTGATTTGACTTTAATGCGTATCAAGCATGTTTGGCTATCATAAGGAGAAATCTCCTCCGATTCTGCGTTTGCATGTGTGTGTGTGCGGGAGGCCTTATGGTAGTCTCATTTTTAAAAGCATTGCGAATTGAATTTAAAAATATTCCTCTATTTTGATTTTAAAGATAAATAAACTGTTTTGAGTTCTCACACCAGTCACATGACTGACTCGGAGTTTATTGTTTTCCTTCCTAAACTCTGGGTGCCCACCAATTTCCACACGGGCAGTCAAGAATTAAGGTTTATCAGGATATTCTGGATATTCAGGAATTGCTGGAGGCAAGCTGGATGGCATGGCGTATGACTACTATATAGTATTTCTTTTTCCGCTGCACTTGTTGTTGTATGATGTTGTACACTCTGATGTAATGAAATGTAATGTATAAAATGTAATAACTGATATAGTTCTTTGTTTAAAGATTATTCATTTATTATTATATGTTGTTCCGCTGCGAATTGTGAGATTCTGATGTTGTTCTGTTGTTTTCTGTTCCGTTCTATTTTAAAATTCTGTTCTATTTTCTCTTTTCTATTCTATTTTCTAATTTTCTGTTTTCTTTTCCCTCTATCTTCTACCTTCTTCTCTCTTTTTCTTTTCCTAAATTTTTCTTAAAACCCTAAGGGTTCGTATTTTCGTTCATCTTGAAATAATCAATGGAGATTAGTGTCTATTCAAGGAGTACGGATTTACGGATCTTTACAAAACTTTTTCCATTGCATTCGAAATAGGGGTATAACATTACGAACCCTTGGCGACACGTCTCGATCGAGTACTAAAAGTTATAGGTAGATATTTTGAATATATATATGTGTGTGTGTGTTTGTGTGTTTATATTTGACTTCACGCTACCCTATTAATTCATATTAGGCGCCTTCAACCCGTATAAGCCCACATACTTCAAGATAAACACCCCTTAGTATACCTAAGAAGGGCACACCAAAGGATATGGTGTGTTATAGGTATAGCTAAAGCATCATAGAGACTGAGATTCATAAGACAAATAAGTAAAAATAGCGAAAACTTTTAAATAATAACTTATCATTCAAAAGTAAACTTCATCACAAAATAAGTTATGAAATCATTACATATGTCAAAAATCAAAATGTCTCATGTCTCATGAAAATACATCTCATTTTCATAAAATCAGAGTATAAAAGTAAAAATAATAATAGTAATCCCTCTTACAAGTGCAATTCCATCAAAAGCCAAATGAAATAGATGAAGATCAGAAGAATGCATATGAAATGAGAAAACTCCAGGAATGAATCTCCCAGTAACCTGAATCAACTATCCTCAACTCTGTTGGCGTATAGGGGGAAAGGGGGAAATAGAGGAGTGGGTCAGTCTATAAGTCTGATGAGTAAAAGTAATTACTAGCATTTTTAAGTAAGGTAAAGATAATAGACTAAACAATAGTTCTAGCTTGAAAGGAAATATAGAAAAGATAAAACTCGGAAAAAAATTTGTTTCTAATTCTTTTTTACTGTTTGCATTGATTATTTGATTGTTTTCCCTTTTCTTTAAACTGTCATGATTAGGCTGAAACCCTAATCATATCTAAATTGTTATCTTGATTAGGATGAAATTGTAATTCTACAGATCGGCCTTCTATCTCAATTGTGCCACTGTGAACCAATCACGTTGGTCATAGAAAAAGACACCTCTTAGTGCTTGGAACGCAGTAGCAAATTATTTACCCTAATAATGTTGCACGCTCGGTCATCGCTGGTACACACTAACTATTGCCCCCTGTTGTGATCTCTTATTTACCCTAATCATCATAAGCGTGCCCAGCCTCACCTAAATGTTGTGAGACCATCAATCCTAGACCTGAAAGGGAATGCTTCCTAGCCTCACCTACCTATTGTGAGAACATCAGTCCTAATCCTGGAAGGGAATGCTACCAGTACTGGTCCTAACAAACAAATTCTAGTTTGCCGAAGGTCTTCCTAAAGGGCTACAAAAAGAGCCATCCCAATGCTAGCCAGAGAACTATTATTACGTGCAAATTCCACTAAAGGAAGGTGCTCCTCCCAAGTCTCTCCAAAATCAAGAATGCGCATACTCAACAAATCCTCAAGAACTCTATTAGCTCTCTTTGTTTGGCCATCCATTTGAGGGTGATAGTCCGCACATATTCTAAGTTGTGTTCCTAATGCCTCTTGGAAGCTCCTTCAAAACAAGCTAGTAAATACAGGGTCTCTGTCACTCACTATTCTAGAGGGAACTCCATGAAGTCGGACTATATGTCATGAACGTATGTAGATGTCAAATAAGATGTTGTCCTCTTACTCTTGACCGGAATGAAGTGAGTGCTCTTAGTCAAATGATCTACAATCACCTAAATATTGGTATTCTCTTTCTTAGATCAGAAAACCATCTACGAAGTCCATCAAAACACTATCCCACTTCAATTCGAGTACATCCAATGGTTGAAGCAATCTGCCAGGCCTCTGCTACTCCGCCTTAACTCTTTGTCATACAAGACACTTGGCCACAAACTCTGCTACATACTTCTTTATGCCAATCCAATAAAACATTATCTTCATGTCCTTATACATCTTATCACCACTCAGATGAAGTCATCTGAGAATTGTGTGCTTCTTCTAGAACTGCTCTCATCAAATCACCAATGCGGGGGACACAAAGTCTTCCATCTCTCCTTGGCCACCCTTTATCGTTGATGGAATAGGGTTGGAAATGTCTAAAGACCACCTCATCTGCTAATCCTATCTAGAATATTCACAAGCTCTGAATCCTCTCGCTGCCTTGAGCCAATCTGATCTATGAAGGTAGGCTTAACCTCAAACGCTAAAATCTTAGCAAAATCTCTGATAAACTACCTATAATAACTAGCTAAACCTAGGAAGCTTCTAAATTTCGTAGCATTCTTGGGGGCCTTCCAATCATGAACTGCTACTATCTTAGCAGGATCCACGGCTAAACCCTCTCTTGAGAATGCATGCCACAAGAAACGCACCTCCTCATGCCAAAAGTGACACTTCGAGAACTTTTCTTGCAACTGATGAACATGAAGTGTATGAAGAACCTACTCAAGAAAAATAGCATGCTCTTACATACTCTTGGAAAACACCAAAATGTTGTCCACGAACACTACCACGAATTTATTTAGGACATCTCGAAAAACATGGCTCATCAAATCTATGAAATAGGTTGGGGTATTAGTCAGTCCAAACGTCATAACCAACCACTCAAAGAATCCATCGGGTGTCCTAAATGTTGTCATATTGATGCTATCGGTAGCGACCCTAAGCTGATGAAACCCAGTGGCTAAGTCAAGTTGAGAAAATACTGAAGAGCTAACCAACTGATCGAAAAGATAGTCTATCCCAAGAAGTGGGTAACAGTTCTTCTTCATGAGCTTATTCAACTCTCTATAACCTTAGCAAAGGCGAAAGAAACCATTTGCCTTTGTAGCGAAGGTGATCGGCGCTACGCACTCAGATATGCTCTGTATGATGAAGCCTTTATCTAATAGCTCACCAAACTTCTTACTTATATCCTTCCTTTCCCTAGGAGCCATATGTCTCATGGGCAATGCCATTGGCTTAGCATTATCATTCAGGTAGATCCTAAAGTTGATCTCTCTTTTAAAGGGTTGCCCCCTGACCTCCTCAAAAAAGTCTGGGAAATCTCTAACAACTGAAACTGTATCTAACTCTCCAAGTGATGAATCAAGGGAAAAAAGGTAGCACAACATGACTGACCCCTGTAGGTCACAAGAAACCTCGAGAGTCCATCTGCTACATGTCTCTAGTCTAACAACTCTCATGCAGTCAAATATCGCACCATAAGTGGATAACCGGTCCATCCCCAAAATAATCTCATATCTCAAAAATATGTATACATATGCATCACAATCGAATTCTACGCCTAGTATAAAAATTTTCAAACCCCTACAAATCATGGATAAATGTGCTGACCCTCCTTTGGGGTTTTAAAAAATTAGAGGGTCTATAACTAGAGAAATATCTAAGTGCAAAATCAACCTAGGAACTAGAAATGAATGGATGTGATGCTTCGGAATCAAAAAAGCATCCTAATAGGAAAATCTAGAATAGAGATCAAACCTTCTACAGAGACTTTCCTACCTTGATCCGGTCCTCTATTAGAAGGTGTTGCATCCAAAGCTCGTACGTACGCTGTAGGTGCACCTGCTCTCTGCCCCATCTTCTGAGGACAAACTCTGGTATGTTGTCCAGGCTGCCCATAGTTATAACACCTCCCATTCATCGTGTCCTTTTTACCATCCTTTGAGTAATGCCCAAGCAATTCACAATTTTAACATTTCTCGCCCTTCTTGAACTATCCCTTTTGAGGTCCTCGTCTTTTTCTTTTCTTTATCCTTCTTGTTCTTTCACCACTTCTTCTTAGAGTTTTCTGATTTAGGAACCTCCTTAACCTCTTCTTTATTAGCAACATCTAATATGAGAGCCATTTCCACAAGTGATTCATACGTCGCTCCCATAGGTACATGTGTCAATGCCAACCCTTGGAGGGGCTGGTTCAAATCCTTAGCAAACTTGATGACCCTCTAATGCGATGTATTAACAAGCTCCATCTCAAATCGCGATAACTCATTAAACTGATTTATATACTCTTTAACCAAAAGACTCCCTTGCTTCAGACTAATGAACTTCTCCAACTACATACTTTCCTCAGCTTGCAACAAGAACTTTCTCTCAAACCTTTCTCGAAATCCAACCTAACAAATGTCTCTACCCTTGATCTCTACAATCTCTCACCAATAAGAAGACTCTCCCTTTAGCTTCCAAGATGCAAGCTGAACTCTCTGCTTGTCCTCCAACCCTTATAGCCCAAATATCCGCTTCGTATTCCTCAACCAAGCTCGTGCCTCGATGAAATCCTCCATGACAGAAAATGTTCCGCCTCCTAGATTATCGAAGTCCTTACATAACTTAGAAAAAATGAATGTTGTAGTTGGATTAGTGGGATCTCCACCCGCCGGTGCTGCATTGGGCGTTTGCCTTTGCACCTTTAGTATCGTAGCTTGAAGGGGTCTACAAAACCAGCCAGGGACTTAGATACCCTCTAGAAGATTGGGGCCATTCGCCATACTATGCAAAGAAAAGAAAATTTAGGCTTGAAAGAATCTAAAGAAGGTTGAACTGGACTTTGAGAGGATCTTTATAAAAACTCTTTTATACGTTGAAACTATTTCTGTAATAAGAATTTCTTTCTGAAAAATACTTTAAGTTTGAAGATATGTTACCTTTTAAAAATACTTTACTTTTAAAACAAGTTTTTAGGAATCCTGTGACCTTAGGCTCTGATACCAAGTGAAACACCCCACACACCTTACTATACCCAAGATGGGCACACCAAAGGATATGTTGCGTTATAGGTATAGCTAAAGCATCATAGAGACTAAGATTCACAAGACAAATAAGTAGAAACATCAGAAACATTTAAATAATAACTTATCATTCAAAATTAAACTTCATCTCCAAATAATTCATAAAAACATTACATATCTCAAAAACTCAAAATGTCTCATGTCTCATGAAAATACATCTCAGTCTCATAAAATCAGAGTTTAAAAGTAACAATAATAATAGTAATCCCTTTCACAAGTGCAAATCCACCGTAAGCCAAATGAAAAAGATGAAGACCAGAATAATGCATATGAAATGAGAAAACTCCGGGAATGAATATCTAAGCAAACTGAATCAACTATCCTCAACTTTGCTGGCCTATTGTGGGAAAGGGGGAATAGAGGAGTGGGTTAGTCCATAAGTCTGGCGAGTGAAAGTAATTATTAGCATTTCTAAGCAAGGTAAAGATAATAGACTAAGCAATAATTCTAGCTTGAAAGGAAAATATAGAAAAGATAAAACTCAAAAAATAATAATGTTTTCGAGTCTGTTCAGCTATTTTCTTTGATTGTTTTATTATTTGCATTTTTGTTTAAACTGTTGTTATTAGGCTGAAACCCGAATCCTATCTCAACTGTTATCTTGATCTGGCTGAAATCCTAATTCTACCCTTTGATCGGCCTTCTATCTCTATTGTGCTACTGTGAACCAATCATGTTGGTCACAGCAAAAGACACCTCTTAGCGCTTGGAACGCAGTAGCGAATTATTTAACCTAATCGATGTTGTACGCTCGGTCATCGCTGGTACATATTAACTATCGCCCCCTGCTGTGACCTCTTATTTACCCTAATTAGCATAAGCGTGTCCAGCCTCACCTAACTGTTGTGAGACCATCAATTCTAGACCTAAAAGGGATGTTGTCCAGCCTCACCTAGCTGTTGTGAGACCACCGGTCGTAGTCCTGAAAGGGAATGTTGCCGGTACTAGTCCTAACAAACAAATTCTAGTTTGCTCCCTTGCCCAAATCCCCAGATTTGAGTTTATACCTATTGGTCATTTATTTACCCTAATCAGCATAAGCATGTCCCGGCCTCATCTAACTATTGTGAGACCATCAATTCCTCACTGAAAGGGAATGCTGCTGGTACGGGCCCTACTTCTATGTTTTTTTATTAGATTAATTCAGGATCTAAGTTTTAAATAAGCCTTTTCTGTTATCTTTTCTATATTTTCTATATTCGCTTATTAACTTAAACCAAGATTTTTTTTAAAATAAGCCTCTTTTGTCATTTCTGCTATATTTGCTTATTAACTTAATCCAAAGTCTAGTTTTAAAATAAGCCTTTTCTATTCATTCTTTCTTTCTAATTATAACTTGTGTTATAATTGTTTTTGCCGCTTTTATTCTTCTATTTTCTTTTTTTAGTTATAACCACTTGTTAAAATTATGCTAGCAAATATCATAAATTTTCATATTTCGATCCATCTCTATTTTATTTCGGTTTTTCTCATTTTACATCTGATTTTTGTAAATTTAATGTTTTTCTATTTTAATCCATATTTGCAAATTCTTCTTCTTTTTAGTATTTTATTCGCATAAAAATAAATAAAAGGAAACAAACAATTACAGGATAAATTCCAACTTAAAAAAGATGTAGATAAATGTAAATAACTATAAATAACTGGAAAAAATAGTGAATAAAATAGACTAAAAAGAACTCCTAAAATTTACTTAAAAGTTAACTATAGATAACTTATATAAAAACTGTCTTAAAATTGTATAAGATTTACAACTATTGAGAACCTTATTATTTTAAATTACTTAAAAATCTAAAATAATTACAAAACACTCATTTGTGGTCCTTAACTCTAATCCTTAGCCTTCCTGGATCCACTTCTAGGGGTAAAATATTTGATCAAAAATATCTTCTCTCTAGAAAAAATTTCTATTTAGGGTTCAGCCTCAGGCAATTAACCCAATTGGGAGAAAATATGAATGAGAAAAATAGCTAGGCCTAGGGTTTTATTTATAGTGTGACTTAGGGATCTCAGACCATTGTATTTGAAGATTAAATCTAGTGCAACCATGTCATAGCTCTCAAGGAACCATCGGATGGAGGCACGAACGCACAGTATTTGAGTAAAATTAAATTATGACGTGTACGCTTTGATCTGGACGAATCTACATTCATTAACCAAGGTAGGATGATCAAGCTTTTATGGGGGTCAACCCTAGGTGGACCTACGTATAATAGGGGTGGACCCTAAGGTCGACCTGACCATTCGCATAAGTCGACCCATGCCTTCCAATTTTTTTCCGTCTTAGTTTTTTTCTTATTTCTTTCATATCTTCCCCATGTTGTCTCGAATTTCGACAAGTTATATATGAAAATTGATCAAAAAATTGTCACTGACCCATTGTGCAACTCCAATAGCTCGATTCTAACAATTTCACAAACTTGTTATATTAATTCGTTAATTAATTATTATAGCTCAAATTTTGGGTTGTTACATTAAGTGTCTCCCTTATATCTCTCGTCCACCTTCTTTTATTTAAACCATCTCCAGTAAATGAATTGAAAAGCTTCCCCTCTAAAATAAAAATCAAAGAAAATTCTTAACTAAAATTCACGAAATTAGATTCATTAGAATCAGGTTATAGAGAGCTTCATCCTATGCATCAATTCATGGTGTTTGTTTTTAGTTCCTGAGATGATATTTTTGACGACAACAACCTTAGGAGTTGTTATAAAATATAAATACTAATATCTTGGTCTAGATATATATGTATATGCAGGATATATATATGTATATATGCATGTACTGAGAATAAAGATTGTACAGTATAGAGATTTTAGACTGACGAATTCAAAATTGAAGAAATCAAGACTGAAGACTCATGAATATCAAGATTATCAAGAGTTTAAGATATCAAGATAAGTAATAGAGTCTAGATTTATGTTAAAAATTCATAATAGCACTAAAATCTTTATTCGAATTTTAATTATGAAATGAAATCCAACTTCTCGCTTTAATAGTGGTACGGAACCCACACCTCTTTAGTGGGATGGAACCCGCGACCTTCTCTAGTGGAATGGAATCCACTAAATTTTTAAAATGACTTATTTTTGGATTTTTTTCAACTATATTTTTAAAAAGAAATCTCTCTCGATTTAAATATTTTATCCTTAATTCAAAAACTGTTTTTAATCATATTAATTTCAAAATCATTTCTGGTTTTTAAACTATCTCTTGATATTAATATTTTAGCTTTAAATCTCAATAATATATTTTAAAGAAGTCTATACTTTGTTTTTAATATTACTTTATATTATAGTTTATATGTTTTAAGATTACTTTTTAAACTCTTTTATAAGTTTAAACTATACTCAAAATGGTTTACATAATTTATGGCAAGTTTTAGGATGGAAATCGTTTTAAAACAAAAAAAAAATTCAAAAATAACATAGGCATATCGACATCCCTAAACCCCCATGTTGACATGGTAGCCGTAGATTTTAAATTTTAATTTTTCAAAAGAAGTGTCTATTTTTCATAACCTTTCACGAATGGACATGATCGTTATTCTCCTAGATATACCAGTAATTTTCAATGAATTTTCACTTAAGATTTCTTTGTTTTCTCTCCTCTTTCTCTTCCATTCTTATTTTCAAACATTCTTTCAAAACTCTTCCAAAATCTTAAGTGAATTAAATCAGTCATCTCTAGTTTGATTCTCTACCACTCTCTCTCAAAGACATCAGTGCTATTCAGAGTTATAGGATCATTTGTAGTCAAAGATCGAAAGATCGAAATGTATCTAGTCTCTCTCCATCAAAGTATGATTGGAAACGGTGTGATTTTGGTCCATAAATCAATTGGGTGTGATTGTAGCCCATAAATCAATTAGGTGATCTTGTAGCCTAGTTAAATCAAGAGAGTTTGCCCTAGACTCGGAGACAAGATGGTGTATCTCGTGACCTTGAAATCGAGGTTGTAATATCGACATTATATTTGAAAAGAAATATGCATAAGAAATTATGTGGATCTGGATGTAGGATAACTCTAAACCAGTGTAAAATTCCGATATGTTCTTTCCTTTACTACTTTTATTTACTATTTGTGTAATGACCCGCAAATCCGTACCCCTTTGAGTCGACACTATTCTCCATCAATCAACTGAAGATAAATGGAAATACGAACCATTAGGGTTAAAGAAGAAGAGGTAGAAGGAGAAAATGGAAAACAACATCAGAATCTAACCATCGCAACGGAATAAAATATAATAGATAATGACTGATCTTTACATGAAAGAAAAATATATCTTTTTTATACATATATCATCAGAATACAACATCTGAGTTCAATATAATCAACAACACACTCAGGACGGTTATAATATCCTATCCTTTCAAATTTGAATACACAGCGGAATATACATCAAATACGCCGAATACGTCTTGCCATCCAGCTCATCTCCTGAGCTCCACAGTAATCCATCCAGAATCTGTACTTTATAATACTCGGTCTGACCCGAGCATTACAGTTAAATAACACCCGAGTCAGTCTAGAATACAAGTGTGAGAAAATTCAATCAATTGGATTATGAAAGTTTCAAAATCCTTTGAAATCAAAAGCATCTCGTAAGACCACGCCACAAATAAACATGTCGGGTTTTTACCTTACGATTGCTAAAACATTTCTTATAAAATCCTCAGATATTATAATAGGGCCTATATACAAATACTTATTCAAATAGCCAAAATTGTTACATTTATTAAATTCCATCTAATAGGTATACAAATAAAACCGTAAAGGCACGTAGGGAGAATGGATTTCCAACTAATGACTAGGCACTGGGGTACCACCTGTCACGGTACCTAGTCTAGATCATCGTACCGAGGTTCCATCCTAAATCCCCTACAACACAAGACCGGGACTATCCCTTACTGGATAATCCCGAGTAAGATCACCCCATGGTTGGGATCAGCAACCGCACCACTAAACTGAATAAAAAGAGACATCTAGACAGGGATGACCTCACCCTAATGGGTGCTACCCACTTAGCCTTGCTGCATGTCCCCTGATTTTCGGTCATTCCTGGTTGATGAGGCTCGAGGCTAAGAGTGACCTATTTAGAACATTTCACTTGGAATGCCCACCGTCCACCTGACGATGTTCCGAAAGCATTCATTCATACAAGTCCGTTTTGGGTTCGAACGGAACCGAAGGCACTGCTCCTACTACATCCATTTTGTAATCACCTCAGGATTAGTAGCGACTAGCCCTTGCACTTCACTGCTCCATCTTCGACTCCGAACTCGTTTTCCCTACGAAACATACAAACCGGATCGAAGTGGTTTTCGAGAATTTAATCCTGATCCCGGTCTCTTCGAAATGATCAGCGCATTGGCCAATATTGATAGTCGGTTATTTAACTATCAATTAACATTCACAAACAACCATCAAACATAAATAATCTCCCAAATTATTTATTAACTTCAAAATATCTTCGCAAGATATATTTCCACTTTCAAACCTTTTTGAAAATAGTTTTCAAACCATCTTCCTCTCACGGAATACATTTCCCAAATATCTTCTATTTCCACTGAAATCAACAATTACAAACACTTTGGATTTTAAAATAATTTAAAACCCTATGTTATAAAACATACTTTAACATTTAAATTTAAAAAAACTACTTTAATACTTTATTAAAAATATATACTTTAAGAATATTTAAAATGAGGTTACTTTATAAATATAAAACTAGATTTTCTCCTTTAAAACAAAATACCAAGTCACCTTTAAATAATTACTACGATAATAGATTTGAAAAATCCTTACTATAGAATTTAAACATTTGGAAATAATAAATTTTCTAAAACGTTCTTTTTAAAAACAACATTAAAACTTTTAAATTATATTTAAAAAATTTCTTTGAAAACGTACTTGGCTATATAGGGAAATACGCTTCTCTTTCACATCTTAAAAAAATAAATCACTATTTATTTTTAAACAAATTTACTTATTCCATTAATAAATTCCCACCGTGAATTTATACTTCCAAATATCCACTGATATATTACTTCACTTTTTTAAATCCAGTTTATAAATTTCAAGTCTCGCTTCTCTTTTAAAAATCCCGGTTTTACACACTTAAATCAATCCCCAAATTGATTTCTAATTTACTTCACTTTTGAATAAATTTCCTTATTTACTCCATTTTTACCGAATCCATTAACTTCAGATTTTATTTCTTCATTATGATCTAAAATCTTTTAACTGAAAATAACAATTTCATATTTCCTAAATTTCTCCTTTATCTTTTCAAATAAATTCAAACCTTGAATTTCAAAATAAATTCTTTATTTCTTGAAATAATATCACTTGAGTTTAAAAATAAAATCACTTATTCCCATTTATTCAAAATCTCATTTCCCACACTTGGAGTTTTATTTATCAGAATTCAAAATCACTTTTGATAACTCAGTTCATCGAAATATTCTAAATCAACCATAGTATCCAACATTTCCAATTATCAATATATTCATCACAGGATAGCAAATAATTATATCACAAAATATTTTAAAAGATCTAAATATTTTGAGGAATCCAGTTGGAGCCTTCCAACCTGTTTCCCTGCATCCACAGATGTTAGCACAATAAAATACCAATTCCACTTCGAGGTGGAATATCGCGGTATATGGGATTAATATACTATCATCTGCTACTATGCGGTGCATAGTGTCTCATCCGCTATAAAATGCGGGAAATCAATCACTCCAAATATACATATATGCTACTATATAATATACCACATCCAATCAATTCAATCATTCAACCAAATATTTAAATTTAACCATTTGAATTTAAATAGCAATCCAAAAGAGTGAGATCAACTCACCTTTGCTTTTTAATTTGCCATCCTATCCATCTCGACTTGTTTCTTCACAATTTCAGACCTTATATAACATTAGATGATTTTATTAACAATCGAACAATCAATTACCATTTAATATTTTATTTAATCTAGCAATATGATTTAACTCAAAATTTGGTAGCTAACTTAATAAATTAAATCTTACTTACAATTCCCTTTTTGAAACCTTTTTTAACCAAAATAAATTAATAAGTTTATTAAACAAATAAATCACTAAAACACATTATTGAAACTAAACTAGAAGATAATAATAAAAAAAGATATCTATATGTACATTAACTTATTTTTCCCAAATCTACAATAACTTCATATTACCATTATATAAATCCATAGATTAAATAAATTAATTAACATTCCAAAAATCAAATAATTCATTCACAAATCTTTTATCTTACTGTAAAACGTTTTAAACAGATCTTTACTTTAAACTTTACTGTAAATAAATTTCTGCATGTAGATATACATATCTATAAATTAAAATAAAAAATTTCCTCTGTAGATATATTTATATACATCACCAAATTTAAGTCGGAAAAGAAAAACTAAAAGCATATTTTAGAAGATCTAGTAAAATGAAAGGAGAACAACAACTACCTCACTGACAATTCCGACGTTCGCTAACGTACACACAACTCGAAGCCATCACGACTCGAACCATGCCGACATCGCGACTAGTCGTCGATAACTACTCGACTTCGTTGAGTCTGCTTCCTCCACGAGCCCTCAACCCTAGCCTCGAATTCGGTCATCGCGAGCGTCTGCCTCTACTTGAATTCGTTCGACCACCCACTGCTTGAATGCCATCACCACCCAGACTTTGGCCACACAATCGAACCGATGCGCCACCGTCGAGTTCGAACTTCGAATTCGCTAAATCAAAATCCCAGACTTTCCATGCTATCGCGACTCGGTCGCTTCGATCTGTTCATTGGACGAGGCTTCAAATCGAATCATTTAAAGTTGAGGAGTGGAATTCAAATGAGAAAATCGAAGCCCGCTTTCCTCTTTTTTTCAGTGGCCATTGTATTTCTCTTTGAGAATTAAATTTTGATTGTGAAATGCATTTTCTTTTTGAAACAAAGAACGTGGCTGTTTGATATGACAGGAATGTGATGTTTTCAAAAGACAGAAGCATGTTTGACCCATATTGCTATAGTGCTTTGGAAAGGACTGGAAAAGGGTTGATGTGAGATAATTTCAACTGCAATTGACTAGTATAAATATTCAATTTAAATTCAAATTCAAACCATTCTGATAAATGCAACTTAAAAACTTGACCTCGTATCGAGGCGTGCCGCTAGGCGTTTATAACATTATACCCCTATTCCGAACGCAATGGAAAAGGTTTCGAGCTCTAATTCGATCGTATGGAGAAGATAGGTTTTTGGACTCGGTCATTATATTAAATTTCCAATATAGATTCAGCGCGTTTATATGTCGTACGCTTACACAACAACACCAAACACTACGAAAATTTAAATCCGATAATAATATAATATTACGTATCCAATGGAACATGTTTCGTTGAATTCTGAGACTGTGCCTCGGAAGGCTATTTTTAAATATCGATTTAAACGATATAATTTCAAAACTTAGCAAAACATTCTCAAATTCAATTTCAACATTTTTACTATCTTCAGTACTATCGGTATAAATTTTACAAACCCTTAAATTATTTTTAACAGGCTTAAAACTCCAGATTTAACATTTTACCCAATTTCTAGTAATTAAATCAAATAATTAAAATTCCAAATAATGGTGACATTTGAAATTTAAGTTACAAACTAACTTTTAAATATTAAAATTAATTAAATATCCCAATTTAAATTGTCCAAAATTCCGGTTCATATATTCAGCCCCCCTTAAAAGAATTTCGTCTCCGAAATTACTAAGGCAGAAGAATGTCCCAAACCCACTAACTTACTAAAACACACTTAGTTAAAATCCCATATTCGCTTTCCTAATCCTTTAGTTCCAACTAAACAATTAATTTCAAATTCCATTTCCAAAATCCCTTATTTCAATTCCAAATTTGAAACCATTTTGTTGCCAAAGAAAAAAAATTCCAAAATTTTCTAACTCCCAAAATTTTCGAAATTTTTTGGCAGAGTCTCCTTTGTACGGAGGAGCTTTTGCAATTTAACAAGAGATATAAATATATATACATCAACCCACACGGTCGGAAAAACAAAACAGTTCATATTTTCTATTTCTATTGTTTAGGCGTACCTTTATTTAACATTTTTAAGCGAGCGGCTTCTTATTTTAGCAATTAGCACGTCCTTACCCATCCAAACGGTTTCTCGGTACCTGTACTTACTCAATTCAAACATGTACGTACTAAATATATGAAATTTATTAACATTTCACTTACTTTCAATAGCTAAACACATGCATTTCATAAGCAACATGCACCAAACATTTTCCATGAGCAATGTATATGATTTCAAAACTAATTCAATTGCTTTCAACAAATTCATATGCCATTTCATTCAATTTTAATGGTTTACAACTCAATTTCTTACATTCGATTCATTTTTAACCCAACAACTCATATTTATTTCAATTGATTCCAAAAATCATTTTTATTTACTTTTACCAATCTATAGAATTTCTATTTACTTCCGTTTAAGTCAAACGACTAATTTATTCTATGCAATTCGACGATATTCACTTAATAGAATATCCATTTTAGTTATTATCCACATACAATTGATTCCAACTCATTTTATTTTAAATTCCATCCCATTTCTAGTCTATTCACCAACCATACATTTGCACTTTATCTCGTCTGCGCATTGGTTTCAGTTTAAAACCATTTCATTGAGCTTGACAACATTCAATGCTTATCTCAATAACCATTTTCCAAATTAATTTAACCCAAACTTTTATTTACTGAACTTTCACCCTTCCTCGAAGCCAAGCTTCTATAAATTTTAAACTTAAGTTAATTTACTTTAATTTATTCCAACTTCAAACTTAAGTTAACTTCTATTTGATTCTCATCTAATCAAATTCCATTTAATTCAGTTAGCCCATCCATTTTATTTTAATTCACCTTCTCAATTTATCAAAATAATATCCAAGCACATACTTAACTCATTTATACTCGAATTGGATTTTATTTGTAACTCAAATCATTTCAATTATAATCCAATTATGTTTTATTTTTACAACATCTCCACTTATTTTAGTTCATTATCAATCCAAGTCGAATTCTATTTACAATTCGAGTTTATTTCCAAACTTCATTACTAACTTACAATCCATTTTATTTAACCGAGTTAAATTTTATTAACATACTCTATCAAATAATTTATTTAGCTAATTAGCTTACTTCCAACTTTTAAATCAATATTCGATTCTATTACAAAAATCACTTTATTAAATTTTCCTGAGTTCAATTTTTTTTTATGATTCTAGTTTGGATTTTCTTTCATTTTCCAAAATTCCAACACTTATTTTTTCGGCTTATTTATTCCCTTTTTATATTTTTATAAGCTACTCACTTATTAATATTCATACTTCTCCATCCATTTACAGTCAATCACATTTTCACTTTACTTTTAACTAGGGATTATATTTTATTTCAATGCTTTTCAATTCTTTTATAGGCTTCTAAAGCTTATTTATCCCAATTCAATACTTACTTAGTTTATGCTTATTTATTTAAGTAATAAATTTTATTCCGTTCAATATTATCTATAAATCAATTGAATTTATTTCAATTCAATTTTATTTAACTTAACTTCAGTTAAATCTACCATCATACCATTCTTTTGAATTTTGTTAAGCAAGGACCTAATTTCATTTAATACCATCCCACACAATTCACCTTAACTTCATTCCAATTTCTTTCAACTTACTTCAAGTCCAATCCATTATTATTAACTTTTCTTAAGTTAATTTAATTCTGATTAATTTTATTTCTCAATCCAAATTTAATTTTTATTTTCCCATTCCAATCACATTCTAGATTTACTAATTATTTCTTCCAATCATCCATTAAATTTTCCACAACTAAATTTTTCCAAATTAAATTTATTTAACCTTTTCACTTTAAATTTTAATTCCAACATTCAAAGCTCATATTTTCCTCCCTTATTTAAAAATCATCTCAACTTTACAAGTTTATAACTTACCTCATCGGGATTTTCAATTCAAATAGGGATTCAGGATTTCAAACACCCGGCTTTTGGTTCAAATCATTTTACAACCACCATTATCCCAAAATCACGTTTCTCAAATTTTTAAACCAATCCTGGTTTTTATCCCCAACAAATTTCCTTTGAAATTTCAAAAACAAAACTAATTCTTCTAAGCAAATCAATTTGGCAGCAATATATAACGACCCGTAAATTTTGTTAAATAAATTGGTTAATTTAATTAAGATTTTGAAAGTTAATTTAGAAAGAAATAAAATTTTATATTTTATAATGAAATGAATGTTAAAAAGAAGTGTAGCAATGGTAATTTAAAAGTTAATTATTGATACCTG
This sequence comes from Allium cepa, assembly GCA_030765085.1. Classification (NCBI taxonomy): domain Eukaryota; kingdom Viridiplantae; phylum Streptophyta; class Magnoliopsida; order Asparagales; family Amaryllidaceae; genus Allium; species Allium cepa. Next base: position 827,328,000 of record CM060934.1, read on the forward strand.
TAGTGGAATCCCAATAATGTAATAGTGTAAATTGTTGCACTTGGGTGTAAATTGGAAAATAAGAAATTAAAAGTAAGCATTTAATTAACCAATGCAAGAATATGTTGATTAGTAGTAACTGCATGGAAATTTAGGCAATAGTATTAATGCAAGGTAAACAATACTAAGTAATGTTAATAATAAATGAATGGAAGGAAATTCCAATTAATGAAAATATTAGGACTTAGTTATAAATGAAAATTAAGTAAATAAAGGTAAGTATTGTATGAATATAGGAATTAATGTCCGATATAGGGTAATAGAATGAATTCATATGATGTAAATAATTATAATAAATAGTGGAATAATAACTAGGATGGAATATAACAACGAAGTTAATTAAAGTTGAATTGTGTAAATTGAATAGAAATGTAATTTATTCACAAGGTAGCAATTGATGTAATAAAAGTATGAAACCAAGTAAATAAATGGATTGAGAATATAAACTGTAATTAATGCACATATTTGGCAATTATAATAAAATGGAAATAGTAGTTAATACAAATAAAGGCTGGATTTTTGAATATAGTAGTTTAATGAAAGACAAACAAATCATTCCATCTAAATCCAATTTATAATAAAGTGAATTTTTTGAAGCAATTGGAATTAAATATTATGCAATTGAAATAAAGATGAAAATAGAAATAGAATAAAATTAGTGTTATATACGGGATAATAACCTGGGTTGATAGGTAACAACTTTTAAATGCAAATAAAAGCAAATAGATGACAATTAATATAGGTTGTTTATTTATTAAATGTGTCGAATAAACTTTGGTAATCAATTACAATAAATCTTAATTTAACGTTTTCTTAATGTAAATTAAAGTAACAATTGATGTAATAAAGAATGGAACCAAGGTAAATCAATTTATTGGATTTAAAATCTAAATTAATGGGTGAAATTGACAAATTTCTATATGATTGAAATATAGTAGTTATTACACAATAAGTGGAAATAAGATAGTTAATACGAATAAAGGTGAAACGGGAAGTACCAGTGTAATAGAAACGTAATCAACTGTTAAATATGTTCATAAGATAATGATTGTTTGAATAATAAGAATCGGAATCAAGATTTATTTATTTATTTGAATTTAAATTATGGTAATTGGGTTTATTGCAATTAATTGGAATTAAATATTTAAATATTACGTTAATGGAGATTAAGATGAAAATTTGAGAATAACAATGTAATAAACCATGTACCAATGTTAATTGTATCTATTTGGTGATAATGGATTAAATAACAAGATTTAAAATCAAATAAATTGATTTATATGAAACTTAAATTGATAATTTGTGAATTTATTTGAAACTAAAATTAATACGGTAATGGTGAGTAATCTAACTTAAAATTTGATGTCTGAACTTATCTGAATTATTATAAGTGATTAAGAAATATAAAAGTGATAAAATTGTCAATTATAGAAGTGAAATTAAAAATTGGATTTAATTGTTTGATTTTTAATTTATTTAATTAATATAAAAATAGCCATTCTGGCCACTGACTCGGATGTCGACGAAACCAGTTTCATCGGATCCGTAACGGTGAATTATTGTGCGATTTCAAGTTTCGTAGTGATCGGACTTGTCCTTTGATCGTACAGACTCGAAACACCTTGAAATCAATAAAATTGAAATCAATTGAAATCAATCTGAAAATACTGATTTTAGCATAACTTCTTCATACGATGGAATTTGGACTTGAAACTTGTTCCATCGCGTTTAAAATATTTTAAAACATCTATTTTGATATACGGGTTGACCCAATTTCGTTTCGGAGTCAGAGCGGGCATTTTGGGCCACTTTGTCATTAGCGCGTAATCAATCTTATCCGATCTATTCTTTTTCCATCCTCGTCTATAAATACCCGATTATAAACCCTAGCCCACTCCTATTTCTCATTTGTCTATACGTATATTTCAACTATCTCTCATCCTCAATGGAAGACAAACAAATTATAGATCCAAACATAAAACAAATTCAAATCGAAAGAAAAAAATTTCAAACTCCTCAGAAAAATTTGAAAAAATTATATATTGAAGATCTCAATGATAAGAACCTACATCTACTGTTCGTTTTTCAAGACAGTGATCAGATTGAGCAGAGATCGCGGTCAAAGTCGAATTGGGCGTTTTCAATTGGAGCAACAATCGAGGGAACGG